>CM065810.1:4158500-5358500 GCA_033398695.1 Orobanche coerulescens
CGTAACCGCTCCCGAGTTACGGGCGTAACCCGCCTTCGTCAAAACATCCGCCGAAATCCTTACGGTCGTACCCGCACAACTTACGGCCGTAACTCGGATGATACGGCCGTATCCGGACAAACTTACGGGCGTAAGCCCTCTTCGTCGAAAATGACCAGGCACCTTGCCTGCAGCGTACGGTCGTATCCGGCCAAGCCTTACGGCCGTACCTTCCTCGACTTACGGTCGTATGCCGCAACCCTTACGGCCGTAAGTCACCCTTGGTCGACAACACCTGAAACTTACGAACACCACTTACGGCCGTATCCAACCCTCCTTACGGCCGTAACTCGCCTTCGGCCAAAATGCCTGGGCAGCCTGCTGGACCACTACGGCCATAACCGGCCAGCCTTACGGCCGTACCCGCTGAACTTACGGCCGTATCCCAGAACCTTACGGCCGTAACTCAATGTTGGCCACGGTTAATAAATCCGATAACTCCGATGCTTCGCTACGACTGATGAATGATCCGACATACCATACGAATGTGAAAGCGAACAAGTCCAACACATGTCAGAAATGGTACTTCCAGCACAAGACTACCAATCACGATGATAATGATAATATTCCCGCTCTGACACTCAAACGGAGATGAAATGACAATCGGTAACTGATACACGGTTACAACATACCAAATGAACGCAAATGAATGAATCATGAATGATGAGCGATCATTAATGAGTGAAAATTACTGAGTGATAATTACAGACTGATAATTACTGAATGGTAAAGAATGAATTACAACCGGGTATTACATACTCCCCCCCTTAAAAAGAGTTTCGTCCCCGAAACTAAGGGTCAAACAACTCGGGATAACTCCCCCGCATACTTTCCTCGGTTTCCCAAGTGGCCTCTTCGACTCCGTGTCTAGACCACTGAAACTTAACCAAAGGAATCGCCTTATTCCTCAACTGTTTGATTCGCCGCTCTAAGACTCGTATAGGGCGCTCCTCATATGAATGGTCGTCGGCGATTATCTGCATATGATTTCTGTCGACTCTGAGCGGTCAACAAACGACTCCTGATCAAAGCTACCTTCTCACGGGCGGCTATAAGCATATCGGGCTCGGTGCCGATTGATTCTGATAGGTCGTCCCAACACAACGGGGATCGACAACGACGACCATACAAGGCCTCGTAAGGTGCCATCTTAATCGAAGCATGCCAACTATTATTATACGTGAATTCGATCAATGGTAGTTGGGCTTCCCAATCGTCTTTCCAATCGAGGACGCATGCCCTCAACATGTCCTCTAATGTCTGAATAGTTCTCTCGATTGTCCGCTTGACCGAGGATGAAAAGCGATCGAGATTAAGTGAGTTCCCATAGCACGATGAACTGATTTCCAAAAATGGGATACAAATCGTCACGATCGGAAACGATACTCTTAGGAGTACCGTGCGGTCTCACTATATCTTTGATGAAAATCGAGCTACCTCTCAGACCCTACGTATCCTTGATCTCAAGGAAATGAGTTGATTTAGTTAAGCGGTCCACAATCACCAGATCGCATTCATGCCACGACGACTCGTCGGCAAACTCGTGATGAAATCCATAGAAATGTCTTCCCACTTCCATTCCGAATAGGGAGAGGTTTCAACATACCCGCCTGATCGCCGATGTTCAATCTTAACTTGTTGTGAGTTAAGCATCTCGAAACAAATTCTCGCGACTTATCGCTTCATATTACTCCACCGGTAATTTTGTTTCAAGTCCTTGTACATCTTGCTTGGACCGGATGAATGTAATAAGGGGTAGCATGAGCTTCTCTCAAAATAGAATTTTTCAACTCGTCATTCGCCAGACGCACAACCGGTTCTTAAACCTCAAAAGTCCATCCTCGTGGATCACGAATCCGAGGGCTTTCTCTGAGCCACATCTTCACGGATGCGCAACAATGAAGGGTCCGAACTCCGATTCTCTCGATTACTGCTCAAGTGACGATAAAATCTCTAACATACAAAGTTGTCCCCGAACTCGCCAGCGGACCTCGATCTCGGGTCTAAGGAATTCCTGCTGAAGCTCCTTCTGCACTGTTAAACGAGCAAGCATCTGCTCCTGAACAGACTTACGACTCAAGGCGTCGGCGACAACGTTTGCCTTGCCCGGGTGGTAAAGGACCTCGATATCAAAATCTTTGATTAGTTCCAACCACCGCCTCTGTCGCATATTTAACTCCTTGTGAGTAAATATATACTTCAACTCTTGTGATTGGTGAAGATCTGACAGGTGATGCCATAAAGGTAACGACGCCAAATTTCCATCGCGAAAACCACGGTTGCTAGCTCCGGCCGTGGGTTGGATAATTAACCAGCTAATCCGAGGAAACATCGGATTTACTTAATATCTTTCGGAGGTTGCCAATCTCGGATAGTCTCCGTCTTCTGAGGGTCGACACGAACTCTATCAGATGAAATTACATGCCCGAGAAAGTCACTTCGGACCTCCAGAACTCACATTTGAAAAACTTTCCATAAAGTTGCTCTCGTCTCAACACGTCGAGAACCTGATGAAGATGAACCTCGTGTTCCTCTCGGCTACGAGAATAAATCAAAATGTCGTCGATGAAGACAACAACAAACTGATCCAAAAAGTCGATGAAAACCCGATTCATTAACTCCATGAATACCGCAGGTG
This sequence comes from Orobanche coerulescens, assembly GCA_033398695.1. Taxonomy (NCBI): domain Eukaryota; kingdom Viridiplantae; phylum Streptophyta; class Magnoliopsida; order Lamiales; family Orobanchaceae; genus Orobanche; species Orobanche coerulescens. The sequence goes on from CM065810.1 coordinate 4,161,178, forward strand.
CAATAGTTAGCCCGAACGGCATAACTACGAACTCATAATGACCATAGCGTGTACGAAACGATGTCCTCGCGATATCCGACTCTCGAATCCGCAACTGGTGATATCCAGATCTTAAGTTGATCCTGGAAAATACTGAGGCTCCCTGAAGTTGATCTAAAAGATCATCAATACGGGGTAAGGGATACTACTCTTGATCATCACCCAGTTCAACTCCTGGTAATTAATACACACACGAGACGAGCCATCCTTCTCCTTGACAGATCACACTGGTGCTCCTCACGGGGACGCAATCGGTCGGAGATAACCTTTCTCGAACTACTCCTCAAGTTGAATCTTCAACTCCTGCATTATGGTCGGGGCCATCCGATATGGTGCCTTCGATAAAGGGGACGTACCGGCTCCAACTCACTCCTGAATTCCCCTACTCTATGTGAAGGCAACCAGATAACTCGTCTGGAAATACATCGTCAATCGATGACAATGATACCACGAATGTTTGAACATTTCGATTGCCCTAGAATGGTCAATCGATAAAAGGAGATACCAATAATGATTGAACAACTCGATTGCCTTAGAAAGGCCAATCGATGAAGATGATACAATGAATGTTTGAATAACTCGATTGCCTTTCAAAGGCCAATCGATGAAAATGATACAATGAATGATTGAATGACTCGATTGTCTTAGAAAGGCCAATCGATGGAAATGATGCAATGAATGATTGAATAACTCGATTGCCCTAGAAAGGCCAATCGATGAAAATGATACGATGAATGATTGAATAACTCGATTGCCTTAGAAAGTCCAATCGATGGAAATGATGCAATGAATGATTGAATAACTCGATTGCCCTAGAAAGGCCAATCGATGAAAATGATACAATGAATGATTGAATAACTCGATTGCCTTAGAAAGGCCAATCGATGGAAATGATACAAGGAATGATTGAATAACTCGATTGCCTTAGAAAGGCCAATCGATGAAAATGATACAATGAATGATTGAATAGTTCGATTGCGGAATTTCTCTGCTTTCGTCATAATAATACTTCTTCTGGAACAACGGGGATTACTTCCCTGAAGCACACATTCGGCAACCAACGACGGAAAGATAGCGACCAAACGCTAACAAACACTGAGGATAGTATCAAGACGATCAACCAACTAATACCGAAAATTACATCGTCCTAAGATAAATTCACCACGATTAGATCCATCAACCAATCGCGGTCATTAAGCTTAATTCGGTATGATTTCCGAAAAAATCTTCCATCGTCAGGTAGACCGATGGTATTAGGTCCACAAGCAATAGGACTATCCCAAAATAAGTCTATTCAAACATGATTCGAAAATGAATGAATGCGGTGTACCAGCATCAAAAGGTACACACAAGTTGAAATAACATTACGAGTATACCTGAAATCATTCGGACCACCGGATCGTCGATCCTCCTCATCATATGAATCTGGGACTTGCCGGCCCCCGAACCGGACGCTCCCGTCTGATAATTACGAGCTCCAACTCTATTTGCTTCCATTGTCTTAAACGACGATGACAAAGCGATCGATTAAACGCTGGTTGCTTGGGCTGAGATGCCACGAGCCGACTTGGAGTCCTTTCGCAAAAACGGGCCTTATGCCCAAAATTCCCACAATTATAGCACGTGATAGACGGTTTCGGACACTCGGTCTTGAAATGACCGAGTTCCACAATTGAAACAGTGATGGCCGAATCGCCGCCGGGAATGAGATCCCGCACGATTATGCGCCGTAGGAGGTCGCCGAAGCGATAGGACACACGAGGCCTCTTGAAGGTTGGTGACCGCCTTCGGATTGATTACGCTTCGTTGATTTCTTGCCGACAAATGAAGGTTGTTGTTCAAGACTTTCCTTAGCACTGGCTCATACGGAGAGTTCTCTCGATTAATCCGGTCAGTGGCGCAATGATGATTGAGTAATCGCACATGGGTCATCATGGCTGCATAAAAGTGAGTGGATCAACACGAACATCTTATGATCGAGCGAGTCCAGGCACGATTTCCGGCGAGTGATTATTTCTCGGGTTTCGGTCCGCACCGCGGCCTCTACCCGTGCATCCCCTGACAGCTCTCTCCATACTGAAGTAGGAAGGTCGCATAATGATTATATTACCCGCATGATTAGCACGTTATGATTACGTCATGAGATGATGAAAATGAGTATACATGCTCTAACTTAGTGATTATATGAATGATTTACTGAAGTTACATGATTATCTTGAATAACTTAACAAGATTGATAATATGATCATCCAGATTGACAACTGAGTAATGAAATGAATTGAGTAATTAATGAGTTAACATGATCGTCCTGATTATTAACTGAGTAATGAAATGAATTAAGTGATTAATGAGTTAACATGATCGTCCTAATCACAATGAATGATGATGTTTGAGGATTGTTAATTGATGAATGATGAATGAATGACTATTGCCAGAAATTATACCATGGCGTTAGAAATCTTACAGTTCTTTCGGTCTGATTGGCTCGGCATTTGCACAGGTCACACGTGACGCGAAAGTCCAATGATACTAGTCTGATGATGATGATTTCAAATGAGACATGATTCGGAAGGTAGTATTCAAAACCACGCTCCGATACCAACTCTGTAACACCCCAAACTAGGCGGATATTACGGTCTGTAGATCCCCAACTGGGACCCACCAGGCAAATGAAAATGAATGAATTACACAGGATAAATGTAGTACCGAACTACATTACAACAATAATTACTCCGATGAGGAGTTTAGTTACAACACACCAGGACAATACCGAATACTAGTGTATTTTATATGAAGATAAAATACACAACACTGAATGAAACGGAGTATTCAAATGAAAGTCTGCAGCGGAAAATAAAGGACAATAACATGAATAACTGAAAGATCGGGGCCCCCTACTAGTATCACTGGGACTCCTCGACATCAACATGCTATTCCCGTGCTTTTGCCTTGCCATAACCTGAAAAACAAAATCCCCAAACGGGGTCAGTTACAAAGAACAACAATCCTCAATGGTTGAAAATACACAATCATGATTATATCAGGAGTTATGAAATATCCTGTCGAAACATACGCAATCAAACATGCTATATGAATCAACTAACAGTACGGCTCAAAGGGTGGCGCCACACTATGCCCGGGATGGAAATGTGTCCGTGCACAAGCCACCAACGAGTATCGATCGAATACCCGTGTGGTCTTGTACCTAATCAGTCTCACGAGACAATATGACTCGTGTGCACAGTCCAATGTGAGGCCAACAACCAACACACGACTTAAACGTACCCGACATGAAAATCCAACACATACCAACCGCACGCCAAGATGACCCGAATGCCACGATATAACAAAAGTGACATCGAAAATGAATAATGACTCACCGAGGTGGAATGGTAATGAAATAAATGACACCAATGAAAAGATTGGAACCGCTGCTCCTTATGGTGAAGTGATTAATTGACAACAACAAGTTTTGATACGGTTAATATAATGATGAATGAGTTATGATTATGAATGAACAACAACAAAAGGGATGAATATCCTTTTAACCGAGTAAGAATTAACTTACACAACACCGGTGACAATTATCCTTCCACGAACGACGTCCTAATTGAGATATCGATCGCTCGAACAACCTTGAATTATACAATATCCAACAACCCGTTCAATATACGAATCAAACACGAATATAAAGAACTCAAAACGTCGATACGATTAGACTAAATTCATTGGGGCATTTAGGGCTGGGAAAAATACCGAAAATATCGAAATACCGAAAATATCGTATCGAAAAATATCGAAAATATCGAAATTTTCGGTATACCGATTTTTTCGGTACGGTATGATACCATTACCGGTATTTTCGGTACGGTAACGGTATGAGCTTTTGAAATTTTCGATATACCGAGGTATACCGAAAATTTTCGGTATACGGATTTTTTTCCGACATATACCGAAAATTTTCGATATACCGAAAAATTATCGGTATATCGAAATTTTTCAGATACCAAACTCTGTATAGTATATTGTATTTTTTGATATATCTTAAAATTTTCGGTTATCTGAGAAGTTTGATATCTGAAAAATTACCAGATATCTGACTTGATTTCGGTATACCGATATTTCGGTACAATAACGGTATGTAAATATATCATACCGAAATTTTCGGTATACCGGTTTTCGGTATACCGAAAATTTCGGTATGGTAACGGTATGATTTTTGTCATACCGAAAATTTCGGTACGGTATACGGTATGGATGATAATTTTCGGTATACCGTACCGAACCACCCCTAGGGGCATTATATCGAATACGTTGTGGCCAAACTCCGATTGTTTACAATCAAATCTCAATAAGCCACCATCAAATACCCCAAGAAGTTTTTCAAACCAACAAACATCTTCCAAAAGATCAATAATCCAAAATGAATATCCGAAAATGTGATTATAACGACAATTAATCGAAAACCCCCAAATTCAACCCGATATTCAAGGTGTTCTTGAATAATCCCTCAATAATCCAATGAATCCTTATACAAACTCATAATCATATGCATATCCCTTCATATAACATGATTATAACGTCTAAAACATTATATCTCAACACAAAATCGAAGTCCAAGGTGTTGAAGAAATTACCTCTTGAAGATCCAACCACTTCGATCCGAAGAACACGAGTTTAATCGAGTATCCAAGCTTCCCAAATGATTGAAGATGATGAAAGTCTAACACTCAAGTGATTGAGGATGGAAAAATCCCTCTCTCAAGTCTCTCTCTCGGAACAAAATGAAGAAAGAATGAAAATGGTGAAAAATGTCCCGGCCGAGTCCTTAAATACTGCCGGAAGTTACGGCCGTAACTCGGCCCTCTTACGGCCGTAACATTCCAAGTCAACGGCCTTACGGCCGTAACCGGCCAACTCGTACGGCCGTAACTCGGCTTCGTCCGAAAGCCTGCCGACAGACTTACGGCCGTAACCGCTCCCGAGTTACGGGCGTAACCCGCCTTCGTCAAGACATCCGCCGACATCCTTACGGCCGTACCCGCACAACTTACGGCCGTAACTCGGATGATACGGCCGTATCCGGCCAAACTTACGGGCGTAAGCCCTCTTCGTCGAAAATGACCAGGCACCTTGCCTGTAGCGTACGGCCGTATCCGGCCAAGCCTTACGGCCGTACCTTCCTCGACTTACGGCCGTATGCCGCAACCCTTACGGTCGTAAGTCACCCTTGGTCGACAACACCTGAAACTTACGAACACCACTTACGGCCGTATCCAACCCTCCTTACGGCCGTAACTCGCCTTCGGCCAAAATGCCTGGGCAGCCTGCTGGACCACGTACGGCCGTAACCGGCCAGCCTTACGGCCGTACCCGCTGAACTTACGGCCGTATCCCAGAACCTTACGGCCGTAACTCAATGTTGGCCACGGTTAATAAATCCGATAACTCCGATGCTTCGCTACGACTGGTGAATGATCCGACATACCATACGAATGTGAAAGCGAACAAGTCCAACACATGTCAGAAATGATACTTCCAGTGCAAGACTACCAATCACGATGATAATGATAATATTCCCTCTCTGACACTCAAACGGAGATGAAATGACGATCGGTAACTGATACACGGTTACAACATACCAAATGAACGCAAATGAATGAATCATGAATGAATCATGAATGATGAGCGATCATTAATGAGTGAAAATTACTGAGTGATAATTACAGACTGATAATTAATGAATGGTAAAGAATGAATTACAACCGGGTATTACAGTCATCTCCTAATCGTGCCAAAGAATAGGCTTAAATCAATGAACATGGCGAAGAAGGATCATTGGGTAGGTCTTTGGCGTCACACATGTTTATGAAAACAAGACGCAGATGACATAAATATCATCATCGGCCATGAGCCCTGCTCACGACTCCACCAACATACTTTGGTGTCTTTGATCCAACTAGTTTCTTTGTTCAAAGAAAATGATGTCCATGACAATACCGTGGTATATGGATCATCAAACTGTCCAAACTCCGGACTATTAAAGCCTACATGTGTCAATGTCCCAATACATCTTCTGGTTACACAAACCTATGCAAGCCGGACCATATTGACTCATGAATATTTTTCCTTTCACATATTCAATACAAGTGATGCATAAGATTTTATTTCTTACAAATCATAATGAGATGCTATGAGTGATACACTTTGGCATATATATCATCGAGTCATAGCATGGTTCAATTGTTACGGAACATATGTGACCAGAAAATGCCATTCGGCATTCAACAACTTGAGCATCATACCGCTCATTGATTGTGATGACCTACTCATCATAGTCACAATGGATTTATAAACCGAAATTCAAAAATATCGTGTTCCTTGAAAATAGCTTAATACGCACTCAATTTCGCTTGCAAAATTTGACAAATATGAGCATAGCGGACACTCTAACAACATAGAGATTTTATACCAGATACGATCAAAATGATCTATCATATTGAGTGCATAACATGGCAAGGTTATATGCCTAAGGGGCAAAATTACGACACAAGTATGGTGTAACACTACCATGCATACGCTCGACCTTCTTATAAGGTGCGTATTTTGTGCTTCCCCAAGGAAACTGTTTTTCAACATTTGAAAGATGATATTTTAGCGTACAATGCATATCAAAAATTGCATCATCTATGGCAAATTCGGCCAAAAAGAGGTTGAAAAACATGTGTCATAAGACCACTTGCAAATTTAAGATGGGAACCAAGTTGGTTGGGACAAAAGTTAGCACAATCGCTGGAAATAAGATTCCTCGCAGCTTGACCTTTGTTTACTAAAACAGCGATAACTCCCTTGTTAGGAAGTCTATGGACGAACGGTCAGATGTTCTGGAAACTAGACTTCCGTATCTTCCTATCCATATATTTTTCACCACACGGATCCTTAAACTTAGATCACAGTGCATGTTTTAATTGACTGCTTTAGTATTTTCTAAGTTCAGTGAAAAAATAAGGTTGAGGCCATATCCAATGGCATAAGTGTTGATGCAAAAACATGGCAATAACAGCCATAGGTGCGTCTAAACGCAGCAGGGTGTTCAATTTCTTATCTCGACTAATGATCCTTTCGGTAACTCCAACTTGGCAGACTTGCAGAGAAAGTAGGAATGTCGGTACAACTAAGGCTGTTTAAAAACCACTAATTCCGTTTGAACTTTGAAAGCATAAACAAATACCAAGGAGGATGCGCCTAGTCATGATCAAAGTGTAGATAAAATCCACAAAAGTGCATCAAATCAACCAAGTATTTTAATTCTCAATTTGCAAGTATACGTCATAATAGCCATGTTATATAGATACAACGCGGTGCATCATAATTAAGCATTTTGAACCATGAGACATAATGAATATACCATAACCAACTTGTCTTGACCATCCAATAAGATCGACTAAACATAGTCAAATGTATAAGGCACATGCCTTTACAAATACTCGAAAAAGTATTCGGACCTATAGTCATACGAACTATAATCGAGGTCAACGAATTCATGTATTTACCGCAATATGCCATTGCTTTACATGTTAAAATTCATGAGAATTACTCGTACATTCTTTCATATATCATATTGCAAGGAGATGGTGCATGACCCACATGCAATATTTTATTTTAATAGGATGAAAGATGGAGTTTTCCAAGTATGGGATTGGGTCAAGACCAAGTGGTGGTCGCTCATTCAACGTGACAAATCCGTCACAAATCGATTTTAACCACGACATATCCGTCGTAATCGATGTTTGTCCTATTTGTACGTCACAAATTCGTGACTAATCATGAACAAGTCATAACTTTACCGTTACCGACAATGTTCATTTTTTTCAATTGTTGGTTTAAAATCGACAAAAACGGCGACGTCAAATCGCACCCAAAACGTGGTGTATGCAACAACCACAAATATCGACTTTCAACAATTATCCGTGACTCCCCAGGACCGTCACATAGTTTACTTCGACATATGAGAGTGATACCACCTCTCATAGTCTTATCCACCGCAAAGTATCGTGGGAGATAAAGAACCCAAATACCTAATTCCCCCAAAAAAATTTTTCCAAAAGAGAGGAATTGAAAAACGAGAACTTTAATAAAGTCTTACGGGTACTTGGTTCCATATTTGCTTTGATCCTTGAACGGGAGCTTCTCTCCATATGAGCAATATTTTCATGGTACTCGGTTCCATATTTACTTTGATCCTTGAATGGGATAATAAATATGGTTTCTCTCTATATTTTGCACATCATCATGAGCAATATATTTTCCTATATTCACGTAAAATATAAACATGGTAAGATTCATAAGTGTACAAATTAATGAACAAATGAAACATTAATTAGGAAAAGATGGAGAGTTGAAAAACGCCCGGATAGGGCTACCAGGCTCGATAATTAGGCCGAAAAAGGACTCGAGCGCGGCGATGCAGCAGCTCGGTATTGGATGAGGTCGGATCTCCAAATTTTCTTATAAAATTATGCTTCTATTCGGCGGCATATTCAGTAATCAATATTACTCAGAATCCGATCTCCACCGTTGAATATACATATATTTGTGTTGAAAAGTTGCTGTCAAAATTTCACACCGATCCGACGGTTAACGAATTGGAAAACATGATTTTGGTACGACTGCGCTGTGCAGAAAATTTACGCGCGGAAATTCTCGTTTCTCGTTTTTTTTGATAGGTTTGTCTCGACTGCACTAGATTTTCAAACATTAAATATCACGTGCATAAAACCGTTTGGACGATCCGGCGGTGCTTCGATCAGATCGGGTCGCAGCCTTATGCAACAGTTGGCTGGATGAAAACGGGACTGTCGAGCGGGTCGGGTCGACAACCGGGTCGGGTCACAATCGGACTGGACTGGATCGCGAGTCGGGTTCGGGCTGGGCAGCAACTCGGTCAGGTACAAACCGGGGCGGGCCAAACACGGGGTGGGTGAGTGGGCCGAGGCTCTACGGACAGGTTGCATACAGGTTTGCGGCGGTGTTGTCTGACCTCGAGGACGGAGTCGCGACGCGGGTTTGGTGTGTTGGGAAAGACGGCAGCGACGCGGGTCTGGTGTGCTGCAGATGGCGGCGGCGATGTGGGTCTGGGAAGAAGACAGATTGCGGTGGTTCGTAATCGGTTTACAGTACTTTTAGGCAGTCGCCGCAGTCGAGGTGCACGGCGAACGAATCTCAGATGGATGCGATGAATCGGGCGGCGATGGTGTCCACTGCGGCTTCAGGGGCTGGGGTCGGCGGTCTTCTTGTTGAGGAAGGTGAAGGCAACGGCGGACGCAATGCTAGGGTTTCTGTGTCCGATTTTTTTTTCGGAATTTGAAGAGAATTTTTCTTGCTCAGTCGGTAGATTACGTGCTGATAACGTGTTTCAGGAGAAAGTAAAAAGACTCTAAATAGAGTCAATCAATTGCATTCATAACAGTGATAGAGGGGCCTTTATATAGGCATTACAATGAGAGTCCTTCCATACATAGGATTCCTAGGGTAAGACATCTAATAAGATCCTACTACCTCTAGAAGGATCTAGAACCATCCATCTATGTATCTACAACCAGTATTAGGTAAGACACATCACGAGAGTAATAATTTCCGGAACAAATCTCACATCTATTTTATTTAGTAGTTTTATAATAATTTAAAATATATATATATATATATAAATAATAGCGTTACGGATTCGAAGCATTAAATTGATTCTCTTTCCTATGTGGCATTCTCTTAATTTTGGATTCCTATTTATCTAAAATCTTGAATCCCACATCAATTTAAAATGATACTTAAACAATTAACAATCCAAGTAAATAGAATTCGATATCTTGAATCACACATCGATTTAAAATAGGATTCCACCAATGGAGAACCTAAATAAATACTTACAATCAATGTGTATTTTTCAACCATATAGTTATTTTACACACAAACTTAAGAATATTATTTTTATTGTGTTTAATTTGGCCAGTTATTAAATTGGGCAAATAAAAGTTTAAATTTTTAGTGAAAACTAAATTGGGCCAATTATTAAATTTACATTAATTTTATTTGTCTAAAGTTGAATCTCACATCAATTTTATTTAGTAGTTTTATAATAATTAAAAATATATAATAGCGTTACAGATTTTACTTTTATATATATATATAATACAATTATTTTGTATTTTACCACCACATTTCTCATATGCAATTAATTTTATCAATTATTGGGTTAGTAAATAAATATTGTTATTTTATTGGAAATAAATTTTGGGCAATTATTGAGTTGACCAAATAAATAATCTTATTTTTTTGAATTTTTTATTTAATTTGTCCAATTTATCAATGTCTAACAATTTAAGCGAATTTAAATTTTGTTAAAGTGAGATATAACAACTAATTATTGTAACAACTTATATTTGATTATGTAGATTTTATAAGTTTTAATAGATTTGGGTAATTCATTCATATATTCAATATGTATTTTACCATCATATTTCTTATCATCAACTAATTTGACCAATTATCGAGTTGACCAAATAAGTAGTATTATTTTTATTAAAAATATAATTTGACAAATCATTAAGTTGGTCGTATAAATATTTTGTATTGAAAAATTAATTTGACTAATCTATTGATGTTTAATTTAATTTTTTATCAATATATAGCAATTTGAGCAAATTTAATTTTTTTAAAGCCAGACGTAACAACCAATTATTATAACAACTTAAATTTAATTATTTAGATTTTATATATTTTAATAAATTTGGGCAATTAATACATATAACTATACAGATTTGCGAGGGGAGCATGTATTAAAATTATTTTTTTGGAATGGGTATAGCTACATAATATATGGGTTTCAGATGACTAAACCCTAGTTGTATTGTTTCGGGTATCACTATATGGGTTGAGGATGAAAACGTGCAGTAAATTCACCTTTAAGTCAGATTTAGGACGGGTACGGTTATATAAATTATAAACGGGTTCGAGTGGCTAAATCCTTGCTTCATCTTTTTGGTTTTCGTGGTGTTCTACTGCGGTGAGGAACTCCGAATGGCTGAACCTAACTAATAAGTATAATTGACGAGCTTTTTGCATTAATAAATTTGATTTAAAATATAATTTTATTATATCTATATATATACTGTTATGTATTCGGAGCACCACGTTAACTCTCTCATACGTGGTATTTTTATTTTCTAGATTCTTATTTAGTTAAATCTTCCACCCATCTTGATTTTCAATGACACTCCACTCATTGAATAACTAAATAAATATTTAAAACAAGTATATATTTTATCCATAATTATTTTACACCACCACTTTGTTAGGAGTATGCACTCGAATGCCACTCAGAGGATGTTGAGTGAGGGCATTGTACTTGTAATTATGTAATTCATTATCATAAGGCAATGGATGTTTTTTTATTTACTGGTAGTTACTGGTAGTATCTTGAATCTCACATCGAGTTAAAATAGAACTCCACCAATAGAGAACCTAAATAAATACCTAGAATTCAATGTGTATTTTTCAACCACGTAGTTATTTTACACACAAGCTTACGAATAATATTTTTATTGTGCTTAGTTTGGCCAATTATTAAGTTGGACAAATAAATAGTTTAAATTTTTAGTGAATTTTAATTGGGCCAATTATTAAATTTACATTAATTTTATTTGTCTAAAATTTGAATCTCACATCTATTTTATTTAGTAGTTTTATAATAATGAAATATATATATATATATAATAGCGTTACGGATTTGAAACACCACATATTTTATAAGTTTTCATAGATTTGGGTCATTCATTAATATAATCAATATGTATTTTACCATCATATTTCTCATCGCCAATTAATTTGATCAATTATCGAGTTGGGCTAAATATATAGTGATGTAACCGAGCTGATCGGTCACCAGGAACCCGGTTAATCTCAGGAGTTTAGCTAAGAAAACCCAAAATGTATGAAGTATTGTCTCTCGTTCTCTCTCTAAAGTATGCTATAATCTCAGAATGTGTCCCCTCCTTGACCCCCCCCCCCCTCTTCCTTTTATAGCAGGGAGATACCTTGTTCTCTAAGATCTTCCCTGATTTTTAGAGAAGATCCCGGATATCCAGGGATTCGGGCTGCGATTTCCCATCCCTGGATTTCCGGAATTGCAAGGTATGGGCTCTCAATCCATGGATCTCAGGGATTCTGTCAGATGAGTCGGGATGTTCTTTCCCGAGACTTCGACCTTCATGAGCTCGGAGGCCTTAGATCGGCTCCTATTATGAAAGATGACTTAGGTCGGGTCGTTCTTATTCAAATCCGTACTTCGGGAGACCTTTGAGGTCGGCGCCCTTCTAACAGATGTCTCAGGTCGGCGGGGCCTCCGAGGTCGGCGGACCTTTGAGGTCGGCAACCTTCTAAAGGATGTCTCAGGTCAGCGGGGCCTCCGAGGTCGGCGGACCTTTGAGGTCGGCAACCTTCTAAAGGACCTTGAGGTCGGCATCCACTTGTCTAAGAAAACCTTTCATTACTAAGAGGTCGGTACTCCGGCTTATATTGGTCCATGTTTTAGACCGGGTTTTCAGGGAGCGTGCATTCGGCGTCCTATCAACCAGTCCCCCCTACTCTAGTCGAGCTGTAAGACCGAGTAGAGTAAGATTTGTTTATATTCTGACGACCTTGACACAAGAATCCTTGGGATTCCCGTCCCCAGATAACGAGGTTCCTCGGATTTCGTGCGCTGTAATATCCCCGTCTTTTCCTTTCCCCGCCTCCCAAACGTCGCGTCTATGGTCAAGTCCAGGTGTTGACCTGTTATAGGTCGGATGAGGCGGTGCCAGATCCCAGCCGTCCTTTTACAGGAGGCATCGGACGCTCCAGATCGCCCGTTATCTTCTTGATTTTCGCCCTCCTTCTCTATAAATAGGAATCCTCGCCCTCCTTCAGCCATTTCCGCTCTTCTTCTTGCGACATACTAGTGTGAGGGTATTCCGGCGACACTTGCGACCTTGGTTTCCTACCTTCGGTGGTGCTTCTACTACCTTTCTCCGGCGATCTTCCACCCAATCCCATGGGTATGTTCATCTAAACACCCCTTTAGTTTTTCTTTTTGGTTTGTTATCGATTTTTCCTCTTCTTCTTCCTCTCTTTTCTTCCTTTTATTATGTCGTCTGCTTCGGATTCTCAGAATTTTTCCGGTGAATCGGCCGTGGACTCCTTTTTAGAAGGTCTTTCTTCTTCTGATGGGGACTCGGGGGGTAGGTCGGGGCGAGCTATTGGTTCCTCCCTCTGTCTTAGGGATGAACCCCTAGGTGATGTATATTGGTCTGAGCTAGGTGACATCCCTTCTAACCTTCCCTCTGGCATCCCCCTAATCATTGTAGATCCCCCTTCCCCTCCTCCTATGGACGAAGTAACTGTGACCGGCCTCTTAGCCGACCCATATCAGACGGTCGTAGGAGCGACTCGAGTTCTCCCTCCTCATCCTCTATCTAGGACTAGCCCAGCCGCGCTGGCTAGTTTTATAAAATTTCTTAGACTTCCCCCGGGGTGGGAATTTGTCACGCCTCAGGCTAGCGACACCCCTGACCATCCTCCCCCGGGCCATATTACTTAGTTCGTGGATCAGGTGAGCAGTGGTCTTCGCTTTCCACTCCATCCCTTCCTTGTCTCTCTCTCCGTTAAATACAATCTTCCCCTCAACCAGTTTTCTCCTAACTCATTTCGTTATATGGTTGGTTTCCTCGTGCTGTGTCATTACAGACACGAGGAACCCGACCTGGGTTTTTTCTATTTTTTTGTTGGGATAAAGAGTTTTAAAGGCTCCTTTTACTTGACCTCCCGAAACAACGCCCATTTCTTTACCCACCTCCCTTCCAATGTGAAGGATTGGAGGTCCCGTTTCTTTTTCCTCCGGCTCCCTACAGCTGATTCTTGGGGTTTTCCCACGGAATGGACGCAGGCTACTCCGAGCCAAGATCCTATTGCTAGGTGCAGTTCCGTCCGGGCTGCATGGGTCGAGAAAGTTCGGGAATAGAATGCCATTCCCTACAATGCTTTCCGGCTGACGCAATTCCATGATCTCCTGTTCCATTGTGGGCTGAGCTCGAATCCTTACCCAGCTATCCCTGATATTGGTAGGCTTTATCGGTTCTTTCCATAGTACGATCTTTGTTATTTTGTTTTTTAGCTATTTCCCTGACCGCTTGTATTGTTTTTTGTAGATCGGTTCATGTGGACCTGCCAGTCAGATGCCTCCAAGCCGGCTGAACCAACGAAAGAGAAGGTCCCCAAGTCGACGAATCCCCACAAGGAGAGGGCAGAGGGCTCATCCAAAATTAAACGGAAGCTCCCTTCTCGCCCCAAGCCTGGGGTGACTCTCCCCTCCGACCTGGCTCCTACCCTGACCACCGGACGAAGCCCTGCGAGCTCGTCTCGGAAGCCTCAGGTCACTCAGAGGGCCCCTTCTCCTAGCTCCCCCGCTTCCAAACGGCCGAAGACCGCGGGTCCCCCAGGTCCGGCTATGGAGACTTCTCCGTTGCAAGGAGTTTGAGAAATTTCTTCCATATTTTAGCTCCATGGTCCCGGCTAAGGATAAGCTGGGCTTACGAGATGCCGCGGAGGACCCTCGCTTCGATGCTATGATGATGTATTTTGGGAAGGTATTCCCCCTTTTTGACTATTTTCATATTTATTATTACCCCTTTTGCCGTCCTGATGTGACTTTCTTTCTTGTGCAGTTCTTCGCTACCTCTGTGACCTTCGCAGAGGATCATAAGCTCGGCGCTTCGTCTTCCTCCCAGCTCATCCAGATGTCAGCCGATCTGGCGGCCGCCCTGTCGGCTAATTCCGATCTCTCGGCTCAACTTCAGGAGAGGGAATATCGCTTAGATGTTGCCCTTAAGAAAAGCTCTGAGCGGGAGGCGGTTTTGGAACGGGCTCAGATGGCCAACGTCCAGCTGAACCAAGAGATGAAATTCTGGAAGACCCTGTCTCAAGCTGAATCGGAGAAGGTGGGCCAGCTCGAGGCTAAGTTATCGGAAGCTAAGGCCGAATCTGAGAGGATTGCCCAGCTTGAGGCCCAGGCTAAGGCTGAGTTGGAGAAGGTCGCCAAACTCGAAGCTCAGGCTAGAGCCGAATCAGAAAGGGTTGCCCAGCTGGAAGCTCAACTAGCCGAGGCTAGATCCGAGGGATCATCTTACGAGCGCGGGATGACGGATGGCCGACGTCGATTTCTGACCAGTGACGTTGGTCACTCTTTCCTGGGAGCCTACCGTTCCGCCCTCCTAGCCCGGTATCACAATTCTACCGCTTTCCTGGTTAAGCTAGCCCCTGCTGCGACACAATATTTCGATTTTGCTTTAACTCGTGCTCGTGAGCAACTAGATTCTTTAGGCTTTACGGGCGAGCTGGACCGGGAGGCTGCATTGAACGGGGCTCCTGTTCCTTCGGGTTGGTCCGGGGATGTGGAAGAATCCCCGGAGGCAGCCTGGTGGGAGGACGCCCTTGAGGAGTCTATAAAGAAACCTGGCCTGGATTTGGAGCTGCCTTCTACTCCTCCTAATTCGCCTGTTAAGGCCGGCACTCCTAATCCCGAGGAGACCGGGACCGACCTTGATGCTTCTCCTTCATTGCCTCCTCCATCTTCCGAGCCTGTAGTTTAATCTTTTTAAGTTTTGTGTAGACATGTATATGTTTTTATTTCGTCTTGTTCATTGTACTGGCACAGCAGTTTTTAATGAGAAGTTTTTGAGTTGAATACACTTTGGATTTGTGCTTTGTATCATGGCTTATCTCCCCCTGTTTTGAGTTAAATACACTTTGTATTTGTACGATAGTTCGGCGTCGATTGTAACCTCGATGTATCTGAGCCTGTTTGAATTGATACAATCACTTCCTAATATAACTCTGCCTTTTCCTAGTATAGCCCCGACTATTTTCCGATTCGCAATTTCTTAAATGTAACCCGACTACTTCGACCTTTACGAGTTGTAATGGTTTGGTGTTTTTTAGGTTAACTTAACCTAACCTTTTCACCGATCTTTAGTATAGGTTGGGTATTTCCCTTATTCATAGCTTCATAGGGCGGTTCACCCTTACTCGGATCTGAAGGCGTTTCGCCTGATCAGATGTCAGAGGGCGGTTCACCCTTACTCGGATCTGAAGGCGTTTCACCTGATCAGATGTCAGAGGGCGGTTCACCCTTACTCGGATCTGAAGGCGTTTCACCTGATCAGATGTCAGAGGGCGGTTCACCCTTACTCGGATCTGAAGGCGTTTCACCTGATCAGATGTCAGAGGGCGGTTCACCCTTACTTGGATCTGAAGGCGTTTCACCTGATCAGATGTCAGAGGGCGGTTCACCCTTACTCGGATCTGAAGGCGTTTCACCTGATCGGATGTCGAGGGCGGTTCACCCTTACTCGGATCTGAAGGCGTTTCACCTGATCAGATGTCAGAGGGCGGTTCACCCTTACTCGGATCTGAAGGCGTTTCACCTGATCAGATGTCAGAGGGCGGTTCACCCTTACTCGGATCTGAAGGCGTTTCACCTGATCAGATGTCAGAGGGCGGTTCACCCTTACTCAGATCTGAAGGCGTTTCACCTGATCAGATGTCAGAGGGCGGTTCACCCTTACTCGGATCTGAAGGCGTTTCACCTGATCAGATGTCAGAGGGCGGTTCACCCTTACTCGGATCTGAAGGCATTTCACCTGATCAGATGTCAGAGGGCGGTTCACCCTTACTCGGATCTGAAGGCGTTTCGCCTGATCAGATGTCATTTCTAGGTTTACTTGATCAACACATTCAGAGAGATATATATTTTTTTTGTAATAGACTTTTATTAAAACAACACCAGCTTTTTTCCACACCTCTTCATACAAAATACTTTTTTAAGTGACATATGTTCCAAGGTCTTTTGATGGGGTGCCCTTCCATATCTTCGAGCTCATAAGCTCCCCCCGCATAAATTCGGATTACTTTGTAAGGGCCCTCCCAGTTCGGCTCCAGCTTTCCTGTTTTTCTGAGGGCATCGGCTCGCCTAAGCACCAAATCACCGACATGGAATTGTCTCTTTCTGACTCTTTTGTCATGACCTGCTTTTGTCAGGATTTTGTATCTTTCAGTTCGTGCCGCGGCCGCTTCCCTTCTTTCTTCTATAGTATCTAACGCCTCCTTCATTATTTCCTCGTTCTCCACCTCGTTGAACCATCGAACCCGATGAGACATTTCTCCGACTTCTGCTAGGATGATGGCTTTGGACCCGTATACCATACTGAAGGGTGTTTCTCCTGTTGACGATCTAGGTGTGGTCCTGTATGACCATAGTACCGAGCTGAGCTCATCCACCCATCCTCCTCCAACTTTGTCCAAGCGGGTTTTGATTCCCTGCAAGATTGTTCTGTTAGTTACCTCCACTTGCCCATTAGCCTGCGGGTGAGCAACCGCAGCGAACCTTTGACTGATATGCATACCCTCGCACCAGGACTGGGTTCTCTTCCCATTGAATTGGGTTCCATTATCTGAGATGAGTATCTGGGGCGCTCCGTACCTGCAACAAATGTTGTTAAACAGAAAACTTATGATTCTTTGCTCGGTTATGGTGGCCACGGGCTCGGCTTCTACCCACTTGCTGAAGTAGTCTATGGCTACTACTAAGAACTTTATTCCTCCCGAGCCAGGTGTGAACTGCCCCATAATATCAATTCCCCATTTAGCGAATGGACAAGGTGCTCCCATGGTAATCATATCCTCGGCTGGGATGTGAATTAAGGGTGCGTGCACTTGACATTTTTGGCATCGCCTAACCATTTCCACTGCTTTCTTGCTCATGGTCGGCCAGGAAAAACCAGCCCTTAGCGTTTTGCTAATTAGCGCTCTTCCTTTGGTATGGTCTCCGCAGCACCCTTCATGGATTTCTTCCAATATACCCCGTCCTTCTTCTTCCGAAACGCATCGTAGGTATAAACCGAGGTAGGATCTCTTGTATAGCTCATCATTAATGCAACAGAACCTCGCTGCTCTTCGCACAATTTTCATTCTTTCTTGCCTTTCCTTGGGTAGTTCTGCCCTTCTTAGGTATGCCAACAAAGGAGTTCGCCAATCTGCCATCTCATTCACCTCCATCACCTGTTTCATGATGCTACTCCGGGCTGCTCCCAGAATCGTTACTGTTCGCGAGCGGCAATCCACTAAGGAGCTTTCCATTTTTGCTAGGTAATCGGCTTTTGCATTTTCCACCCTAGGGATATGGATTAACTTCCATTCCCCTAGTTTTTTGGCAGCCTCTCTCACTTCCTCCACATACTTCCTCATCCGATCCTCATTTATCTCAAATTTTCCTTCTACCTGTTGTGTGACCAGTTGGGAATCAGAGTAAGCAATGAGTCGTCGTGCGCCCAAGTCTATCCCCAGCTGCATTCCCTTAACCAGGGCCTCATATTCGGACTCGTTGTTAGATGCTCTGAAATCGAACTTTATAGCATACTCTAATTGTTCACCCTCTGGGGTAGTAAGGACTATCCCTGCCCCCGAACCACTAGTTGTTGCCGATCCATCCACATGTAATTGCCACTGTCCCTCTGGTGGCGATGGCATGGACCCCTCTTGGATGAAGTCCGCTAGGGCCTGAGCTTTAATTGCCGTTCTCGGCTCATATTCCATGACGTATTCCCCCATTTCTACCGCCCACTTCACCAGGCGACCTGACGCGTTAGGTCGCCCTAATATTTCTCTCAAGGGCAAGTTGGTTCGCAGTTTTATCCGGTGGGCTAGGAAATAGGGCCTCAATCGCCTGGCTGTAACCACTAACGCAGTGCCCCTTTTTCTAGCTCGGAGTAATTTCGTTCTGCTCCTTGTAAAATTCGGCTTGTATAATAAATGGGTTTTTGCTTACTCATTTATTCTCTTAGCAAGACCGAGCTTACCGCCCCCTCCCCCACGGATAAGTAGAGTACGAGATCCTCTCCTGGTATCGGTTTGGTGAGCAGAGGCAGCTCGGCCAAATACTCCTTTAATTTTCCGAATGCTGTTTGCGCTTCTGGGTCCATTCGAACTTGTTCCCTTTTCTTAAGAGTTTAAAAAATGGGAATCCCTTCTCGGCCGAGCGTGATATGAACTGGCTCAGCCCTGCTATTCTTCCTGTTAGTATCTGGATATCCTTGATATTTCTTGGAGGATTCATTTGCAGCACTGCCTTGACCTTCTCCGGATTGACCTCAATTCCTTGTTCTGTGACTACATACCCCAAGAATTTTCCCGATTTGACTCCAAAAGAATATTTTGATGGATTGAGATTCATTCCGTACGTGCGCAGGTTTTCGAACGTCTCTTATAGGTTTCTGATATGCTCTCCTGCCTTCACGCTTTTTACTAGCATGTCATCCACGTACACCTCCATATTTCTGCCGATTTGGGATCTAAAGATTCTGTCAACCATCCTTTGGTATGTAGCTCCTGCATTTTTTAATCCAAAAGGCATGCGTACATAACAAAAAGTTCCTTTTAATACCACAAAACTAACCCTCTTTCTGTCCTCGGGTGCGAGAGGAATCTGGTGATATCCCTGAGAAGCATCCATCATACTGAGTAACTCGCACCCCGAGGTTGAATCCACCAGCTGATCTATGCGGGGTAGCGGGTAGTGATCCTTTGGGCACGCTTTATTTAGGTCCCGGAAGTCCATGCACATCCTCCACTTTCCCTGACCTTTCCCTACCATCACCGTGTTGGATAGCCATTCCGGAAACTGGATCTCCATTATGTGTCCATCTCGGAGGAGCTTGTCAACTTCTTCCCCAATGACCCCATCTATCTCCGGCCCAAAATGCCTCCTCTTCTGCTTCACTGGTCTTATGGTTGGGTCGATATTCAACCTGTGCTCGGAAACTATTGGGCTGATTCCCATCAGATCCTCGGCTGCGAACGCAAAAATGTCCACAAATCTCCTTAGCAGGCTGATAAGGCTTTCCTTTATTCCATCGTCCAACCGACTTCCCATGCGAGTTTTTGTTTCCGGCTTTCCTGGAACCAACTCTATTTCTAGCAACTCCTCATTGGGCTGGACGCCTTCTTCCTCAACCTCCTCGGGCGCCTTTGATTGTTTATTCTTCTTAGACTCTGGATCCGGAACCCCTAGCTCGGATGCCCTCTTTCCGCGTTGTACTCCCTGCTTTACCGTTGTCTGGTAACAAGATCGAGCGACAAACTGATCCCCGGCTACTTCCCCTACCTCATCTCCTACGAGGAATTTTACTTTCATGTGTGCGGTAGAGGCCATTGCTTCGAACTTGTTGAGTCCCGGTCGCCCTAGAATGGCGTTATAGGTCGATTTGGTGTCCACCACTAAAAACCTGAGCGTCTTGACCTTTCGATGGGGAATCCGACCTAGTGCTACCGGAAGCACCACTTCTCCCACCGGTTGCACCTCGGTCATGCAGAACCCATAGAGGCGCGGTATCTACCTTTTTTAATTCCACTTCCAGGTTCATCTGTTTGAAACAGTCATAGAATAAGATGTCTACCGAGCTCCCCGTTGATGAGTCGATTTTTGATCGTCTCATTCTGTTCTATCGAGTCGCACTTTCATTTGTTTTCGAGTGTTTTTGGCCCTTTTTACGCGTGGTATGTTTTGTTTTTATTTTGTAGGTATCCGGACGAAGATTGTGGTGAAATATGCGCTTTTATGGCCAATGTTGGAGTTATGACGATCAAGAGCGAGAACGGGGCCTAAAACGACGAAAGATTTAAGCAGTATCGGTCAAATCTCCTAAATACCAGAATCTCCACTCCGAATTGAGATGTATTCTCCCTTGATATAAATTCCTCGTGAAATTAGCTTCGAAACGGTATATCATATGTTAAAATCCGAGGTTTATTGATACAAGAACGAAGGATCAAGCCGAAGAAGACCAAAAACTGGACTTGGCTGCACCAGGCAACTCAACTCGGCTGCAACGGGCGCTCGGCTGCAACAGGCAACTCGGCCGTGTCACGGGACACGGCCGGGTCTCATTCCAGCAAAAAAATCTCATTTTCCGGAAGGGAACGACTCGACCGTGCCTTTTTGGGACACGGCCGAGTCACTATCGGCCATTTTACCTTTCCCGCATAGTGCTGCACGGCCGTGTCATGGGACACGGCCGAGCCTCTTGACAGAACACATTTTCTCCTTCCCAGCGTAGTGCGACACGGCCGTGTCCCAGGACACGGGCCGTGTCACTTTTCGGTTCATGTCACTTTCCTTGACATTTTTGCACATCTTTAAGCCTTTGTCTTGATTTTTTGGCTAAAAAACAAAAGTGTAGAGACCCTAGGTGAGGTGTGCTTATCTTGTGAAGAAGATATTTTGTGGAAAAACACAAGATTAGGGAGGAAAAACACCAAAAGAGTGGAAAGAGAGAGATTTTCATCATCTTCCTTGTATGTTCTTGGAGTGAGAAAAATACTTTTGTGAGATATAATAATTCCTTGTATAATTTTGTTGTGAGTTCTTGTAAGAAGATCATCAAACCTTCATCAGGAATTCGATTTCGGCATTTACAAGGGAAGTTTTTACCATGTTTTGTTCTTCAATTTCCATTATTGTTGTTGAATTAATCATGTGTGGCTAAACACTTCATATGGGTTTTTAGATATAGCCACACACATATTTTTGATTGTTAGTTCCTTTTGATTTTCCGGGTAAAAGTTTGAGATTGTTCCTCTTGTTCGTTCTTCATTTTAGAACTTTGAATTAGATCATCAAACCTTTTTCATTGTTGTTATTATTATTCAAATAGAGGGTTTTTGTCGGTGTTCGCCATCAAACGACCCGATAGAAACGATTGTGAATGTTCTCGAGCTTTTTCGCGCGATCTTTTAACGATTTACCTAATCAAAAGTAGTCGGTTAATTGATTGTTAGCTAGGGTTTCGTCCCCATCAAAAGAGTAACCCTTAATTTTCGTTGAGAACAATCGTGATTTTTAGAATTACCGCCATCAAACGGATTTCTTTTAATCGTGAGCAATCGATAATTCCTAACCTTATTTATTTAAGTATCGGAACTAATAATTGATTACGTGTGTGTCAGTTACTCTAAATTCCCATATTAATCTCATTATTGTTATCTCTCATTTATCCGACTATCAAATTGGTGTTGTTATCACTTAGTTCAATTTAATTTTGTGCATTAGTAATTGTAATCATAATCAACCAATGATGTATTTTAATTTAATTTACTTTTGTTCATTCAACTATTTGCCGAACATTATCGAATTTTAAACCGTTTCCAATTCCTCGAGAGATCGACCTCGGAGTTACTTGCCGCTTACTACAAGAGCGATTCGTACACTTGCGAGTATTTAATTTGAATCCATCAAGTTTTTGGCGCCGTTGCCGGGGAATTGGCGTTTAATTTTTAATCTTGTTTTAATGATAGTTGAATTGCTATTCTTGATCAATACTATTTCGATAAAATTCGCTCTTACTTCCTTTGTTTATGCTTGGTAGGAAATCGTTGGGTAACCCGATTCTTCCGCCGATAGACGAAGTTCAAAGGATTAGAGCACCAAAAATAATGGCCACAACATCAATGGCAAACGACGAGGTGAATCCGGACCTTGAAGAGCGACTTTTGATCCAAGAAAAAAACACTCGTCAACCGAGGGTTGAGAATGTTGCACAAAATATAGATGAGGAAGAAATTCGTCAACCAAGGTTTCCGAGATATGATAATTTTGGGCGCAATCAAGGGATACCGGAAGCTCAACAAGGGAGGTACTTTTATCCGAGACAACCACCCGTCGGAATGCAATATGGATCGAATTATTATCCCGGACCTCAATATGGGATGGAGGCGAACTATAACATGCCGCAACAACCTCCGGTCGAACATCTTATGAGGGACTATGCAAAGCCCGTAGTGAACACCGCCATTTCATGCATCCAATTAGCACCGGCCGCAAGGAACTACCACATAAGCGGATTTCACATCGAGCAATTGCCCTCATTTCACGGATTAGCACGAGAGGATCCGTTATCATTCATCCGAGATTTCTATGTGGCGATTGATAACTTCCCATTGAACGGGTTGAGCGAGGATCAACTACGAATGAAGTGTTTCCCTTATACACTCAAGGACGGGGCGAAACAATGGTTGATGACTTTGGCGCCCGGATCACTAAGAACATGGGATGAAGTTTACGATAAATTCATTACCAAGTACTTCTCTCATTCAAAGACTACGCAATTGAGAACTCAAATCTCAACGTTCGGACAACAAGACGGGGAGGCAATTCACGAAGCATGGGACCGATTCAAAATGCTCCTCATTCAATGCCCACACCATCACTATCCGCTTCAACTACTTAATCAATTCTTCTATGACGGATTGACTCAATATTGCCAAGGAGCGGTAGATAACGCCGCCGGTGGTTCGTTTTGTGGGTTAACGGAGAGACAAGCTTATGACGTATTTGAAATATTGGGAGCTAATTCTCAACAAAAAAATGTGCTTGTTCGTAGGGGAGCCGTGAACCAAGTAAGCGAGAAGGACGAGATGCAATCTAAAATCGATGAGTTTACGAAGGAACTAAGACAACTCAAGACTCAAAATAAATCTTCGAGCTCACGAGTTTGCGAAATTTATTGGGGACCCGGACATCATGCTAATTCTTGCCCACATATTTTTCCAGAAATACAAACCGAACAAGTGAATTGGGCTATGGGACAAAGCACGGGAAGGGCCGAGTGGGAGGAGAGGAGAAATAATTATGGTGGAAATGCAAGAAATGTTACTCTCCCGAACACTTATCATCTTGGGCTAAGAAACCATCCGATTTTTTCATGTAGAAACAACAACCCGATGCCGTGCGACACAAGCGCCCAAGCTCAATACAACGGAGGAAACCGAGCCCAACAAACAACACAAAGTGAACCACCTCCACAACAAATGAACTCTCTTGAGGAGAGTATTGTGTCATTCATTAAGGAGAGCAGGGAAAACCGAGTGGAGAACAATAAAAGGTTCGAATCTTTAGAAGTTTTGATGAAGAAAATGGAGATTCAAATTGGGCAACTTGCTACCGAGGCATGCAAACAAGAAACGGGTAAACTACCAAGTCAACCCGAGCAAGTTCAAGCTATTACCACCATCCGAAGTGGTAAAGTGATAAATAAAGAGACAATTTCCGAAGCGAAAGAGAGGGGCGGTGAGAAAGAAGAATTGCCGAGTCAATCAGAGAAATCTATGGTGATTGAAGAGGATGAGTCGAACGATGAAAAAATCCGAGTAACTGCTACCCAATCTTGCGAGACTCGAATTCCTTGGGACAAATCTAAAGATCCAATCGAGAAGCCAATTGAAGAGAATAAGAGCGAACCAGTCAAATCAATGCATCAAAAGGAGGACCTAGAAAGCTTTGATATGGAAGTTCTTTTCGTGGAGAAAGAATTTCCCATTGTGAACTTAGGAGCGAGTATTAATTTAACACAAAAATCAATATACTCGCCACTAGATTTGGGGGAGGTGATAGCCCCGATGGATTTCGTGATACCAAACATAGAAGAAACATCACCAACAAAAATCACGTCACTTATTCTTCAAGGAAGACATTTCATGGTGACGATGATACTGAAAATTGAAATGGTGACAAAAGCGCTCACAATGGAAATCCATGGAACCACTCTCCACATCCTTACAAAGGAAAACGAGCGAAAAATGATGAGCTATGTGGATGGACCTGGCATATTTCCATTTAATCCCGGATAGAAGAATCCAAAGAAGTCGAGCTAAAGACTATAAAAAAGCGCTGCTTGGGAGGCAACCCAAGGGAGTTTTAATTTTTATCGCTTTTATGATTACTATTGCATTAATTTTGTTTTTGTCTATGGCGTGTGTAGGTAATCTAATAAAGGAGGTATTTATGGGAGGAAGAAGCCTAGCTTATTGAAAGTTGAGACCCGAGCACAAAGGATGGTGCCCCGCGATAAAAAAACCACACTTCTTAATCCGGTAGTTTTATTTTCTTTCTTTTTAATTTGCATTTTCGCATTTTTCCTGACTTAATCTTTCTGCTTGGGGACAAGCAAAGGTTTAGGTTTGGGGGGGTGTAACTTCTTTGATTTTTGTTTGTTTTTAGTTTGCGTGATGTTTGTTCCTTTCTTTATTTTTTTTTTCTTGCGATGATGTCGAAGTTGGATTGCAATAACCTTGTTAACTGTTGGGTATATGGATGATTAATCGTGTTTGTACTTGACTCGTAGAGTTTTATAAATCTAATTGATTGTTTGACTTTGCGTGTGAATGTATAGTTTTTGGTTACTTGATTTGACATATAAGAAATGAGTATGTAGTCCAAAAGCCGTGAGTCCTTGTGCCTAATTGAACCGTTCACTTTTAGCGGTGAAATTCTTTCATGAGTGATTTCTCTTCTTATGGATTGTATTCTTTAGAACTTGCATGATTCTGTCGGATGACGTGTTGATATTTACATACACGAGAAATGATTAGGGCTGCCCATTTTTTGTCTTGAACCTACTTATCTAAAAATATCCACCAATTCATATCAATATCCTTTGCTAGTCTCGTTGAGCCTTTAGCCATAATTTTGTTCGAAAAACCCGCATCTTATTGCTCCATATCCAAAAAACATAACTTACCCAAGTATTGGTCCACGTAAGAGCATGAGAGGGTATATTTGAAAAACGAAGGTGTGCAAAGTTTGTGGTGTATATGTTGTGTCACGATTTATTCATCCCGACAGGCGATCGACTATAAGGCCGAGCGACCAAGTCAACTCCAGTCAAACCCTGACTAGCTCGCCAAGTCGAAGATATCAAACCACCATCAGTACACAGCGATCGACTCCCGGGCGATCGCCCTTTGGCGGGCGATCTGCTCTACTTACCGGCTAAGGGCAATCGACCTGCGCCCCGAGCTGAGATGATCGCACGTCTAAGTCATCTATGAATGGATCTCAGAAAAGCACCCACGTGCGAGATCCATAAAAGCGCCGACAAGATCTTTTGCTAGCGACAAGATCTTTGACCAAAGCCTGTCACCTACCCCACCTACCGGCATGTGCGCCGAAAGTTGTCAGTAGGGCCGCATGTGACTAACTCAGGACGCGTGTAAGCTCCCCATTGGACCGAGTAGTTGACTGCCAACAACTCCTGCAGGCTTTGAGGGGACAGGCCCATGTGCTAAAAGACGATCGCCCGATTATTATATTGCAGTAAAGGCGATCGCCTGCGTATCAAGCCCTATAAATAGAGAACCTCCTCCTACCGGAAAAAGGTTCTCGGTTCGTAATTCATTTTAACCAACGGTTCAGAACTCATCCACTACAGTTCCGAATTCATTCTGACTTACGCTCAGAGCTCATTCTCTTACATTCCGATACATCCACGGAAATACTGAAGAACACACACATATCATCAAGCTCCCGGCTATCTCACCTAATCCATCTCGGGACTTCTCTCTCCAAATCTCTCGTCAAAGACGATCGGCGACGACAAGTCTCCACTAGACAGATTCCAAGGGATTCATAAGCCCGAAGCCCAAACACCCGGCTAAATACTCGCCGTGAGAGGCGGTCGATCTCTCACCGCCGCGACTGTTCATCACCTTTGTTACAAGAACTCACAGAGCATCAAATCTGGTTCTTCCGGCAATCTACACGCTCACTAGCTAAGATAACAAGAAACTTTACACTCATTGTAATTGTATTCTTACATTAGTACTTGTATCCCCGAATATCGGTATTAATAATATCTCGCGAGAGCATTCAAGCCCGGGACTAACAACCCCGGCAAATCTTGTGTTATTTATCTCTCTCACGGAAGTGCTCTTGCATTTGTTTGCTATCCCATCCATTCCAGCAATATCTATCTCCGGATAATATTTTGGGTAGCAACAATTGGCGCTAGAGGAAGGGGATCTAACCCTCATATTTTTATTTCTACCGTCCCGAAGAACACTCACTGTTCTCGGGGCATATACTTGAAGTGACACTCACTGCGCTTCAAAGAAAACCTTCAGAATCATGACATCCGCCGGTACATCGAAGCAAGCTGCTCTCCGAACCGCCGGACACCATATCCCGGCTCAATCCGAACCCCGGCCCGACGGGGAAGCCGCGGCAACGCGAGACTCTCGATCCCGCATCCGAGAGATGGCCCCAACCTCTCACTCGATCAATTCCAAACCGAGGAACAGATCGAGGAGGCTATGGCCATCCTGGAGGAGCGACGGAGAGCATGCGCGCCACCCGCGATAACTCCCTCGATCATCCGCCGCATGGGAAAACGGAAATTCAATGGGCTACTGAACGAGCGATCGTCAAAAAGCCCCAATTCACGAGGAAAGGCTCTCGCACGACCGGACGGATCCATATTCGATCGCTTGGGACGCGACCCATCCCGGCGACCGGGGCACTCTGTTTCCAACCTTGAGAAGACGGAATCCGAATCCGTCACCAGGAGTTCGGCCTACTCACTTCACAGCCGAACGCATGTCAGCCATCTGACTCCCGCCCCGATCGCCAGGGACTCAGTACTCAATCGCCTCGGCTCCCGCTCCGATCGCCGAGCCGCTAACAGTCAGGCCACGGCGATGGCCGCCATGCAACGTCAGCTCGACGAGATGAGAGCACTCTTGGACACTGGGGCAAGCACCAGCAAGAAGATCGCCGGGCCGACCGAGCCACTCGCGGTCCACATCGAGCTTGCCCCCATACAACCAACGATCGCTCCTCCTAAAACACCTCTGTATAAGGGGAGATCGGACCCCGAAACCCACCTGAGTAAATTCCGAATTTACATGACTGGGTGTGGGGCATCTGATGCAACCAAGTGCCGGATCTTCCCGCTGACATTGGGCGAGCTGGCCCATAAGTGGTACGTCTCACTACCACCACGATCGGTCACCTCTTTTAAGAAACTGGCGGATGACTTCACGTCATACTTCGCCAGCAAGGTCGCCAGACCAGAAGGCCCCCAGCGCATGATAAAAATCAAGCAGGGGAAGGGCCAGCCTTGAGATTACATCGACCGGGTAGACGAAATCATCCTCACCGGCGAACCCGTCTGTGATGAGCTCGCTCTCTATTCGGTCATGGGGGGATTCCACGGTCACTCTCCCATGTTCAGACATCTCTCCAAGGATATTCCCCCGACTTACGCGACCTTCCGCGCTAAAGCTGCCAACTTCCTGGCCAGGCAAAGGCTACTCACCCTCCGCTTAGATGAGGAAACGCCACCTCTTGCACAGAAGATAGCGATCGCCAAAGCAAAGAAGGCGATCACCAAGGCACCCGGAGATCTCAAGGCTTTCGAGGACATGGAAGCCCATCTCCTCCATACGTTCAACAGAACTCCGGCACATATTTTCTATGCCATCAAGGGGCACGAAGAGCTCAAAAAGCCAAAGGCGATAAGGGACCACGGTCACCTGGACAACACTCAATATTGTGCCTACCACAAGAGTCCCGGCCACAGCACCAACAATTGCCGCGACCTCCTCAAACAGCTCTGGAGATTGTCGAGGAGGGCAAGTTGGACAGCTTATTGGTTTAGCCGAAGTCCCTACCTACTATGGATGATCGTCCGAGTCGAACACAAAACAGGCTGGAAAGCTCATACGAGCCGACCCCTAGATCAACCTCGACGACCGTCTCTACATGCTTCAATCAAGAAAAGGAGACCTCGGAAGTCTCCCCGATCTCCCTCCTTATTTAAGAAACCGGAGGACTCGATCGCCATCTGCAGTTCACCGTCTAACATGATGGACTAGGGCACGAGATCGCCTCCCCCGCACAACGTACACCATCGAAGGTCGGCATCTACATGACGATCCAAGGTGGAAGAGTGCAGCCATGGTCCTGGTAGTCGATGGAACCGACTGCTTAGACCATGCAAGGTCCCTTTGGGCCAAGATCGCCCGCCCTTCGTTTAAATACGAGGCCGGCGTAGTCTGAGGGCCCTCCAAAATAAATCAGTGGACACGATCGCTCGCCCTCAAAGGTTCATCATCATCTAACATGATGAACCCGGACAATGCGACGTGCCACAACCCCGTCTCAACGTACACCGTCGAGGTCGGCCATCTCCATGGCTGGCCGAGGTGGAAGCAGAGCTAACAAGCCGCGGGCGCGGAGTTGATTCATCCGACGCTGCCCCGCGCAAGGACTCCTCTAGACCGAGACCGCACGCCCTTCGTTTAAATACGAGGCGGGGCGGCTAACGGAGGACCCTCATAATAAAGTGAGTCACGAGACACTCAATGTCTTCGCGCATCAAGACATGATCAAGGAGTCGGTCCATCGAACTCCGCGATCGTGCACGGTTCCTCAAGATGGACGACCGTCCCCGAGGATTCGACAAAGTTAAAGACCGCTCACTCAAGGAACTATTTTCATCCCCTTACTTCCACTAAGTGAATAAAAACAAGGGGCAAGAAGAGTGCGGACTACCTTCACGACGATCGTCGCTATTCAACCACATACGGAGATCGTCATTTTTTCAGATGTAGTGCAGCGATCGAACTTGTTGTAAAAAGTTGTCTTATGAGTTTATCAATTCATTTGGAACTACCCTCGCAACGATCTCTCCTCACACATTTGTACAAAGTCAAACAAAGACTTAAAAATAACCATTCATTCAAGTGATAAGTCAGAAAGACAAATGCTCATTTCATTACTTGAAAAAATAGAGTACATGATCGCCCGAAGGCCTAAGTACTACAAAAGAAAGCTACAAACTACAAAGAAAGTAAGCTAAAAGCGTAAAAAAGGAAGCGCCTCAGGCCCCTGCCGGACCTTCGCCATCAGCATTCGGCGCGGTCCCCTCATCTTCCGGAGCATCGGGATGAGCAAGACTGTCTGGAGACGGATACCAGCTCAGATCCACGCCGATGTCCGCCAGGTCCAAGATCGTCAAGGAGAAAGCCGAATGGAGAGGATGCTCCAATGCATATGACTTGAACTTCTCAGCTAGAGGACCGACCTCCAAGCCTCCCTTCTTAGCCGCTCGGATCGAGTCGGCGAACGCCAAGTAATAGGCGAACTCGCTGACATACTCCAAGTTTTGGAAGGGATCGGCCTTGGTCGCCTCAACCTCTCCTCTCAGCTCGGCCATCGCCTGCTGCGATCCCTGGAGCTCGGCCTCCCTCGCAGCAACCTTCTCTTTCGCCTCCGCCTCGGCTGTCAGTAGGCGATCGTCACCTTCGCGATCGGCCTCCTCCTCAAGAACATTCCTCGCACTGACGGCACTCTGCATCTGGTCCCGAAATCGGTCGACCGCCATTCGAATTTCTCCGTCTCCTTCTTCTCCGGCTCAAGCTCACGGCTCGCCCGCCAGCGCCTCCAGGAGTCCTTCTCCATAGCCACGATCTTGTCGGCAAACTCGGCGTTCTCTTTCCGAGCCGCCTCGAGATCCTCCCCGAAGGCGAATAGTGGAGGGCCTCCTCAAACTCTGAGCGGCACTGGAAGGCCATGGTCGCCGTCAAGAGAAAGGGCGACAACGGCATGCATCGAACTCGACGATCGCCGAGCGATCGCATCCCAGATCGATTGTCCACGCCTTCGGCAGGGCGGAAGCAGCCTTGCTAACATAGGGAGGAATATCACAGGAATGGCGAGGAGATCGGCTCGCCAGGAAATCCACGACCATCGGTGGACAAGAAGGATCTGCGCGACGGACCCTGCACCAAAACACCAAGGTTAATACAACTCCTACGCAGATGTAATTGTCAACACAGAAATGCTATCTACCTCTCAGCCTTCTCGGGATCCCGACCAAAAAACGGCTTCCCTCGAGGAATCTCTGCATCCGCGATCGCCGCCTCCCGCAGAAAAGCCGCAGAGGGCGGCTCGCGCTCCGGAGCAACGATGGTGATCGGAGGCGCGGCGATCGGCACTCCATCGCCCGGGCAGAAACGGTTTCTTGCGGCCTCGGCCTCTTGCGATTCGCCCAAGACCCTCCTCCGAATTTCCTCCTCAACCACGACCTGCTCTACGCGAGGCTCCGGCTCCGCACGAGGCTCCGCCTCCGAACTATAGGCAATGCGACGGTGGAACCCGAGTCGACCTCTTCGCGAAGACGGCCTAGGACTCCTGGGTTCGACATAGCGATCTCCTCGGAGGCTCCAAAAGCGAGGGAAACGAACCTCTGCGATTAAAGACGATCGACTAACGGTCGGACACTGTCCTTAAAATAAGGCGATCGCCTAGTAAGTGAAGATCGCAGGACCACATACCTGCACCGCGAGATGTCTCGGGAAGCGGAATAGTCGAGCCGACAACCGGCGACTCTCCTTGTTGATCCGAGTGGCGTCTAGGTCGTCGTCAGACAAGCTCCTAATTCGCTCCCAAACAACGAGGAAGTCGAAAGGCGGCTCCTCGATCGCCGGAATATGAAAGCACAAAGCAATCAAATTAGATCACCCAAAACGCATCCAAGCGAAGGGAGAGTCTAAACCCTTACCGGGATTCCTCTCCCGAAATTCAGTGGGGATCTCCAGTTCGCCTGTGGGATTGTCGCTCGCCGAAGCTCTCCACTTGCCAGCGACCCAGAACCACTTCGTCTGATCGCCCCGTATCTTATTCGGGACTCCATGAATCACCCGGCCAGATCGGCCTTGAATATGGTAACCGCCGACCAACCCTCTATGTGCCGTCAGTTTAAACAAATAGTTCACCTCCAACGGAGACGGGAGACGGTACAGGCGGTGACCGCCGAAAAGGGTGAGGGTGCAAATGATTTGGAGCCAGGCGTTCGGCGTCAGCTGAAGTGGCGCCACATTCCAAGCGGCCAACAGATGGGAGACCGCAAAGGACAGAGGGAAGCGCAGCCCGGCCTCCATAACGGCCTCACTCGCTGCGACCATACCCATCGGAGGCTGGTCGGCTCGTTCATTCTCCGCGGGCGCGAACATGTCCACATCCGAAGGAACATGGAATCTTGTCCTCCAGACGGCCAGATCTCTCCTGGTCGTCGAGCTCATGTTGGCGAGCGACCACAACGATCATTGCGCGGCACGATCTGCGGCCGCTTGGGGAGCACATAGGGATAAGCGACCGAATATCCCCTGAAATCGAATCGCGGAGTAGGACCGGCCAATCTCTCCATTATTTCAGCAAAGGCCCTATAGGCCCGTCCAAAATCACTATGTTGCTCCCAGTAAGCCCTGATCGCCAGATCTCTCTCGATCTGCGATCGTCTCTCCTCAGCAGCCGACTCCCTAGCAACATCGGCCTCATTGAACAAAGCCTCAACTTCAGTGGTCGATTCCGGCTCGAATTGCTTCACCCGTCTCGGGTAGAAGACGGAAGAAGTTTCTCCCGGGCGGCCGATGTCCGTGGCGAGCAGTTCCCTCTCCAAACGATGATGAGGTTCGGCCATTTTCGAGTTAGAAAGGAAGAGAAGGATTTTCTTACCCTAAAGTGAAATCGATCGACGATCGGCGCTTAGATCTTCAAAAATTCGGCGACAGGACCTTCTTTCTCCAATGCGTACGCGTGAGTGAGGCTGCAGCCCCGCGCCCCCTTTTATAGGAGAAAGCGGGGACCCGATTGCAATAAGGGAAAACCTCGGGGTCGGATCTCAAACGGCGCACCAGTTGACCCCTCGAGACCCGCGTACGCGTCTTTTCGAGGACGCGTCGGCCGAGGAGTCATTAATGACCGTTGGCGTCCTCAATAGAAGCGACACGTGCGCGAAGACTTTTCAACGCCGTTGCTTTTTCCCCTTGTGATTCGGCCAACAGTCGTCCGAATCCAGTATATCAGCTCAAGACGATCGCGGTTCCATTAAACACGAAGTCGCTCGTCAATAGTTCGGCGATCGCCAGAGAGCCACCTCACCCCACGTTTCCAACGTATGAGCGAAATGGGGGCAATTGTTGTGTCACGATTTATTCATCCCGACAGCGATCGACTATAAGGCCGAGCGACCAAGTCAACTCGATCAAACCACGACTAGCTCGCCAAGTCGAAGATATCAAACCACCATCGGTACACAGCGATCGACTCCCGGGCGATCGCCCTTTGGCGGTGGCGATCTGCTCTACTAACCGGCTAAGGGCAATCGACTGCGCCCGGCGAGATGATCGCCCGTCTAAGTCATCGAGGTGGATCTCGAAAAGCACCCACGTGCGAGATCCATAAAAGCGCCGACAAGATCTTTTGCTAATCGACAAGATCTTTGACCAAAGCTCATCACCTACCCCACCTACCGGCATGTGCGCCGAAAGTTGTCAGTAGGGCCGCATGTGACTAACTCAGGACGCGTGTAAGCTCCCCATTGGACCGAGTAGTTGACTGCCAACAACTCCTGCAGGCTTTGAGGGGACAGGCCCATGTGCTAAAAGACGATCGCCCGATTATTATATTGCAGTAAAGGCGATCGCCCGGCGTATCCAAGCCCTATAAATAGAGAACCTCCTCCTACTGGAAAAAGGTTCTCAGTTCAGAATTCATTTTAACCAACGGTTCAGAACTCATCCACTACAGTTCCGAATTCATTCTGACTTACGCTCAGAGCTCATTCTCTTACATTCCGATACATCCACGGAAATACTGAAGAACACACACATATCATCAAGCTCCCGGCTATCTCACCGGAATCCATCTCAGGACTTCTCTCTCCAAATCTCTCGTCCAAAAGACGATCGGCAGAAGCAGCAAGTCTCCACTAGACAGATTCCAAGGGATTCATAAGCCCAGAAGCCCAAACACCCAGCTAAATACTCGCCGTGAGAGGCGGTCGATCTCTCACCGCCGCGACTGTTCATCACCTTTGTTACAAGAACTCACAGAGCATCAAATCTGGTTCTTCCGGCAATCTACACGCTCACTAGCTAAGATAACAAGAAACTTTACACTCATTGTAATTGTATTCTTACATTAGTACTTGTATCCCCGAATATCGGTATTAATAATATCTCGCGAGAGCATTCAAGCCCGGGACTAACAACCCCGGCAAATCTTGTGTTATTTATCTCTCTCACGGAAGTGCTCTTGCATTTGTTTGCTATCCCATCCATTCCAGCAATATCTATCTCCGGATAATATTTTGGGTAGCAACAGTATAGAGGCAAAAATCTTCTCTCCCGTTCCCCTGAAAATAATAAGCCCCACAAAAAAAAAGGGTGATCCTAATAATAATAGTGGGATAGAAAAGATAGGGGAGGAGAGGAGTGAGCCTAATAAAAACAAAAGGGAAGGCGTTGGGTTGTGAGAAATAGGCCAATATCATAAGAATTGCACTTAACAAGGCTTAGAAAAAAAAAGAGGGAGATATATATACGGGAGAATTGAAGTAGAATGATCGATCTTGCTTTGAGTGTTTATTTCATATATATGAGGATCGTATATGCTCTACTTGGACTGAACTTGTAACTACTAGCCAAATTTTCCCAACCTGAGCCACAGCCCTGTTACAACCAAAAGTAAGACCCTATGACTCATGTTTTGTGAATATTGATGCGTTTGATGAAGAGAAGAAGTGCAAACATATAGTAGAACTTTCCATTTGAATCGAGTTGAGCGTATTGACCTATATAAACACTTGAGAGATGAGTGAATCGATATAATTCAGTGAGGGACTATTAAGACTTGTTTTCTTGCATGTTCGATCAAGTGTCATTGCTTTCCACTCATTTGTGAGTTTAGGCTTCCATGATGAATTACGAGATTTTACGATACTTTTACATTCCCGGTTGATTGTATGTATACCCGATGATTAACTTGATTATTCAATCCTTCTCGTTTTCTTTGTCGTGTGTTTTATTTATTTTTGATTGGGGACAAGCAAAGTTTAGGTTTGGGGGGATTTGATGAGTCGATTTTTGATCGTCTCATTCTGTTCTATCGAATCGCACTTTCATTTGTTTTCGAGTGTTTTTGGCCCTTTTTACGCGTGGTATGTTGTGTTTTTGTTTTGTAGGTATCCGGACGAATATTGTGGTGAAATATGCACTTTTATGGCCAATGTTGGAGTTATGACGATCAAGAGCGAGAACGGGGCCTAAAACGACGAAAGATTTAAGCAGTATCGGTCAAATCTCCTAAATACCAGAATCTCCACTCCGAATTGAGATGTATTCTTCCTTGATATAAATTCCCCGTGAAATTAGCTTCGAAACGGTATATCATATGCTAAAATCCGAGGTGTATTGATACAAGAACGAAGGATCAAGCCGAAGAAGACCAAAAACTGGACTTGGCTGCACCAGGCAACTCAACTCGGCCGCAACGGGCGCTCGGCTGCAACAGGCAACTCGGCCGTGTCACGGGACACGGCCGGGTCTCATTCCAGCAAAAAAATCTCATTTTACGGAAGGGAACGACTCGACCGTGCCTTTTTGGGACACGGCCAAGTCACTATCGGCCATTTTGCCTTTCCCGCATAGTGCTGCACGGCCGTGTCATGGGACACGGCCGAGCCTCTTGACAGAACACATTTTCTCCTTCCCAGCGTAGTGCGACACGGCCGTGTCCCAGGATACGGTCCGTGTCACTTTTCGGTTCATGTCACTTTCCTTGATATTTTTGCACACCTTTAAGCCTTTGTCTTGATTTTTGGGCTAAAAAACAAAAGTGTAGAGACCCTAGGTGAGGTGTGCTTATCTTGTGAAGAAGATATTTTGTGGAAAAACACAAGATTAGGGAGGAAAAACACCAAAAGAGTAGAAAGAGAGAGATTTTCATCATCTTCCTTGTATGTTCTTGGAGTGAGAAAAATACTTTTGTGAGATATAATAATTCCTTGTATAATTTTGTTGTGAGTTCTTGTAAGCAGATCATCAAACCTTCATCAGGAATTCGATTTCGGCATTTACAAGGGAAGTTTTTACCATGTTTTGTTCTTCAATTTCCATTATTGTTGTTGAATTAATCATGTGTGGCTAAACACTTCATATGGGTTTTTAGATATAGCCACACACATGTTTTTGATTGTTAGTTCCTTTTGATTTTTCGGGTAAAAGTTTGGGATTGTTCCTCTTGTTCGTTCTTCATTTTAGAACTTTGAATTAGATCATCAAACCTTTTTCATTGTTGTTATTATTATTCAAATAGAGGGTTTTTGTCGGTGTTCGCCATCAAACGACCCGATAGAAACGATTGTGAATGTTCTCGAGCTTTTTCGCGCGATCTTTTAACGATTTACCTAATCAAAAGTAGTCGGTTAATTGATTGTTAGCTAGGGTTTCGTCCCCATCAAAAGAGTAACCCTTAATTTTCATTGAGAACAATCGTGATTTTTAGAATTACCACCATCAAACGGATTTCTTTTAATCGTGAGCAATTGATAATTCCTAACCTTATTTATTTAAGTATCGGAACTAATAATTGATTACGTGTGTGTCAGTTACTCTAAATTCCCATATTAATCTCATTATTGTTATCTCTCATTTATCCGACTATCAAATTGGTGTTTTTATCACTTAGTTCAATTTAATTTTGTGCATTAGTAATTGTAATCATAATCAACCAATGATGTATTTTAATTTAATTTACTTTTTTTCATTCAACTATTTGCCGAACATTATCGAATTTTAAACTGTTTCCAATTCCTCGAGAGATCGACCTCGGAGTTACTTGCCGCTTACTACAAGAGCGATTCGTACACTTGCGAGTATTTAATTTGAATCCATCACCCGTATCGATAAATACCCTTTGCACATCGTAACTGGCGATCTCCGCGGTTTTGACTAGCGCGTCATTATGGGGCGCATGTATCCTGCTATAATCCGCGGGGCTGAACTGAATGATAGGCCCGCGGCCTACAGAGGCGACCTCCTTGAGCTGATGGCACCTAGCCTTTCGTGCGTGGGCTTTCCTGGCCTGATTAGAACTTCCGTCGGTTGGTCCTCCTGATATCATGTGGATTACTCCTTTCTTAGGCAGGGAGCGGCGGGTCCCATGAGCTTCTCTTTTCACCCCGGCCCCTCCTTGGGGCATGGGTGGTTGCCTCCGACCTCCATTCCTCTGCTGATATGTGAACTCCATTAGATGTCCTGCTCGGACCAGCCTTTCGATCTCATCTTTAAGGCGCTTGCGCTCATCTGTTTTGTGCCCGTAATCATTGTGGAATCGACAATAAAGCTCTGATTTCGGCTGGGTGGGCCTATTAGGACGAGATGCAGGCCACTCGATAACCTTGTTCATCTTATCCTCAACTGCTTCCAAAACCTGGGCTCTCCTCATTGTTAGTGGGCTGTATTGGTCAAATCTTGGTCGTCTTAGAACAGTATCGCTCTTCTTTCGATCTATTTTTCCCCGCGGCATTTCTTCCCGAGGTAAATTTCCTTGAAGGGTGTACTCCTCACGCTGTATCAATCTGCTGGACCCCCTTTCCCCATCTTCGGGTTTTTCTTGCAATTCCTCCATATCCTTCTCGGTTTCCTCAACATTAATGTATTTCGAACATCGGGCTAAGACCTCATCATATGTTCTGGCTGGTTTTTTAGCTAATGAGGTGCGTAGTAACCCTGGCCTCAGTCCCTGCGTCAAGGCACTGGTTTTCACTTCTTCTGACGACGAGGGTACCTCCAGACATGCCTTTGTGAATCGGGTCACATAAGCTCTCAGCGCTTCTCCGGAGTACTGTTTGATACTGAACAAGGACATGAAGGTCTTTTGGTGCGCCCTGGCGCTGGCAAAGTGAGTCAAGAATGCGGAGCTGAAAGTTTTGAAGCTGGTGATTGACCCAGGGGGTATCTGGTGGAACCAATCCTGAGCTGACTCTGTCAGCGTAGCCAGGAATGCCCTGCAACTCACAGCATCCGAATATCGATGTAGTACCGCCATGTTCTCGAATCGGTATAAATGTCGGGTAGGATCTGAGAGTCCATCGTAGGTGAAGGTGACAGCCCTAAACCCATATGGGAGCTCGGCCTGCAGTATGCCTTCTGAGAAGGGATGGCCTGGATGACTCTCCATGTCCTTCCCCGCAACTCTCTGTCGCAATTCCTCCAGCTCGTCTTGCATACTGGATATCAAGGGATCCTGCGTTCTTTCCTGTCTAGATCGCTCCCATATTCTTGGATAACTCTCCCCATGCTCTTCCTGCTGATCAATTTCCTCCGGCCCATCCGAAAGGATGGGTATTACTTTTCGCGGTATCCTTTGTTTTTCGACCTCCCGACTCTTCTGGATCGCACTGGCGATTATGTCGGCTAAGGATTCCTTCGTCAGTGTGATTGTGCTTGGTGCGACTTCTTCTACAGGGGTGGCAGGTGTTTTTTCCGGAGCCGCTTCCCCACCCGCAGCTGCTAGTTCCTCTTCTAAATTTCGGGGTATCAACTCCCCTATTCTTTTCTGGTTCATTTCTTCCGCCATTACTAACCTCACGTCTCAGCTCAAAGTGACTCGATGTCACAGTTCCCACAGACGGCGCCACTTGATGTAACTGAGCTGATCGGTCACCAAGAACCGGGTTAATCTCAGGAGTTTAGCTAAGAAAACCCAAAATGTATGAAGTATTGTCTCTCGTTCTCTCTCTAAAGTATACTATAATCTCAGAATGTGTCCCCTCCTTGAAAACCCCCCCTCTTCCTTTTATAGCAGGGAGATACCTTGTTCTCTAAGATCTTCCCTGATTTTTAGAGAAGATCCCGGATATCCAGGGATTCGGGCTGCGATTTCCCATCCCTGGATTTCCGGGATTGCAAGGTATGGGCTCTCAATCCCTGGATCTCAGAGATTCTGTCAGATGAGTCGGGATATTCTTTCCCGAGACTTCGACCTTCATGAGCTCGGAGGCCTTAGATCGGCTCCTATTATGAAAGATCACTTAGGTCGGGTCGTTCTTATTCAAATCCGTACTTCGGGAGACCTTTGAGGTCGGCGCCCTTCTAACAGATGTCTCAGGTCGGCGGGGCCTCCGAGGTCGGCGGACCTTTGAGGTCGGCAACCTTCTAAAGGATGCCTCAGGTCAGCGGGGCCTCCGAGGTCGGCGGACCTTTGAGGTCGGCAACCTTCTAAAGGACCTTGAGGTCGGCATCCACTTGTCTAAGAAAACCTTTCATTACTAAGAGGTCGGTACTCCGGCTTATATTAGTCCATGTTTTAGACCGGGTTTTCAGGGAGCGTGCATTCGGCGTCCTATCATATAGTATTATTTTTATTGAAATGTAATCTGGTCATCTATTAAATTGGCCAAATAAATAGTTTTTATTAAAAAATTAATTTGGATAACTTATTGACGTTTAGCTTAATATGTGTATCAACATATAACAATTTGAGCAAATTTTTTTTTGAAGTTAGACGTAACAACCAGTTATAAATTACTATAACAACTTAAATTTAATTATTTAGATTTTATACATTTTAAGATATTTGGGAAATTAGTGCATATAGCTATATAGATTTTCAAAGGGAACGTGTGCTAAAAATATTTTTTTAATTGAGTTTGAGATATATAATATCTAAATGGGTTTCAAATGGTTGAACCCTAGCTTTATTGTTTCGAGTATCACTATATGGATTCGGGATGAAAATGCGTAGTAAATTCACTTTTAAGTCAGATGTCGGATGAGTACGATTATATAAATTATAAACGGGTTCGAGTGGCTGAATCCTTGCCTCATTTTTTTTGGTTTTTCGTTGTGTTCTGCCGCGGTGAGGAACTCCAAATGGCTGAGGCTAACTAATAAATGTAACTGACAAGTTTTTTGCATTAATAAAATTGATTAACAAATATAATTTTATTATATATATAATACCGTTATGCATCTGGAGCACCACGTTAACTCTCACATGTGGTATTTTTTATATTCTAGATTCTTATTTATTTAAAACTTTTATCACATCTTGATTTTAAATGACACTCCGCTCAATGCATACCTAAATAAATATTTAACATAAATATGTATTTTAGCCATAATTATTTTACACCACTACGTTAATTTGGTCATCTATTGAGTTGGCCAAATGAATTATTTTATTCTTATTATAAAATTAAATTTGGCAAATTATTAATTAAACCTCATTGGCCCAAATATATATATATTTATTTTTTAATATCTAATTTATATATGCATAAATATTATTTTTCATATTTTTATATTTTTTTCAATAGACTCGATTCTCTTTACTTACAAATAAATATATAAAGTATCGAATAGCAATATGGATTCAAAGTACCACGTTAACCCTCTCTCCTACATGGAGTTTTTTATTTTTTTATTATTATTTATCTAAACTCTTGAATCCCACATCAAAGTATAAGTATAAAAATTATAAAGGGTTTTGATTGTATAATTCCAAAATTTTACTAGGAATTTAACTTTTAATCTTTTGTCATTTATAATATTTATTTTTAACCTTTACTTTACAATGTTTGAGTTTTCATTGAGATGGATTAACCAATTACTATAGCAACTTATGTTTACTTATTTAAATTATATAAATTTAACGTTGAGTAATTCGCGGATATTATATAGGGTCTGAGATATAAACGAGTAATAAAGTCATATTTTAATCGAATTTGATGAATATGGGTATAAATATTTGAAACAAGTTTCAATTTAATTATGACGAGTACAAGTACATAAATTCTAAAGAAGTTCGGGTGCTGAATCTCATACTCATTATTTCTGTTGGTTGGTGTGTTCATTTGCAGATTGC
Source organism: Orobanche coerulescens (assembly GCA_033398695.1). Classification (NCBI taxonomy): domain Eukaryota; kingdom Viridiplantae; phylum Streptophyta; class Magnoliopsida; order Lamiales; family Orobanchaceae; genus Orobanche; species Orobanche coerulescens. Next base: position 4,201,844 of record CM065810.1, read on the forward strand.
AATTCTTTGACCCTAACAAAGTATTGAATTACTTTTTGATTTTTACTGATAAATTACAATGTATTTTGTTAAATTCGTTTTGTTCTTTTTAATACCAATGTCCTTCACTCTAATAAAAAGAACAAATAAATATAGATCCGCATGAACAGCTCAACTGATTTTTAGGTGGCAGATTGAAACAAAAACAAATAAATATAAAAAGACTAGACGTTCTTAATAAAATATATCAAGGGTAAGTAAGTAACGTTCACCCTCTCAACAAAATGGAACTCCACACGAAAAAACAGGAATAAAGTAACCCTTGATCAGCACAAAGGGCCATAACCCTCGGTTAGCACAAAGGGACAACAGACAATGAATCTAAACTATAAAAAACGGCACCTACAACTGAAGAACCCTCATCAACAAAGTAATCCTAAAGTCTTCTCTTAGAGCATGAGGTACCTTGGCGTCGTGGTTCTGGTATCGTGGGAAAAAGTTGCTGCCACGTCAGCAAAAAGCTCCGTGGCACTAGAAATCTCATGGCACAACATTTTGCCCGTATTCGTTGGCACCAGAATTTCTGGTGCCATCGGCCAAATTTTTTTATGTTTTTTTTTTCGTTTACATACATTAATACTAACGTCTTCTCATAGCGCAGCATGGCAGAGAAGTCGATTGTTTTCACGGAAGAGCAAGAAGCTCTGGTTGTGAAATCATGGGACGCTATGAAGAAGGATTCCGCACAACTTAGTTTCAAGTTTTTCTCCAAGTGAGCCTAACATTTTAATTATCAAACTTCTAACTCTATATATATATATATATATATATATATATATATATATATATATATATCACTACTATGAAAACAGGATACGACATCGGTTTTTTTAGTTGTTTCACATCGGTTATAAAACCGATGTCGTATCTACCGATGTCGTTTTTTCACATTTGTTTATACCTGTCTTATAAAATCGATGTCGTATCTACCGATGTCATATCTACTAAGAACCGATGTTAACGTTTAAAAAAATTGCAATTACACCACCGTCTTTTTTATTACATCGTTTTTTTTAAAAATCGATGTAAATTGAGCGATGTTGAATCCTATTTTCCTAGTAGTGTATATATACTCTTCTTGATTACACTTATGCTGCTGCACGATTATTAAAGTTTCAACTTGTGTTGGAACTTGTCAGAATACTGGAGATCGCCCCATCAGCTAAGAACCTGTTCTCATTCCTCAAGGATTCTGAGATCCCCTTGGACCACTCAAACCCCATGCTATGTCTGTCTTTCTCATGGTAAAGCTAATTTAATTAATTAAGGAAAACTTGGTAATTGATGTTAGGCTGTCTCGACGACTTATTCGGTGAGTGTTTACTTACGACTTAATGAAAAATGAAAAGTTTGAATCGCTAAGTGATCTCACCCTCTTGTTCCCATGCAGACACAAATACGACACCCGTACAGCCGTACTCTTCTCTTTCAAGACCAGATTGTGAAGAAAGAAGAATGAGAAAATTTAAAAAACCTGAAAAAAAAATCAGAATTTTTATTTTTTAAGAAAAAAATCTGGAATAGTAATATTAAAAATCAAAACTTTTTATTTAAAATTCTAAAAAAAAAGTAATAAATAAAAAAAACTGGAAAATTTAAAAAATCTGACAAAATAATCGGAACATTTATTTTGTAAGAAAAAAATATCTGGAATAATAAATCAGATTTTTTTATTTAAAATTCAAAAATAAAAAGTAAAAAATAAAAAAAAATCTTAAAATTTTGGAAAATTTAAAAATTCTGACAAAAAAATCAGAACTTTTATTTTGTAAGAAAAAAATATCTGAAATAATAAATTAAAAATCAGAATTTTTTATTTAAAATTCGAAAGTAAATAGTTTGGTAAATAATGTTTAAACTTGTCTAATTTGTGTTTGAATTTAGCTACTTTATTTTTGAACTTAGATTTCTTTGTGTTTGAAATTGGATTTTTAAGTACTTTATGAATTTATGTTTTGATTATTGGATTATATCATTTATATGAGTTAAAAAATAAACAACAATTTATGAAACAGCTTATAATTCATATTTAGAGGTATATCGGTCATTTCTATTATTCAGTTTATTCATATGAAAAAATAAACAATAATATTAATTTACTCAGACAGATAAATTTACTCGGACAGACAAACGTGGGTCTTCTGTGATCAATTTGCTTTGTTATTTTTTACTGCAGACCTGTGAATCTGCGGCTCAATTGCGGAAGGCTGGCAAAGTCACCGTGAGAGAATCAAACTTGAAAAAGCTTGGAGCTACCCATTTCAAAAAAGGTGTACAGCCAGACCATTTTCAGGTAAAATAATAATAATGGCCGTTGTTTTGAGGTCATTTTCTGTTTCTATTTTCGAAAACACTAAAAACGCATCCTTTTTATCATTTTCGAAAATGTATTTGGAGAACAAAAAAAATATTTGTACACAAAACGCAAAATGCCCAAAATCTCATTTTGAGCGTTTTGTGTGTATTTCAACAAAAAATCTTCAAAAAACTCAAAATGCATTTTGAGTTTTTTTTTTGGATTATCCTAATTTGAAATTAAGTCTAAAATAAAGATTTATGAATTTAATATTAATATTACAAAAACAATATTTTGCAAAATAAATTTATCAGAACGCGTTTTCAACAACTTTAAAAACAAAAATAAAAACAAAAAACATAAAACATTTTGCAAAATGAAAATACAAAACAAAATACAAACAGAACGCCCCGAAAGCTTTCAATGAATTTTAAGGTTGAAAGAGCAATCACATGTACGTGAATTATTTTCCTTGTGAGAAAATTAATATACTACTTTCTCCGTTTCGTTTAAAGTTTGATAGATAGTGTATATTCGGTGTAATTTAGGTAATGATTGGTGTAATTAATTGATGATAAATGCGTGGTGAAGATTAAAAATTAAAAAAGTACTGATAGTGAATGTATGGTAGAGATTAAAAAGTAAAAATTGATTGTTCGATTTGAACGTATAAATGTGATTAATGTAAAGTTTCTAAAAGGACAAAAATAGAGGTAAGTGTAAAGTTTTGAGCAACCAGTTAATACAAGCATTTTTTTTTTTTAAAAAAAAACGAGATTTATTCAACACATCAGAAATGTGGGGGGACGAGGCCCACTACACGCCTTAGGAGATCGAGGGAGGACGAGCCCCTCTACACGCCCAAACTTAATTAAGACAAAATAAAACATGGCCAACGAGCGACCTACTTGAGTCTAACATAAGGGAAATCGCTTTTGTCCAGTCTAATCATACCACGAATCTGCCCGGATATATCCAACGGGCTGTAAAGACGAAAATTTCTGGACTTGTATCCTTCATTGGCTAAGTGGTCCGCAATGGCATTCCCTTCCCGGTAGATATGGGAAAACGAGATATCTATAGAACGATTAAATGACAAGATTTTGTGCCGAATGCTTTGAAGTTAATACAAGCACTTTATAATGCATAGTTTAATCTTTGGTTTATGATTTAAAAAGGTGACAAAGCAGGCTCTTGTTGACACTGTTAAAGAAGCGGTGCCTGATCTGTGGTCACCGGAATTGAACACTGCTTGGGAAATCGCTCATGATCAGCTCGCCAGTGCCGTCATAGCTGAAATGAAAGCAGAGTCTTAGACTCCGGTTTTCATCATCTTACAACCCTCTTTGCTCTCAGCTACCGTTTGGGTCTCTGTCTTTTCTTCTGTATGAATAAAATGAACTTTATGTTGCTTCGGTTCGGAGCTGTGTATTCCAAAATGCTGAAAATATGCTCAGTAATTCGATTAGTGGTATCTTTACAATTATTTGTTGTTTGAGTGTGTTGGGATTCGGTCCAGCATCCTGCCTGCATGGGCTTAAAAAAAATGCGCGAGCCGCGGCTTGCGATTCGACCTGTGAGATCCGTACTAGAAAGTGGTTAAATGAATTGATTTGGACTACTCATACCAACAAGATGCATCTTCTTTTCTATCTTAACCGCAGGGCCGTGATCCCCTGTGAAGTTTTCCACGTGCGCGTGAATGAGGACAAAGCGTGCTAGAAAAGACTCGTGTTGATACAGTGGGGATAATCTTGATCATTCTTGAGACCAACAGAGTGCATGTTTGGAATTCACGTTCCACCTTATAGAACTATATACATTAGAAATCACCTACTTGCAGTCTTTCATGTTTTTGCCCAACAAAATAGTGGTCCTCCGTCCACCACAACTTACCTGTTTTGGATTTGACTTGTTTCCCTAAATACACTCTTGATTATTAAAAAAATCATGTCGGAAGACTCGAAAAAAAATGATCAGCCGCCAGAAAGCATGCTCACGGCCCTGCGGGTAAGATAGAAAAGAAATGGTCGGCCACCAAAGTCTACCAACGCCGACTGTAGGTCTGCAGGTCTCACGTTTAAAAAAAAAATGGCCGAAAGTCGGCGGTCACCAGCCAGATAGCAGGCCAGCGGCCTGGCACTAAAGAAAGGGAAAAAAATCTGGCCGGTCGTCATAGTTCTACCAGCGGATTTGGCATTAAAAAGAAAAAAAAACGGTCGGCTTTCGGAGGTCCGTCGACTGCCGACGTTGGCTCCCCAGAAAGCAGGTCAACAGGTCTGGTGTAGAGAAATAAATTTGGCTTACTGTTGGAGGACTGCCGACAACCATCTTGTCGAAAAAACTAACCCTTTAATTTAAAAGTCTAAGGTGCTTTTGTAAATTTATTATTGTTGAACATTGGAATATTATTATTAAATTTAATATAAATGGTAGAGAAGAGAAAATTAGACTTTTAACATACATACTACGACAACGATCAAAAAATATGTTGCCCTTCATTAGGGGTGTTCAAAACCGGATATCCGGACTTTCGAATATCCGAAATTTCGGATATTCAAAAGTTCGGATAGTAGATTTTGATATCCGATATCCGGAAAAAATATGAATTTTATTCGGATATCCTTATATTCGAAAAAAAATATTCGGATTTGGATATCGGATATCCGAATATCCGAAAAAACTTCGGATATGGATATCGGTTATCCGAATATCCGAATACCTTCTATTATTTAAAATATAAAAAATAAAAAAATTTAGGATTTTTCGGATATTTCGGATATCCGAATATCCAATTTTTCTAAAAAGTACTATTTGATATCCGAATCCGAAATTCCGGATATCTGGAACTTCGGATTTTCGGATATTTCGGATCGGATATCGGATATCGGATATTTTTGAATATTCCTGCCCTTCATATTATATATATATGGTTGGTTATCGTGAGAAGACATTTTTTTCATGAGAATGTACGAAATTTTACGAAAGTTGCACAAAATGTAACACCTTTTAGGCTAACGAATAAGGATTAGGCCCCTACCTGAGAGAGAGAGAGAGAGAGAGAGAGAGAGAGAGAGAGAGAGAGAGAGAGAGAGAGAGAGAGAGAGAGAGAGAGAGAGAGAGAGAGAGAGAGAGAGAGAGAGGCGAGTTCAAAGTAAGGGTGGTGGCAATGGTGCCTCCCTTACCCCATCTACCCCCACTCTCCACCAATAACATTCTTCCAACTCATCTAACCCCCACTCTACCCCACTCTATTCCCACTCACCATTTTTTAGTGGCAACCATGCCTCAGACTACATTTAACAACAAACCAAACCAAACCATATTTGAATAAGACAAAAAGTTTTATTTAAAAAAAAAAAGAAAAATCATTTTTGAGCAACCCAAACCTAGCCGAACGGTTTGCTGGGGCAAACTTGGTTTGCCTATTATTTTATTAATAAACTTTTATATTTTAATAAATAATATAATAGGTGTTAAACTTTAATTGGTTGGTTTAGATTTTATTAGGATAAAATTTATTTGATTAAAAAGATAACTTTAATAAAAAAATTAAAAATTAAAAAATATACCAAAATTCATATTTTTCAATTTCCTACAAATAGAGACCACTCTTGACATATTTTCAAAATATGTAATTTCGTACTTTTTTATGTATTTTCTTTTATTTATTTTCAATTGTAAGTTTTTTATATTTATAATTATGTTTTAAAATATGAAATTATTTTTATTTATTTTTTATTTAAAGTTAAAAGATATATATATATATATATTCTAAAATATTAAATATATAATTTTTATAATATAATTTTTTAGATTGGTTTGGATTGTGAATAAAGTATAAAAAAAGTTAGATTGGATTGAAATTGAAGATTGGATAGGTGGAAGAGAGAGAAATTAATTTTTTAATAAAGATTGGTTTGGTTTGGTTTGTGAATAAACATAGTCTCACCAACCCTCACCACTTTTAATTTTTTTTTTTTTTACCTTTTTATATTTAAAATTATATCAAATAATTTAATAAAAACACATAATATTTTATTAATACAACTAAATATTAATAAATATAACTTGTTATTAAAATAGGGTATAAAAATGTAGTTAATAGAAACTATAAATTTTATATGTGAAACATTAAATAGTTGAGGGTTTAAAACGAAAATTCCTAATAATAAAATAATAATATAAACCACAAAGGCTCTTCTTCTTCTTTCTTCGTTTGGACCTGCACTTGCACATTACATAACATATAAACATATATATATATATATACAGCCACAAATTTTTTTTTTTTTTTCTTAAAAGCTGGTGCCTCCCCCAACACAAAACTAGCCGTTGAACGGCCTACCCCTCTCAACCCTCACTCAGGTTATTAACCCGTGAGACCTCTAGCCGCATCGAACCCGGGTGGGTGGCGGCGGTGATCACCGCCCGGGTAGAGTGAACCTGCGGGCTACCCGCCCCCGTTGCCACCACCCTAAGAGGAGATCCAATAATAAGGACCAAAGACGTATAGAGACTAGAGAGATTCCTCAATTCTCCTAATTTTTCATTCTTCCTTTGGTATTATTTAGGGGGTGTATTCAATCCATAATTTTAAAGACTTTTAATAGTCTACAGACTTTATAACGACTTTTAAAGTCCATAGAATTTTCTAATTCTTTAGAGATTCTTATGGATTTATATGGAATTACTTAAGAGAATTTTAAAAGTCTTTTATCTTTTATTTTATTTTTACTAAACAGAGCTTACGAGTTCTAACATTTATGTTGTGCATGTATGACCAAAGCCCAAGTGCTCTTTATATATATAACCTTTATGCCGTCAACGATCCAAAAAATATGTGCATATCAAAGCGATTATTACATTTTTATAAAATAATATAGTAAGTATTTCTTATGAAAATAATTCTTTACGGAATGAGAGATTAATATATCTGATACCTTATTATATAAATTAACAATAAAAATATATTTATAATGATTAAAAATCCAATCATCTTACAAAGCACAAATAATTAAACTAACAAAACAAATTGAATCATATTAGCAAAACACACACACACACACATACACACACACACATATATATATATATATATATAATCTCATCATCTATGTGTTCTTCATTCTAATCATATTCATCGGTATCCTCTTGAGTTTCATTATTAACATCATCTCTTGGCCTATCATTCCATAAGGCATTATCAATGTCCTGTCTCCATGTACCAGCTTCCTCCATTTGTTGTCGTTGACTTTGAGACAACAGTTCAATATTTTCATCATCCAAGCCCAGATTTGGTGTAGCTTCTTGATCATTTTCTGGTTCAATCGAAAATTCATCGGACCGACATTCCTTCCTCAGAAAGTTGTGTAACCCGACACATGCTAACACTAACTCTGCTTGTGTCTTAAATGGGAATGGAGGAGCAACTTTGAAAATCGTAAATCGTGATTTAAATATACCAAATATTCTCTCAATCACATTTCTTAATTTTGCATGACGGAGATTGAATAGCTCACTTGGATTTCTAGGGTGACGGCCTTGACCACCGAAGTCTTTTAAATGATATCGAACACCGCGTAATGGCGCCAAAAATTGACGCCGGTTAGCAAAGCCGCAATCCACAAGAAAAATTTTTCATAAAATAATTAAACCCAAATATATAATATCGGCATGTGATATAGAAAACTACACATAAAATTAAGAACTAGTACAAACACCATTACCTATCGGCACTTGAAGTCCATTTCTTCTTGTCAAAGCATCATTTAATAATCTTGCATCATGTGCTGAACCTTCCCAGCCGCTAAGCACATATATGAATTGTAAGTCGAAGTTGCAAGCAGCCAAAACATTTTGAGAATTAATACCATGACGATTACGAAAGCTGCTCACATGTCGACCTTTTATCATGGCTGGAATATGAGTTCCATCGATAGCACCGATATAATCCTAATATAAAAAAATATTCTGTCAAATAATGGTACAAAAAATATATGTCATATATTATTATTTAAATAGTATATGTTATAATCAAATATGTTTAAGAAAAATAAATAAACGTACCTTAAAATAAGGATAAAACCTTGTACTATTCCGAATTTTTATGGGCACACCTTCATGTTTGACCATCATTTGTGGTGTTATACCATTCAAGGCCTTCAAAACTTTGTTGAAATTTTAACTTGTAGTAAAGTGTGATCGAACAAACCTTTGACGAATATTACAATATCGATCATTGTGACCGACGATGAGCAAAAATATTGCTAACATTTCCTCAACACAAATATATCTTGTGTCTTCCAAAGGAGTTTGCTCCCTCAAGATAGTGCACAACTTTAAGAACACGGACGGATACATTCTATGTAACTCTCGAAAACTTTGTGGGTCTTCTCTCAATACATTTTGTATATATCGATATCCAATATTAGTAACCGGTCGTCGAGGAAGAGGATGTTCAATACGTCGAGGGACAACCATGATCTCTCTTAACACAACCATTAACGCTTCAATTGCCATTAACAAATACTTCACTAAACCATAAAGTTATCCTTCTATTTCATCTTCTGTTTCATCCTCTACTTCTTCTTCATCCATCTCCTCATTCCATATTTCTTCCTCTCTTCGCGTCCTTTCCATTATTTCTGGAACACAATTATAAAAGTATGTAGGTAATTGTATTATATTGTTGTGATTGGAACTTATAAAAGTCATACCCTTATATATAGACACGAATTTCAACTGTACTAAACATACTTATATACTAGCTAGCTTGCATATATTTTCAAATATAATTACAAGTTACACTTCTCTGTATTCTTTTTTTTTATTATTATAATATCAGTTCCTTCATTGAAATAAAAATGTGAAGGAGAAGAGTTAATTGAACTAGAGCAAAAACAAAGTAATAAAATGCATGGAGTCAGGAGCCAGAGCCCAAGAGCTATCAACTTCCAAGTAAGTAATTAAATGCTACTGTTTAAAGCGAGTAAAGCAAAAACATAAGCTCGAGTCTGAAGTAGTGACACCAAACAATAATAATCTAAACATAATAGTTCAAACTCAATAATACGAAACATAACTTAAAGACCGAGTTTTCTAAAAAGTATTATATCAAAATATAACACAAACAACTAGCTTCCTTGCAATTTATCATATCCAATTTGCTCGTTCTTGAGGATCCATCTTCAAGAAACCATCTTTCAATGTCTTGGTGTCGAGCATGTTAAATGCTTTCATCCGAGTCCTTTCATCCAAATTTGGAATCTCTTTGATAGCATCCCAACTTGTATAAGACCTATCTCTTTCTCTTTTCTCCAATAGGCTATCTCTTTTCTCCAACAAACCATAAACTCCTTGAAAAGTAGTGGTGAGTTTATTAAGTTGATCAATGATGCCGTTTGGAGCAGTTCCATTTATACTAGGATTTCCTTCATTCTCGGTTCTACACCTTTTGTTTCGATTTTGAACAGGAGCCTCTAAATCTTCAGTGGACCCTAATGGTGTTGTAGGCATAGTGGAGCTAAACAGTAATGGATCATTTCTAGTTGGTCTTACAAATACACCGCTATCAACATCATAGGGGATGTCTTCTATGCGAATTTTATTATCTTCATCGGCTTCGGATTGTAATGTACTTGCATCCGTACCACTCCCTAACCCAATAGAGTTTTTCCCTATGGCAACACCATTGCCAACTGCAATTTCCAAGTCTTCATAATCATTAAAAGTCCCATAACGCAAGCTAGCATCCCCGGGGTGTGCCTATAATCATTAAGAGGTTTTAAATTTTGTTATGTTAAAACCTAAAAAAATATTTATTTTATAGATAAGTGAATTAAACAAGCATAAATTTGAGGACTCTCACCTTTAGGTATTCGTCCCATACTTAATCTGGGGCAGTGAATTTCTTTGTGGTAGAGTCAAACCCAAAACCGGAGCTAAACCGGAGAAGCGTGGAGTAAGATAACCATTGTTTTTTGAAATATTTTAGCCGGCTTAAGTACTGACCATGTGTCTTTTGACATCCAAGTTGTGAGTTTAATACTGGAAGTATTTTTCTTCAATTGTTAGTTTAGAAAGGACACCACTATTATCACGCCATCCTAAATTCGCCGCATCAACCATAAGTCGCAACAACACATTACTCTCTTCAATTGACCATTTGTCATAAGTCTTTTTCTTCCCATTTTGTTGTGAATCTCCCGTTATAATTATATCTGTATCAATATATAAATTTATTACTAACCATAAAAACAAAAATAAAATATATCGATTGCGTTTCTGACTAATATATTCAAACCCTAATAAAAAATCTATTGTGCTTCCGATTAACATATACAAAGCTTACTAAAAACCCAAACCAACAACATGTATACTGTGCTTCGGATTAATATATATATATATATATATATATATATATATGTGTGTGTGTGTGTGTGTAAACCGTAATATTGGGAAAAGTTTACCTTGTGATTGTTTTCTTTTTTGTCGGCTCCTTTCACGGCTCCTTCAGAAATCCCATCTATTTTGATGAGATTTGGAATGACTCTTCTATTTATACCTAAATCCTAAGAAATCCACAAAGTCAGGGAATTAATAAAATCTTAAAAAGTCTTGATACTTTTGAATACCATCAAATTTGTAATCACTTTTTAAAATCCTAATCGAATATCATTAGACTTTTAAAGACTTTTCAAAGTCTGAATTGAATACATTAAAAGTCTTTAAAAGTATGAATTGAATACACCCTCCTTAATTTTTATAAAACATGGTTGAAATTAAATTTCTACATATTACTTTTCTTTCGTGTCCGACTAAGTCCTTATATTTCGAGCCATGAGAATAAATTAGTAGGATAGTCTTTTGCTATTAATTCTGATTTGTTGATGCCTTATTCGAGTATTTTATTTTAATCCATATTATTATCAAGTGACTTACGATTTTATATGTTTGACTATATTGTTCATAATTCGAGAAATGTGTTCAGTATTAATTTTTCGACACTCAACACAAATAGTCTTATAGGTGAGAAATCAACTTGTCTTGTGAGTTTGTTTTGATCTTCTATGCTTTTAGAAGCGAATTTTTGACTGAGACGCTAACGTGTGATAGTTCAATCTACATATTTATTTGATCCCGAGCGAAATGTTAAATATTTTTTTATTTCTAATAAAAATATCTTTATTAATGAAAATAAACAGTGCATGAGAAGTGCCCAATATTGCAACAGGTTTACAATCTATGATCATTCTAGGACTAACGAGACAATCATTGAAAAGAAAATCAAGGCATGTCAACAACCTAGCCTTAAACTTATCCACCAATTTGTAAACACCGTTCTAAATTATTAGACACCGTCTTCAAAAATTACCTTTTTGCTCATTTGACAATCTTTCATTATTTCTACCCAACACACAATTCTTTACCTACACACAAGTTTTTCGAATTGAAATCTAGAAGCAATTTTTCATTTATTCTACCCAACACACAATCAAATATATATCGTCAATATCATCGACAACCACGAAAATGGGCGAGAATTCACATCTAGAGGTAATTTTTCGGAGAAAATGACGCAGGCGTCTGAATATTCCGCCTGACCCATGGCACGGGCGTCCACATATTCCGCCTAGACCATGGTACAGGCGTCTGCAACAGACGCTCAGTCCTTGGTCTAGGCGTCTAGACCAGACGCCTGGACCACGGTTTTGGCGTCCGATGCAGACGCCTGTACCATGGTCTGGGCGTCCGATTCAGACGCCTGTACCGGTGGCCAGGCGTCCATGCCATACGCCTCAGCCATGGTCCAGGCGCAATTTCTGGACGTCTGGTCGCTTTTTTTTGCTTGATTTTAAATTTTAATAATAATATTATTGGTATTATTATTAACATTCTGTCAATTAAAAATTTCAGGTTATATTGGAAGAATTTGAAGGTGACGACGTTGATTATAGTGGTTATTTCGTCAATGACGAAATATTCGATAGTGATTGTGATGCAATTGGTTGGGCGAAAAAATTTGCTCTTCAAATTGGTTTCAAGTTGATCATTTCGTCGTACAAGAGCAAAGGAAAGACAAAGCTATTGAGATGTAACCATGGTGAACGGTACAGAGGGGTAATAAGAGATTTGGATGTTGCTGCTCGAAGGACACAAAGACGAAAGCATACAAGTGTACATTTCAGATAAAGGCCTAACAATTGCATGACTTGAGTGGTTGGATAATCAGATCGATGGCTGGGAGTAAGGGTATGCACAATCACTCATTTATTGTATATCCGGAGGGGCATCGTCAAATGAGTGGACTAAGTAAATCGGCCAAACAAGTTGTTCGTGAGATGAGTGCTGCTCAAGACAAGTCGTGTGCCATCTTGGCGGCCATTCAGAATAAATTTCCCGAGGACAAACTGACTAGACGACATATCTATAACTATAGAGACCACTTGAGGAAGCATGATTTTGAAGAAATAGACGTCGTCGGTCAGTTTCACCATTTGGCTGTGACGAATAACTACGTACATTGGACGCAGGCCGACCCGGATATATATGCTATTACCCACGTGTTCATGCACATCCAACACCAATCAACTTAATCCGGACCTGCAGATGGTTCATTGGCATGGATTCTACCTATAAAACGAATAAGTATAAGATGTAATTCCTCGAGATAGTCGGGATGACTCCATGTAACAAGAACTTCCTAATCGCCTATGCAATTATGAAAGATGAGACCGAATCGAGCTATACGTGGGTGTTGGAGAAGTTGAAAATTTTGCTTGGGTTTGATGTTCATCCGACGACTATTGTTACTGATCGCGAGTTGGGTATGAACAAATTTATTAATACTCGTGATATGCTTTTTAAGTTTGATATTGCTACGATAATATGTAGTATATTGAATATGGGTTTGCAGATGCACACCATCGAGTGGAGATAGGTAACTATCACCATATCGACAAGATACCGGGAATTATTTTGCCGTTTGTAGAAGGTTATATTGACGTCCCCGGAGACGGTAATTGTGGATTTCGTGTTATCGCCGACTACATATTTGGCGACCAAGATAAATGACGTCTTGTACGTGTATGCATTGCAAATGAAATTATGGCTAACTGTACACTCTACTGATCGATCTACTATGATGGGATTGAACCTGAGGTTCGACGTATTACATGGGATGGTGGTGCATGTGGATCGGATCATTGGATGGCTGTGGCTCAAGATTTATTCCCTATTGCTACTATTTTCAATGCCGCTGTCATACTATTCGGATTCGGAAACGGTAGATCTTTATTTTCATGTCTCACTTTGCTGCCGTTGAAAGCACCCTCAACGGCAACACGGCCTAGCCAGGAGATTGTCATTTGTCATTTAGGAGATACATACAAACATTTTATTCGTCTAGATTTAATGCCCAATTTTCCTTTACCGCCCATAGTGTCTAACTGGTTTAAATACCATGATAGTAGTGTTGGTGGCTGGGAGAATTTGTATACGAGTAGGACAGAAAAATGGAATAGATTAGTCGGTATCAACATCACGAGCTCTGGTGTGACGCGCTCCATAACCCATCAACTCTGTGACTAGCGGCATAGATTTGCCCGCTCCTCCTCTCATCTGCATTTAGCAAACAAATGAGTAATAATCATACAAACAATACACATTATTAATTATTAATTAAAATTTTTATTTTTTTTCGAAAAAAATTTGGGGCGTCAGGCCGTGACGCCCGCACCAAGCGAGTGAGTGCGGGCGCCAGACCATGGCTAGGGCGTCCGATTCAGACGCCTATTCCAGCGCATAGGCGTCCGATCTGGACGCCTGTCCATAGTTCAGACGTCCGACCTGGACGCCTATTCTAAGGTCATGACGTCTGCTCTGGACGCCTGCGCCATGGAAAGGCGGGATCGGCGGACGCCTGTGTCAAAAGTTCGACCGCCACCTCCATCGTGCACTCCGACATGGCGGCCGGCGGCCAAAGTAGCAGAAACCCGAAAAAAATATTTACCGGAGCTTTTCCTTTTCCAGTCATGGCGGCGGTGCGGCGGCTGGTGGCTTCTTTAGAGTAGGTCGAGAGAAAAAAGTAGTGAGAATGTAGGATTACAAATCTGCTGAATATGAAGTAAGGGCAAAAATGTAATATTATAGGGCGGTGCTTAGTAATTTAGGACGGTGTTTAGTAATCCAGATTTGTATTTAGTTGATCTTGTACGTGGATATCTCTTATACCCACGTTTGGTTGGAACGAAATCTTTTTTATTGATAAAAAAATAAGTATTTATTTTACTACACTCGGTGTTATAACGCGTTTACCCTCACAACATGATACACAATGTAATATACACACTAGTTGTGATAAGTAGCATAATCACAACTAATGTATAACATAACTACAATTAGTGTATCACATAATCGTAGTGGAAAAACTGATGTGTATTATATTACAACAGATGTATCACATAATTATATTAAAAATCCAATATAATCATAACTGATATATCATGCACCGTACATCATATTACATAATATAATTTTCCGACGCTCTGTGCCAATTACAAGCTTGCGTAACTAATGCACTGTTGTTCCTTTATCTACTTCGGATCATATGAGCATGGTTTTATATGTTCCCGAATGGAACAATCCTCGTCAAAATTTTATTCATTAAATATGAGAAATCACTTATATAAACAATTTAAGTTTCCAATTTAGTGAAAACAAACGAATTTAAAAAATGTAATCCAATGAAACTTTAATTAGTACTTTATATTGGTAGGACATTTACTTTATAATCATTTTAAATTAAGTGACGAGGGGATTCCACCCGTTCGCTCTCTTACCTACATTACGAGAAAATTGAACTGATGATAAGACTGAAAATCAAACCAAGCTACTCGATACTTGATTGAAGCTCGATTTGTAAGGATCCCGTTCGAGGTCGGTTCGTTAGTATAACAAACCAAATTTGAATAATTTTTTTATGGGATATATTGCACGAACAAGTTGATTCAATTTTAGTATAAAATTAGAAACTACATGTAAAAAAAATAAATTACTCGAGCTCAATTTATATTCGGCTTAATTAAAGTTTGCTCGAACTTGACTAAATAATTAATCAAATCAAATTCGAATATAATATTAAACCTCGATAAAAAATTCTAAATAAATTTGAACAAACATATATACAACTCGTTTAAATTGATTTACATCCTACTTGTCTCCACATTTAGCTAGTTTTCTTTAGTGGGACATAAAAGTTCACCTTAATTATTATAGATTGGTTCCTTGATGCATCAGCTAGCACCAACTCACCTTTTGTTTTGGCAACAATCAAATCATCACATTTATAAAAGCAGATAATAGAAACCACTCACACTCTCACATTATTTAATTTGGAATGGTAATACTGGAATTCATAAGTGGATTTTGGATAATATATTCATTCCGATATGAATATTTATATATACTAATTTTGTAATAAATTCAATTTATTTAGAAAAATTAAATATTTATTTTTCAAGTCATATTTTGTTGTCCGAATATTATATCTCATAATTATTACATATCATTTCTTGTTGCCACATAATAATTAATTTTTCATAACTTATACTAATATTTATAATTTAAATCAAAATGTAACATATTCTATGGATGGAAATCTTTATTATAATTACCAAATTTAAAAATACTTATTAATACATATATTTTAATTATCATATCTGTGGAATAAAATACACATCTTTGTATATCAATGCTCAATTAGTCAATTTTGGTAATTAAACTATATTAGTCAGATAAATATTTAATTTAAGATATTTTAAATTTTTAGTTTTAATTATTAAAGTTTTGGAATTTTGTAATTAAAAGATTTAATTTTGGATTTCAACTTTGATAATTATTTTGATAATTAAGATAGAATTCTCAACGAGTAAAATAATAATTCTCATTAAGGTTTTGTAGCAAGATTGGTTTTAATTCTAATTAATTACTAACTTATCAAATATAAAGTAAACTTACTAAATTTTTAACTTTTTAGTTTTTATATGAATAATCAATTAACTAATTAATAATTAATTTAATATAGTGTATTCATAATTAAAGAAATAATAAGATATGCAATTTCAGATAAATATATAATATATTTATAAAAAATATACAATAATATCCTCAATTTCACGCATACACCAAATTCTCAACTATTAGTAGAGAATTATGTCAAATTATCCAACTTTAAAATTGGGATCGCGGAAATTATATATTTTATCTTTCTATTGTTAGGGGTTTCCCGGGACCCTATCGGACGGTGAAAATTCTCCTATGAAATAGAAGAAGATGCGTATACGGTCGCTCACGTCCGTAGATTTTATAGTCTCTGGATCCTTCAAATAAATATTTTGTCTTCCCTACTAATTGTTTGTTTTCTTCTTGTGGGACTTATTTATGGAATGAAATTAAGTACTGAAAATGAGAATGTTAAATCCACTTATAAAGAATAAAGTTAATTTTCTTGAAACATCAATCTTATGAACGAATATAGTAAATGGATGTAGTGAATGCAAATACATTTTATGCCTATATATGACTAAAAAAAAGAGAAATACAACTAAAAATACTATTATAAAAAAGAGATTTTTCACGTAATATATTTTTAAAATATTATGATCTCATAATTTTTTTTATAATTGACTACAAATAACTATGGTCAAAATATTATATAGAAAATATGAGCCATCGGGTTCATATTTGGGGATGTTAATTTTATCCGTACTCGATCCTACCCGTCGGATAAACCCGTAATATGGTCGGGTATCGGTCGAACCCGAAATTTTACGATCGGGTACGAATAGAGTATGTGTATAGTATATTACCCGATTACCCGACTCACGTACCCGTTTGAGTTATATAAGTATATTATTATACATTATACATAGATATATTATATTATGTTATATATATATATATACACACAAATAAAATATATTATTCAAATATTTATTATACTAAATTGAATTTATTAATTACATTATATGTATATATATATATATATATATATTAAAAAGTATTTATATTTTTAAATATAGGATATACAGGTACCCGAATACCCAGTGAATACCCGATTACCCGATGAACAATACCCGAACACGAACCGAATCAAATAGGGTAGAGTATGAGGAGGCAAACATGTTCCCTATCCGACCATTGACATTCCCACTCATACTAAAAAAACTACTCACCCTACTCACCCTAAGGCCCACCGGGCCAGCCGCCCCACCCCCACCTCCCACCCCATGGCCCAAGTGCTTATAAATACACTAGTGTCAAGCCCATCATTTCCTTAGGACAAAAACACAAACCTTCTTCAAGTGTTTTCTCCTGCCTTAGCTTAGTAGTACAACTACTTTCTTGAATATTATAGGTTAATTAAAAAAAAAATGGAAACAAAAGGGTGTTTTGGTAATTTCATTGAGAAGGCCAAGCCTTACATAGCCATGATTTGCTTGCAATTTGGGTATGCTGGGATGAATATCATTACAAAAGTCTCTCTTAATAGAGGCATGAGTCACTATGTGCTGGTTGTCTATAGACATGCCTTTGCAACTGCAGTCATTGCTCCATTTGCTCTAGTTCTTGAAAGGTGCATGCCAATAAATTAAAAATTAAATATATATTTTTATATATTTTTTATATATAATATTTTTTATTTTCACAAATTATGTAATGCTTTTTTATTTTATTTTTAATCAACAGGAAAGTGAGACCAAAGATTACTTTCAAAATTTTCATGCAGATGTTTGTTTTGGGGCTTCTTGGGTGAGTGTCTCTTCATGGTTAATATGAAATCAAGTACATACTTGGTGTGCGTTCCCGACAATCACTTGTCAACGCGCTCCGTGGTTAGGAGTCACTTGATTTGAGTCTGATCCACCACGAAATCCTTTTATCACTTAACTTTGTTCCCCACTAAAGATAAGATTTAACCACACGCTGCACGTCAGTTGTTGGGAAGCTATCTAACTGACAAGATAGTGGATGTTATAACATCCATTACGATAGCATGACTAAGTTTTGTGTCATCGTAGTCGATTCCAGTGCGTTCATGAGAAACCTCGCGCCATGAGGTGAGTTTAACTCCTTCGCTCACTCGCTTTAATAAGGTATACGGGTAGATCTTATCTTTGGAGTGTCGGCACCACTTCAACAAAGGGCTATTTGTCCTTGAGGTTTAGCCTAGTTATTAAAAAACGTTATCTTTCAAAATAATAAATGTGCCCTTGATTTTATTTATTTATTAAACTATTTTCAAAAATTAGACACCTAATTGTTTCTTTTTTTTTTTGGTTAAAGAGTTGAAGTTGTCATTCATCTTCTCAAAAAAAAAAACTTTTGTTTTGTCACCTTTGAGTAAAATGGTTTTGACAAAAATACGACGACAGTCGTCGTACGTATCCCGTGAAAAAATAGCAAGATACATTTTTAGAATCCCATAAATTGTATCTCGGGTCCGATAAACATGTTCGGTTGAGAAACACGTTTATTCGATCCTAAAACAAATGTAACGTGCACCAAGAAGTAGAAGTAAACATAAAGCGAGTAGTTCAAGTAAAAAAAATGACTAAAAATTATTTTTTTATTATGACAATATCCGAAATTCCGCCGGACTCTTTTATTTATTTATTAATTTATTTTAAAAATTACACATTTAATTTTTTTTATTTTAATTAGAATCAACTTCAGGGTCACTACAAGAAATTTGCGGATTCCCGACAGAACTTACCTGAATTTTTCAGTTGGTGAATATCGACGGATTACCGACCGGTTACCAACAAACCCTATTTTTTTGCAACTAAAATATTTTTTAACTGATTACCGATGGAAGGGAGACGGGGTTGAGCGACGAACTTCCATCTGTCGGTAATTTCACGGTAACATGTGCATGCAATATTTACACTCATTTTAACCAGCGGTTTCGCGACAGAATATAATGATCGGTGAATCCGTCGGTAAGTTCAATACCGACATAATATAATTTGCATTTTTTTTTTGTAATTTCTCACTTTTGCTGCCATCTTCATTTTAACCAAAAATGAGAAAAATACAAAAAATATTCAAGTTTTTTTTTTTTTTTTTTTTTTTTTTCTAATTGGAAATTTGACAGGCCTGTGATTGATCAAAATTTCTACTATGCTGGGCTCAAATTCACATCCCCAACCTTTTCATGTGCCATGAGTAACATGCTCCCTGCAATGACATTTGTTATGGCTGTCCTCTGCAGGTATAAATAAATAAATAAAATTACTATCCATATAAATTAAAATACTAAAATATTAAAAAAAATACATAACACATTGAAAATGCATATTTTCTCTCTCAATAGGATGGAAAAGTTGGACATGAAGAAACTAAGGTGCCAAGCAGAAGTAGTTGGAACAACAGTAACAGTCTGTGGAGCAATGCTTATGACATTATACAAAGGTCATGCCATAAACATGGTGTGGTCCAATTATTACAGTATCCATCCTCGGACATCCAACGACACTACTGTCCCCGTTGCAACTCAAGACAGTGACAAGGACTGGTTCAAGGGTTCTGTTCTTCTCATTCTTGCCACCCTTGCTTGGGCTTGTTTCTTCATACTTCAGGTAATAATGATACTATCGGTCTCGATCGGGTGCCACCCGATCGCATTCCGTTGCGTAGTGGAGCGGTCATGCTGATGTGTTACAGTACAGTCGGTAGTTGTAACGTTTGGTGTTGTATTTTGTGGCTGTGATCGTGTGCCGCGTCGACATGGTCACTACATAATGGAAGGGACGGACGGCACCGGATCGGGCCCGATGATACTGTAATTGATGTGGCACAATCACGACCGCAGAAAAAGTGCAGCGAGCAATTGTTTCGATTGATGCTGTGTTTTGTGGTTGTGATTGTGCGTCGTCGACATGGTCACTCCATAATGGAGTGAATGGGTCACACCTAGGGCTGTGAACAAACCTAAAAGTTGGATTCGGTTCGAATGATTCGGCTCGAGAAAGCTCGGTTCGTGGTTCGATTCGGGGCACCAAACGTAGAGCCGAACCCTATAAAATAGGATTCGGCGAATCGGACCGAACGGTTCCGCTCGATTCGAGGGGCTTTGGTCCAAGACATAAACCCCTCCCATCCAAGGGCGCCGAACCATTCGTCTTTGGCGAATCGGACCGAACTGTTCGGCTTGGTATATTTTGAATTTTGGACTTATGGAGTTATACTGGACTTTAACTCGAGACGAATCGAACTATAAAGGTTCGAAAAATCGAGTCGGATCGAATCGAACTATTAAAGAAAAAATCAGCGAATCGAACCTTAAATTCTGAGGTTCGGAAGTTTCGAGCCGAATCGAACCTAAGGTTCGAATAAGTTCGAGCCGAGCCGAACCCAGTAAAGGTTCGGTACAGATCGGGCCCGACAATACCATATAATTGATGTGGCACAATCACAACCGCTGCAAAAGTATAGTCAGCAATTGCAACAATTGCTGCTGCATTTTTGTGGTTGTGACTGTGTGTCGCATCGACAAGGTCACTCTATAATGGAGTGACCGAGCGGCACCAGATCGGGCCTCATGATAGTATAATTAAGTTCCATTTTTCTTTTTTCTTTTTTTCAATTAACCTTTTTTTTTCAATAATTTTTCCATATAACCTTTGTTTAAATTCTCTTGATATAGGCTATTACATTGAGGAAATACACAGCCCATATTTCATTGACAGCCATTGTCTGCTTCTTGGGGACACTGCAATCTATTGCTGTCACATTTGTGAGGGAGCATAGACCAAATGCTTGGGCCATTGGTTGGGACATGAACTTGCTAGCTGCTGCCTATGCTGTAAGAATATTACAATTTAATTATATTTTTTTTTTAGGAAAAACACACACACACACACACATGCATGACCGGCCTTAACCTAAAACAGCCGGCCGGTTCGGGCAGTATTCATTTACTAACCTTCGATCGTACTTTTCTTTTATTACTATAAAAAGGTAACAACATGTAACATGTCGTCGGGTTTTGGACGGGGGAAAATACCGAAAATATCGAAATATCGAAAACATCGTATCGAAAAATATCGAAATTTTCAGTATACCGATTTTTTCTATACGGTATGATACCATTACCGGTATTTTCGGTACGGTAACGGTATGAGTTTTTGAAATTTTCGATATACCGAGGTATACCGAAATTTTTCGATATACTGGATTTTTTTCGACATATAGCGAAAATTTTCGATATACCAAAAAATTATCGGTATATCGAAAATTTTCAGTATACCAAACTCTGTATAGTATATTGAATTTTTTTTTGATATATCTTAAAATTTTCGATATACCGCAGAAGTTTCGATATACCGAAAAATTAACGATATTTTGGTACAATAACGGTATGTAAATATGTCATACCGAAATTCGTATGGATGATAATTTTTGGTATACCGTACCGAACCACCCCTAGTCGGGTTCATCTCTATGTATATTTCAAAATATTATTTTTACATAAACTGGTGCAGGGTATTGTATCATCAAGCATAGCATACTATGTGCAAGGACTTGTCATGCAAAAAAGAGGGCCTGTTTTTGTGACTGCCTTTAGCCCATTGATGATGATCATAGTGGCAATTATGGGCACTTTCATCTTGGCTGAAAAAATATATGTTGGAGGGTAAAATTTCTCTAAATCTTCCTTTAGTACAATTTTCATACTCATATTTATAAGCATTAATTACAAAAACCACCCTAAGTTTTACTCTAATTACAAAAAGAAACCCAATTCTTTTCTTAATATCACAAAATAGGTCCTCGTCGAATACTCTTACTCAAAATAGTCATGCAGAGTAGAGGACGGTTTGTAAAATCGAAACAAATATCACGCGACATATGTAATCTTAAAGAGATTTTGGGTTTTTTTGTAATTAAACATAAGCCTTGGAGGATATTTTTGTAATTAACCTATAATTATATGATTAAGCATAAAGGGCAAAGAGCAGCCCGGTGCACGAAGCCTAGGATCCGGGGAAGGATCCCACCACAAGGGTGTATAGGGGGCAAGCCTTCTCTTGTCATTAAATTGGCGAGAGGTCGTTCCTAGGAATCGAACTCGTGACTATCGTTCATACGGCAACAGCTCTTACCGCTTCGCCAAGGCTCTTACCGTTGCGCCAATTAAGCATCTAATTTTTTTTATTTTTAATCCAGGGTTGTTGGAGCAGTTCTGATTGTGATAGGACTATACTCAGTTCTGTGGGGCAAATACAAGGAATATAAGGAGAGAGAAGCAGAGGAAATTTCAGAATCATTGAAAGGGAACAAAGAAAATGTAGTGATAATAAATCAAGATATTGAAGCAAATATTGGAGAAGAAATGCAGAAAAAATGAATTAAAAAAATATTTATGAATAATGTCTCTAACCCTCTTTAAATAAATAAAAGATTTTGTAATCTTTTTTTTTTGTGTGTGGTAAGTTGAGAGTTTCTACATAAAAATGAAATCTTTCGTATTTGATTATCTTTAAGGGTCGGACCTGATAAAGTCGGTGTCGCGTGCAAAGAAACAAATCAGCCCACCAAAATAAACAATTATGGTTAGTCTAATCATCACTATATTACACTTGCTAATAAATTATTTTGTTATAAATATAATACAATAATTTTGTGTTCGATTTATCTTTTATATTTTACGGAATCTTTTTGATACCTATTGTTGTTGTGAACTTGTTAAGTAGCTAAATTATCTGTGAAGTCCTATTCAATGCAATTTTAAACCATCAAAAACAAATATCAATGACTCTTCAAAGTGACAGTGGACTGTGAATAATACATATGTGTAATTTAGAGGTAGTATATATTAAAATAATAATAAATAAAAATATCATTTATTTTATTTTATAACAATTATTGTTAAAATATAATGAGAAAATTTAAAAAATAATAGAAAAATAAAATTGATGTCATTTTATGTAATTTTATAAAAAAACAGCTAGCTTATCAACTAATTTGCTAAATATCTACATTAAAATCAGCTAACTTATCAACTAACTAATCAACTACTTTATCAGCTACCCAATCAGCTATCAGTTAGCTTATCAGCTACCAGCTAACTTATCAGCTAGTTTTGCTAAACACGGCCCAAAATAAATTATTTAATATCACTATTATTTAAAGTACTATCAAGTGCATTGTACATAGCACAATTCATAAATCCTCTATATGTTCACCTAAAAGTGCAAATCATCCTATGTTTTATAAATCGTACTCCCTCTATCCACCAAATTAGTGCACACTTGATAGTGGCACGAGTTTTAATAAAAATATATGATGTGTGTTTATTTAGTTGAGAAAGAGTCTCACTTATTATTTTGATATGTTATTTAATGTGGATATGATGATTCCTTAATTATTCTCTAATCAAATTACAATATTTAAACTAACTCTTTTTTAATTGTTGAATAGTCGTAAAAATAAATGACAATAAAAATTGATCAATATTTAATTAAAAACGAACAGATTAATATTTAGATGAAAGAATAACAAAAATAAACGTAATATCATTTGTTGATAGCTGCGAAATTGTGGACCGAAAACAGTAGCTGTATACACAAATCAAGAAAAATGGTGATAGCTTGCCATAAAAAAAATTGTGTCCAAAAATAGAAAGAATAAAGTGTGCACTAACTTAGTGACGCCCTTAAATAGAAAAATATGCATTAATGGATGGAGAAATTCCATTGTGTTGTAAGAAACCATGCAAAAAGTTGTCTGCAGTTGCTTTTTTGTGAAAAATATTACCCGTGTAATTTTTCAGTAAAAAAACTAAATCATATTGAAAAAAATATTTTAAAAATCAGAAAATAATTTGAAAATTCTGGATATTTTTAAATTTTAAAAAATCATAAAAATTGGAATTCATATATTTTTTTCAAAGTTTTCTAATTTTTCTTAAAAAAATTCAAATTTTAATTTTTTTTAATTTAAATAAATCTAGATATCTCATAGAATAGATTTTATTATAGACTTTTTTTATTGCTATATTTTTTTTATAGATTAGTTTAAACACTTTTCGGAAAATTGATTTTTATAAAAGATACTTCCAACATTTCATAGATGCTTTCGTATATTATTTAATTGTGGAATTAATTTGAACTCATTTAGTGGATATTTTAGTAACTTGAAAGTACCTAAAAGTAAATAAATGAATCTCACTCGCGTGTAGGACGAGTGATATACACGTGATTTTGGACGGAAAGAAATTTTGTTTAAGATTTCTTACACCGTGAGAATTTTGTACAATTTATAAAATATGAAAGAATATGATAAATCAAGATTTTAATTAAATATTAAGAGATCGTTTGGTAGGAATGTTAGGAATATCAAGATTAAATTTCAATTTATTATTCTAACCGTATGTATAATTAAAAGGAATATCAATAAATATGATAGGATATGGGTATGCCATTCTCATACCATACTCTCATAAAATTTATTACTCATACCTTACTCTATTACCCTAGTTTTTATAATGAGTAAGGTACGAGTATTACTCTGCGGATAAATGGGTATCCGCGGGTAAAACGAGTTACCTTTATTTGTTTAATGCTATTTCACAACAGAAAAAACTCAACAAAATACAAAAATATATAATAAATAAGTCCTTCCGTCAAACTATAATCAATACAATATACTCCCTTCATCCCAATTATATAAGCTGATTGGAATTTTTACAAGGATCAAGAAACGCATTGGAAAAGAAAATTATAGAAGTAACTCCCTAATATGCCCCCTATTATTAATGAATTAATGCTAGAGTAAATAAAAGTACTAAATATGGGTTTATTAATAAATGAACTAAAAATATTGACATTTAAAGAAACAAGCTTATATATTTGGGACATTAAAAAAAAAGAATAAAAGTCTATATAATTGGGACGAAGTGAGTATTCTTTTATTATATATAAATAAATAAATTTGTATATATATATATATAATGTTTAGGATAATCAGGTAAAATATAAATCTCATACCCTACTCCTATCCTAACAAAAAATACGGGTACGAACAGTACTCTACTCTTTACCCGAACCTGTGAGTACTACCCGTCGTATAGCTCGTTTACCCGCGGGTAATCTTACCCTTCGGTAAAATTGATATCCCTAATTTTACCAAATACTTTTATACAAACAACTAATACGAAATGCTAGTCAAATCAATTAATACAATCAACTAATCAAAATAGTTAATTGATATACTAATAGCTAATCAATCAACTAAAAAGTAACAACTGATTACCAAACAGCCCTTGTATAAAACTCTGAATAGGTTGGCTATTTTATTTATTTATTTTTTTTTGCGTCCGCATGGGCAGGTCAACTAGTTCCTGGGTGGAAGATTGCTACAAGAACGCAGGTTCGAGTCCTGGCATCCGCAATGTGAGAGTTTTATCCCTCCAATGTGGGGGATAGCTCATTGTGGGCATCATGCACTGTTCCTCCCACTTAGTGGGCCGTTGAGTCACCATGATTTAATTCCTCCACCCATGGGCCATGGGCGAGGGATTTCGCCTTTACGCTACAAGGTTGGCTTTTTTTGGGCCATTTGGGCCGATGATGTCAGACGCACGCTGAAATTTTTAAGGTCTTCATCTAGGGCTGTCAAAAAAATCCGAAAAATTCGATATCCGTCATAAATATCCGGAAAAAGCGGATATTATCTGTATCCGAAAAAAACATATACGAATATTATCGGTATCCGAAGATTCCGGATACCGATATGGATATAGGCGCATCCGTAACCGAAAATATCCGTATCCGAAATTAATTATATATAATATATATTTTTAATATAATTTTAATATATAATTACAAAATATAAGCATGCTACTCCTCATAATACTTTGTCACATGTCTCCATTCTTTATTTCTCAATATTAAAATATAAGCATGCGGCATAAGTTATCTTTACTTATTAGTTATTTCCCTTTCTAACACAACAATTAGGTCAACTAGCTCAAGTGGTATTCACATTAGGAATTTGGTAAGAAGAAGGAGTTCCACCAGAGTTCAAATCCCAGCTCCTGCATTTAAATTTTTCAAGATTAAGAAGAAAGTGGCGGATACGAATATTATTCGTATCCGGATAGCATCCGCCGGATATTATCCGTATTCGGTCCGTCCGGATATTTTCGAATCCGGATACGGATTCGGATACCTTTACTAAATGCCGGATCCAGATACGGATATGGCCATATCCGGCTACGTATTATTCGTTTGACAGCCCTATCTTCATCCACAAATTTTCTAATTATTTATGTGCAGGTATGAACATGTGTCTTAATGTTTTTTAGGGTAATTTTTTTTTTACACTAAAATTTTTTGGGCTAATTTGAAGTTACACCACAACACTTTTTTTTCATCCAACACCAAAACCTTTCAAAAGTTTTGAAATCACACAAATATTGTGGATGGCGTTAAGAATTTCCGTCAGAAAAATAAAATGTAAAAAAAGATTCTGAAAAATCTGAAAAAATAAAAAAAATTCTGAAAATTCTGGTTGATTTTTGAATTTTAAATAAAATATTTGATTTCTAATATTATTATTCAAGATAATTTTCTTAAAAAATAAAAGTTCCGATTTTTTTCAGATTTTTTAAATTTTGCGGAATTTTCCAGAATTTTCAGCATTTTTTTATTTTTTTCAGATTTTTTAGATTTTCCAGAATTTTTAGATTTTTTTTTTACTTTTTTATTTTTCTGACGGAATTTCTTAACTCCATCCACAGTGTGATTTCAAAATTTTTAAAAGGTTTTGGTGTCGAATGGAAAAAAAAGGTTGTGGCGTAAATTCAAATTAGCCCAAAAGCTTTTAGTGTAAAAAATATTCTCTATTTTTATGACGGGGAACCCACAGTTGCTATTCTTCGAGTGCGTACTGAATAAATCTTGAATTTGGGCGTAATAAGCGCGCAAATTACGCCAACCATGACTAAGCAAGCGCTTGTGTGCAATTTCAACAAAAAAAGTGTTGGTAGGAGGAATCGAACTCGTGATCTATCAGTCCCGTGCTCAGCTACTGCAAATCTTAAATTTTTTATAATATTATTTTAAATATTTTCATACTTCATAAAATTTTAAATATCAATCACTAAAATTATTATTCTATATCTAATCGAATAACATACTTGTTTGATAAATTATTCGACCAAAATTACTAATATGTGTTTTAAGTTATATCAATACAATAAGTTTTACAACGATGGATGGATTTGTCATCGGTGGATTAGAGTTGATCTTTTAATGCAACATATCGTTCATAATTAATTTATACAATGATCTTATATGTAATCATATGACATCTAATTGATAATTTCGGATAATATTTATGAAATTGAATTTATTTAGGCATGATACTCAAATTATTTTATATTAGTAGGGTCCAAAATTAAGATTTATCTTTTTAGGGTGAACAATACGATGTATATAAAATAAACACCATGTGAAAAAACTATTAATGCTCAATTTTTATTATTTAAGTTTCGATTCTAATAATATATTATATGGCCTTTATGTAGGTCTAACTAGATTATAGTTCACTTCAAAATTTTAAACTTTCTATACTTCATAAATTAAAATAATTATTTTGTTCAACAAAATCGATAAAACTATTCAGAAAAAATTATCAAATTGGTTCCGTATGTGGGATCAATTGACCAAAAAACCCCATCTTTTTTCGGCGGACCAAAAAACTCCACATCTCCCCCATACTTTAGCCAATTAAGTCCTCATTCTTTGTAGGAGTATTTTCCGAAAAATGAGCGTGGTGACATGTGCAAAAAAAAACCTAAATAATATAAAAAAATCTAAAAAAAATTAAAAAATCTGGAATATTAAAAAACCTAAATTTAAAAAATTTAAAAAAATTAAAAAATTTAAAATCTAAAAAAAATTTAAAAAAAATATAAATACCTAAATAATATAAAAAAATTTAAAAAATATAAAAAAAATAAAATAATATGAAAAATCCTAAAAAAATATAAAAAAAAATTAGAAACTTAGGTAATTATTTTTAATTCTAAAATATTAATATAAATATATTATTATTTTTTTTTTTATTTTTTATTTTATAATTCTGAAAATATTTTTTTTTTCAGAAAAAAAATCTTTTTAATTCAAAAGATTAATTTTTAATTCTGAAAAAAAAATCTTTTTAATCTTTTTAATTTCTGAAACAAAAATCCTTTTAATTTCTGATAAAAAATGAGAAAATTATCAAAACGATCTTTTTCAGAATCTTTTCAGAAATTAAAAATATTCTTTTTCAGAATTATAAAATTAAAAAAAATATAATTTTTTTCAGAAATTAAAAAGATTTTTTTTTCAGAATTATAAAATTAATCTTTTGAATTAAAAAGATTTTTTTTTTTGAAAAACAAAATCTTTTCAGAATTATAAAAGAAATAAAAATTCTAATATATTTATATTAATATTTCAGAATTAAAAATAATTACCTAAGGTTCTATTATTAAATTAAATTAAAAATTAAATTTTTTTATATTTTATATTATTTAGGTTTTTATATATTTTTTAATTTTTTTTAGATTTTAAATTTTTTAAATTTAGGTTTTTAATATTCCAGATTTTTTAATTTTTTTAGATTTTTTATATTATTTTGGTTTTTATATTTTTTTTTGCCACGTGTCGTCCACGTCAGCTCCGGTGGCCGGAAAATACTCCGGCCGGCGACGGAGGACTAAATTGGCTAAAGTAGGGGGAGATGTGGGGTTTTTTGATCCGCCGGAGACAGGTGGATTTTTTTGGCCAATTGGTCCAACATACGGGAATTTGATAATTTTCTCAAACTATTCATATAGCAAAAGCTGAAATGCTCCTGGGGTCCCTTAACTTAATTTCAGATAACGATTTAGTCATTTATCTTTTTTTTTGTCCCAACTAAGTCCTTTATCTTTCCAATTTTAAGCAAAGTTAGCCTTTTCCGTTGGTCTCCGTTAACTCTTGTCTAGGTGGTTGTTAAGTTGCCATCTTTTTCATTTTCTCCATGCATGTTACGGCCCAGGATTGCAAATCCCTCATGTTGAGATGAAACATTTGATTTTGGGTGCCATCGTAATGAAAGCTCTCGGAAGCTTTCCTGAAATAACAATCCTTCTGGCCACTCATAAATGTGTCCCCCCCCCCCCCCCCATATCTCTATAGCCAGTGAGACCGGATGGGGGGTAGAATACCCAAATTCCACTACACCTAATCAACGACAGCAGGCTGAGCACATAAAATAATATATTTAACAGTTTTACACTTTCAGATAGAAAACATGAGAAGAACATATCAGGAAAGTCAACACTGCACATGGACATTTGGTACCATACCTGATCTGGATCAGCAGAGTAAGTACATAGAGTATATTTCTCACTATTCACATTAGCAATCCGAAGAACCTTCTCCCCTTTGACTTTCCGTATAGCTACAATGGTATCTTGTAACACAGAGTAGCCTTCATAGTCTATGTGCTCTCCAATCAAATTCACCCTCCCTAAATTTATTGAGGGAAAAAAAAATACTCAAACTTTTAAGTTCAAAATAAACATGATTTCCTAAAATAATACTATTACGTCGAGTATGTGAAGACTAAATTAAAAGCGAACAAAAGAACCAAGTAATCTGATAAGAAACTAAAAAGCAAACATCTGATACGCATACAATACCTGGAGATCGGGTATAGATATCAGGGGTATGCTCGAAGAATTCAATGAATTTTGACTTCAATTTACTGAATCTGAGCTCCGCTTCTTCTAGCTGTGACCCGGCTCCATAAACGGGTTCAAGTGACGTGAAAATAGGGACCGTAAGCTCCTCGTGTCTCGCCATTGATTCTGCAAAAAACAAAACTAATTCCCTTCAGAATCCTTTTTTTTTTAATACGATGCACCCAAAATCAAATGTTTCATCTCAACATGAGGGATTTGCAATCCTGGGCCGTAACATGCATGGAGAAAATGAAGAAGATGACAACTTAACAGCCACCTGGACAAGAGTTAACGGAGACCAACGGAAAAGGCTAACTTTGCTTAAAATTGGAAAGATAAAGGCCTTAGTTGGGACAAAAAAAAGATAAAGGACTAAATCGTTATCTGAAATTAAGTTAACGGACCCCATGAGCATTTTAGAGCAAAAATATTGTAAGGTACAAACGCCTAAAAATATTTCATTTATTTTAACCATTATAAGGAGGATAACAATTATTATTAGTGACTCAACAGTGCACTAGGTGGGAGGAACAGTGTTTAGTCCCCGCAAGGAGTTATCCCCCATATTGGAATTGGAGGGATAAAATTCTCACACTGCGACTGCCAGGACTCGAACCCGCATTCTTATAGCAATTTGCTACCCAGAAACTAGTTGATCTGCGCACGCAGACTAAATCTATATTTATTGATACATGTGATATTATATTTAATTTTGTGGACGTGTGATGTTAAAACAAAAGGTGAAGCTCATGGTGTAGGAATTGAATTGGAGAATTTTGAATTTTTTTAGGCAAAATATTTGACATGATATTTTATTTAGCATTAACATGATTAGTAAATTGTTGCAATTTGAAACATGCATATTGATGATTCCATAAACTAATAAAAGGGTTGATATTATTTTTTAAAGATTATAGACAAAGTAAGTTTATTTCTGCCATATCTCCCGCTAAAAGATCTGCGTTAGAACTTGATATGAACCTATTTTTTCTAGAAAATATGTCATTCGAAGAAAAAATAATTTGATGAAAATGATGACAATACAAAATCTGAAGATTCTTTTAACAAATATTATTTTAATATTATAGTAGATGTTGCTACAAGAGTCTTAGAGGATATATTTGAACAATACAAACACATGGTATGACCTTTATATTTTATTTGGTTCGTATAAACTAATATCTCTAGATAAACATAAGTTGAAAAATATTGTTTCACTACACTATATATGATCCATTGCAAGTCTATCATATAGTTGTGTTGTATAAAATGTTGCTATAGACAAAAAACCTGCATATATATTGTAATACTTTCGAAATGTGTTACTTTAAATGGGAGCCTAAGAAATATTTTGACAGTTTTAGATCTGCAGCAATACTTCAGAAAAATGATACAATAACATGATACGCTTTTGGTCTATTTGATCAAAATATGTAGGCGGAAGTTTAATTTCTTCATTGGGCGGGCATTTTTAGTACCAAATATTTGGTACCAAATTTTTTGTTACACAAAAATAATTTTTGTTACACGAAACTTATTACTCACCCCTAGGGGTGAAATTCAGGCGGATATTTTCCGCCCGATCCGGAGCCGGATCCGGTCGGATTCGAATTCAGGGAGAAAATTTAGTATCCAGTCGGATATGGGATCGAATTCGGATAGTAAAATTCGGATACGGGATCGGATTCAGATTATGTACTATCCGCCCGTATTCGAATTTTCCTATATTTTACCGGATATTTCCCGGATTACAAATTTGGATATCCGATTTTATTTAATTATTTTTTTATAATATCTTTATCTTAATTAATAACTAGTAAAACCAAAAAAATATTCTACAAAACCTAAAATTCTCTCTCTCTCTCTCTCTCTCTTCTCTCTCTCTCTCTCTGACCTCTCGTTCACAATTTCAATCGACGAATATGGCTCAACAAGATGATGCATCGTTGCCTTTCCCTCTCGAGCCCACCGCCGGTGAACCACCCAACCTTAGTCACGATGCTCGGCGTCTTGCTCCACTGTCCATCCCCAACACAAGCGACTACCTCCAAATCCAACGAATTAGGTTAGTTTGATTTTTTTAATTGAGATATTTTCAGTTTCCTCTTCAATTGAAATCTTATTCGGGTTCATTTCTTCCTCAAATGGCCTAAGGAACTTATAAAATGGCTCAAGAACTTCATCTCCATCTCGTTTTTTGTCGTTAAATTCCTCAAAGACCACCTTTTAAGAAAGATCGGAAGTTGAAGAGTGAAGACAACAAAGCGCGGGTTCTTTGTTGCTGTCTTGCTGATGCATTCAGTGGGCGGACTGCTCTAGGGTTCAGTTTGCGCACTACTTATTTTTTAATAATTAAGTTTAGGTTATTCTAATTAACCCCCTTTTAAGGTTTGAAAATTGCCATTCTTGAAAAAAATTCAGAAATTTAGTATAGAACAGATTTTCAAATTTTATGTCTAATTTTGTAACTACGTCTCAGGAAAATAATAATCTGATTAAGTAATCCTGCATCTCTCACAAAGTGGTCCCATATTTATGGTGAATATAAATTTGAATTCTGGAATTACATTTCATATGCATATTTCATTATTGCTAGATATATACATTATGTTGAATTTTTAAGTTTATTTTATACTTTCTTGATTCTAAAAGTTACGTTTTTCAGTAGATATTACTTATTATGATTTGCATTAGAACTTCGATGAAATATTGTGTAGGTAGTTTTTTTATGTATTGCAAGCACTCATGCAATTTTTTCTATGAAATGTACTATCTGATTATATTATTCGACTTCAATCCGAATTCGTCCTGTATTCGTCCCGTGTCCGTATCCCGAATGTCTCAAATTTTTTCTATGAAATATACTACTGCTTCGCTTGGTTTATTTTGTTTATGTCCTAAAAGTGGTTAAGTATTCTATATTTATAAAATGTGTTAATTGTGAATTAATATCTCAGCTGATTTAGTTAACATCTTTCAAGAAGTTATTCATTTATGCCTTAAGAATATGAGTACTTAGTAAAAGTATAATAATATGTATTATGACTTCTTAGCTAAGCTTGAAATTCAATATGTACTGCATTCCCAGATGCTTGTTAATACAAGAAGTATCCAATGTCATTACATCGTCCAATTTCTTTTACTGACCGTGTTTTTACAGGAGGTCAAAGAATGTGCAATTTCCTGCACGGGCCTTGTTGTTTCAACATTTGGTAATAATATTAAAAAGAGTTACCTAAATGCCTACCTATTCTTGCAGATCGGAGGAGAAATGAGATAACTCGACTTACAACTATGAAGGTAGTTTTCAGAGCAATTCCTTTAGTACTTTGTTACTTGGTTGATTACTTCTTGGTGTTCAGATTTTTTAGCGTACCAAACTTTTAAAGTCTGGGACTTATTTCTACTTATATGCTACTGCTAAAAAGTGTTGAACATTATTTGAGATGATTACAATTTGGGGACACATAATTGGGTAATCTGTTCTATTCTATCAAGTGGCTGACATTACAAAGAAAGAAGTTTACCCTCTTTTTAAGGTGAGTGTTCGCCTCATTAACCTTGGTCTTTACAGGCTGTTTATCTAGGCATAGGTAAATCAACCGTTTCAACATGATATTTCTCTTAAATTTTAATTTTATCATTTTGATTATTTTCCAGGCATTTATTGTAATTGCTGCTTCTCGGCTACAACTAAACCTATCATGTGTCCTTGAATAAATTATTTTCCTGGTCTTAAGTTTTTCCACAAGTCATAACTTTAGTAAGAAGCTCATTGCCCCAAGAACAAATTCTCATGGTATAACTGTTAGGATTCGGTGCCTAAAACGAAGGCCCAGCGGAAGCGGTAAAACGAAAATTAATTCGATTCGAATCCCTACGAGGATTGATCGAGCTACGTATATACGAATATCAAAACAAAACACAAGAGATATAAGAAACATACCCTTGTAGTTCGGTTATTAACTAGTATCCTTCTCTTCAGCTATTCCCCAAGCTTGAGTTGAATTCCCTACGATCCAATTTTCTCCAAGCTCTTGGATGATCCAACGCCGAAAGGACCGCGTCTCTACTTGCCACGCGCCGGAGAAACGACCGGAATGACTAAACCTCGTTATCTCCAAGGATACGGCTAGAATAAGGTTGTAGAAGCTTTGCTAATCAAGATTACAACACTCTAAGTGTTTAATCTATATCTCTCAATATATCCTCACAATATTTCTCTAAGAAAATTATGAAGAATATGAATGAAGAAGAAAATGGTGATGAAGACCAAGAAAATTAATTCTCTCTCTGTCTCTCTTGCTAATGAGCCGTGAATGCTAGTTAATCAAGGAGAGTTGGTCTACACAATATTTATTCTTCAACCCCACTTATCATATCACCCTTTTTCAAATCATAGAGATTTGATATCCCCTTAAGGTCACAAGTCATCCATTATAAAATGGACAGAAAGACCAAGAGGGGAGTAGGTGGGGGGCGGCCATCTAGAAGGAGTCGGACGAGTTCGGTTCATTTTGGACTCCCGCGACTCCAAACAGATAAACTCCAATTCCGTTCCAATGTATTTATATAAATTAATTAATTCAATTAATTAATCATATCAAATACAAAACAATATAATAAATTTCTCCAAGAAATAATTATATCTATGAATTAAATTAATCACCCAGTAATTTGTTTAATTTATTAGGCCGTAAATTAATTTATCTAATAAATCAATTTAGACATCCAATGTCCCTAAATTAATTAGACATCCAATGTCCAATAAATTAGATATCCAATATCTAATAAAGAGAGAATAAGCTCGATTCATTCCGTCGTCAATCCTCTTACACGACTTGGTAGGTCCGTCTTAGTTAGCAATGGGAGGAACCAAAGAGTAGTAGCACCACCTAGCCATCCTGGCGGCCTACACTGTACCCCAACTAAGAACGAATGATTGAGATCATTCAAGAACTATTCTGTCGTGAATACCAGTATACGTATAAACCCTTCTTTCAAATGTCCCGATCAAGTTATAGGGTCACGGTCAGTCAAACCCTATCTTGTACTTGATGCTATGCATGCGTTAATGCAAATCGAGATCATCGAGCTCTCGTGTATCTAATACAACTAGCTCCAATGCTTTGGCCAAACACTTTTGATCTCATCTGCCAATAAACCGCATAAGACATATAACCCGCTCACTAACGGGAGAAAGAATTCTATCTTGGTATTTAGTAGGACCTGCTACTTGCCCGTCAAATGCACGTCGAGGTTGACCCCCGCCTTCCGGTTTACAGAGTCGAACTACTCTAATGAAAATCTTGACGTCACAAGCACATCCCTACTAAATCTTCAAGTCGAAGGTTCACGGACACGTATCACAACCTTTCGATTCCGTCATTGACTGTCCCGGAGTGAAATACGTGTGATGAATAGAGGGTGAGTCGGTTCGAGTATACTAATCCAATTAGCATATCTATAATGTGTGCTCCCACTATCCATCAGTGTTCGACAGACACTCTTCATGTCAAAGAACACGTCATACAAGTCTTCACATAAACTTAGCGCCCAGTCAAGTTTCATCGACTTGCGAACGATTAAGTTTTTGAGCTATAAACCTTTCCAGTGCCGACCCCCTTATCCAATAAGGAGTGAAACGTATTGCTCTCAAATACACGGACTAGTTTCTATATGTATATTTACGAGTTAGAAATTCCAATAACTTCCAGTAAATAAAGAAACATCCATTGCCTTATATAAATGATTTACATAATAACAAGTACAATGCCCTCACTCAACATCCCCTGAGTGGCATTCGAGGGCATACTCCTAACAATCTCCCACTTGCACTCAATGCCACACACTATGGTATCTAATACCCATGTTCTCCAGATTACGCTCCAAGCTAGTCTTGAGAAAGTGGCTTGGTCAGTGGATCAGCGACGTAGTCGGCTGACTCTACTTTATGCAGTACAATGTATCTTTTTGCGAACAAATTCTCTAACGAGATGATACTCTCTCTCAATATGTTTGGTACTGTTGTGAAACCTCGTCTCCTAGGCCTGTGCTACCGCTCTGGCAGCGTAGCACAAGGTGTCACGTGAAGTTTACCCAGTAACTTCTAAATCCTTCCTTTGGAGGCCTCCGAGGCCACTTTATACTCAGCCTAATAGGTGGAATTAGCAGTCGCGCTATACTTGGCATTATGCCAAGATACTGTTCCTCCATTAAGAGTAAATATGTAGCCAGAAGTAGACATCGAATCTTCTTTCTGTCCTTGGAAGTCCAATTCAGTGAATCCCACCACATTCAGTTCTCCACCACCATATTTAAGAACCATATCTCTAGTCCTTCTAAAGTACTTGAGAACGTTCTTTACGGTGGTCTAATGTTCCCTAACTGGGTTAGCCTGAAACCTACTTACCACGCTCCCAGCATGCGTAATGTCAGGTCTCGTACACAATAAAGTATAATGCTACCCAATTTCCGAAGCATATGGTATATTACTCATTTCCTTTCATTGTTCCTCACTATGAGGACACATCTTAAAGGAGAGTTTTATTCCATGTCGCATCGGTAGGAACCCTCTTTTAGAATAATCCATCTTAAATCGCTTTAAGATTTTATTTATATAGAGGGCTTGGGAAAAACTTATCATTTTATTCGATCTATCACAGTAGATTCGAATCCCAAGAATGTAGGTTTCTTCTCCCAAGTCTTTCATGGAGAAATTACTCGAAAGCCAAGCTTTCACAGAACTGAGCATTCCCACATCATTTCCTATCAGTAGAATGTCATCTACATATAGTACTTAGAATGTGATCTTGCTCCCACTAACCCTCTTGTATATACAAGGTTCCTCTTCATTTTGCACGAACTCAAACTCTTTGACCGTCTCATCAAAACGAAGATCCCAACTACATGAAGACTGCTACAGTCCATTTCATGGAGTCTACATCCACCATTTCTAGGTCATTTGTCGCGGGTCGGTCTCTTGTTTATCACCTGGAACCTCGTGGAAGCCCAGTTCCTCCAAGTGCATAAAACTATACCTCTCAGGTAAATGAGACACTCTACTAGACATACGTGGTAGTTGTACTTGTGTTACAGAAGGTTCAGTTCTAATTTCTTGCACAGGTGTCTCCTGAGGAGTTTCATTGTATTCTTCCAAAGATATATTTCTACCTGCTCCGTCTTCCTGAATGAACTCATGTTCCAGGAAGTGTGCATGCAAATAAAGAATGATCTTTCGATCTTTGGGCATGTAGAATAGATAACCCATCGCCTGAGATGGGAAATGAAACGTCTCCTCACAGACCTCACTTCCATTTTGTCCACCTTAGTCCTCTTGACATAAGCGGACATCCCCAAATTTGGTTTCCTGCCCTCCCACCATGTGGAGTTTTTAGGAACGGATTTGGAAGGACATCTGTTCAATATATATGCAGCAGTTAGGAGTGTATACCCTGCATGTAAATCGGTAAGTCAGTATAGCCCAGCATGGAACGGACCATGTCCAACAAGGTCTGGTTCCTTCTTTTTGACACACCATTTAACTGATGAGTGCCTGGAGGTGTTAGTTGTGATATTATTCCATGTTCCTTCAGGAACTTGTCAAACTCCGTACTCATATCCTCGCCACCTAGATCCAACCGAAGTGCTTTGATATGATTTCCAGTTTGTTTCTCGACTAGGGCCTTAAATTCCTGGAATTTCTCAAAGGCCTAGAATTTATGTTTCATTAAGTATACATAACCATACCTAGTATGATCATCTGTAAACATAATGAAATACTCCGTCACGTGCTGCTTCCAAAGCACCACATACGTCGGTATGGATTAATTCTAGTTTATCAGCGGCTCTTTAAAAAATCCCTGTGAAGGGGGACTTAGTCATTTTGCCTTTAAGGCAAGATTCACAAGTAAGAAAGGATCAGATCCCAATGGACCCATAAGTCCATCTTTTCCATTTTGTAAACCTTGGTCTGACCAACATGACCAACTCTAAGATGCCATTTAAAACATGATTAGTTTCATCCCTACCACGTTTCCTAGTCATAGTATTCACAACGACTTTGTTACTGAGGTTTAGATGATACAATCCATCTAACAATGTAACAGTACCCACTAGTTTATTTCTGAAATAATTTTTGCAGGAACCATGACCAATTAAAAATTAAAAGCCTTTTCGGTCCATGACCGGAATGGATACAATGTTTTTATGCCCCTTGAGCAAAACAAGTACATATTCTAAAGTCAAAACAAAGCCGGATTCTAAACTCAAAAGAAGTGATCCTATGTCGGTTGCCTCGACACTATGCTCGCTTCCGACTGTGATCATAACTTATCCAGCTCCAAGACTCCTACTTTGTTTCAGATCCTGATTCACGGTACAAATATGAGAACTAGCACCAGAATCCAGTATCCATGAAGTAGAAAATACAATAGCAGAACAATTTGTTTCCAAAACTAAAACTTCTGTACCTGAAGCACCATGAAGAATCGGACACTCTCTTGACCAGTGGCCCAGCTCACCGCACTTGAGACAAGCGTCCTTCTTCTTGCTCTTCGGAACCATCGGGCCTTGCCCTTACCCTTAAGGTCCTCAACTTGTGGTCTGACACGCTTTTAGTGTAACTATCGCAAGTGCACGATATCGTATCAAGTAGTAAAGTGAACTTTTTGAGTCCGGTTTATCGATCCCACAAGGAAGTTTTGTTATAATTTAAATTATACACTATTAGTATATTTTTATAGATACTAAGATGAGTGAAACACACAATTTAAAGAGTTTGGTTTAATTGTTGCAAAGTAAATGCAATAATAGTTCTAAAATTTTAAAGAAATAAAAATATTGTAATAATAATAGATTGATTAAATGATAAAATGAAATAGTTGGGATTACAAACTTAGTTCGTCATTAGTTATAAAAGATGTATTGGAGATCATAAGATGAATTTATTTATTATGTTGTGTAGATTCGATTTTCCTTAAAAAGACGGTTTCTCTTTCGAACTATAAAACGCCCCTTACATATTGAATCAATCCACTATATTTCTATGTTGATTGGCTTCAATACATAGCATTAGGATTTGTGAAAATAACTCAAAGAATCATCTAAGGACTAGAGATATATTTCTATCCCCTAGAACAACTTAGAGTGAAGATCATTTGATCTAATCAAACATATTTTCTTTCGAAACATATGAAGACCATAAATATCGTCATTTATTGGCCAAATAAATAAAGATTGTTAAAACAATGAAAATCACACACAATAATAAGTAATTCACAATAGATCTTTTATACAAACATAAATAACATGACTAACCTTGTTTATAATCCCAAATAAAGATTACTTAGCCCATGAAGGGTTTATTACACATATTACAAGCTTGTGTGGTCATTATTAGTTGAATCAAGAGAAAGAATTGATCCTAACTCCCTTAGTAGATAAAGGAGATAGAAACAATAAACTCTCTGAACAACATATGTTATACCACACTTACAAAGATCACTCAAGAACACAAGTGTGTTCTTCACACAAAAAGAAAAGTTTACAAAAAAATGGAAAATTATAAGATGAATGATGAATGATGTGTAATACCCGTACTTTTTGTAAATCTTCTACTCTTGTACTTTGTAATTTTTACGCTCGTATAAGTGTTTGGTAAGCTTATATGGATCTGGGAACTCTTGTCAATTGGATTTACCCCTTTTCTTATTCGGATCGTCGCTGTTTTCGGATCCTTGATGCGATTATACTACCTTCGTGTAATGGGTAGCGCACGCTACGCACACCTTATAGCGCACGCTAATTTAGTGAGGGTAGCGCATGCTATCCATTATCATTAGCGCACGCTACTAAGGTATTGGAGGCGGACAGTCCAAAGAGCTACCGGATGGAAAGGGAGTTCTAGCGTACGCTAGGTGTGACTGGTAGCGTACGCTAGATTTTGATGGTAGCGCACGCTACGTTACTAGAGTAACGTGCGCTAAAGAGAGCAGAGCTGGGGACAGTAGGTTCTGGACTGGACACTGACTACCAGGTAGCGCACGCTATTAGAAGTAATTAGCGCACGCTAATTGGGGTCACTAGCGCACGCTATGAGCAGGTGTTAGCGTACGCTAACGAATCGCAGAGGCTCCGGATTGCCTGGTGAGTCCGATAGCGCGCGCTATTTTTCATGAATAGCGCACGCTAATCCCTATTTAGTATAAATAGGACATTTCCGTTCCCAAATCGTCATTTCTTCCTACCTTCACCTCCTTGGGCGATTCTAGGCGATTCCGGGCGATTTGTGAGGAGTTCTTCGAGCTGCAATTATCTAGCAACATCTTTGAGTTTCTAGTTCGGATTTATCAACGTTTAATCCTCTCCACCGCTCCAAATCAAGGTAAAATTCTCACAACCCTAGATTTTCGGGATTTGGGGATTTTTCATCCGATTTCTTCGATCCAGCTTGTTGTTATGTTAGAATATATCGATTACGAGTTATCTACCTTGGATACATGTTTTCCTATGAATTTAATGGTGTATTTCTGGAGTTCTTGAGTGTTTGGGATATTTGACTTGCGATTCACTATCCAAGAGAATTATTCCCGGAACACATGTATCGGGGTAGTAAATTCGGGTGATTCCAACTTATTTTCATACCGATGGGGTTTTTATAATTGAATTACGAACTTGTCTAGGTTCGGAGTTGTTGAATTCTTCGATCTTGGTACCTTGTCGTTTGTACCCTCTCATCTCGTTTCCAGGCAAGTGATTCTTGTGAAAGTTATGTTCTTAAATGTGAAAAGTAATGCATGTGATTGTGAGAGTTGCTTTCGTTCACTCCGAGAGGACCCGACGGGGTCGAGGAGGGTTCCGCTTATGTCGGTTCCGTGAACATTTGGGTTAGCCACTCCGAGATGATCCGACGGGGTCGAGGAGGGATTCGCGCATTGTCGAGTCCACGGTTAATCAAGAGATATCATCATTTCCAAATATGTTTGGATAATTGTATTTTCCGGAAAATCATTATCATGGCTTTGAATTGGTGCATATGCTTTTATGTATAAGACTTGACATTTCACTTGTAATACTTGCCCTAACCCCTCTTGTTCGGGGAAAATTACTTTTGTGTTTTTCAGGTCCTAAGGAACCTTACGAGCGAGCGCCGGGACGATACGATGAGGATGGCGAGGCGTGATCCGTGGCTAGTTGTGTTCTACATTGTTTGGTCGTTGTTCTCTTCGGTCCATTTTATCCTTGTAATAATAAGTGGTACTCGAGTACTTTAGGAAAGTCCTTTTCCACTGTCGTACAACTTCTTGTATTTCTTCATGTTATTGTTTGTCCGTGGTTGAACTTCCTTGGTTGTATCGAGTTTATTGTTTCCCGAGTAGATTTTATTAAATTTAATACGTTGTGAGTGAGATAAGCCTAGTGAATCCCAGGTCGGGATTTACGGCGCTGTGATATTCTCCGAATATCTCGGGGGGTGTTACAGAATTTGGTATCGGAGCTTAGGTTTATGGATACCTAGGCTGTCGGATTGCTGGGTCTAAATGTACTATTCCAAGGTATCATCATGTTTGCCGTCATCTCGTACGACCGGTACTCGTAAGTTCCCTATCTTATTTACCTTCTTCATTCACTCACTATCATTCGATTATGGGACATGAGAAGTCCATATTCTAGACGGCATTGCTTTGAGCTATTCTTATGATTTTACTTACATTTTTCTTTAGAATGTCAACTGGTAGAGGACGTGGACGCGGCCGTGGTCGTGGTCGGGGCCGAGGGCGTGGCGCAGCCGGTGGAGCAGCCATGTCCCTCAGCTCGGTAGAAGGCTCAGCTACGCCTAGCTTGTCGGACTCTATTCAACCTAGCACCGGTAGTCATCAGGAACCGTCATCCAGTCTGGGAACTTCTACAGGGAGTCAACCGGATGTGGGTGTTGCCACCATACTGCAGCAAGTGGCGAACCAAATGGATCTTTTAACCCAAAGGCATACCAACCAACCACCTCTGCACATCGACATCGGGCCGAAGTGGTTACAAGATGTTATTCGCATGCGCCCTCCCCAATTTATTGGTGCAAATGATCCGATCGGCTGGGAAGATTGGATTAATGAGATGAATAAAGTTTTCATGGCCGTGAATTGTCCAGAGGCACGTAAGGTGCCAGTTGCCCAGTACTTCCTATCAAGGGATGCGGCTAGCTGGTGGCAAGCTGTTGCACCTCAGGATCGTGAGGTTTCATGGTGTAACACCCCCAGATCCAACCGGGAATATTACACGCCGTGGGCCCCGCGCCGGAACCCACCAGGCTAAAAACCATTTACAAAAACGACAAGAAGGCCGATGACGGTAGTATTTTCCAAAACTCACAAAATCATTTGAAAACACCAACTACCGTCAAGACAATCAAGGCCAAAAACTCGGTTAAGGGAATCGGTTTTCGAAATCAAACTCAGTTGGCAAAAAGCCGAAAGCCATTTGAAAGAACTCATGCAGCGGATAAAAATACAGTTCAAGATACATATACATCAATAATGATATACACAAACAAAATACACGATTCCCCAACAATATGCCATAGCCAGTATCGTCCGGAATCCTCGCTTCACGACCGCTACCATCAAAGTTCTCAATACCTAAAAAACAAGTCCCACAACGGGGTCAGCCATAATGCCCGACAAATAACCGCAAGTACATAAACATAAATATTCACATGCCATGCATCATGAGAATAATAACCTCAACGATAACCTTACCACTTCCGGTAATCCAACGATTCTCGTCAAAATCCCAATATCACGATAATACTATAAAAATCCCAGTATCACAACAATACCGTATAATACCTCAATACCGAATACTTTCTCGTACATAATCCTCTATGTACGATTACCATAAAACATACCTCTATCCGGACTTCCTTCCGAAATGCATACCACAAACCAAGAATATCCAAAATGACATCAACAATACCCGAATACTACAATCTTCCCAAGATTGTCCAAGTATCTCAACAATCATCAACTGTGCATTCTAATCCTTTTAGAACATCACTGAACATTCATCAATACGCAATACAACATAAAATACTTATGAAATGTAAATGGAATTACTCATCAAAACATTACAACCGAACAAGTAAACACTTGCACCGGATACCAACACGACAAAACCAACACCGAACTCATCGCCTCGTCTACGAGCTCTTCAAACCCATCGACGGAATCTACGGCCTTTCACGGCGGCAAAAGCGATTATACCTATTGGTTAATCAACCTAGAACAATAATCATATCAATAATCGAACCAACTTGGTAACAATGATCATAACATATTAAATCCGGAATCCAACCTCCTATCAAGATTCATCTCATCTAAATCAACCACTATCATCACTATGATTTAGGATACCATCTTAAATCGGTTAAACGAATCATCAAATCATCATAGTCATCATATGGCCTCAAGAACATCAAGAACTCTATGATTCCATAATCATAATCAACATATTCAAAGCATATTATTATCTTCCTTCAACATAAACCTCATATAACCTCAAGAATCGAAACAACAACATCTTAATCCTCTTCATACGAATCATTTACGGATAACAATACCAAAATCCGAAATCAAAGTGAAGAATTCAACAACATACCTCAAGAATATGAATAACCCAATCAAACCCTTCAAGAATCATTGATATC
Source organism: Orobanche coerulescens (assembly GCA_033398695.1). NCBI lineage: Eukaryota > Viridiplantae > Streptophyta > Magnoliopsida > Lamiales > Orobanchaceae > Orobanche > Orobanche coerulescens. Next base: position 4,245,665 of record CM065810.1, read on the forward strand.
TTCATATCCAAGCTTCTAATCCATGCCTCCAAGCTCACAATCGACTTAAAAGTGCTTAGAGCATACTTAGAAGTGAAGAAGGACGGAAAAACGAAGTGAAATGATCAGGAGAAATGAAAGACGAACTTTCATTTTATAACTGCATAACTCATTACGTACGTTATCCTTCATCATTAACGTACGTAATGCACTTTAGCGTACGCTATTAAATCGACATAGCGTCGTAATCATCATCCCGAACTAATCTGATCGTTTTGTTAACATGCTTACGTCGTAATGTTTCCTTCATAACGTCGTAACATGTACGTTGACTTGCTACGGTACCACCCACATTACGTCGTAATCGCCATGCATAACGTACGTAATGGCGAGGTTGACTACGCTGTCCACATCCGCCGCCGACATCGGGTCCCACCTGCCGACCATGACTCGGTCCTGTCCGATTCCCTCGTTACGTACGTAAGGCACTAGACATAACGTACGTAACACTGTCCATTTAACGTACGTTAGCCATAAAATTTAGCGTACGTAATGGCCTCAATACTTAGCCAAAAATCCAACTGTTCCTGTCCGATGCCACGACATACCGAATACGAACATACGGCAAAATCAATACATATACTCAATTCAATAACATTATCAAACGTTCACAACGTCCTCGAGCATAATTAACCATCCACGATATTCAATATATAAACGAAAAATATATCCGAAAAATCGGGGTATTACACTCTACCCCCCTTAAAAATAAGTTTCGTCCTCGAAACTTGCAATCACTCGCACAAACAACATTTCGACGGAAAATCCAAAATCACCAAGATAACCAAGAATTATCGAATAATCCGAACAACATACTTACAGGTCAGTGAAGACGAAGATCTCCCGTGATACTAGCATATGACACCATTTCAAAAATCTCGACACAACAAGAATGCCAAAACAGGAATAATCACAATTTGAAAACGATTGGTCTCCGCCAAGACCACAACAAGTTTAGAGCACTGTCGAGTTTTGTGGGATCTGTGACGCTGTGTCTCCTCACCTAAAGCGCATGAGCCGCTCCTTGTCACATGCACGTATCACCGGCGTTCCACTCCACATCGAAAGCCGCACATTGCACGTGCCTTGCACCGGCGTTCACTTCCCGATTGGAGCCGCACATTGCACATGACCACGGCACCGGCGTTCACTCCCTGCCTCGTCGGTCTCGGGAACACCAACAATCCCCAAACCCACACATCACCACGACAGTACTCAAAAATCACACAGAACCATAACAATACAGTTCAAAATAGCCAAAATCCAGCTACACAAAAATCACGCAACTACCACACTGGTAGAGCCACATAACACACATGCCCGGTTATCACAAAACCTTGGGCTCCGATACCATATTTGTAACACCCCCAGATCCAACCGGGAATATTACACGCCGTGGGCCCCGCGCCGGAACCCACCAGGCTAAAAATCATTTACAAAAACGACAAGAAGGCCGATGACGGTAGTATTTTCCAAAACTCACAAAATCATTTGAAAACACCAACTACCGTCAAGACAATCAAGGCCAAAAACTCGGTTAAGGGAATCGGTTTTCGAAATCAAACTCAGTTGGCAAAAAGCCGAAAGCCATTTGAAAGAACTCACGCAGCGGATAAAAATACAGTTCAAGATACATATACATCAATAATGATATACACAAATAAAATACATGATTCCCCAACAATATGCCATAGCCAGTATCGTCCGGAATCCTCGCTTCACGACCGCTACCATCAAAGTTCTCAATACCTGAAAAACAAGTCCCACAACGGGGTCAGCCATAATGCCCGACAAATAACCGCAAGTACATAAACATAAATATTCACATGCCATGCATCATGAGAATAATAACCTCAACGATAACCTTACCACTTCCGGTAATCCAACGATTCTCGTCAAAATCCCAATATCACGATAATACTATAAAAATCCCAGTATCACAACAATACCGTATAATACCTCAATACCGAATACTTTCTCGTACATAATCCTCTATGTACGATTACCATAAAACATACCTCTATCCGGACTTCCTTCCGAAATGCATACCACAAACCAAGAATATCCAAAATGACATCAACAATACCCGAATACTACAATCTTCCCAAGATTGTCCAAGTATCTCAACAATCATCAACTGTGCATTCTAATCCTTTTAGAACATCACTGAACATTCATCAATACGCAATACAACATAAAATACTTATGAAATGTAAATGGAATTACTCATCAAAACATTACAACCGAACAAGTAAACACTTGCCTGGATACCAACACGACAAAACCAACACCGAACTCATCGCCCTCGTCTACGAGCTCTTCAGCCCCGACTGGACGGAATCTACGGCCTTTCACGGCGGCAAAACGATTATACCTATTGGTTAATCAACCTAGAACAATAATCATATCAATAATCGAACCAACTTGGTAACAATGATCATAACATATTAAATCCGGAATCCAACCTCCTATCAAGATTCATCTCATCTAAATCAACCACTATCATCACTATGATTTAGGATACCATCTTAAATCGGTTAAACGAATCATCAAATCATCATAGTCATCATATGGCCTCAAGAACATCAAGAACTCTATGATTCCATAATCATAATCAACATATTCAAAGCATATTATTATCTTCCTTCAACATAAACCTCATATAACCTCAAGAATCGAAACAACAACATCTTAATCCTCTTCATACGAATCATTTACGGATAACAATACCAAAATCCGAAATCAAAGTGAAGAATTCAACAACATACCTCAAGAATATGAATAACCCAATCAAACCCTTCAAGAATCATTGATATCTTCATATCCAAGCTTCTAATCCATGCCTCCAAGCTCACAATCGACTTAAAAGTGCTTAGAGCATACTTAGAAGTGAAGAAGGACGGAAAAACGAAGTGAAATGATCAGGAGAAATGAAAGACGAACTTTCATTTTATAACTGCATAACTCATTACGTACGTTATCCTTCATCATTAACGTACGTAATGCACTTTAGCGTACGCTATTCGTCCGACATAGCGTACGTAATCATCATCCCAGAACTAACTGGACTGTTTTGTTAACATGCTTACGTACGTAATGTTTCCTTCATAACGTACGTAACATGTACGTTGACTTGCTACAGTACCACCCACATTACGTACGTAATACGCCATGCATAACGTACGTAATGGCCGAGGTTGACTCGCCTGTCCACATCCGCCGCCGACATCGGGTCCCACCTGCCGACCATGACTCGGTCCTGTCCGATTCCCTCGTTACGTACGTAAGGCACTAGACATAACGTACGTAACACTGTCCATTTAACGTACGTTAGCCATAAAATTTAGCGTACGTAATGGCCTCAATACTTAGCCAAAAATCCAACTGTTCCTGTCCGATGCCACGACATACCGAATACGAACATACGGCAAAATCAATACATATACTCAATTCAATAACATTATCAAACGTTCACAACGTCCTCGAGCATAATTAACCATCCACGATATTCAATATATAAACGAAAAATATATCCGAAAAATCGGGGTATTACACATGGGACGAGTTTAAGGAATTGATGGAGGCCGAGTTCTGCCCGTGGCCTGTTCAGGAGGCCAGGATTCGAGCCTTTTATGAAGCTAAACCCCAGGATGTCCCTGTATCTCAGGCAATCATTGAATACAACCGTCAACTCAACCATGTGAAAAATCAAGTGAGGGAAGAGAGAGATAGAATTCGTCACTTTGACATGCGAATGAAGCCAAAAGTTCGGCACTATATGTCGGGCCTCGCTTGCGCCACATTGAAGGAGTATCAAGATAGGGCACTAGCATATGATATGTCCTTCACTACTACCGAAACGACAAGTGAGAGTAAGAAGCGTAAGACCACCGGAAAGTTTTCTAGCGGTAGAGGTGGCAACCCGCGGGATCGCAATCGGCAAGCTATACAACCAAAGGGTCTTCCTGCATCGGGAGGTAAATGGAATTTCAGATCTGGTGCTAATGCGTCAACCGGGTTGTGACATGTTTTAATTGTGGCAGCAGGCCATATTAATCGTGATTGTGGTCTACCCCCATTGAGGTGTTTTAATTGCGGCCGGAAGGCCACAGAGCCATGTACTGTACGGAAGAAGAAACCCCACTTGTAACTCAGGCAATGCCCTACGCCCGGAGAACCGAGTGTTAATCGAAGTCATCTACGGTCAACCATCCCGGAGTTACGGTCGAGGCGCAGGCCGTGGTCGGTCTGTTAGAGGGGAGCTCCAAGTCTTTGGTTCGGTGCAACCTCGTGTCTATGAGATGAGGAAAGCCGAGATCCGAGAGGCTACCGTGGCGGCAGTATCATTTCTCTTTTGTCCCATCCAGTTAGAGTGCTTTTTGATTCTGGTGCATCTCATTCGTTCATCTCTTTGGATTGTGTGCGTCGATTGAATATTGAGGGCTTGTCTCCTTGTGAGTCCTTTGTGGTTAAGTTGCCCAGTGGTGATAGAATCGTGGGAGACAAGGAAGTTAGAGATTGTCCGGTGTTAATCGCTGAGAGAGTGTGGTTTTCGAACTTGATAGTCGTAGACATTGTTGATGAAGATCTAATCCTCGGTGACGATTGGCTCGATAGACACGGTGCGGTAATGAATTATCGCACGAAGATCATATCAATGTTAGCCAAAGACGGTACCGAACACCATTTTGCGGGGTACAAGAGGGGATGTCAGAAATTTTTGATTAGTGCCTTGAAGGTGACAAAACTTATTAGAAAGGGATGTGTTGGGTATTGGTGTTACGCCATGAAAGTCGAAGATGGGAAAGTTGAACTTCCCTCGATTCCTATTGTAAGTGATTTTCCGGATGTTTTTCCGCATTTAATTAGGGACTACCACCAGGGCGGGAAGTTGAATTTACAATTGATTTGGAGTCAGGAGCAACCCCGATTTCTAAAGCACCGTATCGTATGGCACCTTCAGAAATGCAAGAGTTGAAGAAACAACTGGGAGAATTGTTGGATAAAGGGTATATTAGACCCAGTGCCTCGCCATGGGGTGCACCGGTCTTGTTCGTAAGGAAGAAAGATGGTTCACTACGTTTGTGTATTGATTATCGGGAACTGAACAAAGTGACCATTAAGAATAAATACCCTTTGCCGCGTATCGATGATTTGTTTGATCAATTGCAGGGAGCCGCGGTGTTCTCGAAAATTGATTTGAGGTCCGGTTACTATCAATTTCGCATTAAGGAATCCGACGTTCCTAAAGCGCTTTCAAATGCGAGGTATGGACACTATGAGTTTGTGGTTATGCCTTTTGGGTTAACCAACGCACCGGCAATATTTATGCAATTGATGAATAAAATATTCATTGAGCATCTTGATAATTGTGTAGTCGTTTTTATCGACGATATTTTGGTTTACTCTCGAGATGAAGAGGAACACGCTCGGCATTTGCGATTGGTGCTGGAGATTTTGAGGACTCGGCACCTCTATGCAAAGTTTTCTAAGTGTGAATTGGTTGAAGGAAGTCATGTTTCTCGGGCATGTGATTTCACGGAAGGGGTTCGGGTAGATCCCGAGAAAATTGAGGCGGTGTTAGATTGGGCTCCACCCGGGAACGTGAAGGAGGTTCGTAGCTTTTTGGGTGCAGCCGGATACTACCGGAGGTTCGTCGAGGGGTTCTCCAAACTTGCTCGACCACTTACTCAATTACTCCGGAAGTCGAAAGGTTCGAATGGAATGAAGAGAGACAACGGAGTTTCGAAGAGGTGAAAGGGTGCCCGACTACCGCGCGGTTTTAGCCCTACCTCGGGAGTCGGTGGGTATTCGGTTTATTGTGACGCATCGGGACAAGGACTTGGGTGTGTACTCTTGCGGCATGATAAGACGATTGCCTATGCTTCACGGCAACTTAAACCGTATGAGCTGAATTATCCTACCCATGATTTGGAATTAGGCTTTGTAGTGTTTGCCTTTGAAGATCTCGGCGTCACTATTTGTACGGTTCTTCATGTCGAATTTATACCGACCACAAGAGCCTAAAGTATATTTTTAGCGTAAAGAGCTGAATATGAGACAACGACGTTGGTTAGAGCCGATAAAGGATTATGATCTGGAAATCCTTTACCATCCAGAAAGGCTAACGTTGTAGCCGATGCGTTGAGCGAAGTCGATATCTCTTCATATGCTTGAGGCCCTTACGCCTCAAGTTAAGATCAGACGGGAGTTAATTGAGCGAGGAGTCGAAGTACCGATCCAGCGGGTTCGAGTCGGATGTGTACTCTTGAGGCTATTTCGTCCTTGATTGACGACGTCGGGGAAAAACAGAGAATGACCCAATGCTTGTTCAATCAAGGCGGACGTGGAAAAAGGGAAAGCCCACGGTTTTATGATCCACGAGGATGGCATTTTGAAATTTCAAGGTAGGATTTGTGTTCGAATGACTGGAAGTGAGACAGAGAATACTCAGAAGCCCATACTACACCTTACTCGATCCATCTGGGGAGTAAGATGTACAAGGATCTTAAAAGGAGTTTTGGTGGAATAATATGAGGAGAGATGTCATCGAGTTTGTGTCAAGGTGTTTGACATGTCAACAAGTCAAAATTGAGCATCAACGGCCGGCCGGGTGTTGAAACCTCTCCTATTCCCGAATGGAAATGGGAGGATATTACCATGGATTTCATCAGGGATGCCGAGGACTAAGTCGGGGATGAATATGATTTGGGTGGTTGTTGACCGATTGACTAAGTCGGCACATTTTCTTGGCATTAAGGACACGTGGGGACCGGAGCGATTGTCCGGATTTTTATATCGGAGATTGTGAGATTACAGTACGCCTAAGTCTATTGTTTCCGATCGTGATGGCCGTTTCGTGTCGCATTTTGGAAGGCGGTCCATCAAGCCTTGGGCACCGAATTGAGGTTGAGTACTTCCTTCCACCCTCGGTCGGCAGTCGGTGAGCGGACGATCCAGACATTGGAAGATATGCTGAGGGCGTGTGCCCTGGATTGGAGTACCGATTGGGAAATGCACCTACCTTTGATCGAGTTCACTTACAATAATAGCTGGCACGCATCAATCAAGATGGCACCTTTTGAGGCATTGTATGGTAGGCGGTGTAGATCTCCACTTTGTTGGGATGAAGCTTCAGATTTAGTCGGGACGGAACCCGATATGTTGATGGAAACTAAAGAGAAGATTTCCATCATCCGAGACTGACTGTTAACCGCTCAGAGTCGACAAAAATCCTACGCTGACAATCGTCGTCGGCCCTTGGAATTTGATGTGGGTGATCATGTCTTACTCAAAGTATCACCGATTAGAGGAGTCTTCAGGTTCGGAAAAAGGGGCAAACTTAGTCCGAGATATATTGGACCTTTTGAGATTCTCGACAGAATTGGGGAACTGGCCTATCGATTGGCTTTACCTCCAGCCCTTAGCCATGTTCACAGTGTGTTCCATGTTTCCCAACTGAGGAGGTACGTCCCTGACCCGAGTCATATCATTGATTACGGGGACATCGAGATCGCAGAGGATGTCACATTTGAAGAGAAGCCAGTGAAAGTACTAGAGCATCGAGTAAACCAACTCCGACACAAAACCATACCGTTGGTTAAAGTTCAGTGTGTTGTTACCCAAAATATTATCCGGAGATAGTATTGCTGGAATGATCGAGTAACAAACAAATGCGAGAACACTTCCGTGAGAAAATAGATAACACAAGATTTGCCGGGGTTGTTAATCCCGGGCTTGAATGCTCTCGCGAGATGTTATTAATAAATATACTGTTGAGTACAAATATTAATGTTAGAATCTAATACAAGGAGTGTAAAGACTTCTAGTTATCTAGGCTTTAGAGCGCGTAGATTGCCGGAAGAACCAGATAGATGAATCTGTGAGTTCTTGCTTGGGATATATGATGAATGTGTATGAATATCACTATGAATGTGTTAGTGTTTGCCAAAAGAGCCTTTTGATTCACTCTTTGGTGTGTATATTGCACTTAATTCGTAGTGGATTCGCCTCCCTTGGCCGCAACAGTGAGTCCTCTATTTATAGGGGACAAGGTAGTTGGGATCCCTCAGGCGATCGCGGGCGATCGCCGTTTTCTATATTAAAATAAACGGCCGATCGTCCTGTCACGTGGGCCTGTTCCCTTGAGGTCCAAGGTTGCAGTTGGAGGCCAGCTGGGTGAACCAATGGGAAGCCAGCACGTGTTGCGAATCGCTGTCTGAGGAGGGTCCACTTCGTACCTTTCGGCGGCCTTGTCGGTAGGTGTGGTAGGTGACAGGCTGGGGTCAATGACCCTATTTGTCGGTATCCTTTGAAGATCCGTGGGTGGGCCATCGTCCAAGATTCGGTCTTCGACGACTTTGACGGATGCTGGATCCCCACGTGGCATGAGACGATCGCCTCTGGTCCGTACACGAAAGACGATCGTCAAATAACAAAAGACGATCACTGGGTACCAGAAAGACGATCGCCGCATTGTGCCGAGCTCTAGGCGTTTGTCCGGAGTTTGTCTTCCATGGTTGACTTTTCTGGGAGGTCGCCGATCGCCTATCGTGGCGAATAAATCGTCGCACAACAATTGCCCCCCAGCTCGCCTCGATGTTGAAAACACGGGGTGAGGTGGCACTGTTGGCGATCGCCGATGTTTAAACGACCAGCCGATCTGAATTCAAATATGGACGACCTTCTTTCGCGTTGGGAGCAGCGGGAAAAGGAGGCGGGCTTTCCAAAAGTGGCTGGGACACGCGTCGTGCATTGTTGGGAATCCGACGGTTTGTCGGACTGTCGGTGGCATGCCCTCGAAAAGACGCGTATGCGGGATTCGAGGCCGCATTTATGCGTCCCCACGTGACGGTTCGATTCGGTCCCGAGGTTTCTCCTATTTGCACTTAGGCCCTCGTCTCCATCTATAAAAAAGGAGGGCTTCTTCTCCTTCACTTTTACGCGCCCTTAGTATCCATGGCAATTTGCGAAATTTAGGAGCTTTGTGTGCCGATCTTCTTCTTTTTTCTAGGTAAGAAAAATTAACCTTCTTCCTCTCTTTATTTTCTAATATGTCGGGAGGATCAAAAACCTTCGAGACCGGAAGCTCCTCTGCTGCCGCCGCGTTGCCTGAACGGGAGGAGGTTCCCGTTAGAGTGGATGTGGAGACGGCCGCTGAAGCTATTCGAGCGGGGATTGCACCCGAAGAACTCGAAAAACTTTTCAACGAGGCCGAGGTGGCGAGGACGGCGGCGACGGCGGAGCAGGGGGGCTCGCCGGTGGATGAAGACGATTTGGTGCGGGAGGCCTGGGAAAGAGAGAGCAGATTCGGCCCCGCCTATGTGGCTTTTGCTCAGATGATGGAAACGATCGCTGGACCCTGTCCGGAATTCGATTTTGATGCCTACACCGCCGCTCACCCTTACGAACATGTGAATCGGACGGTTTTCGAGCCGCCGTCCGTCTCGGTGGACTCTCGGATCCGGATCTGGCGACCAAGAAAGACTGGCAGCATTTGGAGGGCCAAATATCACATCCCCTCGACGTTTCCCTTCACGTGCCTTTGGAGAATGAGCGCGCCGACCAACCGCCCAAGGGTATGGTCGCCGTCAACGAGATGATTATGGAGGCGGGTGCGATTCCGTTGCCATTCGCCGTCTCCTACTTGCCGATCGCTGGAATTTGGCGCCCCTTCAGCGACGCCGAATGCTTGGCTGCAGATCATCTGCACGTTGACCTTGTTTGGCGGTCACCGGTTATTCCGCCACCTTCTATGCTGGAGATGAATTACTTGTTTAAATTGGGCTGTGAGAAAGGGACAATCGGCGGCCATCATATCCGGGGCCGACTCGGGAGAGTGGTCCTCGGCGTGCGAATAAGACCGGGCGACACAGCTAAATGGTGTTGGGTTGGCGGGGCATGGCGATCGGCGTCGAGTGACATGCCGAATGAGGAGTTGGAGATTCCCACCATTTTCCGGAGAGGAATCCAGTAAGGATTTAAACTCTCCCCTTGATTGAGCTTATCTTGGGTGATCTAATTTTGTTTTCTTTTTGCAGACCTCTCGTTCCAGTGATCGGCGATCTTCCATTCGATTTCTTGATCGTTTGGGAGCGGATCCGTGCTTTGCGAACTCCTTTATTGACGTTCGATCGCTTGGTACCAAGCTCATCGGTTGGGGGCTCGTTTGTTTTGCTACCCCGTCACTTGAAAGTTCAAGGTATGAGTTTAATTGGTGCTTCCTTTCTTTGACGATCGTCTCCAAGAGGTTGTTTTGTTTTGTCTAACTTGTTTGTATCTTTCCTTTGTGAGAGGCTTATTTTCCCGAATCGCGAACCTCACTTGAGAGATAGCTATGTCGGACTTGGGAGTTCTTGGTCGCCTTAAGTTGGGCAAGCGATTGGTCGCGTTCTGCGACGACGTCTCACCTGCCCGGTGGCGAGACCCCCGAGGCGCCGGTCGCCAAGCCGGTGGTCGAGGAGAGGAATACTCAAACGCCGCAAGAGGCGGAGGTCCGAGTCCCCGTCGATCTCCGAGGCGGACGTATCGATTCTTGAGCCTCCGGTGCCGCGGCTCCTATCTCCGCCATCCCGATGATGGAGCGATCGGCCCCAAGCCCACGGTCTCGGACCCGGTCATCAGCGGCTCGGCGAAGAAGATGGCGATCGCCGATGCAGACATCCGGGGCAAGCCTTTTTGGACGCGACCGAAATGGGTCAATAGGTAAGAGTGGGTCAAAAATTTTACGAGTTAGGCATTACAGGCATGGTATGGGCTAACTCCTTGGTTTCCTTGGTTTTGTCTTTGCAGGGTTCGTCTCGCCGACCCGGACGTCGCCCCCATGGTGCAGGACTTTCTGTCGAGCAAGGCTCCGCAAGGTTCTCTCGTTGTCCCTGCTTACGTTCGCAAGGCTATCACTTCTCTGCCCAAGGCTTGGACGACCGACCTTGATGCGATCGATCTTCGGCGATCTGGAGAGGCCATGCCGGCGACCGTTGCCCTGGCTCTTCAGACGGCGACGATGGCCGTCAGTGCTCGGGATTTTGAGGGGCGACCCTCCACTGCTCATCTCCATCGCGAACTCGAGACCGCCCGGAACAGAAATATCGAGGACGCCAACCGGATCCGGTCAATGGAGAAGGAGTATGAGGAGACGGCCAAACGGGCTAAGCTGGACGTGGATCGATTGAAGCAGGAGCTGAGCCGCTCCAAGGAGGCTGCCGATCGGTCCTGTAATAAGGAGAAGGAAACTCGCCAGAAGCTCGAGGCTTCGCAGGAGGAGGCGACTGGGCTGAAGGCTGCGGTGGATCGGCTCAATGGTGAGCTGGAGGCGGCGAAGAGAGAGCTGGAGAAGGCCAGGGGCGAGAATGTTGCCAAGGCGGCCGAGCTGGCGGAGGTCGAGAAGACGGCGGCGGATCTGAAGGGGCAGCTGAAGGCGATCGAGGTCGATCCCTACCTTAACGTCGAGCACGTCGGCGAGTTCGCTTACTACTTGGCCTATGCCGACGCTGTTCGAGCCGCTACAAAGGCAGGGGTCGAGATCGGTCCCCTGATGGAAAGCTTCAAATCCTATGTCCTCAAGCATCCTCTGCATCCAGAATTCTCTCTGCCGATCCTTGAACTTGTCGACTTCGGGATCGACTTGAGTTGGTATACCGGCAAACTCATTCATCCCGAGGCCGATGGGGGTGCCCAAGCCGATCCGCAACCCGAGGGCGAAGACCAGCAGGCGGGGCCTTGAGAGGCATTTTTGTTTTTCCTTCGTAACTTGTACTTTTTGTTGTAATGCCTTCGGGCCTCGAAATGTATGAAGCTTGTGTTTATGAATAAAATACTCCTTTTCTCATTCTGCGTAATGTATTATATGCGATCGCCTTTGACTGTTTGCGTGTAATTTTTACGAGTACGTGTATATTTGCTTTCGACTTTTTGTTCGTCCGGCCGATTGTCTGAGTGTTGAAAGCATTGATGTGTTTTGAATTGGAATTCTTACTTGTAATTTTGGTCGGACGACCTTGATCACCCTGCATGTTTTTGAGCGAAGCCGATCGAGTATGGTTCCTCTTTGTTCGATCGTATTTGAGAGTAGCTCGACCTATCCCTGCCCCCTTGTTTTTGTTCACTTATTGTAAGTAAGGAAACAAAGACTAGTCTGTCTGGCGAGCTATCTTCATTTTTCCGATTCTGAAGAGTCATGAGTGGTTGGGGTGTTCGATGGACCGATCTCCCCAATCGTGTCTTCGCGTGCGCGGGATATTGAGTATCCTGCGACTCATTTTTTGTGAGGGTCCTTCGTTAGGCTACGCCTGCCTTGTGTTAAAACGAAAGGCGGGCGATCTCGGTCTGGAGGAGTCCTTGCGCGGAGTGTTGTCGGCTTATTCGACACCACGTCCGCGGCTTGTCAGCTCTGCTTCCACCTCGGCCCGCCATGAAGATGGCGATCCTCGACGGTGTACGTTGAGACGGGGGTAACGGCACGTCGCATTGTTCGGGTTCACCATGTTAGATGATGTACCTTGAGAACGTGCGATCGTGCCCAATGATTATTTTGGAGGGTCCTTCGGCTACGCCGGCCTCGTATTTAAACGAAGGGCGGGCGATCTCAGCCCAAAGGAACCTTGCATGGGCGAAGCTGTCGGTTCCATCGACTTCCAGGACCATGGCTGCGTTAATTTTACCTAGGATCGTCGTGATCAGCGATCGTATGCGATATGCCTGGTGGGGCGATCGCCATAATAGATGGGATAGAAAAAGAAAAATCTCATTATATTCCTTGTACATCATTGAAATTGAATACAAATTTATCACTGATAGTATTTTTTCAGATGTACGGCGTTCCAGGGGTATTGGTCCGGAGTACCGTCAGGATGTTCCAGTTCGTAGGCTCCTTTGGTTAGCCATCTGGATACTCTGAAAGGTCCCTCCCAGTTCGGACCAAAAACGCCTGTGTGGGTTTGGATCTTCTTAAGGACGAGATCGCCCACTTGAAACCTTCTTTCTCTGACCTTTGAATTGAAGAACTTCTCGGCTCTCCTTTTGTGGATTGTGTTCTTCATTTCTGAGGTCAGCCGTCTTTCTTCAAGCATATCTAGGTCGATTCGTCGGGCTATATCGTTGTCGGTCGTCATCTCCTGTTCGGTTCGATGGCTGAGGACGGCGATCTCCGAAGGAATCACCGCTTCTGTTCCGAAGGTAAGGGCGAATGGGGTTTCGCCGGTTGAATTGCGGGTCGTTATTCGGTAGGACCACAAAACGTCTGGGAGCTCGCTCGCCCATCGTCCTTGCCTGGATTCAAGCCGTGCTTTGATCATGTGCTTGAGGATCTTATTTACCGCCTCTACACCTTCGTTAAATGCGAGGGTGATAGGCGCGAGAATAACCTTTTGATTCTCCACCTTTCACAGATTGCATGACTTCTAAGCCGTCGAACTGTTTCCGTTGTCGAGATGATGGCACAGGGCACGAATCGGCATACGATGTTTTTCCATATAAACTTGATCACTTGCTCTTGGCCGATCTTGTTGAGCGGTTCGGCCTCACCATTTGGTGAAATAGTCGACCCCAACGATGGCGAACTTACGGACCTCCTGGAGTCGGCAAGGGACCTATTAGGTCGATGCCCCATTGCGCAAATGGCCAAGGGCTATACATGGAGGTGAGCATTCGGGTGATAGTTTAATGTTGGGGCCCATTATTTGACACCTATGACACGATCGGCATAGGCGATCGCATCTTTCGAAGTGATGGCCGAAAAACCCTTGTCTGGTTGTCTTATGGATGAGGGCTCGCCCGCCCGCGTGGTTTCCTCAAATCCGTCATGGATCTCGGCTAAAACGAGCCGACCTTCCTCGGTGTAATACACTTGAGGAGGAAGGTGAAGGCTCGCTTGTAAAGCCGATCGTCGATAGGGTATACCGGTTGCCTGAATTTGAGTTGGCGAGCTTTAACACGGTCGTCAGGGACCGTTCCGTCCTTCAAATATTTGATGAATGGGGTCATCCAATTCTCTTCGGCGATGGCGACCGTGGTAACCAAATTTTTGTCAATCGCCGGCCTTGCTGACTTTGTGATTTGGATATTGGAGAAGTCGGCTGCCCCATCCGATGATGCCAACTTGGAAAGAGCATCGGCCTGGGAGTTGTGCTCTCTTGGGATTTGTTCGATTAGAACTTCTTCAAATTTCGTGCACATTTCGGCGACCAGCTCTTGGTATTTGACCATCTGTTCGCCGCGTGCCTCATATTCTCCCTTGACTTGGTTTACGACCAAGAGGGAGTCCATGAAGATATGGAGGCGACGAACATCCAGGGCGAGGGCTAGATCAAGCCCGCCTACCAAAGCTTCGTATTCAGCTTCATTGTTGGTCGCACGAAAACCAAAACGCACAGCATTTGTGAAACTCTGACCGTCGGGGCTAATGAGGACAATCCCTGCCCCTGCTCTCGCATTGGTCGTTGAGCCATCCACGTATAATTTCCAGGCAGGTCGGCCGACCTGAGTCGGACTGTGAGGGAACGTTAATTCCACCACGAAGTCCGCCAGAGCTTGGCCTTTGATCGCTGTGCGAGGAGCGTACGTGATACCGTATTGGGCGATCTCCAGCGACCACTTGAGGAGTCGCCCGTTGGTGTCCGGTCGGTGCAGGACTTGTCTTAGAGGTAGAGTTGTTAGGACTTCCACTTGGTGATCGAAGAAGTAAGCTCTCAGCTTTCGTACACTCATGACAAGGGCGTAGGCGATCTTCTCCAACGGTGTATAACGTGTCTCAGCGTCGTGGAGCGCCTGGCTAACATAGTAGATAGGCAAATGGGCTTGCCCCTCTGCTCGCACCAGAACGGCACTCAATGCGACCTCCGAGGCCGCTAAGTAAAGGAATAATTTTTCACCGGGGATCGGCTTTGCCAGGATCTGGGGGTTAGATAGATATTCCTTTATCTTGGCGAATGCTATTTGGCTTTCTTTCGTCCATGCGAACTTCTTGTTCTTGATGGTCGCGAAGAAAGGCTTGCTTTTATCGCCGAGCCGTGATATGAAACGGTTGAGGGCGGCTAGACAACCCGTGAGGCGCTGCACCTGCTTGATGTTACGCGGTTCCTGCATGTCAAGGATCGCCTGTATCTTGGTGGGGTTCGCCTCGATCCCCCTTTGGCTCACTATGTGTCCCAGGAACTTCCCGGAGCCCACTCCGAAGTTGCATTTCTTGGGGTTCAGCTTCATGTTGAACTTCTCAAGGATGCCGAACGTCTCGGCGAGATCGTTGAGGTGATCTTCCTTCTTGAGGCTTTTAACTACGATATCGTCAATGTAGACCTCCATGGTCTTGCCGATCTGATCGGAGAACATCCTGTTGACTAATCGCTGGTAGGTCGCCCCTGCGTTTTTCAAACCGAAAGGCATTCTGACCCAAAAATATATGTCTTTTTCTGTGTGGAAAGATGTGTGTTTTATGTCTTCCTCCGCCATTGGGATTTGATGATATCCGGCGAAGGCATCCATAAACGACATCATTTCGCAACCCGCCGTGCTATCGACCAGGTGATCGATATGAGGCATCAGGAAGTGATCTTTTGGACATGCCGTGTTGAGGTCGGTGAAGTCAATGCATAATCTCCGAGCCGATTGGCTTTTGACGAGCACCGCGTTGGCGACCACTTGTGGTTAAATGCGTGGCTACTCGATCAATTTGTTCTTGAGTAACCACGACTTCTATGTCGAGCGCCGCGTATTTCTCGACCGAACTTCCTACGCTCGTGAACGGGCTTCATCGCCCGGTCGATCTTCAGATAATGGCAAGCGTGTTCGGGACTTATGCCAACCATATCTTGATGCGACCAGGCAAAGACTCCGATGTTCCTACGTAGCAAGTTGATCAGATCCCCCTTTAATTCGTGGTCGATGCTCACGCCGATCTGTACTTCCCGTTCTGGATGATCCGGATCCATCGTAATACTTTCCAACTCTTCGACAGGAACGGTCGCCTCTCGTTTGGTACGATCTCCGGACTCGGTCCTAGGATCGATGTCGAGGCTTGGCTCGAAACCGATCCTTGGCTCGATGTCGTCCGTCAATTGATGAGAGATGACGTCCCCTGAGTCGGGTTGGTACGAAGTGTTAGGCTCGTCGATCTCCATGGGTTGATCGTCGGTCGCTTCAATGTTACATATAGCAGGGGAAGTATTGAAAGAATTAACAACATAGGAGTAACTCAAACATCTCTTTGCCATTAGCTGATCTCCTTTTACAGTACCGACCGTCCCATCTAGCGGTGGGGAATTTGATCTGACAAAGAAAGATGAGGCGACCGCCTCAAAGGTTTCTAAAAGGCGACCTAGGAACCCATTATAGATCTTTGGGCCTATCTATGATTACAAAGCTTAGGTTCCTAGTAATCCTAACCTTGGGATCATAAAAGCATACTAGCTCGACGGAGAGCTTGATCCTCCCGTAGGCTTGGACTGTGTTGTCGCCGAACCCTTGGAGCACGGTGTCGAATGGCTTGATGAATTTGATTAGGTTGCCGAGTTGGTCCAGGCGGATTTGAATATGATGTTGCAAAAACTCCCATTGTCGACCAACACGCGATCGACCGTCTTCCCAAGGATGCAAGCGGAGATTACTAGTGCATCCTCTTTGGGACATTGCACTCCTTCCCTGTCCTTGTTGGAAAAGGTGATGAGCGCGTCTCTAGAGATGGTCGGCTCCGGAGGAACTACAACATGGACTCGTGACGCCCTCGGCTCGGCCTTTCTCTTCTGTTCGACATGGTGGAAACCGGGAAAGACCTCCGAGGTTTCCACCTCGGCTTGAAGCATGTTGATCCGACCGCCGGGGGTTGATCGGTGGGACCGATTCATCAGTATTCGGCTCATGCTCGATCCTGGCGACCGGATTGGGAGGAGTTCTCTCGCGTTGTCGCTTCGCGCCCTCCGATCCTTTCCGTCCTCGGCTCGGCACAGTGACCAAGTTGTCGATTTGCCTTCCTCAAGCGATCGCTAGAGTATGCGAGGAGGTCGCGACATTGGCTAGTGTTGTGGCGGGACTCTTATGATAGGCACGAGAATTTGCTACGGTCTAGGTGACCGTGGTCCCTTATTGGTTTTGGCTTGGAAAGCGATCGCGACCCTTGATCGCGTTGAAGATGTGTGCCGAGATAAGTTGAGGTTGTGAAGAAGATGGACCTCTACATCCTCGAAAGCTTTGAACTCGCCAGCGGCTTGGCGACCGCCTTTACAGGCTTGGCGACCGCCTTCTTACGGACATGGGAAGGTGCTTTTCCTTCTTGGACCGTTCCTCGTCAAGCGGAGTGAGAGCATCTTCCACTGGCCGATAATCGCGGCTCGACGCGGAACGCCGTATAGGTCGGAGAAAATCCTTTGTGAGGTGCCCGAACATGGGCGAGCGTCCGTGGAATCCGTTCAGATCTGCGTGGTGAGCGATCTGCCGCCGACGGGCTCACCGGTGAGGACTATCTCGTCCACCGGCCGATGTAGTCCTCATCCAGGTCGTCCTTTCCTGCCCGATTTTCATCATGCGGCGGGGACCTTCCCGGCGAGCGACTTTGGCGGCGAAGTACGACGTGAAGTCGTTCGCCGCCTTCTCAAAGCAATTGATTGAGCGAGACGGTAGTGAGGTGTACCATCCGTGGCGAGATCGCGAGTTAACGGGAACATACGGCATTTCGTCGCATCTGAAGCTCCGCATCCGGTCATGTAGATCCGAATTTGCTTAAGTGGGTTTCGGATCCGATCTCCTCGTATAGAGGTGTTTGCGGGGATTGATCGTTGGTTGGGTAGGCGAGCTCGTCCCGAGTCGTGAGAGGTTCGCTTGACCCGATGATCGATCTTCGGCGCTGTCCTATTTTCCAGAGCGCCTTCATTTCGCCGAGTCAGGCGTTGCATGGCCGCCATTGCCGTTGCCCGACTGCTCGCCGAGTGGCTCTCAGAGCGTGAACCAAGGCGATCGTGCACTGATCCCCTAGCTCCGTGGTGAACGACGATCTCCCTGCCAGAGGGTTCCCTTCTTGGGCGAGCAGGGGCTCGTTGACCGGTCTGTCTCTTGGGAGTTGGATACGCCGAACTCCTGGTAAAGGATTCAGATATCGATGTCTCATTTGGGCTCAGTGCCAGTCGCCATGAGGGATCGCTCCCTAGGCGGCTGAAGACGGAATCGTCCCGCCTTACGCCTTCCCCTGCGGCTCAGGACTTTCTGTTGATTTCTCAACATAGATCCCCTTGAGCTTCCTTTTGCTTGCCCGGCGGTTAGCTGACGGGGTGATGGTAGGCGTATCGTGGGCCCTCTGCCGTTCCCTGAGGATGGCTATAGCCTCCTCAATCTGTTCCGATGTCTGGAACTGATCGAGTGAGAGGCTAGAACCGTCCCTCGGGGGCGGGAGTGAAAGCCTAGCGTCGCCACGGTCGCCTTCCGCCGTGGGCTGGGATTCGGTCCTCGCCGGAATAAGATTTCCGGCCGATCTTAGGGTAGCCCTCTTGGAGGTTGTTGCTGATGTCATTTTCTGAAGGTTTTTATGTTGAAGAACAGTGAGTGTTTCTTCAAGTATATGTCCGGAGAACAGTGAGTGTTCTTCGAGACGGTAGGAATAAAAATGAAGGTTTAGATCCCCTCCTTCTAGCGCCAATTGTTGTTACCCAAAATATTATCCGGAGATAGTATTGCTGGAATGATCGAGTAACAAACAAATGCGAGAACACTTCCGTGAGAAAATAGATAACACAAGATTTGCCGGGGTTGTTAATCCCGGGCTTGAATGCTCTCGCGAGATGTTATTAATAAATATACTGTTGAGTACAAATATTAATGTTAGAATCTAATACAAGGAGTGTAAAGACTTCTAGTTATCTAGGCTTTAGAGCGCGTAGATTGCCGGAAGAACCAGATAGATGAATCTGTGAGTTCTTGCTTGGGATATATGATGAATGTGTATGAATATCACTATGAATGTGTTAGTGTTTGCCAAAAGAGCCTTTTGATTCACTCTTTGGTGTGTATATTGCACTTAATTCGTAGTGGATTCGCCTCCCTTGGCCGCAACAGTGAGTCCTCTATTTATAGGGGACAAGGTAGTTGGGATCCCTCAGGCGATCGCGGGCGATCGCCGTTTTCTATATTAAAATAAACGGCCGATCGTCCTGTCACGTGGGCCTGTTCCCTTGAGGTCCGAGGTTGCAGTTGGAGGCCAGCTGGGTGAACCAATGGGAAGCCAGCACGTGTTGCGAATCGCTGTCTGAGGAGGGTCCACTTCGTACCTTTCGGCGGCCTTGTCGGTAGGTGTGGTAGGTGACAGGCTGGGGTCAATGACCCTATTTGTCGGTATCCTTTGAAGATCCGTGGGTGGGCCATCGTCCAAGATTCGGTCTTCGACGACTTTGACGGATGCTGGATCCCCACGTGGCATGAGACGATCGCCTCTGGTCCGTACACGAAAGACGATCGTCAGATAACAAAATACGATCGCTGGGTACCAGAAAGACGATCGCCGCATTGTGCCGAGCTCTAGGCGTTTGTCCGGAGTTTGTCTTCCATGGTTGACTTTTCTGGGAGGTCGCCGATCGCCTATCGTGGCGAATAAATCGTCGCACAACACAGTGGTCACGACACGGAGTTGAGGAAGCGACGTGGGAAACCGAAGAGAGCATGCGCACTAGATACCCAGAGTTATTCATTTCTTAAGTTTCGGGACGAAACTTCATTTTAGAGGGGGAGGATGTAATACCCGTACTTTTTGTAAATCTTCTACTCTTGTACTTTGTAATTTTTACGCTCGTATAAGTGTTTGGTAAGCTTATATGGATCTGGGAACTCTTGTCAATTGGATTTACCCCTTTTCTTATTCGGATCGTCATTTGTTTCGGATCCTTGATGCGATTATACTACCTTCGTGTAATGGGTAGCGCACGCCTACGCACACCTTATAGCGCACGCTAATTTAGTGAGGTAGCGCACGCTATCCATTATCATTAGCGCACGCTACTAAGGTATTGGAGGCGGGCAGTCCGGTAGCTACTTTGGGGAAAAGGAGTTCTAGCGTCGCTAGGTGTGACCGTAGCGTCGCTAGATTTTGATGGTAGCGCACGCCACGTTACTACGATAACGTGCGCTAAAGAGAGCAAGTGGGGACGGTAGGTTACGGATCGACACGACTACCGAGTAGTGCACGCTATTAGAAGTAATTAGCGCACGCTAATTGGGGTCACTAGTGCACGCTATGAGCAGTGTTAGCGTGCGCTAACAGGCGGCGAGGCTCTTGGATTGCTCAGTGAGTCGATAGCGCGCTATTTTTCATGAATAGCGCACGCTAATCCCTATTTAGTATAAATAGGACATTTCCGTTCCCAAATCGTCATTTCTTCCTACCTTCACCTCCTTGGCGATTCTAGGCGATTAGGGCGATTTGTGAGGAGTTCTTCGAGCCGCAATTATCTAGCAACATCTTTGAGTTTCTAGTTCGGATTTATCAACGTTTAATCCTCTCCACCGCTCCAAATCAAGGTAAAATTCTCACAACCCTAGATTTTGGATTTGGGGATTTTCCATCCGATTTCTTCGATCCGACATTGTTATCTTAGAATATATCGATTACGAGTTATCTACCTTGGATACATGTTTTCCTATGAATTTAATGGTGTATTTCTGGAGTTCTTGAGTGTTTGGGATATTTGACTTGCGATTCACTATCCAAGAGAATTATTCCCGGAACACATGTATCGGGGTAGTAAATTCGAGTGATTCCAACTTATTTTCATACCGATGGGGTTTTGATAATTGAATTACGAACTTGTCTAGGTTCGGAGTTGTTGAATTCTTCGATCTTGGTACCTTGTCGTTTGTACCCTCTCCTCTCGTTTCCAGGCAAGTGATTCTTGTGAAAGTTATGTTCTTAAATGTGAAAAGTAATGCATGTGATTGTGAGAGTTGCTTTCGTTCACTCCGAGAGGACCCGACGGGGTCGAGGAGGGTTCCGCTTATGTCGGTTCCGTGAACATTTGGGTTAGCCACTCCGAGATGATCCGACGGGGTCGAGGAGGGATTCGCGCATTGTCGAGTCCACGGTTAATCAAGAGATATCATCATTTCCAAATATGTTTGGATAATTGTATTTTCCGGAAAATCATTATCATGGCTTTGAATTGGTGCATATGCTTTTATGTATAAGACTTGACATTTCACTTGTAATACTTGCCCTAACCCCTCTCGTTTGGGGAAAATTACTTTTGTGTTTTTCAGGTCCTAAGGAACCTTACGAGCGAGCGCCGGGACGATACGATGAGGATGGCGAGGCGTGATACTGTGGCTAGTTGTGTTCTACATTGTTTGGTCGTTGTTCTCTTCGGTCCATTTTATCCTTGTAATAATAAGTGGTACTCGAGTACTTTAGGAAAGTCCTTTTCCACTGTCGTACAACTTCTTGTATTTCTTCATGTTATTGTTTGTCCGTGGTTGAACTTCCTTGGTTGTATCGAGTTTATTGTTTCCCGAGTAGATTTTATTAAATTTAATACGTTGTGAGTGAGATAAGCCTAGTGAATCCCAGGTCGGGATTTACGGCGCTGTGATATTCTCCGAATATCTCGGGGGGTGTTACATGATGAAGGATCTAAGGGGTCTATTTATACACCTAAAGTCATCTAATAGCTCCAAAACTCCAGCATTATTACATTAGATCGGATCAATGCCAGCCATCCCCTCAATAATACACCAAAAGTATAAAAAATTAGACAAATCATAGCAATCTGTCAAGAGTTACGGCCGTAACATTCAGGAATTACGGCCGTAACTAGGGTGACTTACGGCCGTAACTCCTGAATGTTACGGCCGTAACGTGGCTTCGTAAATTTGCTCATTTGAAGCTTTGATAGTTACGTTTTGCCTTGAATTTCTCGGACTTTGCGTTTTTGCCCAGATCTTCTTCTGATGATAACTTTTGATATATAACTCTGATTTTGAATCCGGAAAGACTGCCGAATTCGTCTCGGAAAGCCCTACAACATGAATATATCAAAATTCAATAAATAGAATATTTATTAAACATGTTGTTTCTTGAGTAATTCAGTTATTTAATCCGATCATCATCCGATAAAAATAAAATTATTAAAACTAATAAATTAAAAGCAAAAAACGAGTAGACTAGCTCAATTATGGGTGAATTTTATCGATACAAACCATGGATAAGTGTACAAAACTGACACTTATCATGGCCCCGTCCGCTTCTTGGTCTTTTTCTTCTTGTTCTTGGACCTCCGAGATCCAGAAGAAATCACAAGGGCAGACTCCTTCATCTGCGGAGTCTTCATTTGAGACTGAGCGGTCACTAGTTTGTTCATTAGCCCAGCTAAGTTACATGCAATCTCATTGCAGTTGAAATTCATAACAAACTGTGGGAAGGAATTAGGGAGAGACTGTAGAATAAGGTCGATTTGAAGAGAAGTATCCATCTTAAAATCAAGAGCCTCCAATCTCTCGATCATGGATATCATTTTGAGGAAGTGGTCCCCAACCTTCTCATCTTCCTTCATACTTACACCGAAAAGTTGCTTAGATATCTCATATCTAGCAGTTCAACTGTGCTCACCATAAAGCTCGGTTAAGTGAGATAGAATCTGCCTAGCAGAAGTCATTTTCTCATGAGCTCTCTGAAGCTCATTGGACATAGAAGCCATCATGTAAG
Source organism: Orobanche coerulescens (assembly GCA_033398695.1). NCBI lineage: Eukaryota > Viridiplantae > Streptophyta > Magnoliopsida > Lamiales > Orobanchaceae > Orobanche > Orobanche coerulescens. The sequence goes on from CM065810.1 coordinate 4,268,367, forward strand.
CATAGACTTTTACATCATCCTTAACTCACTTTTCATGGTTTTCACTCTCTTCCTGATTGGCTCTTGTCCGCACCGGAGGTGCCGGAATATCCATCTCCAAGACGTATCCCAGTGCCTCTATACTGAGGACTATCATCAGATTGCAGAGCCAATCCACAAAGTTAGGTCCGTTCAAGGTGTTCTTTTCGAGTAGAATTGCGAGTGGATTCATTGTCATATTGAGAGTTATGTCTGCATTAAGTACGACAGATTAATTAGTGACTCGTTTAATTATGATCTTAGTATAGAATTAAGGTCTTTTCTACTCTTGCCACCCAGCTCCCACTATTTTCATCGGAATAACACACTCCCATGTGAAATCCGGAAGTATCGTCGCTCTACTTCATAGTGGTGATCGAGTTCTTTATAAATCTTAATAGAGGGCACCCGAACAGGTTTCTAGTCTATTAATTTTCATAAAGTGGTGTCCAACACCAACCCATCTAATGGATGATTCGATCTTCTTTTTCCCCTTGTTCACTCCCCTCAACCTATACGGTTTCTATGGTTCGTGAACAAGTTAAGTTTATACCATCGACGCAAATCAGTTTCACAATTGAATCTTATCCGGCAACCTATCAGGTTTCTAGGGATAAAATGTGCTCCAACTGAAGGCATTCAATGCGCTCCCGGTAATTTATCCGTCCTCCCCGAACGACTACCCCAATAACTCGAAAGCATAGCACATCCGATTTAGATTTCAATTTCCCGAAAGCTCGATGGAGGGAAGGAAAACCTTGAAACCTTATAAACTTAATAATTTGTTATGGGAGAATTATCGCGATTAATGTTACACTTTGCACATTAATCCAATTAAACACGTTTGTGGCATTCATACAATAAACAACCATTCACAACCTAGTTGCTACCAACATGTGGTTCATGGACCGTCAAAAATTCCGTAATCTAATTACAAGTCTTCGTCTTGAATCTTCGTCTTCTCGAAACGGATCTTGCTCCAGTCTTTGTCATTACATATAAATTTTACATTGAAAGTTGCATCCTAGATACAAATATTTCTAGTAAAATAAATAGGCTCAAAATGGCCTTTAAAACCCAATCGAATAAAATAGACGATTCAAAAACTAAATCCACGAACCACATCCCCATTCAAAAGCATTCATCCAATAAATACTATATAAATGGAAAGCATAGGGATACATTGATCCAATCAACAATACGAACCGATCCAATCGATTCACACAACCGGTAATATGAAAAACGTTCAAATAATTCGGTCACCCATATTATAATTAATCAAATTTCCCTTGTAAAATGAAATACCATAAATCATTTTAATCATATTAAATCCAATTTAACATGTGAAGATTAATTTTCTGGAATACACGAAAAAATCGAGCCGGGGCGAAAACTAGCCTGCCTGGCCGAGTCACCCTCGGCAGCCTGCCAGCAGACACACCTTGTCCCGAAAGGCATGGTCAAGTCACGCTCGGCATCCTGCCGGCCAAGCACGGCCCGTGTCGCCAGACACGCTCGGGTAAATCTGCTGCAGCACGGCCGTGTCGCGACACGGCTGGTCGTCTCGGCGATAGCTGCGGTGGCGGAACCACGGCCCGTGTCGCCCAGGACACGGCCGAGTCACCCAGGACACGGCCGAGTCACCCTGGCAGCTTCCTGCCCTTTGTCCGAAAAGCCGTCCGACGACGATTCGGAGCTCGATTTTCAACCGGATATCCAATATCAATATTTTTCAACATTCATATCTTCAATATAAATCATATTTCCATGAAATTAAAGATTTATATTTAGACATAAACTTACGAAAAAATACAACTATTACGAACGAAAAACATATACTACGATTATGACTATAAATGATTCCAAATCATTCACCATCTAATCAAGCATTCCAAATGCCAATATTGTATATACGATCACAAGACCTACGCTTCGATACCACTGTTAGGATTCGGTGCCTAAAACGAAGGCCCAACGAAAGCGGTAAAACAAAAATTAATTCGATCTGAATCCCTACGAGGATCGATCGAGCTACGTACATACGAATATCAAAACAAAACACAAGAGATATAAGAAACTTACCCTTGTAGTCCAGTGATTAACTAGTATCCTTCTCTTGAGCTATTCCCCAAGCTTGAGTTGAATTCCCTACGATCCAATTTTCTCCAAGCTCTTGGATGATCCAACGCCGAAAGGACCGCGTCTCTACTTGCCACGCGCCGGAGAAATGACCGGAATGACTAAACCTCATTATCCTCCAAGGATACGGCTAGAACAAGGTTGTAGAAGCTTTGCTAATCAAGATTACAACACTCTAAGTGTTTAATCTATATCTCTCAATATATCCTCACAATATTTCTCTAAGAAAAATATGAAGAATATGAATGAAGAAGAAAATGGTGATGAAGACCAAGAAAATTAATTCTCTCTCTCTCTCTCTTGCTAATGAGCCGTGAATGCTAATTAATCAAGGAGAGTTGGCCTACACAATATTTATTCTTCAACCCCACTTATCATATCACCCTTTTCAAATCATAGAGATTTGATATCCCCTTAAGGTCACAAGTCATCCATTATAAAATTGAGAGAAAGACCAAGAGGGGAGTAGGTAAGGGGGGCGGCCATCTAGAAGGAGTCGGACGGGTTCGGTTCGTTTCGGACTCCCGCGAGTCCAAACAGATAAACTCTAATTCCGTTCCAATGTATTTATATCAATTAATCCAATTAATTAATCATATCAAATACAAAACAATATAATTAATTTCTCCAAGAAATAATTATATCTATAAATTAAATTAATCACCCAGTAATTTATTTAATTCATTTGGCCGTAAATTAATGTATCCAATAAATCAATTTAGACATCCAATGTCCCCAAATTAATTAGACATCCAATGTCCAATAAATTAGATATCCAATATCTAATAAAGAGAGAATAAGCTCGATTCATTCCGTCGTCAATCATATTGCGCGACTCGGTAGGTCCGTCTCATTTAGCAATGGGAGGAACCAAAGAGTAGTAGCACCACCTAGCAAGCCTGGCGGCCTACATTGTACCCCAACTGAGAACAAATGATTGAGATCATTCAAGAACCATTCTGTCGTAAATACCAGTATACGTATAAACCCTTCTTTCAAATGTCCCGATCAAGTTATAGGGTCACGGTTAGTCAAACCCTATCTTGTACTTGATGCTATGCATGCTTTAATGCAAATCTAGATCATCGAGCTCTCGCGTATCCAATAAAACTAGCTCCAATGCTTTGGCCAAAGACTTTTGATCTCATCTGCCAATAACCGCATAGGACATATAACCTGCTCACTAACGGGAGAAAGAATTCTATCTTGGTATTCAGTAGGACCTGCTACTTGCCCGTCAAGATGCACGTCGAGGTTGACCCCCGCCTTCCGGTTTACAGGGTCTAACTACTCTAATGAGAATCTTAACGTCACAAGCACATCCCTATTAAATCCTCAAGTCGAAGGTTCACGAATACCTATCACAACCTTTCGATTCCGTCATTGACTGTCCCGGAGTGAAATCCGTGTGAAGAATCGAGGGTGATTCGGTTCGAGTATACTAATCCAATTAGCATACCTATAATGTGTGCTCCCACTAACCATCAGTGTTCGACAGGCACTCTTCATGTCAAAGAACACGTCATACAAGTCTTCACATAAACTTAACGCCCTGTCAAGTTTCATCGACTTGCGAACGATTAAGTTTTTGAGCTATAAACCTTTCCAGTGCCGACCCCCTTATCCAATAAGGAGTGGAACGTATTGCTCTCAAATACATGGACTAGTTTCTATATGTATATTTATGAGTTAGGAATGCCAGTAACATCCAGTAAATAAAGAAACATCCATTGCCTTATATGAATGACTTATATAATAACAAGTACAATGCCCTCACTCAACATCCCTTGAGTGGCATTCAAGGGCATACTCCTAACAATAACCTTACTAACAGAATTGTGGATATTTGACACAAAGCGTTTGTGTTTTTTGTACAAGTAAATTTTTCTAGTTTTGCTGCAGGCATTGCAAAGCTTTTTTGTTGTGCTGATTCCTTTTGCAGATACGAGCTTGGATGATCTCATATGCCTGCTTATTTTAATTGATATACCATCTTTTAGGTCTGGGGGTAATTTTTTCAAAACAAGCTCTATTGCCTTCTGCACAATGTGTGGCTGTTCTTTGCCTTGCTGCAGGTGATCAGAAATGCTCATCCACAGTAAAATTGCTAGCAGCCATGTTGACAGTAGATAGCACTACATAGTGAGTAAGATTTTGCAACCTTTTTGTAATTATTAATTGTAAAGAATAAAGAGAATAAATTTAGGAATACTTTATCTTTCTAATATATATATGGATGTATATATATTTTCTTTTCCTTTTTTTCTAAATATATGAGCATTCTCATCGTAATTTGAATATGTATTTCTTTTCATTTCTGTTTTTAAATGGCCTAAGCCATTCTCATATCACTTTTCATCCACGCTTAAACTTTATACCTGCAGTATTTTTATGTTTACACTCCATCAATTTATGTTTGGGAGAAATTGGACGTATGAAAGATTTGAGCTCTCATGCACATATTGATAATATTCTTTGGTTATTTTCAATATCCTTTTGAAGTGAAATTATGCGGCCTCTTATGCACTTGGAAATATTGTTGTTCGAGATAGTCACACAATCTTTAGATAAAGCAGATTTCCATGATTCTAGTATTGAGAAGATACTTAATTTGCTGTTTAACCACTGTGAAAGTGAGGATGAAGGATCCAGAATGTTGTAGCTGAGAGCCTAGGGAAAATCTTCGTTATTATACCAGAAAAACTTTTTCATGAACTAAAGGTATCATCTAGAATGGTGAATAGGTTTCATACTTATCTTGACATCTATGTTTCATATGAGAAAAGTTAACTAATACTTTTATGTATATTTTGTAGGTGAGATTAACTAGTCCGGCAGCTTTTACGAGAGCGACAGTAGTAAGTGCTGTAAAATATTCTATAACTAATTGTTCAGAGAAGATTGATGAGATTATATTCCCCGAGGTTTCTTCTTTCTTGATGCTTATCAATGATCAGGATTGGGAAAGAATTCAATCCATATTTCAATCCAAAATTAGGAGAAATCAATCCAGATTTCAAATACCTTGATGTTGAAGAGTTGTGTGCTGGTACTACTACTGGTGACGAAAGTGAGGATAGTGATCAGGAGGACGATGACCGCGAGGATGACGATTCGCGAGGATGACAATGATCACCAGTACGACGAAAGTGATGATTGATGATCAGTACTTAACTACTTATATTTTGTATGTGCATAAGTTTGGTAGTAGGTTGGCATTTTGACATGAAAGACTATGTTTAACATAGAATTGTGGTGTAAGTTGACATGTACGTTTCGACTTTAGACTTAAGTACTAGATGTAAGATGATATTGTGATAAAAGCTGACTATGTTTGAGCTTTACTGACATATGTTTTGTTGGATTTTCCATTTGGGAAATTTGAAATGTGATTTCTAGTTTGGTATGCTTTTGTGCATGGTATATTGAAATTTTAAACAGGACCTTGCAATTTGGATTAATAAAAAGTGTTGCAAATAAGTATTGCCAATAAAGTCTAACAATATTACAATAGGGATTGTTAGGATAAACAATCTTGAACCTTGTTTTGATAATTGTCATCATATAACAAGTTTAGCCATCATACAGCAAGTTGTCTCAAAAAACCGGAAAGATTCGAAATGCTACTAAGTATGGGAACAGTCTGGAATCTCCATACAGCTCTAATATCCGTACTTTGAATGAATTGTTGGCTTTGACATTCCTTCACTATTTCCGCTCTGTAAGCACTTATTGAGATGTTGTTATTGTTGATTTCAGAGTTTCATACCTTTTGGAACATGTTCGCATTGTTTGGACCTTTCGACGATGTTTTGAGAGAGGAAGATAGCGTACGCTAGGCCTAAGCTAACGCACGCTATTTCTGTTGAGTAGCGCATGCTAGCTTTGAGTCTTAGCGCACGCTAATGGTCCGGGCTTGGGAGAGGCAGTAGCTGAATTCTGCCCTCTGGACTAGCAGTTAGCGCATGCTAGGCATGAGCTAACACACGCTATTCGTGTTGAGTAGCGCGCGCTAGCATCGCCCGTAGCGCATGCTAATGGGATGAGTCGGCAGGGGCAGTGAGGTGTTTCTAGTTTCTGGACTAGCAGACAGCACACGCTAGAAGTACTGCGTAGCGCGTGCTATGCCTGATGTAGTGCATGCTATCGACGCAGGTCAGAGGCTACTGGACTACCAAATAGCCCCGTTAGAGCACGCTAACCTTGAGATTTAGCGCGCGCTAAATAGGCGCAGTATATAAGGGCGGTCAGCCCTGTTTTTCGCCACTTTTCTTCCATTTTCTTCACTTCCGACGAGAGAGCAAGAGAGGGGCGATTTTGAGGCGAATTGGTGGCGGCCATTCATCATCTATCATCATCTTAGGTGGAGTAACATAGATTATATAACCTATAATCTGTTTCCACCTTCCAAATCAAGGTAAATTCCTTAGAACCCTAGTTTGGGGAATTGTTGGGGATTTTCTTAGATTCATCCCATTTATCCATTTTGGAGCTTGAGATCTTTGAGGTTATGTTGTATCTACCCCATACCCGCATTTACCCTACGATTATATGGATGTTTATGTACTTTGTTCGGACTTGAGAGGGTTTGGATGATTTCCAAACCTCTATGTGTTTATCATTGGAGTTTTGTGAATCGTAGGTGGATTTCGGGAGTTTCTTTGTGTGATTTGAGTATGGATTATTAATTATCGTATTCCTTACGAATATTTTAGGTTCCGAAAGACATTATTAGACCTACCGAACTTGTGTACTTTTGCTTCCAATTCATGATGTCTGAAAGGCAAGTATATGTTTATGATTGTACATTCTCGACTTTGAAAGTGAGGTATATGAATTATGTGATTGTATATATATTCACTCTGGGATGGACCGACGGGTCTTCAGAGGGTTCTATGGCCTTTGGTACGGTTCCATGAATAGTTTTGGGTTAGCCACTCTGGGAGGGTCCGACGGGGCCTCAGAGGGTTCCGTTGCCTTTGGTGTGGTTCCATGGTTAATCATGTATGTATTGAAATGAGATTTAGTTATTCCGAATACTAGTCTCGAATTGATGGAATGATGATTACATTTACTTTATTGTCGAGAAGTATTGTGTTTCATATTCGATATACTTGTACTAGCTATTCGACGGTAACCCCTTTTTGGGGGAAATACTTTTCATGTATTTCAGGATCCAGGAGAGCGGTACCGGGTTGGCATGAAGATGATGCGCAAGTGTGATGATGTGTCTTGTCACTGGTTATGTTTTGTATTTCCTTCATTCAGTGATGTTGTACTTAAAATGGTTATGAGTACTCGAGTACTGTTTTTGGTTTTCTTGATGTTTTGGCCTGTGTCGCCATGGGATCGATTCTTGATGTATTATATCCGGTTTTATTGGATATTGTCTTGAGTGCCAACTTTATTGTCCTCCATTGGATTATGCTTAGACCGTATCGGTCAAAATTCATGGTTCCGCGTGTGAATAGCCTTGTGTGTCCCACGGCGAGGCTCACAATGCTGTAATATACCCTGAACAACTTGGGGGTGTTACGGAATATGGTATCGGAGCTTAGGTTTATGGATACCTAGGCTTTCGGTATTTTGGGTCGATTGAATCATCGTTTGTCTACAGCATCACCACTTTGCCATCATCACAGTGCGGCCGGTACTAGTAAGTCCTTTTACTCTTCTTGTATTCTTCCTAATCGTTTCGCTTTTAATTTGGTATTCTTGGGAATCGGTCACTTCGATGACGTGTGATTTGAATTGTACTTTCGTACTTTGTGTGTTCTTCAGAATGTCTGTTGACAGGGGACAGAGGCAAGGCCATGGTCATGGACGTGGTCGAGGACGTGGCGCGGCCGCTTCCTCAGTTCTGTTGCGGGGTCGACTACCCCTACTTTATTTAACTCGGTGCATCTCGATACCGAGAGTCAACATGACCAGTCGACCGGTCAAGGGAATAATGCAGATGATGGGGCTACGAATGTTCTTCAACAATTGGCAAATCATATGACTATCCTGGCCCAAGCTGTTCAGCTGAATAATTATAATCCGGCAGCAGATGTTTTACTCCAAAATGTGGTATGTATGCATCCTCCGCAGTTTAGCGGAGCTACCAACCCGAATGATTGGGAGAATTGGCTCTTCGAGTTGGAAAAAGTGTTCGAGGCTGTTGACTGCCCCTAAACGAGGAAGGTACTTATTGCTCAGTACTTTCTTACTAAAAAAGCCACGACTTGGTGGAAAGCTGTTAAACCACGAGATCGTGTTATTACTTGGGACGAATTTAAAGAGCTATTGGAGGCTGAGTTTTGTCCTAAGCCGCAGAACATTCCAGTCTCATAGGCGATAGTGGAATACAACCAACAACTGATCCATGTGAAGAATCAATTGCGAGATAAGCGTGACAAGATCCGCTACATCGACATGCGGATTTGGATTTACGGCGTTATATGGCTGGGTTTGATTGCACTACTATGAAGGAATACCAAGATAGGGCTTTGGCATATGACATGTTAAGTCCCAGCAATGATACCACAGGAGAGCCGAAGAAGCAAAAGACCGCTGGTAATTTTTCTGGCTCTAAAGGTGGCAACTTCCAGAGACCTCAAGCGGCTAACCGTTATGTCGGGTAGTCGTCATGTTCTTTTAAAGGTAAGAAGAATTTTCATTCTGCTTCGGGCACCTCTACTCGCCTAGTGACCTGTTTTAATTGTGGTCATCGAGGCCACATCAATCTGGAGTGAAACTTCCCATCTCTGAGGTATCATACTTGTGGTAAGATGGGGCACAGAGCAGCTTATTGCCCTGAGCAAGATCAGACTTTGGAAACTCGGGCTTCTGGCCCAGCACCTAGGGATCAGAATATGAATCAGCGACAATCAATCAGACAGACGCAGCAGGGTTACGGAAGAGGCCGGGGACGAGGTCATACCGCTAGAGATGGAGATTCTAGCGTCGGTTTGGCACACTCACGAGATGTGTCGAGCAGATTAACCTAATGCGGCGGTGGCCTCAGGTACCATTCATATTTTATCTCATCCAGTTCGAGTGTTTTTTGATACTGGTGCAACACATTCTTTCATCTCCTTGGACTGTGTGCACCGCTTAAATGTAAATTGTATGACTGCTTGCGATCCTTTCATTGTGAAATTTCCCAGCAGGGATAGGATCGTGGGGAATCGGGAGATTAGAAATTATCCCATGAGCATAGCAGGTATTGATTGGTTATCGAATTTGGTTGTGGTTGATATCGAGGGCGAGGATGTGATCCTCAGTGAAGACTAGCTCAATAGTCACCAAGCAATTATGAATTACCGCACTAAAGTTATCACTATGATGATTAAAGAGAGTTCCGGGTACTCATTTATGGGACGTAAATTGGGCCAACCTAAGTTTCTTATCAGCGCCATGAAGACTGTAAAAATCTTGAATGAAGGTTGCACGGGCTATTGGTGTTATGATTTGAAGTCGGAAGGGAACGAAGTCGATTTCTCTTCGATTCCAGTTGTTATTGAGTATCCAGACATTTTTCCAGATGACCTTCCGGGATTACCGCCGGATCGAGAGATAGAATATTCTGTAGATCTAGAACATGACGCGGCTCCAATTTCTAAGGCGCCTTATCATATGGCACCTTCCGAGATGCAAGAATTGAAGAATCAGCTGGGAGAACTATTGGAGAAATGGTACATCAGACCGAGCGCTTCGCCTTGGGGCGCACCTGTTCTTTTTGTGAGGAAGAAGGATGGCTCACTACGTTTATGCATTGATTACCGTGAGCTAAACAAAGTGACCATCAAGAACAAGTATCCATTGCCTCGTATAGATGATTTATTTGATCAGTTGCAGGGAGCCGCGGTGTTCTCAAAAATCAATTTGAGATCAGGATACTACCATCTCTGGGTGAAAGAGTCCGACGTTCCGAAAACTGCATTTCGGATGAGATATGAACATTCTGAATCTGTGGTCATGCCTTTTGGATTGACTAATGCACCAGCAGTATTCATGCAACTAATGAACAAGATATTCATCGAATACCTTGACAGGTGTGTGGTCGTCTTTATTGATGACATCTTGATTTATTCTCGGGATAATGAGGAACATGCCCGACACTTGCATTTGATACTAGATGTTTTGAGAGCCGAGCACCTCTATGTGAAATTCTCAAAATATGAGTTATGGATGAAGAAAGTTGTGTTTCTTGGCCATGTGTTTTCAGCCGAAGGGGTTCGTGTAGACCCGCAGAAGATTGAGGCAGTGCTAGATTGGGCGCCACCTAATAATGTTAAGGAAGTTTATAGCTTTTTAGGTCTTGCTAGGTATTACCGTCGGTTTGTCGAAGGGCTATTGGAACTCGCTCAGATGCTTACGCAATTACTTCAGAAGACAAAAAAGTTTTTCTGGACTTCTGAGAGACAATAGAGCTTCGATGAGCTGAAAAGACGTTTGACCTCAGCACCAATTTTAGCTTTACCACAAGGTAGTGAAGGATTTGCAGTTTATAGCGAAGCTTCAGGACAAGGGCTTGGATGTGTGCTTATGCAGCATGATAAAACGATAGCCTTTGCATCACGGCAGTTGGAGCCGTATGAGATGAACTATCCTACTCACAATTTGGAATTGACCGCAATTGTTTTCGCACTTAAGATTTGGCGGCGTTATTTGTATGGCTCTCCGTGTCGGATTTATACCGATCACAAGAGTTTGAAGTATATTTTCAGTCAAAAAGAGTTGAATATGAGGCAGCGACGCTAGTTGGAATTGTTCAAGGATTATGATTTGGAAATTCTTTACCATCCAGGAAAGGCCAATGTCGCCGCGGATGCTTTGAGCGTCAAATCATCATCGCTTCAGATGCTCGAGGTTCTTACATCTCATATGAAGATTCATCAAGATTTAATTGAGCAAGGAATAGAATTTTGGCTTCAAAGAGTGCAGGGACATTTGTGTACTCTCGAAATTACTTCGTCCTTGGTTGATGACATCAAAGGGAAACAGTGGAGTGACCCGATGATCTCTCAACTGAAGAAAGATGTGACGAAAGGAAAAACCCCTGGTTTTATGATCCATGAGGATAGTATTTTGAGATTTCAGGGCAGGATTTGTGTTCCAAACGATCTAGAGTTAAGGCAGAAAATTCTTCGAGAAGCCCATGCTACGCCTTACTCAATCCACCCCGGAATGAGTAAGATGTACAAGGATTTGAAGCAAAATTTTTGGTCGAATAATATGAAGAAAGACGTCCCCGAGTTTGTATTACGATGCTTGACATGTCAACAAGTCAAGATTGAACATTAACGACCGACGAGGTTGTTGAAGCCGCTTCCCATTCCCGAGTGGAAGTGGAAAGATATCTCTATGGATTTTATCACTGGGATGCCGAGAACTAGAGCCGGAATGAATATGATATGGGTAATCGTCGATCGGTTGACCAAGTCTGCACACTTCCTGTGTATTAAGGATACTTGGGGACCGGATAGATTGGCTCAAACTTTATAGCTAAGTTTGTGAGATTGCATGGTGCCCCTAAAACTATTGTTTCCGATCGAGATGGTCGTTTCGTATCACATTTTTAGCAAGCCATCCATCAGGCTTTGGGCACTGATTTGATATTAAGCACGTCTTTTCATCCTCAATCAGACGGTCAGACTGAGCGGACGGTTCAGACGTTGGAGGATATGTTGCGGGCATGTGCCCTAAACTGGAGTAATGATTGGAAACTGCATTTGCCGTTGATCGAGTTTGTCTACAATAATAGTTGGCATACGTCGATCAAAATGGCACATTTTGAAGTACTTTATGGTAGGCGGTGTAGATCGCTATTATGTTGGGACGAGGCTTCGGAGCTAGTCGAAACAGAACTGGATATGTTGATGGAGACCAAGGAAAAAATTTCTATTATCCGAGACCAGTTGTTGACTGCCCAGATCCGTCAGAAATCTTATGCTGATACTCGCCGGCGACCGTTGGAATTCGAAGTGGGAAACCATGTTCTACTCAAGGTGTCACCGACCAAAGGAGTTTTCCGCTTCGGGAAAAAGGGTAAACTTAGTCCACGGTATATCGAACCGTTTGAAATTTTGGACAAGTTTGGAGATTTAGCTTATCGTTTGGCGTTGCCTCCAGCTTTGAGTCATGTCCATAGCATTTTTCATGTTTCTCGGTTGAGAAAGTACGTGCCGGATCCAAGTCATATCATCGACTATAGTGAGATTGACGTAGTCGAGGATGTTACCTTTCCAGAGAGACCGGTGAAGATCCTTGAACGTCGTGAGAAGCAGCTTCGGTACAAAATCATCCCGTTGGTTAAAGTGCAATGGTCGAGACATGGAGTTCAGGAAGCGACTTGGGAGACGGAAGAAAAGATGCGATCGGAATTCCCCGAACTTTTTATTTCTTTAAGTTTCAGGATGAAACTTCTTTTTAGAGGGGGAGAATGTAATACCCATACTTTGTATGAATTGTTGGCTTTTACGTTCCTTCACTATTGTCGCTCTGTAAGCACTTATTGATATGTTGTTATTGTTGATTTCATAGTTTCGTACCTTTCGGAACATGTTCGCATTGTTTGGACCTTTCAGCGATGTTTTGAGAGAGGCAGATAGCATACGCTAGACCTAAGCTAACGCGCGCTATTTCTATTGAGTAGCGCACTCTCTTTGAGTTTTAGCACATGTTAATGGTCCGAGCTTGGCAGAGGCAGTAGCTGAATTCTACCCTCTGGACTAGCAGTTAGCACAGCTAGGCATGAGCTAACGCACGCTATTTGTGCTGGGTAGCATGTGCTAGCATCGCCCGTAGCACACACTAATGGGCTGAATCGGGAGGGGCAGTAAGGTGTTTCTGGTTTCTGTACTAGCAGATAGCGCACGATAGAAGTACTGCGTAGCGCGCGCTATGCCGGATGTAGCACATACTATCGACGCTGGTCAGAGGCTACTGTACTACCAGGTAGCCCCGTTAGCGTACGCTAACCTTGAGATTTAGCGCGCGCTAAATAGGCGCAGTATATAAGGGCAGTCAGCCCTGTTTTTCGCCACTTTTCTTCCATTTTCTTCACTTCCGACGAGAGAGCAAGAGAGGGGCGATTTTGAGGCGAATTGGTGGCGGCCATTCATCATCTATCATCATCTTAGGTGGAGTAACAAAGATTATACCACCTCTAATCTGTTTCCACCTTCAAAATCAAGGTAAATTCCTTAGAACCCTAGTTTGGGGAATTTTTGGGGATTTTCTTAGATTCGTCCGATTTATCCATTTTGGAGCTTGAGATCTTTGAGATTATGTTGTATCTACCCGTACCCACATTTCTCCTACGATTATATGGATGTTTGTGTACTTTGTTCGGACTTGAGAGGGTTTGGATGATTTCCAAACCTCTAGGTGTTTATCCTTGGAGTTTTGTGAATCGTAGGTGGGTTTCGGGAGTTTCTTCGTGTGATTTGAGTATGGATTATTAATTATCGCATTCCTTACGAATCTTTTAGGTGTCGAAAGTACATTCTTAGACCTACCGAACTTGTGTACTTTTCCTTCCAATTCTTGATGTCTCAAACGCAAGTATATGTTTATGATTGTATGTTCTCGACTTTGAAAGTGAGGTATATGAATTATGTGATTGTATATATATTCACTCTGGTACGGACTGACGGGTCCTCAGAGGGTTCCGTGGCCTTTGGTACGGTTCCATGAATAGTTTTGGGTTAGCCACTCTGGGAGGGTCCGACGTGGCCTCACAGGGTTCCGTTGCCTTTGGTGTTGTTCCATGGTTAATCATGTATGTATTGAAATGAGATTTAGTTATTCCAGAATACTAGTATCGAATTGATGGAATGATGATTACATTTACTTTATTGTCGAGAAGTATTGTGTTTCATATTCGATATACTTGTACTAACTACTCGACGGCTAACCCCTTTTTGGGGGAAATACTTTTCATGCATTTCAGGATGCAGGAGAGCGGTACCGGGTCGGCATGAAGACGATGGGCAAGTTTGATGCTGTGTCTTGTCACTGGTTATGTTTTGTATTTCCTCCATTCAATGATATTGTACTTGAAATGGTTATGAGTACTCGAGTACTGTTTTTGGTTTTCTTGATATTTTGGCTTGTGTCGCCATGGGATTGATTCTTGATGTATTGTATTCGGTTTTATTGGGTATTGTCTTGAGTGCCAACTTTATTGTCTTCCATTAGACTATGCTTGGACCTTATCGGTTAAAGTTCATGGTTCCGCGTGTGAATAGCCTTGTGGGTCCCACGGCGGGGCTCACAGCGCTGTAATATACCCTGAACAACTTGGGGGTGTTACGGCAGCACCCTTCCATAGAGTATTGGAGATAACCTACAGCGTTGAAGTCTACAGCTACAGGATTAAAGACGTAACATATTGGATACAGCACACATGCTGAAAGTGTTAGGAAAATAAATACTTATCCAACAGGACTGAAGACCATTGTGAAGGAATATACTTTATTCACTAAAGTCAAAACACCGTTTGAAAGAAGTATTTAAATACTGATCGGATAAAGTATTTAAATACCAACCGACAAGGATCTTAAGACAAGGAGCAAAATACGGATCTTGCATCTTGAAAGTCAATCAACCAATCAGAATGGATCTTTGCTCACCAAACCAGCCAACAGACATATTTATAACGGATCTGTTCTAAAGTTATAAATAGCCCATGCAAGAGGACATTATATATACGAAATATACTTATATATACACGAACGAATACGAAAAGACTTAATGACAACTCTGAAGAGATTATTGTCAATCAAGCTTACAAGTGCAAATATATTTCTTTGAGCATATATCAAATATCCGAGAGAAGAAATATACTCAGTCAACGTGAATAGCACATCATCAACCTAAGGTCATCGTGTTCAAGCTGCTGTTCAAACCAGTGATTTCACCATTGTTTACCTTTGAGTAAACTTAGCCCTGTGTGGACTAAGGATAAGTTATTCTGACCTGCGTGGGACGAATAGGACGAAGCTTCAATCTGTGTGAGAAGAAGCAAGTCAAAGAAGCCTACAACCAATCTGTGTGAACGGTTGAAAGCTACAGTCTTTGTATCAATCTGTGTGAAGGATACAAGGATAGGTTTGATTAAAGTCACATAGTTGTGTACGTAGTGATTTTAATAAACATTTTCACCCCAGTGTGGAGAACCAGTGGACGTAGAGCGGTATACCTCGAACCACTTTATATTGCGTGTGATTTACCTTCTGCCTTTAGTATTTTCACAAATGTGATTATATATAAGTATACATTGCAAAACCCTGTACGTACCAAGCTAACAGGAGAAAGCTTAGTTGGTGTATTTACAGCAACTCACTTAGACAAACTTCTGCTACGCACTCTCCTTTGAAAATCGTACAGCTTGTTGTACTAACACTTTCCAAGCTGTATTCTGTATACTTAGTGGCCGACAAGTGGTATCAGAGAGGTTGATTCTAAAAAGAATCAGTCTTATTTTTAACCGAATTAAATCCTAAAATCACACATTATTTTTTAAAACAGTCTATCTTTCCTATTTTCCACATGGATACCTTAATGATAAACAAAGTTCCTATGTTTTCTATTAATGGATTTGATGATTGGAGAATTAGGATGGAAGCACATCTTGCCACCATGCACGAGGAGATGATTTTTGTCATCCAAGATGGCCCCATAAATATAATGAAGGTTAATCCGATCGCAAGAATAGAAGGACAACCTCATGCAGAGATGCTCGAGAAGGAGTGTGAGCAATGGACGATCGATGATCGCAAGTGCGCGAACCTCGACAACATAGCTAATAATGCGCTATTTGTCACTCTTGACAAAGGCACATTCTCGAAGGTAAAAAACTGTAAGATAACCAAGGAAATCTGGGATAAAATCAAGATGATTTGTGAGGGAACTGAGCTCTAAAAAAAGAACAAGATTTCAAAACTCGCTCAGCAATTTGAATCGTTTGAAATGAAATCATCTGAAACTCTTGAGGAACTTGACCTCAGATTAAGTGGCATTGTCGGTGAACTTGAAGCATTAAGTAAAGTGTATACCCAAAAGAAGAAAAATTTAAAAATATTTAGATCACTCCCTGCCCGATGGGACATAAAAACCACAACTATGCGTGTGTCATGTAATCTCAATGACATTTCTACTTTTGATCTTTTCTGTGACCTCAAAGCTTTTGAGTATGAGATTGACAGGAGAGAAAGGGCCGAAGATCCATCTGCTAAGACTACAGCACTAGCCGTTGTATCTAACAGGAGACACAGCATGCCCAGCACATCCAAATCTGCCCACAAGAATGCTGACAGTGACGATGATATCCTGTCACAAGATGAAATGGCCCTATTCATGCACAAATTCAAAAAATTCATCAAACAGTCTGGAAAGACTGCATACAGGCCCAAGCCTTTTCACAAGGTAAGTTCTTAATCTTCTCCATCTGGTGATTCAAATCTATGCTACAACTGCAGGAAACCAGGACATTATGCAAATAAGTGTTCGCATCCTAAAATCCAAAAGTTGTCGGAAGCCGAGCAGCAGGAAAAAGACGAAAGGAGACGTGCTTGGAAAAACAAGCTCAAGGCCCTGACCGGCGAAAGAAGCCTTGCCCGCACCAACCAAGACCGAGGAATGTCTTCAAGCAGTCACTGAAAGTGACTCTTCCGATGATGAGCTCGAAGATAAAGCATATATGTGCTTTATGGCCAAAGATATAGAGGACGATGAAGATAACGATGATGGGGTAAGCTCAACATCCAATATTCCTATTAAAGCATCCCATACTTTCGAAAATAATGAATTTAAAACCATTCAAAAGGCCCATGAGACATTGAAACGAGAAAACATACAGCTCGAAATTTCCAACTTAGAGCTGAAAGAAGAAAACGACTTGTTGAGAAATAACTATGAAAATATGTTTGTCGATTGTGAAAATAGCAAAGTCACGCTTGAAAAACTCATGGAGAGCAATCATCAACTTGCTCACGATATAAATGAGACTAACTCTCATAATGAGAGCAAGACAAATAATTTTGCTCTATTCGAAGCCAAAGTAAAAACTCTCGAGAAACGAGAAGGAGAACTAGAGACCATCTTGAAATCTTTCGAGAAATCAGCTAAAAGGATGGATGAAATTCCAAGCACCGGGCAACATGCTCATGATAAAAATGGATTAGGATACAACTCATTCTCCAATAAAGGGAAAACTAGTACAGTGTTCGTCAGGGGTGTGGAACCCATTCATGTACCTGAAGAGACCCCGAGTCCTGCCAAGGTTACAGTTGATCCGCGTACAGCAAAGGGTGCCATTCCGCCACCAAAGTCATATCATCGACAGCGTAATCCTCACCCTCAAAGACCTGGAAGGTGTAACCAACATCATGCTCCCCGAGCATATTAGAAGCGCCAACAACCATTCAGAAAGAAGGTTGTATCTAAATATCAACAACATGCACAACAATACTTCCAACAATACAGTGCGCCTAGATATTGGATACAGGAACCCCGTTATCCATCAAGAAAACAGGTCGCCGCGCAATATCAGCAACAACTTTGGGAATCTAACTGGAGACCTAGGAGGCAAGATGTAAGGCCTAAGAAAATGACTCCACCTCCAAGACGACATTCGTAATGGATTAATAATAGTAACCCTAAATTTTATATGCATCATAATTACCAAGGTTACAGCGACTATGTGTCTGCAACACGTAGACATTGCAAGAACGGACCAAAAGTAGATGTCAGGCAAATATGGGTACCTAAAGGCACTAACGTCCATGGACCCAACATACAAAGGGGACCTAATTCTACTTAATTTATTTGCTTATAGGACATCAAATAGAAGGACAACTGGTACTTCGACAGCGGATGTTCTCGGCACATGACAGGAGATATAAGCAAGTTGTCAGATTATGTAAAAGGCCGCAGTCCAAAAGTGCGCTTCGGTGATAAATCCAAAGGAAGAACAAGAGGGAAGGGAACCCTGCTTGTAGGAATGTTCAAAGTCACCGATGTAGCTTATGTCGAAAGCTTACAGTATAATCTACTTAGTATTAGCCAGTTCTGTGACAAACAGTTCTCGGTGAAATTCTATATAGATCACTGTAGAGTCAAGAACATTCTGACCAAAGAAGTTGTGCTTATAGGAAGCAGGTCAGGTAATATGTATATTGCTGACTGGATGCCTACGAGCTCCATAATTCCCTGTTTTGTTGCCAAAGGCACTGCAGATCAAAGTTGGCTATGGCATAAGAGGATGTCGCACGTAACTTCAAGACGATCAACAAGCTCGCTAGACATTGAATGGTTAGAGGTTTGCCTGATGTGTCATTACAAAAAGACAGCGTCTGCAGACCCTGTCAGAAAGACAAACAAATTAAAACCACCCTGAAAAGCAAATCATACATGTCCACTCACAGAGTTCTGGAAATGCTACATATGGATGTCTACGGTCCTGTAGACCCTGTAAGTTTGGGAGGTAAGAAATATTGTCTCGTTATTGTTGATGATTATTCCCGGGTATGCTTGGACTATCTTCATGAACAAGAAGAAGGAAACCACATAAAAGCTGCCCGAGCACCTGAGAAAGCTTCCGAATGAGAAAGGGTTGAGTATCGTGTCCATTCGTTCCGATAGAGGTACTGAATTCACTAGCCGCTTTATAGAGCAATACTATTCGGACAATGGAATACAGCACGAATACTCGGCTACCCGAACTCCTCAACAAAATGGTGTTGCCGAACGAAAGAACAGGACGCTCAAAGAAGCAACAAGAACCATGATCGCTGCAAGCAAGATGCTGCAGGGCGAAGCAACAAATACAGCATGCTATACACAAAACTGTTGTATCATCAACAAGCATCACAACAAAATAGCATACAAGGTATGGAACAACAAAACTTCATTAGTTTCTTATTTTCACATATTTGGATGCAGGTGTTATGTTCTGAACTACGATAAAGAGCAACTTAGAACCTTCGACGAAAAGTCGGATGAAGGGATATTTGTAGATATTCCTCTGTCAGCAAAGCTTTCAGAATATTTAATAAAAAGAAGCTGACAGTCGAGGAATCTGTACATGTAGTGTTCCACGAACCTCACCATGACCCTATAGGAGTACAAGACTTGACTCAAAATATCCAAACACTCCATTAATGACCCTCCAACTCCAATAGAGCCTGTCGTAGACTTAGAAATCAACCCCACAGCTGTAAGAACAAAGGTAGTTAAAGCTGATGCTGTACAAGCTGAAGCTGAAGCTACAACACAACAAGATATAGTACGGGACACCGTACTAGAACCCGACAGAAGATGGTTGAGAGATCACCCACATGAGTTAATCATTGGAGACATTAATGCTGGAGTATCCACCCATAGGAGAATACAGAGTACATAAGGAAATGTACTGTGCGCACAAGAAGAACCCGAATCTGAGAAATCTCCATTCCCTGTATGGAAATCTCAAGCAGAACTTAGAAGACTTGCAATGTGCACACTTGCTGTATTCTTAGATCAATCTAAACTTGTTTCTACCAAAGATGCTCTAAACAATTCTCACTTGATCACTTCTATGGAAGAAGAGCTTAATGGATGCGAAAGAAACAACGTATGGTATCTAGTACCTAGACCTAAGCACAAGCCGTAATTGGAACCAAATGGGTATTTAGAAATAAGAAGAATGAGAACAGACTTTTTATTAGGAACAAATCCCGTCTAGTCGCACAGGGCTACAGATAGGAAGAAGGCATAGATTACGACGAAACATTTTCCCCTGTAGCCAGACTAGAAGCCATCAGGATATTCTTAGCTTTTGCCGCCCATAAGAGCTTTATTGTATATCAAATGGACGTAAAGAGTACATTCCTGAAAGGAGACCTCGCAGAAGAAGTCTATATTGAACAACCACCGGGGTTTGTCAACACAGAAGGCGGAGACCTAGTATTCAGGCTATGGAAAGCACTGTATGGACTTAAGCAAGCACCTAGAGCGTGGTATGAAACCCTGTCCCTGTACCTAACCAATAATGGATTCGAGAAAGGTGCTGTGGACAAGACTCTATTTAAAATACAGGAAGGTGACGACATGTTGATGGTTCGAATATACGTAGATAATATTATATTTGGTTCCACTAACCTTGCTTTATGTCAAAGGTTCTCTCATCTCATACAAAGTAAATTTAAAATGAGTATGGGAGAACTTAGTTATTTCCTAGGATTGCAGGTAAAGCAGTTGCCTACAGGAATCTTCATCAACCAAGAGAAGTACAGCAATGAGCTACTCAATAAGTTTGGGATGAATAACTCCAAATCCTCGTCAACCCCCATGAGCACTTCCGTGCAAATTAGTGCTGACGAAGTTGGAAAGTCGGTTGATCAATCACTCTAGAAGAAGCTTATAGGCTCACTCCTGTACCTAACATCTAGCAGACCTGATATTCACTTTGCTGTAGGAGTGTGTGCTCGGTATCAAGTAGCACCTAAAGAATCACACTTCAGGATAGCCAAACGAATCCTTAAGTATGTTAAAGGAACAGTCGATGCAGGACTGTGGTATCCTAAGAAAGGTGGATTCGATTTGGTTGGCTACAACAACTCGGATCTCGGAGGTTGCAAACTAGATAGGAATAGTACAAGCGGTACTTGTCACTTTCTTGGACCTAGACTTGTGTCCTGGTTCAGTAAGAAACAATTGGCAAACTCGCTTTCAACAGCTGAATCGGAATACTATGCTGCTGGAAGTTGTTGTATGCATATTCTCCGGATGCAACAGCAGTTATTTGGTTATGGAATCATTGCCAAGAAAACACCGATCATGTGCGATATCACTTGTGCAATTCCAATAACTCACAATCATGTATTGCTCTCGCGAACTAAGCATATTGATATGAAGCATTATTTCATCCGGAATCATGTTGAGAATAAGGATGTTTGGATTGAGAAAGTTCATACAGACATTCAGTTATCTGACATATTTACCAAAACTCTCAGCACCACCAGATTCTATATGCTTCAACAAGAATTGTGAATGCTACAGCCTGACTCCCTATAAGTTTTTATGCTTTTATTCATCAATTGAGGGGGAATGCTGTAAGACCCAAGAATACAGTATCCACCGTTAATTAAATGTACACTGACACAGTCAGACAACACTATAGGACTAAGAACACATGAAATCTTCCTATAACTGACGTATGCATTAATTAAGGGGGAATACAGTATGACCCATGAATACAATATTAATCCAAACATTGCAGTAAGAATTGAATCCCGTATGTACCTTTTAAGGGGGAACACTGTATTATTCGCGGATACAGTACATACACTATAGGACGTCAATTAATATTTTGTTATTATTCTATTCGTAATAAAATCATTTTAGTCCACGTGCCCTGTTTCAAAATTCGAATGTGTTATCATTTAATGCTTAACATGACATCTGGACTTTATTATCTCAAACGCGCGATTTTATTTAATTCAAACCGCCATTTAGTGCAATGAGGGAAATCGAATTGTCAGAAATGGGACCGGTTATCATTTCAAAATTGGATGGATAATATATACAAGTTAATCTCAGTTCATCATGTTCGTTCTTTTCAAAGACGGTTCCCATCCCTTAAATCTGGTTGTTCACTGTTTTGTAACCCTAATCTTCCATGCACACTATAAAAGGACTGTTTCTTGCTCCCTTCGACTCTTTACGCTTTCTGCATATTAAACGAGTCTCAGAGCAAACAACATATATTGCTTACTGCATTTTATTGCTTTCTTTGCTACTTCACCTACTCACTTTTCTTCATTAAACAATGGCATCATCTCAGACATCTTCTATGTACCTTAAGAAGAGATAATCCATCATCGACGGGCATATCTTCGCCAGATACGTCGTGCTTGAAAGGATCCACATCGAAGCTGAGGATGCTGACACTATGGAACTCAATGTTTCCAGAATCCGGCAACAAGGACTCTACCGCCTTGGAAGTCATCACGCTGAGCTCTATGATGAGCGTATCGTCGAATAATTCTATCTTGACGCTTCTGTCAGATTCTTCCCTCTGAAAAGAGGAAGAGATGTATGCGATATTTCTGCTACCGTCTGCGGAGTTCAGATCTGCATTGACCGGGAGCTTTTGTCAAATATTTATAGGCTGCCATTTGATGGCCTGACCATGGAAGAACTTGAGACATTTGGGTCACAAGAACTCCTCACTGTCTATTAGGGATTGTTCACCGGCGATGCTTTGGACAAGAAAGTCCATGCATCTTGCCATAAAAAGAGATTTTGTTTACCTTTTGTTTACTTACACGATTCTGTTGTCGTATTGTTGAGAACAGGACCGGCACATTTGAGATGTGCACTAACCTGCGTTTCAGAATGATGGTCGCCATCATGTCCGGTGAAAGAGTAAACTAGTGCCAGATCGTTCTGAAGAGGCTACAGGAAGAGGCTTCTAAGCCTGCCACTTAGAATCAGTCCTTTGGCCTCATCCTCAACAGTATTCTCACCAAGTGTGATGTGCCGCAATCAAAAGGAGCCAAGAAGATTGGCCCCGACAACTACATAGGCGGAAGCAAGCCATCTGCCTACAATAGAGACGGACTCATTGCGACAAGACTCTTTGAAAGATATCTGCCCCTTTCTGATAATCCAAGGGATGTCACTATGAAGTCCGGGAGTGAAGAGAAACTGAAGAAGAGAAAGAGAACATCTCACAGCAAATCACCTCTTGCTGTTGAGAATCCGAAGAAGAAGCTGAGGAAGGCTTCAAAAGCTAAGGCTACAGAGATTACAACGATCTCTGTAGACATCCCTACATCGGCGCAACTCGTTGTACCACACCCCGAGGGCGCAACCCCTGTGGAAGAAATAATTGTTGCACGTGTTGCAGATCCCGAGCCTCTAGCGGCTATGACGGATGATCAATTATTTGCCAAGTTAGAAGGAACTGGCGAATCAGCTGCCCGTTCGGAGCCCACTTCCGCCTCTCCTGTAAGGGATCTCACACCCGTACAGGACCCCTCTCACATCAGGGTACCAACCCCTGTTCGGGATCCCTCCCCAAAATAGGCTCCCACACCTGTTGCATATCCTATTCCTACAGTAGACCCACATACTGTCCGAAGCCCCTCCCCACTGCTGCCATTAACGAAACCCTTCTTCAAGTGCAAATTGAGCAAGCATTTGAACATTTTGTACAATGAAAGTCTTACAGGGTTGCACCTTACGACGTCCTATAGAAATGGGAGGAGTGGAAAGATGAAGAAGCTTTTGCTCTGTAAGTCACGGACACTCAAGACATCCAAATCTTGATTCAATGGGATAACGACTTTTGCCGAGAGCTCATATCAAATTAATATCTGGCAAAAGCACAAGCCCGATTGAAGGGAAAACCCAAGTCCGATGACATAGTTCCTAACAGCCCCGAATCTGATCCCAACTCAGACGACGATGACGACGCCCTACAGGCAGGTCTGAGAATGAGTTGAGAGGAAGCTCACGAACAGGAACTCTCTAAAATGCAAAACCAATAGGGTCAGGGGACCTCGGACAGACATCAGTCACCTCTCCAACAACAAGAAGCTGCGAAGGACAACATACAGTAAGAATCAGTCCCTCCCGTACAGCATGAAGCTTAAGAACAGGAAGCTCAAGAAGAAGAAGCCCGCGCCATCCTGCAGGAGGAATCAGTCCCTCTGCCAGAGCAGGCGGAAGTTGAGAGTCAACATGAGGAATCAGTCCCTCCTATATGCATGACTACAGAAACACAACCGGAACAGGAGGAACCAGTCCCCCTTATCTCCAAGACTGGCGATGCTGCCCATCCATCTGCCGACCCCGCGCCTGATGCCCCCGCATCACCTATCTCTGTCAGCTCCAAATCCGATGAAGGATTCCTACCTGAAGAAAGATCACGACGCCCTCATGTGGTCATGCGCCAACTTAATGAAGCAGAAGATGAGAGAATAGCGCACCCCGACTCTCCGCGTGCAGAGGCCTGGATAGAGCAACTCCAAGCCATCAGCCTCCAAACAGTGTTCATGCAGGATGCCGTGAAGGCACTGTATGATGTTGGCAAAGAGCTTGATTGGATGAGAGAAACTGCAATTGATGAGATGACTGGATTGAAGCGAGAAGTTACAAAAGTTGAAGAGGCGTTTCGCATAGTGCCTAGTGCATTACGGCAAGCACTCACTCAACTTCATCAGCGCCAGGAACAAATTCTCAAGCAAGAGCAGGAAAAGCTCCGAATATCCGAAGCCAAGACTATCGCCGCCCTACAAGAAACCGGCTCCAGGCTCATAGGACATGATAAAAAGATCGATGACATGTCTCCGGTGCTCAGTTCTTTGATTGACAAAATCTCGAGTATAGAGACCAAGCAGGATAACACGATGAAGCTCTTGGAGAGCATTGATGCTAAGGTCACTTACCTTGATGATGCCAGAAAAGGGGAAGAAGCGAGAGAGGCTGGAAGGCAATGGAGGCTTGAGAGAGAGAAAGAGTTTGACGCTGCATTATAGGATAGCATTGTTGCTGCTATAGGCCATTTGGCCTCGCCTACACAAGGATACAGGGTAACTGGTTCTGTCCCAGAGTTCCATGATCCAAACGTACCCTGGAAGAACAATGTCCAACAACCATCAGAGATTCGTCTGCCTGCCAACCGTCAACCTACAGCTGATGAAGTGAAGAAATGGAGGAAGAACGAACTGATGAGATACTTTTTTAAGCTCATCAGAGAGTCCGCCATCTTCAATAAGTGCAAGACATTGGCGTAGGCTGCAGATGAATTTGCAAGGATGCTGGAAAAAGGACTGCTCCCCATGCAAATTTTGATGAAATCAAGGCACCGGAAAGGTGATCGGCTTACTCACCCCGGCGAATGGATACCTGCCTTCGACAAATCAGGTGAAGGGATATCGATCTATATAGATCGAGGTAAGGATTCCCTGGAAAATTGGTGGAGAGGAACCGACAATGATCCTGACAGGAGGCCTTAGAGACATGCTCATTACAGAAGTTGGCATGGATGCCCCTTTACCATTGTACTTAGCAGTATACAATCTTTGTATATTTCTTCTTTAACCATTGTAATCAATCAATAAAATTCAATTTTTGCTTGAAAGATTACAGCTCATAATCTACACTTACTGTTTTTACTGTTTGATTACGAAATCAATTTATTTGCTGCAAACAACAAGTATAAAACTTGTTAAGACTAAAACTGTAAGAACTTGTTTGCAAACAGTTCATAGGTTAAGTTGTATTCAACCTAGATCACACTGTAAGATTGTGCCTGCGCGCCAATCATAAGTTTAAGTTGTAATACACATCCCTGTAGATGTTTACAAATTCTTAGAACTTTTTTTTAAAACAAAAAAACGAAATTTTATTAGAAGAACAGGAAAGGTGGGGGGACGAGTCCCACTACACGCCCAAAAGCTTGAGGGAGGACGAGCCCCTCTACACGCCCCAAAAAATGAAGATAAAGGACAAGAAAATTATTTAAATCTTACATACGGGAAACTACTTTTGTCAAGTCTAACCATGTCATTAATCTTCCCGGGCAGATCAAACGGGCTATAAAGCCGAAAATTTCTGAACTTATAACCTTCATTATCCAAGAAGTCCGCAATGGTGTTCCCTTCCCGATATATGTGAGAGAACGTAATATCCATGGAACGACAGAACGATGCAATTTTGTGACGAATGTTTAGCACTTGCCAATCACCCATGTTAGGTGAGTTGACTAGAGAAAGAGCTATGGACGTATTAATTTCAACCCAAACTTTACGAATGTTTCTCTCGTGGCAAAGATCGCTCTCCATATAGCAAAAAGTTCGGCAAAATTGTTGGTATAGTTACCGATAAATTCGTGAAAGGCAAAGATAGGTTCGCCCAAAAAATTTCTTGCAACCCCCCCACGGCCGAATCCCCAGGGTTGCCTTTCGAGGCCCCATCTGTGTTGATTTTGGTGGTCCCGGGACTCGTCCAGACCCATCTCACAATTGTAATTTTTTTCCTTTTTTTTGTGTTTACAATTACAATAAAAATTATTAAGAAAATTGCAAAGGCACAAATGGAGACCCAAAATATCCGAGAGAGCCGGGGCGCCCAGCCAGGCCCACGACTTAATACCCCTATGCCCTTTGATCAGGAACAGGAAGTCCCAAATTCGGTCGCATACACATTGAGCCGTGAACGGAATCCTCTTGACCCGCATGTCGTTCCTGGAGCACCAAATAAACCACAAAATGAGTATAGGAATGATGCGCAAAATGTGGGTGAACCCCGATGCTTTACTAAACCAATGAGAAAGGACTATAGTTATAGAGCTCGTTTGTAAAAGGGGAACGCCCAATAAGGAACAAAAGTTGGCCCAAACAGAAGAGGCGATCGGCCCATTGAGAAAAAAATGAGGAAGATCCTCGGCGCTATCACAGCAAAAACAAGTATTATCGGCAATAATGCCCCTCGATCGAAGGCCGACCGGAGTGGGTATCCATTTTTTTAAAAGTCTAACCATGAAAAACGACATAGTAGGCGTAAGAATTTGGTTCCAGTAAAATTTTAAAATAAGGTGAGAATCATGGCGTTGGCGAATAGCCTCCCACATGCTTTTAAAGGAGAAACCACCGTGGGAGGTAAGTTTCCAGACGGCCTTACGATTGTTCAGATCCAACTCGGCATGAGTGGGAAAGGTCATAACATAATCCCCAAGATCCGAAGGAATGGCGGAGAGAAGTTTTGATCGATCCCACCCATGAGGAGTCCAAAAATGCTTAATGGTGGTGTTCAACCGGGGGTTAGAGGCCCATTGGGACAGCGGGCTAAAATCACACCAATTGTCGTGCCAAAACGAGATATCGCCATCACCGATATACCAAAAAATCCATTTATCAGCTAAGGATCGAATGTCACAAAGATTTTTCCATGTAGGAGAGTCATTGGGGTTGGATTTAACCACCATGGGGTGGAGACGTTTACAGTACTTAGCCTTCATAAACTGGGTCCAAATATTAGAGGAGGTACGAAACCGCCACCAAAGTTTAATCTCGGCCGCTTTAATGATGTCCCACATGCTCCTACAGCCTAGACCACCTTCTTCCTTGGGGTAACAAAGCTTAAGCCATGCCCCCCAATGAAGTCTCTTTCTATTGTCGTTCGAACCCCACAGAAATTTGTTAAAAAGCCGTTCAAGGAAGATAATGACATTTTTGGGGGGTTTAAGCACTTGGAGACAATAGAAAGGGATAGAGCTCAGTGTAGTTTTAATAAGTTCAAGTCTGCCACCCGAGGTAAGTAACAGGTGATTCCACGACTGGAATTTGGCGCAGGTTTTAGCAATAAGATCACCATACATGTCAAAAGTTTGATTCCCTTTCCATAAGGGGGCTCCCCAATAATTAAACGGGAGACTCGTTTGAGAAAATCCAGTCGTTTGTTTCACCATACGAACCAAAAAATTGCTCGGCTTGGCAAAAATAAAAGAACTTTTGGAGTTATTAATTTTTTGGCCAGAGCTCGCGGTGTAGTGATCCAGACAATTCTTGAGAATGAGGAGATTGTTGTAGGAAGTATTAGTAAAGATTAACACATCATCAGCATAAGCAAGATGTGAAATCCGGACCTTCTTCCTGATTTTGAAAAACATATCGGGGTGGGTAAGAAAAGTTTTATCCAGAAGTCTAGATAAGTAGTCAGATGCAATCACAAAAAGAAGAGGCGACAGGGGGTCACATTGTCTGATGCCCCTGTCAGATTTAAAAAAACCCACAGGACTCCCATTAATGAGAATCGAGAACCAACAATTAGAAATGCAACGATAGATCATGGCAGCCCATTCATCCGAGAAACCGAAGGCTTTTAACATTTTTAAAAGAAAGTCCCAATTAAGCCTATCGTAGGCTTTCTCCATATCTAGTTTGATCAAAACGTTCGAATCAGGTGTAGATATGTCATGACAAACTTCTTGGGCTGTTAAAATAATATCAGTAATGAGGTGGCCTTTAATGAAGCCAGATTGGGCTGGGCTAAGAATTTTTGGAAGAAGACGACCCAATCTAGTACTGAGAATTTTCGCAATAAGTTTATAAGAGGTATTACAAAGGCTTATCGGCCCAAAATCCTTCCAAGCAAGGGGGGAGCATTTGGGAATTAGAGAAATAGTAGTACAGGAAAAGGATTTGGGCATGGGGTTTCCAGAGAAAAAATCCCACACTGCCTCACATACATCAGTAGCAATAATGTCCAAGCACTTTTGAAAGAATAAAGCATTAAAACCATCCAGGCCGGCCACACTGCCGGGATCAATACTAAAAACATCCTGTTTAATTTCATTCACATCCGGCATAGCACACAAATTATGATTGTCAGCAGTATTAATGAGGCAGGGGATAATGTCCGGCCTAATATCGTCCGGAGTAAAATCAGAACATTTGAACACATTAGAGAAATAATTAACTCCAGAATTTTGGATATCGACGGGGTCAGTGATTTGGATCCCATCCATGATTTGAAATATTTTGCCTTTGCTTCTTTTGGATTTGATAAGGTCATGAAAAAATTTGGTGTTCCGTTCCCCTTCGAGGCACCATTTTAAATTAGTTTTTTGTTTCCAAAAATCCTCTTCCATAGCCATCGTAAGATTGAGATTGGCTCTGGTTTTGTTAAGAAAAATAAGATTGTTGTCGGAAGGGTTATTATCAAACTTGACCTCGGCATCCGACACAAGCTCCCTCGCTTCAAAAACTTTAGAGAAAATATCGCCAAAGTGAGTTTTATTCCAATCTTTTAAAGAAAGTTTAATTCTCGAAAGTTTATTCAAAAGTTTGAACATTCCCGACGAATGAACCGGGATCTGCTAGGAATCTCTAACAATCCCCAGAAAGTCATTATGCTTGGTCCACATATTTTGAAAACGAAAAGATGGTTTAGGTTTGAACTTGTGTTACCAAAACTACATAAAATCGCCGTGTGATCCGAGTGAAGGCGAGAGAGATGTTTTACATGTGAATCCGGGAAGGTATCAAACCAAGCCGGAGAGTGTAAAACTCTATCAAGTCTTTGCCAGATTAAATTGCTATACCACGTAAACGGCGAACCAATGAAGCCAAAATCAATAAGATTACAGTCAAAAAAGAGCGTCATGGAAGTCTTCCATCTCCGAAGGGATAGGGGAGGCACCACCTTTTTTCTAATGAGAGTGCAAAATAATATTAAAATCGCCTCCCACAATCCAGGGTCCTTGATTATTACTCACAGCAAGAAGGTCATCCCAAAGAGCCCTCATTTCGACCCTAGTATTTTTCCCATAGACGATGGTTAAATAATAGGGGACAGGAGAAGAATTTGAAATGACTTTCATGTGGACCAAGTGATCAGTGTTTTTTAAGATTTGAAAAGAAAAATGGTGATCAGAGAACACCCAAATGTGGTTACTCTGGTTCGCAACAACTTTGTCAAAACTGAGATATTTACAAAAGTAGGCCGAATCAAGTGAAATTTTTGGCTCAATGAGGGCCAAAATATTCACATGGTGGTCTCTACTCAGATTTTTAACATTACGTTTAGCGTCTTTCTTACCCCTTAGAACTTGCCTGCGAGCAGTTCACATTTTTTAAGATTTTTAACAAATTCTTAGAACTTGCCTGCGAGCAGTTCACATTTTTAGACTAAGTGCTGAAGACCAGATCCTTCGACAGAAGACCAAGTAGTCAGCCTATCTGGATCAAGATTTTATTTTTAAGAGGTTTTGGCATTATTAAAAAGGGGGAAATTGTTGGGATAAACAATCTTGTACCTTGTTTGAATAATGGCCATCATACAGCAAGTCTAGCCATCATACAGCAAGTTGTTTCAAGAAACCGGAAGGATTCGAAGTGCTACTAAGTATGGAAACTGTATGGAATCTCCATACAGCACCTTTCCATACAGCATTGGAGATAGCCTACAACGTTGAAGTCTACAGCTACAACATTAAAGACGTAACATATTGGATACAGCATACAGGTTGAAAGTGTTAGGAAAATAAACACTTATCCAACAGGACTGAAGACCATTGTGAAGGAATATACTTCATTCACTAAAGTCAAAACACCATTTGAAAGAAGTATTTAAATACTGATCGGATAAAGTATTTAAATACCAACCGACAAGGATCTTTAGACAATGAGCAAAATTCAGATCTAGCATCTTGAAAGTCAATCAACCAATCAGAATGGATATTTGCTCACTAAACCAGCCAACGGACATATTTATAACAGATCTATTCCAAAGTTATAAATAGCCCATGCAAGAGGACATTGCATATACGAAATATACTCATATATACACGAACGAATACGAAAAGACTGAACGACAACTCTGAAGAGATTATTGTCAATCAAGCTCACTAGAGCAAATATATTTCTTCGAGCATATATCAAATATCCGAGAGAAAAAAAATATACTCAGTCAACGTGAACAGCACATCATCAACCTAAGATCATCGTGTTCAAGCTGCTGTTCAAACCAGTGATTTCACCATTGTTTACCTTTGAGTAAACTTAGCCCTGTGTGGACTAGGGATATGTTATTCTGACCTGTGTGGGACGAATTAGACGAAGCTTCAATCTGTGTGAGAAGAAGCAAGTCAAAGAAGCCTACAACCAATCTGTGTGAACAGTTGAAAGCTACAATCTTTGTATCAATCTGTGTGAACGATACAAGGATAGGTTGGATTAAAGTCACATAGTTGTGTACGTAGTGATTTTAATAAACATTTTACTACAGTGTGGAGAACCAGTGGACGTAGAGGGGTTTACCTCGAACCACTTTATATTGCGTGTTATTTACCTTCTGCCTTTAGTGTTTTCATAACTGTGATTATATATAAGTATACATTGCAAAACCCTATACGCACCAAGCTAACAGGAGAAAGCCTAGTTGCTGTATTTACAGCAACTCACTTAAACAAACTTCCGCTACGCACTTTCATTTGAAAATCGTACAGATTGTTGTACTAACACTTTTCCATGCTGTATTATGTATACTTAGTGGCCAACAGGGATAAAAATGTTGCAGATAAATGTTGCTAAAAAAATCAAAAAGCATTGCAACAAGCATCAAAATGTTGCAATAAATTGACTTTGTAACATTTTAACTCAATAAATATTGCAAACAAATATTGCATTAGTCTATTGAAACACCTTAAAAGTGTTACTGAAACAGACAAAATTGTTGCAATAAAGGCACTATTGTAATACTTCAAAAATGTTAATAAGTACATAAAACGTTGCTATATGGGTCATAGGCAACGCCGCAAATGCAACTACGAATTTTGGCTAAAATGTTACATAAAACTCTAATGTAACATATATGGGGTGTCATAATACACTTTTTTGGACTTGCAGTAGGCCATATATGGTGTAGTGTTTGAATCTTCAAATGCTTTAAAGCGTGGTTGCTCTCAAGATATTGATTCAAATTATTTATTTTTTGAGTTGAAAATGACTTTATGAGTTGAAAAAACATCACTTTATAACGTTAGATTTGTAAATACTCTGGATTGTTATCCAAATGCTTTGACTGTAGAAATTTATAAAAAAAAACTTACTAAAGAGTTACTTATGGTCAACTATGTCACAAGAAAGACTGAATGATTAACAACATTATGTATTGAAAAAATATGTCGGAACAAAATGATTACGAGTATATTATCAATGACTTTGAGTAGCAACATGCAATAATGTATCATTTCAAATTGATTTCTATATACTTTAGTGCAATTTATTTTTGTATATTATACAAGTTTATTATTTTTGTCACTTTTATGGAGGAACGAGTATTAGGGGCTATTTGGTTGGTTTTTCATTAAGACCTGTATGGATTAAGATGACTGTATAGATTAAGCTGTTTGTTGTTGCGTGGTAAAAGTATTCTTTCAACTTGAATTCCATGGGGCGGGCTTATCTATTAATACCTTAGTTAATTATTGTGAAATTGACTGATTTCGAACCGAGCTAAGCAATTTTATTATGAAGGAGTTGTAACGAAGGGTATTTAAACGGACACGAAATATGTGCGCCGCGGCACAAGAGCAATGCGGTGTGTGCCACGGCACAGCTCGCGGCATAGGAGGTTCGCAGCGCGCGCCGCGGCACAGCTCGCGGCACAAGTGCGAAAATTTAGATTGTGTGCCGCGACACACAATAGAAACTTCTTCAATAAGCCGCGGTACACGATCTAAAATTAACAGCTGGTTGACGGATGATTGAAGAAAAGTGAAGATGAAGAATCTGGCAGGAAAAAGCATACGACTTGGGCGTAACAAGACTCAGAGATTTCTACATTGACGTACTGCATTAGAAAACTCCCTATAAAATGGGAGAAACCTTACTGCAAAAGGCACACTAGAATTTACGAAAGATATAATACATAAGAATAGGGGGAGAGAATTAGAGATGGGGGGTTGTGCCATTCTTGAAGTGAAGGCACTGCTAGTTCTAGATTCAAGGCTGGAACAGACAGATACTACAATTCATCACTAGGATCGGGTTTTATCATTTCAATATTTTTAATTTATATTTTAAAGAGAAATTTACTTTATTATGGTAATAACACATTACAATAAGATGGCGAAATGACAAGCGTGAGTTGCGCAACCCTTTGAATGGCAAAACCAATCCTACTAAAAATGAAGTTATGTTCTTTGAGGACCGAAAAATTACTTTGCACCACCCGTTGAACTCTGACAAAACATTTCTTGAGCTAAGAAACCAAATGTATCAAAGCGAAAAGGATGAACACGTGTTGATTCTCCAAGCAAGCTTTCTCGTGTTTAGCCACTTTGCTCGATTCACTTTCAACGCACTTGTCTGCAATAAACCCATTGTCCCCGAGCCCAACAAGAGGGACACTCCAAGAAGATCTACACAAGCGTGTTTCGTGACCCACCCAAACACAAGTATATCAATTTGGCCGTAAAGTAGACCTCCTTCAAGCGGATCCGTCAAAAAGTTCACGGGGCCTCTTTTTTAGAAGAAATACCTGCTCTCTTAAGAACATCATATAAAACATCCCTGACCAAATCATGCCTATATTTGAAACCAGGTAACTCCTTGCAATGGACCGCATGCTCGCCAAAAGAATCCAAGCAAACCTTGCGGCAGGCTGGGCAAGGCTCATCAGCTGGAAAAAGAGGGATCATAAGCCGGTACTTAAGGATAGTCCGGTACTCCAGGGCCGACATATGTTGGCCTAGACCTTCAATGGGGGTAACCGTCAAAAAATTCTGAGCATGAGGAGCACGGAGACATTCAAACACCGCTTTTTGGCGAGGGGATAAATCAAACTTCCCTCCCAAACTCTTGACGATTTCACTAAATAGGGCACACGCCAGAACATTCTGGGCTTTAGGGGGAGCGGTGTCCTTATTAGAGAAGCCGCTAAGATCGAAATCAGGAAGGGACATGCGCAAGCGATCCATCGCAAACCCATAATCAGAGTCAACTCCATCAATAACACATCCCTGAAGAATGTGGTCCTGCAAACTCCAAGATTGAGCCCTTGAGGCCACAAAAGCATATGTAGATACATCCTCAGCAGAACATAAACCCAAACCACCAAATCGAGTCGGAAGTGATGCTAGCCTCCATTGAAAATCCCCAAAAAAAGGACCACCGCAAACCACAATATCTTCTATCGCCCTCCGGAGGCCATTGTCAAAAATAGAAACAGCTTCCCCCATATACATAGGTTGGCACGTTCTAAGACCGAACAATAGTTTTGCGACACCCATACATGAGCGGAGCAACAGGAGCTCGGATTGAGGGTCCTGTAGACTTGGGAGATGACTCATGAGCTCCACAGCTCGAGATGCCCTGTTCGCCGCCAAACTACTAATAAACCCAGCGTCCTTGCTAACAGCACCTCCAAGGAGTTTTACACCCAGCGACGGTCTCCCAATCCCGCGAGGGAACAACCCATCCTGCACCTTCACCCCATTGCATGACGGCCAAAAACTTCGCTTTCTTAATGTTGAGTTCAAGGCCCAGGGTAATCCCGATCTGATAATATCTAAGGCTTTAGCTACCTCTATAGTGTCACCGATGATCGTACCATCATCCAAATACCAAGCAGGAAAAGAAGTTTGCAACAATCCCTGATCCGGTGAACCAATGGGTGCAAAACTAAAGCAAAAAGAAGAGGCCCTATTGTTCTATTATTATCTAGCATGTCTGGCTAGATTTTATTATTCTCGGATTGTGATTAATGCATAAATTGCGAACATCTAATTTTATTTGGATTTGTTTAATATTTATCTTTAAGAATGAGTTTTTTTTCATTATTCTTAATGCTTTTAATTATTTGGCCAATAGTTGAATTGTTATTACTGATCTTATTGATTTGGAAAATAATATTTGATTAACTATTTGATTAAAATTACAATGATAATTGAGATAGGAATATACTCTTTTAAGCCTGTAACTTTTACCTAAAAAAATCTATTGTTTTCATAACTACAAATTAAGATAATTTATTTGTAATATTTTCTATTAATGTCGGATGATAAAATAGAGAATTATTCGGGAATCGTCTTGTTTTCAATCAATTAGGTAGTTATTATATAAACATAAATTATAACTAGGTGGAATTAATCATGGAAAACATTATAATCCCGAAACTTTCTGAAAATTGAATATTTTCATTATCCTTTTTATTTCTACTTATTAACACCTTGTACCTATTGTCTTTTATTAATTGAACCACTTTAGATATTTCTGGGTAAACTCCAAATCGATCGTTCAAATAAAATTAGAAACAAATTAAATTGGTATTAGTACGTCAATTCTCGAGGGAACGATATTTTTACTCAGTCTTTATTATTTGGGTGCGGCAACTTGCACTTGCACTAATTGATTATTATTTGTTTTGGTTCCGGATAAAATATCTGAATAATTATAATATTAGTAATAATATATTTATTATTATTATCAAATAATTATTTAGTGATAATTATTTAATAATAATAATTTTTACATAATTATTTTCATTTCAATAATAATTAATAATGTTATATCATTACTAATGTTAATTATTAATTAATTAATTAATTGTATTATTAGATAATGATAAAAATAATATTATAATAATAACTAGTATTATTTATTAATTACTGAGTTTTATTTATTAATTAATAGATATTAGTAATGAATTTAATCTTAATATTTATTTAGTAATTACCATATTATTAATTAATTTATAATTTATTATGAAATGATGGTAGAAAATAGTATTATTAATATTTTAATGAAACATGTGAGAGAGGAAAAGAGAAACGAGACAGGATTGGAGGAGAATATAACGAGTATATTTTTCAATAAATCATGATTTACTGTGAACAAATAATATTTTTATGACTTATTCGTTAAATCATGATTTATTTATTAAATAATAAATAAATATTTATATATAATGCCATTCATTCAAATCGGATTAGCCACCGCAAGGGGGGAGGGAGTGGGGCTCGGGTAAGGGAATCGGGTACCCTTACCCGAGCGGTAACACCGCCGCCGGGGCGTCGGGTAAGGCGGGCGGTGTTACCATTCGGCTTCTGAAGCCGATCGGTGGGGGGGTTGTTTTTAAAAATTCTAGCCGTTGAACGGCTAGTTCAAATAAAAAAAAAAAAAAAATTCCCTATAAAATCAAACTTTTTCAACTCATTTTTTCAAAATAAAAACACACAAAACACAAATAAAAACACACACTAATATTTCAAAAACACAAAACCATGGATCCAAGAAGAGGTAAAAAAACTTCCACCTCGCAACCACAACAAACTCCGTTAGGATTTAGCCAATTTTATTCTCAAGCATCCCCGAATCAATTTTACGTTCCACAACCCTCATCTCCACATCCATTTTACCAATATAATATGGGTCCTCCTCAAATGAATCCTCAACACTACAACATCACTACTACAAGCGAGTTCTCCCCGTTCGAAAACATTGATGAAGACGTAGAGTACGTGCAAACACAACCACTACCAAATGAAGAAGACGAAGATGAGGAAGTTCAAGAAGTCGATCCGAGAGGGAAGAAAAAGCATTCGGTGGGAGGAGGCCCCGTGAACTTTGGTCGCCGGCACAAGAGGAGGCTTTGGCGAAAGCATGGATTCAAATCTCGAATGTGGTGTTGTCGGTAATGAACAAAAGTCCGCGGTTTTGGAAACGGATTCTCAAGCATTACGAGGAACTATGGGTTCGAGTTCACGAACTTTTCATTCGTTGAATACCAAGTGGAAAACAATGAACACGGCCATGGGTATTTTCAACGGCTACTACCTCAGCGGTACAAACTATACTTTTTATTTTACGTAATCTATATTTTTTATTTTACATAATCTATATTTTTATTTTGTATATAATGTAGAAACGTCTTTAAGGCTAGTGGGTGCAACGACTTGGGACGTGGTGAGGCAAGTGATACGATTACTATACACCAAAAAAAGACAATTTACTCATACCTTGGCGTGGGAGATTGTCGGAGGTCATGACAAATGGACGGAGCAAGAATGTTTTCAAGATATTATTGCCGTGCGACAAGCAACTCTTCAAAAAGGAAGTCGGGGAGTATGAATCGGCAAGCAACACCGTTCAGACATGAATGAAGACCCAACCCTCCACTTTCATCAAGAAAGATGAAAAAGAAGCAAGGCGCATCCTCGTCGATCTCAAGTGTTGCGGATGAAATCAACTCCTACACACAAAAGAAGACACAATATTTGGAAGAAAAAGCGAGAAGGATGCTTTGGCAAAACAATTGTTGGCTACACAACTCGAGGCGAAGTTCAAGAATGCACAACGGAGATGAAGTTTTTGGAGCCGCATGATCACATTCGCGATCCCGCTATGTTGGAATTCGTTGTTAACCGAAAACGTGAAATTGCGGCCAAACACGGATGGGCTTGCAATTTTTAAGTTGTAGTTTCAACTTGTTTTAATTTCAACTTATGTAATGTTTTTTTAAGTTGTAGTTTCAATTTTTAAGTTGTAGTTTTTTTAAGTATTATGTAATATTTTTATTTTTAATGAAATGGTATGTTTTTATGTAATGTTTTTTTTAAGTATTATGTAATGTTTTTATTTTTAATGAAATGGTATGTTTTTATTTTAATATTGTATGTGATTTTATGTATGAACAAAAAAAATCGGGTAGTATAGGTGACCACTCCCTCCACTTAGGGTAGTGTTAGGGTAGAATTGGGTAGTTTTGAGTTGGAGGGTTTTTATTGGATAGAGGTGATGTGGCACTTAGGGTATTAGGTGACCACTCCCTCTCCCCTAAGAAGTCAGGACCGCTTTATGCAATTGGACAATTCGAGATAGTGGATTTCCCTATGTCCACTTTGAATCAATCATGAGCCATCCTCGACTTAATTTGTGCGAGGGTTCTTTTAAAATATTCGATATCCGATATTTGATCTAACAACTAAAAAAAAATTAAATTTTCAATGTTTTTAATTTATATTGTTCTATTATTATCTAGCATGTCTGGCTAGATTTTATTATTCTGGGGTTGTGATTAATGCATAAATTACGAACATCTAATTTTAATTGGGTTTATTTAATATTTACCTTTAAGAATAAGTTTTTTTCATTATTCTTAATGTTTTCAATTATTCGGTCAATAGTTGAATTTTTTATTACTAATCTTATTGATTTGAAAAATGATATTCGATTAACTATTTGATTAAAATTACAACGATAATTGAGATAGGAATATACTCTTTTAAGCCTGTAACTTTTACCTAAAAAAATCTATTGTTTTCATAACTACGAATTAATATAATTTATTTGTAATATTTTCTATTAATGTCGGATGATAAAATAGAGAATTATTCGGGAATCTTCTTGTTTTCAATTAATTAGGTAGTTATTATATAAACATAAATTATAACTAGGTGGAATTAATCATGGAAAATATCATAATCCCGAAACTTTATGAAAATTGAATATTTTCATTATCCCTTTTATTTCTACTTATTAACACCTTGTACTTATTGTCTTTTATTAATGGAACCATTTTAGATATTTCTTGTTAAACTCCACAAATAAAATTAGAAATAAATTAAATTGGTATTAGTACGGCAATCCTCGAGGGAACGATATTTTTACTCACTCTTTATTACTTGGGTGTGGCAACTTGCACTTGCATTCACACATTTGTATGACTAATTGATTATTATTTGTTTTGGTTTCGGATAAAATATCTGAATAATTATAATATTAGTAATAATATATTTATTATTATTATCAAATAATTATTTAGTGATAATTATTTAATAATAATCATTTTTACATAATTATTTTATTTCAATAATAATTAATAATGTTATATCATTACTAATATTGCACAATTATAATGTTAATTATTAATTAATTAATAATTAATAGTATTATTAGATAATGATAAAAAGAATTATTATAAATAATAACTAGTATTATTTTTTAATTACTAAGTTTTATTTATTAATTAATAGATATTAATGAAATTAATCTTAATATTTATTTAGTAATTACCATATTATTAATTAATTTATAATTATTATGAAATGATGGTAGAAAATAGTATTATTAATATTTTAATGAAACATGTGAGAGAGGAAAAGAGAAACAATACAGGATTGGAGGAGAATATAACGAGTATATTTTTCATTAAATCATGATTTACTGTGAACTAATAATATTTTTATGACTTATTCGTTAAATCATGATTTATTTATTAAATAATAATAAAATATTTATATATAACTACGCGAATAAGACATTCATTCATTCAACCGATTTAGGGCACATTTTATGACTTATTTTGATTCGATTTAATCGATTCAAATCGATTCGATTCTAATTTATAATATTAAAACTTAAAAAGTAAAATTATAATATCATAAATATTTTAAAAATAATATTGAAATTAATATTTTTATTTAATTAATTTTATTAATAAAATTAGTAAAATATTATTTTTCAAATATTTCTTGTAATTTTTACTACATCATATATCTCAATTTAATTTCAATTCAGTTCAATTCAACTGTTTTAGATAGAAGAAAACAGACCGGTAGCCACCACCAAAAGTTTGCCCAATCTCTTTAGCTCGAGGCCTATAATTGGATAATTGGAGATAGTGGATTTCCCTATGGCCACTTTGAATCAATTTTTATTCAAGACAATTTGCTGACGTATGATTCAGAATTTCACTTTTACAAATCATGAGCCACCCTCGGCTTAGTTTGTGTGAGGACTGTTCTAAAATATTCGATATTCGATATTTGATTTAAAAGTTCAAAAATTTGAATTTTCAGATATTTGAATTTTTGGATATTCGAAAATTCGGTATCTGAAATTTGAATATTTGTTTTTTCGTATTCGGATATCGGATATGCTCTTTCAAAATTTTTGGATATTCAAATATCCGAAATATCCGAAAAATATATAATTCATATTTTTTTATATTTCAAATAATACGAAGGTATACATTTTGTTTGACAAATAATATGAATATATTTACTTCTATTGGTTTGAACTGGTATTGTGATATTATTTATTTAAGATAACTTGTTGATTGAGTTTATATTTAATTGGTCGTGAAAAATTTAGCAGTAAAAAAAATTTGGATATTTTTTTTGGATATACGGCTATCCGATATCCGCATCGGAAATTTTGGATATTAAAAAACGGATATTCGAAATTTCGAATACGGATATCGAATATCAAAATTCATTATCTGAATTTTCGGATATCTAATTTTGAACACGCCTAGTCTGTGTGGATATAAACAAGGCTTCGTATTTACCCAGTACCACCTAAAGAAAGTACAAAAGGGTCTACTTAAATACATTACTTGTAAATATATATTACTGACATATATTACGTATATTGTTAAAATTATAAGAGTACACCACCTACACACACTTAACACTTTCACTTTGAATATACATCAACTCAAAACTATAAGTCTAAATTTACACCACTAACCTATATATGTGCATCATTGTTATATTGATAGTCTCACATTGTGAGATAACCATTTTTTTTTTATGATTATCAATATATAAAGCTCCTTGTCTTGTATGTAAGCATTGATCGGTCGATGGTCGACGACTGTCAGTGACTGTCGGCATAGCTCGGTAGTCTAACTGTCTCGAAAAAAAGTGTAATGAGGATAAATTTGTGTTTGTAAAGTAGATAGTTGACTAGACGAGAGTAGGGTTGTAAACGCGAAGCGAAGCGAATACCACTGTATTCGATTCGTATTCGTGAAACTATTCGAACTATTCGATTCGATTCGGAACTATTTTCGAATAGTAAAAGTTGATTCGAATTCGATTCGATATGAATATTCGAAATATCTTCGATTCGATTCAAAATTCGATTTTTTCTTTTTTTGTAGTTTTCTAATTGAATTATTTAAATATATAACTAAAAATAAATATAATAAATATATAGTATATGATAAAATATATTTGATAAATATTTTTTTTTACATTTATATATATATATATTATATATAATAAAACTATATCTAATAAGTGTATATATATATATATTATGTAAAAGTATTATATATATATAAGACTAACCGAATATTCGAAATAATCGAATCGAATACGGTTATATTTTTATTCGAATTCGAAGATTATTCGAATATAAAAAATGATTTTTATTCGAATATGAATTCGAATTTTTCGAATTCGAATCAAGTTAAAGAATTCGAATCACGAATCAAATCAAAATAATTTGATTTGTTAACAACCCAGACGAGAGGAATAAAATTAAATTGGACCATCTCTTGAACTATATGGAAAATGCCCATTATCATTTTTAATATATATATATATATATAGTGGCTGATAAAAGCCCTAATAGGATTAAACTTATTTGGGTTGGGCAAGCCACTTGAGTTACAAACTCATCCTTAAATGGGTCCTTTCCATTCCCGTTTGTGTCGTTGTATAGTCAAGTGAGTGGCTGAGTAGGAACTCATTTTACCTGTGAGGCTTTGACAGGCCTATTACGTGGGCCTATTACCAGGGCCGGGGGTACATTTAGACCCACCCCACCACCCAACCCACTCCACACTCCCTCTTTTGAAATTGGTGATAGTTATTAGAGATAAGAAGAACATTCTTTTTTTGAATGAATC
The DNA here is from genome assembly GCA_033398695.1 of Orobanche coerulescens. NCBI lineage: Eukaryota > Viridiplantae > Streptophyta > Magnoliopsida > Lamiales > Orobanchaceae > Orobanche > Orobanche coerulescens. The sequence continues at coordinate 4,309,707 of CM065810.1, forward strand.
TGGCCAGATTTGAATTAGGCCCAATCGAATGGATATGAAATCAATCGAATTGAAATATATATTAAGGGTAAATAATAATAATAATAATAATAATAATAATGGTAAATAATACTAATAATAGTAATTAACAATAACAACGATAATAGTAATATTATTAGTAATAATAACAATAATAATAATTAAGATTAATAATAATAATAAGAAGAAGAAGAAGAAGAAGAAGAAGCGAAATCAATCGAATGAATGGACATAGAATCGAATCAATCGAATCAAATCTGAAAAATAAGTCCAAAAGAACAGGGCCAAAGTACTAGGTTGGTTCAATGCTCTCTTCGTCCACGATCTTTTTTTACATTTTGTTATTTCGATCCATTCACGATCTTTCTTTACATTTCAAATTTGCTAAATAGGGAAACTTCTTTACACTAAATCACTAACAAACACACATTCGAGTGGGACCAAAACTCCACTCACTACACATCTTTAAGGTCAATGCATCTTATTAAAACCCGTGCCGGGTCAAAGCGTCAAGAATGATCATGGACGGAGGGAGTAATATTCTTCACAAGTTCTATTTTTTTTTTCTGTAAATTATCTTTTTATTGAGTAAAATTTATATTTAATGATCAAATTTATATTTTAATGATTAGGTTTTATGTAATATTATCAATATAAAATTATTACGAGGCTTTTCATGGATGGCTAGTGCAGTAAGGCCCTGTTCTTTTGGACTTATTTTTGATTTTGATTCGATTGATTCGATTCGAGTCCATTCGATTGATTCGATTCGATTGATTCGATTATTTCGATTCTTCTTCTTCTTCTTATTATTATTATTATTAATCTTAATTATTATTATTGTTATTATTACTAATAATATTACTATTATCGTTGTTGTTGTTGATTACTATTATTATTATTATTTACCATTATTATTATTATTTACCCTTAATATATATTTGATTCGATTCGATTCGATTCGATTCGAGTCCAATTCGATTCGATTCGATTGATTCGATTGATTCGAATCCATTCGATTCGATTGATTCGATTCGATTCATTTGATTCGATTCGATTAAATTCGATTCAAAAACGGCGCAAGATGGTATATTAGGGTCGGACACATTAAGTTCGAACATGCATAACTGCATCATTTGTTCGAATATGTCGCACAAGATTTTCGTGGAACTGTTTAGTAACTGACGTATTTCGCGGGCTATTGCAATTCTAGGGTGGATAGAGTTTACATTTAGATGAACGTATTGACAAAATATATAATGAATTGTGTCATGTATAGTTTACTTTTTGATAAAATCAAATAATTCCATATCAATTTATAGATTATAGATCTTTAGTCCTAAATAATCGAATCAGGTTATATTGAACTCCGAATTCGAGTTGTTATATTTCACGACATGATGTGCCATACGAGATACGTAACATTAGTGGTCGCTAGCATAATCATAAGTAGTGTTGACGTCTGATTTGGTCAACGTCATGTGTGCTGATCTGGACGAATGGATCGAAGCCACGTAGAAAATAATAAACAAGATGAAAAGGATTGCATCACTAAATTTTATTAATGACCTTAATATGAAATAGAGCCGAGCTGAATATTTTTGTGCCGGTCTATCTGTATTTTCTCAGTTATTATAAATTCTCACTTTTTTCTCTCTTTTCTCTATTCTCATAAATGCCAAAAGCCAAAAGTCCTTTTCCACTGTACATTCCTCTTATATATAGATAATCTCGGCCAGTCAGGAGATGACAGCTGGAGGATGTTGGGGAATATGCCCAAAACACTTGTCAGACTGTAAATACACCTTAGACACGTGGCGGCTTCTAAGGATTGCTTCGGGAAAGGACATGACAACATGCATTAATTGGCATGTGTGCCCGCCCCGCATGCTTCTGGCGACGCTTATTCGCTCAGGTCGGTCCTTGGGTCTCCCGCCGCTCAGGTCGGCCTTGTTGTAATCTTGAGTTGGAGCGTTTTTATCCTCGATCAGCTCGGCCCTCCTGGTTCGGCTATCGGGTTGGCTTTGACGTCTCTGTCCGGTCCGGTTTTTAACGAGCCCGGGAGAAAATCGGGTTCATAATTGGTTTGGCTCTGCTCGGCCGGTTCAGCCGCCTCGAGTGCTTACGTGGATGCCAAGGCGGATGGGCTATCAACAAGGGCCCCCGAGTCCAGGGCCGTGCCGGGTTGGCCGGGGCTGGGGTCGTTTCATACTGAGGTCGATCCGGCTTATGGGAGGATAAGATCTCTCGAAGGAACGCCTCTTCGAGAGTCGCGTCGATTCGGTTTCAGGGTTATTAGGTGTCATGATGAGGGAGACGCGTGGCGGAATCTGATTTGACGACGCGTTCACGCGCTTTCGATTTTCGCGACGGTTCAGTATGAATCGTCGCGCCACGCGCTGGGCATTTAATGCCTCTTTTCTTTTATAAATATGGGACGTCTCCTTCTTCATTATTCCCTTCGCCGTTTGTGTTTTGTTGCAGAGAAGAGAGAGAAAATTTTCCGGCGTCCTTTTCCTGATTTTAGAGAGAATTTCCTGGTAAGCCTTTTCCCTTTTTCTATTTTACGATGTCGGAGCTGAGGGATGAGACAGCGGTGGAGTTGACTGTGTTTCCGGACCACACGGGGGTGGCGGATCTGTCCATAGGCGACGCTCCTGTCGACTGGAGCAACGAGGAGGAAGGCGGCGAGGTCGCGAGGTCGCCGGATTCTGGAGACGCGGAGGTGGCGGCGCCGTTGACGGCGGTCGGAGGGACTCAGGCGGAAGAAAGGGTTGAGTCGGTGGTGGCTTGGACTCGCCCTCGGCCGTCCCCTTTCGTGGAGGCGGAGTGGGACTCGGCCTCGATTCGGAGCACCGTTACGGAAGAGCAATTAGCGGCTTGGAGGCTGCGATTTAAGATCCCGGCTAGGGTGCAGATGTTCATTCCGAATCCCAAGGAGAGGCCTCACACTGTGCCCGTTGGTTGTACGGCGGTGTACTACCGCTCTCTACTGGCAGGGCTGAGGTTTCCGCTCCCGTTAGCCTTCTCCTTGTGGCTAAGGCAGTGGGGCCTTCCTTTCCCCCAAATTCATCCGAATTCCTGGGCTCGGGTGGTGGGTCTTTTCATCCTTTTCAACCAGCACGGATGGCCCGAGCCCAGCTTTGAGGAGTTCAACAGTCTCTTCCTATGGAGGTCGGTCGGCAAATCCAGCTCCGGCTGGTTTTACCTGACAGCCCGGCATGCCATGCATAAAGAATTGTTGGATGTGCCGGAGACCATCCATAGCTGGAAGGAGCAGTGGTTCTATATAGGGGGACCTTGGAGGAGCTCGGTGGATGAGTGAGAGCCTGGTGTGATAGATGCCGAGCTTCGGGTCCCAGAGCACTTCATTGCAAAAATGAGTAAGTGTCGTGTTTTCTGTTCTGTTCTTCCTTTGTCTAATGCTCATCATTTGCTTTATGTGCAGAATGCATCCCGGCGCAAGAGACCTCCTCCGAGTTCGACGACCGGGTTGAACAGCTCTTGGATCTTCCCACTGAGGAGAGGAAGTCTCATCTTTTGGTTACTGAGGAAAATCTCTGGGCGGCCGGACTTCGATCAACCGATCCGAGTATTATGTCTTCATCAGGTATTTTTTTTTTAACATGTCTTCTTTTTCCAGTTCCTAGGGTCAAGACTCCGTCCGGAAGGAAAGAGACGCCCGCGCAGTGTGTGGCGATACTGGCTGCTGAGGCCGCCGAGCGGAGGGAGCGTGCGGGCAAGCGGAAGAGGGTAGAGGCCGAGCCTGAGGATAGTGCGACCAAGGCGGAGGGCCCGTCCGTTCCTGAAGTTACTGTATCCACCCCGAGCCCTGTCCGGACGGGTCGTGCGACTGGTGGCGAGCCCGTAATTGACTTGGAGGGCCACTATCTCCCGGTTAACAAGGATCGGGAGGAACCTTGTGCCCAGATGAAAGGACGATGGCCGCGCTGGTTTCTCGATTACGTCCGGGCAGCCACCCCAACCGCTGAGATGCTCAACCGGGTTCCCCCGGCGGTGGTTGAGTCCAGTCACGTCCCTATCAGGGGCTGGACGCCCAAGATGGAGATGGTGACCAACGACATGGGTCCGGATGAGCACATACAATTCGGGAATGCTCTGATCGGCCGTGCGTTGTGCACTTACTTAAAGGCTACCGATGAGCTGATGGCCCTGGTCGCGAAGCACAAGAAGGCGGAGGCCGATCTCAAGGCCTTGCAGGAGGAGCACCATCTCTGCCCTTCGCTGATCAAGTCTCTGGAGGAGGAGATGACCTCCATGAAGGGTGAAATGGAGATTTTGGAAAGTCGGGCCCTCGAGGCCGATATTTGGAAAGGAAAGGCCGAAGAGATGACTACAGCGGCCGAGCAGGCGCATAAACAGTGGTTAGACACCAGGGCTGAGCACGAGGTTTATTTGAAAGAAATCAAGGCCCAAGTTAAAAGTCTGACCGAGCGTGTTAATACCTGCGAGGCTTCGGGCTACGCCAAGGGTCTTGCCGAAGGGGCGGCGGCCTTTAAGGAGACGCCTGAGTTCGAGGAGCTGATCAATCTGAATTACGTCTCCACCTGCTACGAGATATTAGATCTCATGAAGGGGGGGAAGACCGTTCAGGAGATCGAGGCCTACATAGCATCCCAGGCGACCGATCTGCATGTTGATATTCATGGAGCTGATGAGCCAAAGGTCGCCGAGGTTGAAGATCCCGAGTTGGCTCCGCACGGCGAAGGTGAGGGACAGTCCTTCCAGGCGGCCGGCCAGGAGGGTGGGGCTGAGTAGTTTCCTTTCAAATTTCATTTCCTGCATGGCCTGCGTGCCAGTCTTGCTTTTCTTTTGTTTTTCACATGTAATTTGTAAGAATGTTTCCTTGGATGAATAAAGTCTTCTTCTTAGCGTCTCTTTAGCTGCTCTTTTTTTTTGTTCATCTCCTGTTGGTTGCGCCGAGACGAGCTCGGTCTTATGGTCTTATGAGGTGCCGAGACGAGCTCGGTCTTATGGTGCCGGATGAGCCGGTCTTATGAGGTACCGAGACGAGCTCGGTCTTATAGTGCCGGATGAGCCGGTCTTATGAGGTGCCGAGGCGAGCTCGGTCTTATAGTGTCGGATGAGCCGGTCTTATGAGGTGCCGAGGCGAGCTCGGTCTTATAGTGCCGGATGAGCCGGTCTTATGAGGTGCCGAGGCGAGCTCGGTCTTATAGTGCCGGATGAGCTGGTCTTATGAGGTGCCGAGGCGAGCTCGGTCTTATAGTGCCGGATGAGACGGTCTTATGAGGTGCCGAGGCGAGCTCGGTCTTATAGTGCCAGATGAGCCGGTCTTATGAGGTGCCGAGGCGAGCTCGGTCTTATAGTGCCGGATGAGCCGATCTTATGAGGTGCCGAGGCGAGCTCGGTCTTATAGTGCCGGATGAGCCGGTCTTATGAGGTGCACCAATACTGAAAATGGAATAACGTCAAATTTTATTGATAATACCTCTTTAAATACATAGCATTCCATGGATAAGTTAATCCCTGGCCGTTCAGATATTCCAGTCGGTAGGCTCCATTCTGAAGGACTTCGCTAACCTTATACGATCCTTCCCACTTGGGCTTAAGTGGTCCGGGATCCGGCCCCAATACCCGTTTAAGAACGCGGTCTCCGACCTGAAAACTCCTATGGTGAACCTTGGAGTTGTAATATTTTTCGCTTCTCCTTTTGTAGACGGCGTTCCGCATTTCCGCCTGGGCCCGTTTTTCGGCGAGGAGGTCTAGGTTTACTTGGAGGGCCAAGTCGTTATCTTGCTCTTCAAAATGGGCTATTCGGTAGGTAGGTGCCCCGATTTCGACCGGGATGACGACTTCAGAGCCGAAAGCCAAGGAGAAAGGTGTTTCTCCGGTGGCGGACCGATGCGTTGTTCTGTAAGCCCATAAGGTTCCGGGGAGTTCCTCGGGCCAGGAACCCTTGAGTTCTTCGAGGCGTGTCTTGAGATGCTGCTTTAGGATTTTGTTGACCGCCTCGACCTGCCCGTTGGATTGCGGATAGTATGGTGTGGAGAAGTTATTTCGTATTTGGAGGCCGTCGCAGAAGGCCCGAAACTTCTTATTGTCAATTATTTTGCATTATCAGAGACAATAGATTGAGGGATCCCAAATCGGTAGATGAGTGACTTCCATATAAAATCAATTATTTTCTGCTCGGTTGTTCGCGCCATAGGCTCGGCCTCTGCCCATTTTGTGAAATAATCGACTGCGACGATGGCGTATTGTACTCCTCCCCGTCCTTTAGGTAAAGGGCCGATAAAGTCGACCCCCCACTTGGCGAATGGCCATGGGCAATATACGGAAGTGAGGGTTTCCGGTGGGGATCGGATCTGCGGAGCGAAGATTTGGCACCGGACGCACTTCCGTACGAGCGTGATGGCATCTTTTTTAAGATTTGGCCAATAATATCCTTGTTGGATCAATTTATAGGCCAACGCCTATCCGCCGGAATGATTACCGCATATACCCTCGTGCACCTCTCTGAGGGCATACTCTGCTTCTGACTCAGACTGGCATTTTAGCAATGGAACCGAATATCCTCTTTTGTATAAAGTTCCATCCACGATGATGAACCGGGCGGACTGAGTTCGTAATGATCTCGCCTGGGCTCGGTCCTCGGGTAAAATGCCGCTTTGAAGATATCGGATTATAGGCTGCATCCATCCTTGCGGTTCTGATTGTTCGGCTGCCCGGACTTCGGCCATTTCCAGAGCTGATGAGGCATGATATCCTATGCTAACCTCATCCATATGTTCGGCTCCGGAGCTGGATGCGAGTTTGGCCAATGAGTCGTCTTGGATGTTCTCGGTTCTGGGGATGTGTCGTATAGCTCCCCGAAAATCTTGCAGCCGGGCCCACGCCAGGCTGAGGTACTTGACCTGCTTGGGTTCCTTGGCTTCGTATTCGCCGTTGATTTGGTTCACCACTAATTGAGAATCACTCAAAACATTGAGGAGGGCAAGACCGAGGGAGGTCGCCATTTCTAGACTGGCCAAGAGAGCTTCATATTCTGCCTCATTGTTGGTGGTCGGAAAACCTAAGCGAATGGCCGAGCATAACAAACGTTGGTCGGGACTGACGAGGACTATTCCTGCACCCGATCGGTCGGCGGTTGAGGATCCATCTACGTAAAGTGACCACTCTTCTGATCGGTCATTCTCTTGTGCGATCGCTGGTGTGAACTCTGCAATGAAGTCAGTCAGGGCTTGACCCTTTATGGCAGTGCGCGATTCATAAGTTATGTCAAACTGTCCGAGTTCGACGGCCCATTTGACCATCCGCCCGGATACGTCAGGTCGGTGCATGACCTGCTTTAAAGGATAGTTTGTTAAGACGACTACCTGATGTTCCAGAAAGTAGGGTCTTAACTTTCGGGACGCCATTATGAGCGCATAGGCCAGCTTTTCCATCGGGGCGTATCTGAGCTCGGCATCATGAAGGGCCTGACTAACATAATAGACCGGATGTTGAACTGCATTCTCCGTTCGGATTAGAGCGGCACTGATCGCAGAGTCGGATACAGCGAGATATAAATTGAGAAGTTCCCCTTGGGTCGGTCGCTGCAAGATCGGGGCTTCTGCCATGACTTCCTTGATAGCTTCGAAGGCTCTTTGGCAAGGTTCTGTCCACTGAAAATCTTTGTTCTTTTTTATTGCCTCAAAGAAAGGTTTACATTTATCAGTTGAGCGAGAGATAAAGCGACTTAGCGCGGCTAGTCGGCCAGTTCGGCTCTGCACCTTTTTGACCGAATTTGGTGGAACAAGTTCGGTCACTGCCTTAATCTTATCGCGGCTGGCTTCAATCCCTCTTTGGCTCACCATGTAGCCGAGGAATTTTCCAGAACCTACCCCAAATGAGCATTTCTTTGGATTTAACTTCATCTTGTACTCTCGCAAAATAGCAAACATTTTATTGAGGTCATTTACATGATCGGCCGAGCGCAAAGACTTTACTAACATATCATCTACATACACCTCCATTGTATGACCTATCAAGCTATTGAACATTTTATTTACCAGGTGTTGATATGTTGCGCCGGCATTCTTGAGCCCAAAAGGCATCATACGGTAACAGTATAGGCCGCGGGCCGAGTAGAAGGAGGTGTTTTCTTCATCAGTGGGATGCATTGGGATCTGGTTGTATCCGGAATATGCATCCATAAAGCTCATTAGCTCATGCCCGGCCGTTGCATCCACCATGTAATCGATATGGGGAGGGGGTAGCTATCTTTCGGGCAGGCTTTATTCAAATTAGAGAAGTCAATGCAGAGCCTCCATAGCCCGGTCGGCTTTTACGAACGGGTTGGCCACCAGTCGGATCTTGGGCTTCCCGGATGAACCCGTTGTCGATCAGCTTTTCTACTTCCTCTTCCAGCCCCTTCTGTCGATCAGGCCCCATTTTGCTCCTTTTCTGAAAAAACGGCTTTGAACTGGGGTTGATATTCAGCCCGTGGCACGCAAGTTACGGGTTAATCCCCGGCATGTCTGAATGGGTCCATGCGAAGACATCCAAATTCTGTCTCAGATGGAAGATTAGCTCGGAGCGGATCGGCTCTTGGAGGTTGTGGCCGATCTTTAGCCGTCGGGCGGGATTAGATGGGTCCATGTCGACCTGGTCCAACTCTTCTGTTGGCTCAGCATGGCGAATTTTCCCTTTCGGATTTTGGTATCGTGGGTCGACAGGGTCTTCTTCTAGGATCGGCTCCTTCCCGGGCCTGTGGCCCCGGTCCGCATCCTGGTCAATTTCCATTTCGAAGGTATGTGCGGCCCCAGGACCTTCAGTTTCCTGTTCGAGTAGGGTTTTTCCCGCCAGCTGTTCGGAGTCGGTGGCCCCCATTTCCTCCGGTAAATTTTCCGGGATGCCCTCTGCGGCGTTAATTTCGCGAGCCCGGATGCTGAGATTGCATTCCCGGGTGGCCCTTTGATCTCCCCTATGTACCCCGACGCCGTCCGGGGTGGGAAACTTCATGCACAGGTGATACGTGGACTGAGTGGCCCTCAGCCTTGACATCACAGGTCGGCCTATGATGGCGTTATAGTCACTGTGCACATCGATGATCTTGAAGGTAGTGATCATCGTCCTTCTGATCGGCCCCTGACCGAACTCAAAGGCGAGGTCGATTTCCCCCAGTGGTGAGGTACGACAGTTGGCAAATCCCCTAATGTCCTTGTTGCAGGGCCGGACATAAGATTGGTCTACCTTCATCCTGCGAAGGGTATGAAGGTAGATGATGCTAGGATAGGCCCCGGAGTCTACCAACACCCTGTGTACCGGGATCCCCATTATGGGCAGGGTGATGACAAGGGCGTCTGAAAGGGGATGGTCCAAGCCATCTGCATCAGACTCTTCAAAAGTAACTGCGAGCTGGGGGTTTTTTGGGGCTTCTTCGGCCACTGATAGGAACCCCTCTGCTCGGCGCTCGATCCGTTGATAAGAGGTGGTAGCCTCTCGAATGGATGCCTTTTTCTGCCGCTTTGACCGATGATCATCGACCTCGGCTGTTCCCATGATGGTCAGAATTTCCCGGGGGGACTTGGGGGCTGGAGGCACCCGATCGTTCTTGGCTCTTGTCGGGTCGGCCCGATCTTGGCGATCCCGGGGCGGGTTCCGGGTAAATCGCCTTAAGCCCGTATCGTCGCATCCCGCGATCAGAGCGGCGATGAGGTCCCGGCACTGTTCGGTGTTGTGACCCGCTGATTCATGATATTTACAAAAGCGGGTCTGGTCCATGTCCTTCTGATCTTTATAGATCGGCTGAGGAACCGGGAGCAAATTTTTGTCCTTTATTTGATCAAATATGGCCGCGGCTCCGACGGAATATATTTCAGCGAAATTAGCCATGAGCTCGGGCCTACGCTCCCGATAGCTCTGAGTTGTTGGGGCTGTCGAGGAAGAGGCGGTAGCCTTATTCTCCCGGCGGGATTTTTGACAGGCCTCTTTGTAGTCATGCATATCTTCTTTCTTTTTGTAGGACCCTTTCTGATCGGAGGGCATGACTAAAACTGGTTCCTCGGCAGTTATATGGGAGCTGGCGAGCTCCAAGAATTCCTGGCTATAATGCACGGATTCTTCAAAATTGGGCAGTATGCAGTATCGGATACTGCATGGGTGCGGGTGCGGGTGCGATTCGCGTGGGATTCGCACGGGATTCGCCACGTGGCGAATCCGTGCAAAAAAAAAAAAAAAAAAAATTCGGACTCGCGTATCCTGGCACAGGATACGCGACAGGATACGCGTATCCTGTGCGGAATCTGTAGTCCGAATTTTTATGTTTTTTTTTTTTTATAATTTTTAAAAAGTAAATCAAATAAATTAAAATACAAAAAGTTAATCATTTAATAAGTAATTATTTTTACCTTTAGCGGTATTCACGGACAACATTAGAAAGCTCATTGCTCAAAGCCATTTTGAATTGTTTTTTGTATGACTTGTTTTATGTATTTGAATTAATTTTATGGTGATATTTGAATTGTTGTTTTTTATATTTAACAAGTGTTATATATAATAAAATATAAAATAAACAGACGTATCCTTGCCGTATCGCACCCTAACATTTTCAAAAATCCGTATCCCCGCACTTTTATGCCCGCACCCGCACTTTGCCCCGCACTGCAACATAGATTCCTGGTAGGTGTGCGGGACATTTTGGCACACCGTCCAGTGGAAAAAAGAATTTATAAGGAGGCCGGCCTGGGCAATAATGGCCAGCGCATCGTCCGACATGGGTTCCGTCTCCAATATCCGTTTATTGAAACGAGATATATAATCTTTAAGGGACTCGTTCGGCCCCTGTACGACGGAAGCGATGGATGAGCGCGGGGCGACTCGCACAAGGGACCCCATGAAATGGGATCAGAACGTCGCCGAGAGTTGGGCCCATGTCTGAATAGAATGGTGGGGCAGCGTCCGATACCATCTCTCGGCCCTCTCCCCCAGAGTCAAGGAGAACATTCGGCACCGGAACGCGTCCTGAGACCCGTGCAGGTCCATCCAGGAATTATAATGTCCAAGATGGGCGTTGGGCTCTGTCTCCCCGTTGTACGGCGGAATCTGAGGAATCTTGAACTTCTCTGGGAGGGAGGGCTCACTTGAGCTGCTTTGGGGGCGAGGACTCTCCTGGCTGTTGAGCCATTCCGAATTTTGGGATGGCTGGAGTTGCTTGTTTTCGAGCTCCGTAAGGCATTTTTTAAGAAACTCGATCTCACTCGAGTTATCGCCTGGAGTTGGAGGTAATACTTGTGTCGGATTTAGGGACTGATGGGGAGCTTTTTCTTATTTACGGCTCTGACTCTGGATAGTGGGAGCTGACGCTGCTTTTTCGATTTTCTTCCCTGCCCCGAGGCGATCAAAAACGGATATGGGGCGCGAAAGCCTACTTTTTCGAGAGGGATGTGAGCTTTCGCCATGGCTTTACGCCCTTTCCCCGGCGACCCCAGAGGCTGTCCTCTTTTTGTTTCGTCTCGAGGCAGCTGGGCGGGTCGTCCGAGATTCCGCCTCCACATGGTCTTCGGGTTTTTGAAGGGTCCCGCCCCCAGTAACTCGTGCCATAAGGGCCGTCATGCCCTGGATGAAGGCTGGATGTTTAAAGCACTCTACCACCTTACGGAGGTTTTCTTCCTCCGTCGCGGGTTGAGGGTTTTTTGAACTGTTGTGAGACATCTCCGGTGAGCAGTATATTTTTTTTATCGAGCCTCCCCTCCTTCTAGCGCCAATCTGTTGACGTCTGATTTGGTCAACGTCACGTGTGCTGATCTGGACGAATGGATCGAAGCCACGTAGAAAATAATAAACAAGATGAAAAGAATTGGATCACTAAATTTTATTAATGACCTTAATATGAAATAGAGCCGAGCTGAATATTTTTGTGCCGGTCTATCTGTATTTTCCCAGTTATTACAAATTCTCACTTTTTTCTCTCTTTTCTCTATTCTCATAAATGCCAAAAGCCAAAAGTCCTTTTCCACTGTACATTCCTCTCATATATAGATAATCTCGGTCAGTCAGGAGATGACAGCTGGAGGATGTTGGGGAATATGCCCAAAACACTTGTCAGACTGTAAATACACCTTAGACATGTGGCGGCTTCTAAGGATTGCTTCGGGAAGGGACATGACAACATGCATTAATTGGCATGTGTGCCCGCCCCGCATGCTTCTGGCGACGCTTATCCGCTCAGGTCGGTCCTCGGGTCTCCCGCCGCTCAGGTCGGCCTTGTCGTAATCTTGAGTTGGAGCGTTTTTATCCTCGATCAGCTCGGCCCTCCTGGTTCAGCTATCGGGTCGGCTTTGACGTCTCTGTCCGGTCCGGTTTTTAACGAGCCCGGGAGAAAATCGGGTTCATAATTGGTTTGGCTCTGCTCGGCCGGTTCAGTCGCCTGGAGTGCTTACGTGGATGCCAAGGCGGATGGGCTATCAAGACAACAAGTAGTATATAACATAATCACAACTGGTGTATCACATAATCACAGCGAAAAATAACACCTGGCGTATTACAATTATTAAATCACATAACCATATTTAAAATACAATATTATCATAATTATAGTAAAATCATAATTGTTGTACTATATTCAGTACATCATATTATAAAGTTAATTTTCCTTAAATTCAATCATACTCTTATAATTTGTGACTCGGTTCTTGTTTTTGGCTAGTTGATCCAATTGAGCCCAATTTAAGTTACTTGTTCTTGGCAAGTTGATCCAATGTAGCCCAATGGGCCCATTCTTTTGTAAATAAGTCACCAGATGGTCAAATTTTCAACAGAAAGAAGTAATTAATATATATATAATGCAGCGTCATTAAACGACGCATGCATTGCCGTTCTACAAAATTTAATCCCATCCGTGATACATGAATTGGGCCGTAAATAAAAAGAAGAAAGCCCAAACAAAAGAGGCGGCCGAAAGCTAGAAAAATAAGTCATACTCTAGGAAAAAAGGCGGCTGAAATAAAAAAAAAAGGAAAAAGATTATATAAAAAGAGCCGTGGAGATTAGTGGATTGTTTCTATCATGAACAGGAATTTATGTAATTTCTCAGTTTTATGGACTTCTTACGTAGTTTCTATCATGACAATTTTTTTTAGAGAGGCTAAGAAGGCAGTAGCTAAGGTTAAATGTGAGGCTTACGAGGAGATGTACAAGCGCCTAGACACCAAAGAAGGAGCGAATGCTATTTTCAAACTAGCGAAAGCTAGGAAAAGAGGGCGGCGCGACCTGGGTCTCGTTAAGTTTATTAAGGATGATTTGGGTCAAGTGTTAGTGAACGATGTGGCTATTAAGGAGCGGTGGAATAGGTATTTTTTCGAACTTTTCAATGAGGCTAGAGGTAGTGACTCGGTGGTGCAAGGAGTTAGTCTATCTTTTGCTCGTTCGTTTAGTTCCTGTGAGAGCATCAGCAAGGAGGAAGTAAAGGGTGCCCTAATGAAAATGGGTAGAGCTAAGGCTGTAGACCCGGATCAGATCCCTATTGAGGTGTGGCTTTCTCTGGGGGAAGTCGGTGTTCAGTGGCTAGCAGAGCTGTTCAACATCCTCCTCAAAGGCTCTAAGATGCCGACAGAGTGGAGGCATAGTATTGTCGTGCCTTTTTTCAAGAACAAAGGCGATGCTCAGAGTTGTAGTAACTATAGGGGTATTTAACTCCTCAGTCATACTATGAAACTTTGGGAAAGAGTGGTGGAATGCAGGGTTAGAAGAGAAGTGGAGATCTCAGAGAACCAATTTGGCTTCATGTCGGGGAGGTCCACGACTGAGGCCATTCATCTCGTCAGACGCCTTATGGAGAAGTTTAGAGAGCGGCGTAAGGACCTCCATATGGTGTTCATAGATCTAGAGAAGGCTTATGATAGCATCCCGCGCGATGTTATTTGGAGGAGCCTAGTAGAGAGGAGGGTGTCGTTGCCGTTCGTTAGGGCGATCCAAGACATGTACTCCCAAGCTAGGACGTGCGTTAGGACCCAGTTGGTGACACCCAGTATTTTCCGGTTGAGATAGGGCTACACCAGGGGTCGGCGCTAAGTCCTCTTCTCTTCGCTCTAATCCTTACGTCATTTCACGAGGGATTCAAGATGGCATCCCGTGGTGCATGCTTTTTGCTGACGACATTGTGTTAGTGGCGGAGTCGAGGAGGGAGGTGAACTCGAAGTTGGAGCTTTGGAGGGCTAAGTTAGAATCCCAGGGCTTGCGTGTGAGCCGGTCTAAGACCGAGTATCTCTGGTGTAACTTTAGTGGTGAGGCCAACGAGGAAAATGTTGAGGTAAAAATTGCGGATCAGATCGTACCCCGTACGGATAAGTTCAAGTATTTGGGTTCGATCATTCAGAAGGAAGGTGAGTGTGAAGATGATGTCACGCATCGCATCAAGGCAGGGTGGCTAAGGTGGAGAGCAGCGACAGCGGTCCTGTGCGACAAGAAAGTCCCTCTAAAGTTGAAGGGTAAATTCTATAGAGCGGCAATCCGACCTGCAATGTTATATGGCTCCGAATGTTGGGCGATGAAGAAGTCGCTTGAGAGCAAGTTGGAAAAGGCTGAAATGAGAATGTTACGTTGGTCGTGTGGTCGCACAATGTTAGATAGAATTGCGAACGGGGTTTTCAGAAACGCGCTGGAAGTGGCGCCCATTTCAGCGAAAGTTAGGGAAGGGAGATTGAGATGGTTTGGCCACATCCGCAGGAGGCAGGCATCTGCTCCAGTGAGGAGGATCGAGAGTTTAATGGTTGTCGGGGAGAGGCAGATCGAGGAGGACGTGGGAGGAGCAACTGAGATTAGATTTGAAGGCCTTAAACCTTTCCGAGACCATGACTGTTGATAGGTGCGCTTGGAGGCGCCAGATCAGAGTTGTGGATTCTTTTGTAGGGAGTGGTGCTGTAGTTGAGAGCCTCAGGGTTGGGTTGTCTCGGTTAGCTTTGACCTAGAGTATTGCATTTTTACTTTTATTGTATATTTTATCCTATTGTCTTTGCGTGTGGTGTATTTTTGACGGGAGGCGTGCGAGCCAACCTCTCTTTTGTTAGAGCAGCGTTCATCGGGAGTGAAGTAGCCAAATTCCGCTTAGGTAAGTCCCATGTGGATCAAGCCATGGGCTCAGGTATGGTCTCGAGCTTTTTCGAATCATACGTTTTCCTTTGTATTTATCACACAAGATTCTGCTGTGCACTAAGCTGGGGTCTTCACTTGAATCCCTCTACCGTAATAAGTAGGGGCATGGTTTGCGTACATCTTACCCTCCCAGACCCTGCTCTGAGCGGGATATACTGGGTATGTTTGGTTTGGTTTGGTTTTACAATTTTATCCGTACCCGATTCTATCCGTCGGATAAATTGGAAAGTGGGTCGGGTATCGACCGAACCCGAAATTTTATGATCGGCTACGAGTAGGATATGAGTATAGTATATTACCCGATTACCCGACCCACATACTCATTTGAATTATTATTATTATTATATATTATGCATAAATATTATATTACTATATATATATATATAATGCAGCGTCATTAAACGACGCATACATTGTCGTTTCGGCTCCCGTTTCTTTTTTAGCCCAAAACCAAGGCCCACTATTCAGCCCGATTTTTGGTGTGTTTCAGCCCAACATGTGCATATGTTATGCCCATCTTTGCAAATACAACATATAACCAAAATGTGTTTAGCCCAAAACAAAAGAAATTTGGCCAGTAAGCAAATTTTAAATTTAACAAATGTTTAAAAGAGTGAACGGCTAACAAAACTCAGGCTCCTACTATAACTGTAATGCAGAAACAAGCTAACCGCCTAAAACCCGACACACGTATACACGAAACGGAATTTTAAATTTAACAAGTGTTTAAAAGAGTGAACGGCTAACAAAACTCAGGCTCCTACTATAACTGTAATGCAGAAACAAACTAACCGCCTAAAACCCGACACACGTATACACGAATAGTCATCGCCCCGCTGCAACGCGACGGTTCGCAGCCGTCCTTGCTTATATTATGCGAAAGTTTTCATATTATATTTGTATGTGTATTTATTATTAAATTCATAATAAAAGTTAGTTGCTACATTATTTTTCTACATATATGCATGGTATCTCAGAGTTTTCTCACATCATTAGCTCGGTCCATCATTAAACATAAACTCGTAATAAATATAAGAGGTAATTGAATAATTGATATGAATGCTCCGATATATTTTCTTATCGTCAAGTCAGAAAAACTTAGTCTTATATTAGGTCGATACTAAAATTGCATATCTTTTTTTTTTCATATTTTTCAATTCTAATTCGCACAGTCGAGTCGATAAATATGAACAAATATATGATTTTAGTACCAGGCTAACGTCAGACCAAATTTTCCTGATCTTACGGTAGAAAAGCCCAGTAAACAATGGTGGGGCCAGAAAAATACTAAATATAGGGCCAATACTAAGTTAATATGATATATCATTAATGTTGCAAATTGATTCCAGTTGAAGATTCATTATGAACTATGAGACAACAATCCTCTACATCATTTGGTATATTGTCAAGTATATTTTTTTTCGATATATGGAATCAATCGATTGTATAACACATTATCACTCATCTGATTGCGCAATAGAGCCTTAAAATCTCTATCGCATACAGTCGCAACACGTAAAATCAAAATTAACTTTAAATATACACACACAAACATATCATCTAAATATCTTTACGTCTCCATAATTCGATGAGCAACCTCAACAATATCAACCAAGTCACAGAATTTGGGATCAGAAAACACATCAATAATATAAGTCTCAAGTTCGTTATCCAATATTGCCAGCTCGATATCAAAGGGCTCGCTCCGATAGAACTTTACATCGAACTAATTTGTCCTTATTGAACCTAGAAAACGAACTCATCCGATCAAAACAAGCAATACATAACAGTAACTATGTGTTTATCTTTTACTGAAGCAATTGTTCAGCTCCCGGAGTCGTAAATCTAAGACCACATAAAGGCTTTCAACTCGATACCTGATGCGATCTCCCTGAAGATACATAAACTCCATCCATATCAAGAACATGAATCCATGTTTGTTACAAAACAATGACACTCCTAAAAGAGCCTTCATCCAGTATCTTACATTTTGTGCAATCGTTTTTTTCTCGAGACGACAACAAGTATCATGGCATTCACAATATTTTGATTCTTCTTTGTAATGCATGTGCTAATTTACTAGTAATCCATAAAATATTTTTCATCAAACAGAAGAGCACAAAATCGGAACGTTCGATATTGTTCAATATCTCTAGTACTTCTATTTTATATTTGGCATCAGTGGCATCCTGTCTTAACTCTTCAAGAACATCAATAACAGAAGAGAGTAAATCAACAATGCTCACAAGTTCGCCATAATGAAAGCTCCAACGTGTATATCCATCACGTTTAAAAGTTGCTTTCGATTCAGACATATTCCTGTATCTGTTGTGCCCAAAAAAACGCGTTCTTATAACATTTGAACTTGTTCATCTCCTATATAATCTGTACGATTACATAAAGCTTCAAATTCTTCACACATTTGTGGATGTCTCATTATTCATCCTTTTTGTCTAAAAAATATGCATAATGTTGTAACAAATGACTTACCTCCACCTTGTAGTCCATAATCTTCGCTTCTGACGAGGCCACGACATAAGCAATATGTTGCAACTCCCGGCATACTAGAAGTAATATCTGAAGGGGTATTTGCAATTTCGAAAAGATAACTGGAGTGTCGTAATACAACCATTTGTTTTCGTGATACGTCGAATGCAACCATTTGTTTCGTGATGATGAAAAACTCGAGGCAAAATATTAGCGACTATCGTGTTATTTGAACGAAGCCGCTTGCAAACTGAAACCCGAAGATTATAAAAAGTCTCAAGACTAGGGCTACAAGCCGAGCGAGCTTTGGCCTTAACGAGCGATGCTTACTACTATTCAACCGAGCTCGAGCTCGAACGAGCTGCAAAATTCGAACTCGAGCTCGACTCGAGCAGTATTTCGAAAGCTGCAAAATTCGAGCTCGAGCTCGACTCGAGCAGTATTTCGAAAGCTCGTGAACGCCTCGCGAACATAATATTTTACTTATTCTAATTTATTTTTTAATTTCAACTTTTTATTTTTTTATTTTTTATTATGTATATTTTGTTAAAAAATAATTAAAAAATGTCAATTTTAATAAAAATAATAATAATTATTATTATTACTATTAATAAACAATTAAATTTATGGATATCTATACATATATAATCAAATTTTTAAAAAATAATTGAAATACTCCGAGCTCACGAGCTTAATATTCACGACCTCGAGTCGAGCTCGTCGCAGCTTGGTCAACCGGAACTCATGTCGAGCTCTGATCGAGCATGCTTGCGAGCGCTCGCGAGCAGCTCGGCTCATTTGCAGCCTACTCAAGATTGTGCACCAGGGTGTATCTAATTCTCTCTTCTCCCTCTCATGTGTAAATTTATGGGATAATTGCAAATACCACCTGATTGATTGATCTTGTTGGGATTTTTGGGCCAAATGAATTAAAAAGGTGAGGCCCAAACAAGTAAATCTCCTGCAGCCCACCAAAAAGAGTTATGACCCGGACCGGATCAATGGAAGCAGCCCCAAAACCCATCAGTTAGGACCGGATTAATCTCAGCCGTTGATAGGCTTTCTTTTAATCATGGCCCTTGGTTTTATATGCCTCTTATATAAAACCCACCCCAGAAACCCTACCTCATTCCATCCGCCTCCTTTTACCCCTTCTGCCCGTTTCTTTCTCCATCTCTCTCCTGTCTGTTGCAGCCGTTCCTGGTCCTCCGTTATGGAACTCCTACTTGCAAGTCCGGTTTTCTCTCATCGACCGCTACTCCGATATACCTATATATCACTTCCGAGAGTGATGAGAAATACACAATACACGAGCAAAACGCAATCTGTTTTCATACCTTCGATTCTTTTCTTTCTGTGAACTGAATTGAGATCTTTTGTGTGGGTGATTGGGGCTTTGATCTGAGGTTGGTATTCTGGGGGTTCTTCGGTTCGAATCTTGGCTGTGTGCTTTGGTTCTTCCAGTGGAGCAGCTTCCGGTCCGGTTCGGGTCTCGTTTTGGTGCTGGCCGTGGTTATCTGGGTCCTGGACGAGAGCTTTCGAGACGGAGGACTGAGCCGGGTTGTTCTTCAACAAGTGACTCCACTTCCGAATCTTTTCGATTCTTTGGTTTTCAATACTGCCCTCTTTTAATTTTTCAGACTCTTTTTAATTTGTATTTTAATTTAATTAGAAGTTGTGTAAACCCTCATCCCTATCCCATAAGTGTTGGTGTAATAGTTATATTCGTTATAATTATTGTAACACATTAAACGATTCGGACGGCCTCTCTACAGATCTCAAGGAGTTTCAACGTGGTTTGTCGGAGCGGGTTTCGGCATTCCAATCTCTACTTCGTGAATGACCGGGCCATCATCGGGGCGAGCTGAATTGGGGTTGAGGCGGGGTCAGACCAGGGGAGGGAACCCAAACCCATCCCCCCAATTAATATGGTCGAGGCGGGGATCCCCTGTTGGGTTTGGGGCTGGGGACAGTCAGGTTTGCCCGTCGGATACGGGCATTTTGCTATCTAACCTGAACCTAATTTAAAGAAGCTGTTATCTTTTAGAATTACACATACCCCCTGGGCGTTTTCATCTTTTTTCAAATTATCATGTCTGGGGGGGGGGGGGGTATTTGTACTTTTGAAAGATAACTGGCCATTTTTTTCTTTACGTTGAACTTCAGGGAGCAGTACTGTAATTATCATGAAGTTTACTGAAGGCTAAGCACAAAGGGAGCATAATATAAGGTTAACTCGGCAACCGGTCCTAGAGTTAGATCCATGTAACATAAAAGCGCTCTTTAAAAGACCACAAGAAAAAAGCCAAAGAGGATATTAATCGGACTCTGTCGCTCGAACCAAACAACAAATAAGCTTCGTATATCCCTTTTTAATGTATTCTTTTCTCGACCGATTTCTTTAAGAGAAATGGTGTTTTTGGATAAACTAATGTTGTTAGAGATGATTTCTTGAAATACCATAGAAGTTGCTTTTGTCAAAGCAGACAGTGCACATATATCACTTGTAACTTTGTCAAACTTGTATGTCTAACATAGACTTAAGAGAAGATCAAATATGAGTATAAACAACTGGGTATTTGGGATTGGGATAATGGTAAGACAACAAGAACAGTAATCAGAGCCGCACCTGTGTCTGATCGAGCCTGAAGCGAGAATAAAAAGTTGGGCCACTCTCATTACGGTATAACTTGATCGATTTTTAAGAAGAATGTATATAACAAGAAGATGAAACTCACAATAACAAATATAGTAAACAACCCAAATATACATCACAAACTATATACTTTCTCCGTCCCACGTGAAGATTCTACCTTTAAAACACAACGTTGTCGCAATAAAGAGACCTTTTTCAACTTTGTCCCTATAAAGAGACCAATTTCTACTTTTCTACATCTCATGCCCTTACGTATGTGGATATATGTGGTTCAACATGAGTTCTTGATTAACAAGTACGGATATAATTATAAAAACATGGCAACAAATAATGCATCTTGCAATCAATACAAAGTTGTACATTCATCAATGTATACTCTTCAAATGGGACGGAGGGAGTATTACATTAAATCGGCCCAATATTTCACTAGAAGGATGAGTCCAATAAATGTTTTTCAATAAATAATGCATAGATACAAAAGGTTCGAAATAGAACAACCCAAGAATCAAATGTTTCTATTCTTTCTTAGAAGATCCACGATTGACTATGATTCCTTAAGATATTTAGTATATTCCATGTAGTGTAATTATTTTACGATCGCTGTATATTAAAGTAGATAGAGAGTTGATACTGCTGAGTCCCACTATATTTGGACAAAAGAATTTATAAAGTTTAGAATTGAAATTGATGCTTTCTTGAAATAGAACTTTATAAATAAATATGATTCCGATTTAGAAATAAATTATTGAAAAAATGAGCACTAAACATTAGAAAGGCAAATCATTTAGTTAAGCATTTGGAAGGAAGTCAAAGAAAGTCTTGAACATCATATGGTAAGGCGTTCGTACGAGCATTTGGAAGTGTATAAAGGATACATTCAGTAGCTTTTCTCAAAAGCAATGTTTTAAAAGGCGCGAGGCGAGTTTGAGGCGTTTTGGTCGGATGAGGCGAGGCGTAAGCCTTGACGCGCAAAGAGGCGTAAGCCTTGATTAAAATAAAAAAAAAATCATAAAAATCTCACAAAAATGTCATCATGTAATGTTGATTGAAATTATAAAAGAGCAAAAAAGTATAAATTAGGTTACTAAAATATCATAGTATTGAGGCTTATTTTATTCTTCTCTAATAAAATCACAAAAAAGTATAAATTATGTTACTTTTTAATAAGTTAAATTGCATTTTCTACCAAAAATTTAACTAAATTTTGATATTTAATTATCATTTGTTAATTTTCAAATAATTAAATATCATTCAATACCTAACAATAGTAATTATATTTATAATAGTATTACTAAATTTTATTTTAGTGGAGATATTTTATATATTATATTATAATATGGGAAGAAGAGAAGAGGCTGTCAATTCTCTTATAATATTATAATTATATATAATTCTATTTTTGAGTGGAGATATGATATATTAAAATATGGAAGAAGTGTGTATATGTGTATGTGTGTGTATATTATACTTCCAAAACCCTAATACTCCAATTCTATCTATCGCCATCCCCATCTTTTTCCTTATTAGTTTTTTGTCGCTGCCTACTGAAAGTCGCACCGTTCGCTGGAAGTCGCTGGTCTCTGAAATCGCTTTCTCTCTATTTATTTCTCTCATCATCGCCTGGTTAAATAAAAGAAAAAAAATACACAAAAAAAAAAAAGGAAAAGCGCCTCAAACGGCTAACGTGTCCGCGTTGAAGGCGTACGCCTTCCGTACGCCTCAACAAGAGAAGGCGTCCGTCTTCATTTTTGGTATTAAAAAAGCGCGGGATATTTTCCCAGCGCCTCGCCTTGAGGCGCGTCTTGTTCCGCTTTTTAAAATACTGCTCAAAAGTGGAAAAGATAGAGGAAAGTGTCAAAATTTGGATATGGAAGTGGCTTCAAGCAAATTTTTCATTGTTACTTTCATAGTTGTTAGAGAGGCGCGCCTTAGGCATAAGGCACGCAGAAAAAAAAACGGCACGTCGCCTTTTGAGCGCAAAGGCGGGCGACCTCAGGCGCGCACGCCTGGGTGCGCCTTTTTGCTGCCTCTCGGTGCACCTCGATGCGCCTTTGCATTAGGACTCTTTTTGTTTTGTTTTCTATATTTTTTATCAAGCTTCATTAATAGATGTTTATTTATTTACTATTGTTTATTTCAAGCTAGGCTTTATGAACAAGTGTTCGAATTGTTTGAATTTCACACCAAAGTATGTTTTTATTTAACGATGACTCAAGAATATTACTTGCGATTATTAAGTTTGCGATTATTAAGTTTTTTTTTTTTTGAAAATGTATTTTCACGGCAAATATTCATTTATTCTTTTTAAAAGTTGGCAGAATTATTTTCCTAAAATTTAAAAGTTATTTTCTTCTTCTGACACTTTAACTTTGTTAATTGTTAAGTTTTTGTGGATAGTTATATTTTCTTGTAATTATGTTTTTATAAATTTTATAATTGAACTTAATTTGTTTTTTAATTTTTATGCGGGCGCACGCCTGCCTTGCTCCTTGCGCATCAGGCGATTTGAGCTCATATCGCCTTGGTGCGCGTTTCGCGTATAACAACAATGGTTTTTTTGTTACTCCGTTTATGATTGGTGTAACAATGCGTAAGAGTGTATTCCGATAATAGTATCTATGGAGTCATAAAAAGTGGGTTTGAGTACCCCTTATGCTCGTTATGTTTAATTTTATTGACCTTGCAAACATAATTCTAGTTAACCAAGAAACATAAAGGCACACTACAAACTTCCAAGGACCATAATTTAAAAGCAATCGAATAGACAATGAATAAACAATCAATTAGGTGTATGGGCATAAATGGAAAATACAATGTTTTTAACTATATTAACCAACGTTTTCTTGACTTGTGTGAAATAAATACGGCTGAAAATAAAACCAAATTACTCGATACTTGGTTTGAACTCGATTGGCAATTAACATAACGAACCAAACTTGGACACAATTCTTGTTTGATAAGATATAAAGCTCAGTTCGAGCTCGCTCGATTTGAATAAAAGGTATAAAATGCCTATAAAAACAATAAACAAACTATTCAAGATCGATCATTCTGCTCGATTAAAATTGTTCGAGCTCGGATTCATTACTAATCAAATCAAACTCAAACCCAGTATTTAAAGCTCCATAAAGTTTCAGACAAGCTTGAATAAATATATGTTCGACTCGTTTGAATTGACTTACACCCCTAGAAATAACGGGATTCACTGGGTAAAAAGAAAATAACTTGGTTTTATTTAGACACACACACACACACACATACTATAAGAATCCCAGACGAATCAACCAGAGGCCAAAGAATCTGGAATTCAATCTATTTGCGAAACACCATAATAATCAATATTACACATATTAATCGCCATCCGCATCTTGTTCATATGAGCAAAACAAGTCAAGAAAAGTCACTCACCCAGAAGGAGATGGAGATGAAGATGAAGAAGAAGCATTCAAAATCCTGCCAATCTCAAAGGAAACAAAGGCATCAACACAAGCATACCGAACCTGATCATAAGTCAGCCTTTTTTTATCCCATCCACTCGTCCTAACTTTCTTCGGCTTCTCCACGTCTTTCTCCAGAACAATCTTAGCCAGGCCCTTCAAGCCTGAATTCTTCAAATCCGATTGCCCATACTTATCCGCCGCCAATCCCCTCAAATCCACCGAGATCGTGTTGAAACCGAACGCGTGGTCGTCCTGAAGCCTCTTCAGGTCATCATCTATGCCGATTCCGACGAATGTGTAGTTAGGGTTTGCGAGGAAATCGGTGAGGGATTTGGGGATCGATGGGGAGTGGATGAGCTGGTAGATGAGGCAGCGGCCGCCGACGCAGAGCTGGAGAGTGGCGGCGGGGTTGTAGGTATTGCGCTTGAAGGACGGGCGCCACTCGACGTCGAGGCCGACGATGAGGCGAAGGAGTCGGCCGCTATTGTCGTACTCGACGTCGGATATCCACTGGGTGGCGATATCTGGGTCGTAGGTGACGATTGTGTGGATGGAGTCGCCGAAGAAGACGACGTCGTAGATCCTGTGGGCTGACTTGCGGTGGTTAATGGCGATCGTCGTAGGTGACGATTGTGTTGCCGGTTGTGCCATTTCTTCGCTGCGGACACGTGGTGGGACAGTTATGGCCTGTGGGTAAAAAAAAAAGGAAAAATAGAAGAAGACGCCAACAACAACAACAACATCACCCCGTGCGGCTCCCGCAAAAAGCGGGGTAAGGGAGATCGGATGTATGCAGCCTTACCACTGCCTTAACACAGAGAGACTATTTCCGGATGATACAAAAATGAAAATTGCACCGAGAATTGCATGGAATGACTAGTACTTCATGAGAAAAAGAAGTACAGTCAGTTTAGTGAGTCATTTTATTTTATTCCATTATAATCCAGAACCAAAGGATAAGAAGTCTTTGGCTCCATTGGAAAAAATAGAAGAAGCCGAGAAGTACTCAATTTTTTTTTAATGACCCTGTCATGGGGTCGTAGTTCCGGTCCATCTTCCCTACCACCGGTTAAATTGCGGGATGTGCCTCAATAATACTCCCACCAGAAATCGAATCCACGCTGCATACCTCCAGCACAACTTTATTTCCCCCTCATTTGCCACTGAGCTATGCCCGAGGGACGAGAAGTACCTAATTTTGATTAAACGTACTTAATTATGACTAAAAATGTTTTCAAGTAACGTAAAACTATAATTAGGTCCAAAAAATTTCATTTAATTCCTTTTGGTAAAAAATACACTAGCACACGTATACGTGTACCATTTTCGACCGCATTTGGCTAGAAAATACACCAACACTGATACGTAGATACACACTCGGACGACACATCCGCACTTCGGCATGAATTCTAGAATGATAGTTTTGTACATTGATATGAAGAGAGTTTAAAAGTGGTGAGCAATTTGAAGTTCGGTGGGTTGACGAGGGAGTAACAACGACAAAAAATGAGATTATTCAACTACATATTGGAGCAGGTCCCTTTATAATTGCCCATTTTGATTGGAGCACTTTGTATGCACGATCGACGATTTTTCTTGCCGTCATCTTGTTTTTGCTTGAACTTTCATCTCTTATCGTCATAAATTTGTGGAAACCTTGGGCAGATTCTGCTCATTCCGGATATGTACCATTAGTTAAATAGTACTCTTTTTTCGCACAATGTCTTCATTACCAGTACCACAAAGTTAACCTCAAGTGCATGTCCGTATAAGACGTCATTGAATGATCGAGATTCTTTGAGTAAATTAATGTCCATTCGCGAACTAAAAAGTCTAAATAATTCATGGAATATTCACAAGTCTCGTATCATGGGTACCACTTGGTCACCCTAAGTGTGTGAACCATGCCATGCGACTGGACCATTTTTTCACTCCGGAAGCATGTAATCTAGGCTCATGGGTATATTCTAAAAGCCATCTTTCTACTCCTTTTTAATCAATCAGTCGTTAGATGCCGATGGTAGTAGGTTTGTGTAAATAGGGATGGAAAACATTATAATGTGGAAGCCAAAGCATTACACGAAAACAAAAATTTAAAAATATTAGGATGATATATTAAAATATGAGAAAAATACCTTTTTACCCAACTCTCAAAATGTGTTGTACCATGTATACCCATTTTCCAAATTTGCTACATTCTATTCCCATTTCTTATTTTAATAATTTATTTAGTCAAAAACTTCTCAAACTTCACGCTAAAATTGACTGGCTCATTTTGTTGTTTTCATTCACGCATAAACGCGCATGCATAAAGCAACTGATTGATTGTTTTTTTTTTTTGTTTTCATTAGGTACAAATGATTAGATTGCTGCATGAAATAATTGTACAGCATTTTCTTTGTTTTTGCCTCCTTTTAGTCCTTTTGTTTGAATACTTTCATATTTTTGATTCAAACTATACATTCACGGGTGTATTTTACTTCAGAACAGTATGCGTTCACGTGAATCTTGTTCATATAATCAACAAAAATAAATTCATGATTTTCGCATCATCAGTTCGTTCTCTCTCTCTCTGAAAAATATTTCCCAAAAATCCATTATATTTTGCATTCGGAAGAAAACCATCAAAACCACGCATATACAAGGCAATTTATCATTTAAGTTATTTAAATATTAAATTTAACCACGCATTCAAGTTTTGAAAATTTATACGTATATTTGTTGAAAGTACATATTAGAATCAAGTTTTAAAAATTTATGCGTATATTTTAAACGAATATCTATCATTTGATACTGTTATTATTACTTTTAGATGAACTTATTATAATTGATTAAATTATTGCTTAGAATCATAATAATTAAGATTATGTTGTTATTAATTTGAACTTATTGTTATTGTAGATGTCAAGGTGGGGAAGCATTGTTGTAGATATGGAGGGTATTGGGATGACAATTCATCTTATATTGGCGCTGGTCAATCAACTGCCTACGTCAGGAGCAACAATATACGCATCTCGGAGTTACTGGAAAACATCAATTACTTTATGATGGAAAATTCATTGAGCACAACCTACCAACTACATTATCTATCGATTGTTGTGGGCACGGCGATTGCCCATTTGCTCAATGATAGAAGCCATACGCCACATAGTTGAAAAATGGTTCGACGAAAGGCACGAAGCAGCGAAGACATACCCTGGTGACGTGACTCCAGAATCAATCCGTAAGATCAGGGTAGAAAAGGAGACTTAACGTAGATATCAGGTTGTTGCTGGGGTCGATGAGCTTACCTTCAAGGTCAAGCAAAACAACAGAACATGGAAAGTGGATCTGGGCCATCGAACGTGTTCGTGCAAGAAGTAGCATATGGATCAAATACCGTGCTCACATGCGCTTGCAATTATACAGTACTGTAATAACAATTTAATTTGTTATTTCTATTATCCACTATGATACTATGCTTATTTATCCTTAGGTTAACATTTTTTTATAACTCAATCATCAAGGTCATAACATATCTCAATATGTGAGAGTGTACTACGAAGCCAACGCTCTAGCACAAGCCTACTCATATCGAGTGCATCCTGTTCCACCACAAGATTGTTGGACGATACATACCGAAGTTGCTGAAATTAGAGTTTTACCTCCCGCTACAATCTGTCAGGCTAGTCGACCAAGGACTCGACGACATTGTGGACCAACAGAGAGGACTTCCCAAACAAGGAGCCTCGAGCAGTAGAAGTCGTGCATCTAGAACTTGTGGTGTGTGTGGTCATTTTCACATACGCATCGGGGTGTCTTATTTAGGGAGACGAATAAATGTTTGTTGGCTTCTCCAGTCGGGAACCTCTCTCCAGTCGGACGACGCCTCTATCCAGTCGGGAACCACTCTCCAGTCGGACGACGCCTCTCTCCAGTTGGACGGCGCCTCTCTCCAGTCGGCCGATTTTCTTTCACTTAATACCATAAATTCTTTCCACCTGTACGTGAAAGTAACAGATTTCTTACAAATTTCAATTTCCCATACAAATACATCAGTTTCTTTGACTGCTTTGTGTTCAAATATAATTAAATAATAGAATGAGTATGGAGTATAGTGTTTTTAGAAATTGGGTATATGTTGTACATGTTTTTTTGAAAGTCTGAGTACTTTTATATATTTTTACTTAAGATATGATTGATATAAAAAATATCACTCTTGCGGATTGGGATCAAACAAATTTACCCCGGAAGTGGGTAAGAAAAAAACGAAAATAGATTAGATTTTATACATTAATTTCTGAATGTTTATTTTATTGGGTAAATGAAGGGTCATCCACGTGATCTGTAAACGAGTTATTTATCTCTCCTATCTATACTTTTATTAAAAAGAGAGTCGTGACAAGTGTCACTCTCTAAGATTTTTTAATTTTTTAAAAAAATCTACTTTACTATTAAAATAAAATTGTACAAAATGCGTGTCTTTACGTAGATTTTTTGGATTAATTATTTTTTTTTTTAAAATACACTAACTCCTATTTGAACGAGAGGTAATGGATCTTTTTATTTTTCTCTCAATATTTAGAAGTTAATAGTTTTATCGTCTCAATTTTATTTTTTATTACTAATATTTTAAATTAATCTTCTTTTTACGATATTTGATTTAACATTCATTAGGCATATATATAATTAAAATATTTCTTTTTGAATATAAGTTGTTTTTGAATAATTATTACATTATATCTTGATTTTAAATTATTTGTATATAAAATACAAAAATCAAATAATTTTTTTGAAATAAATATATCTTTTTACAAGATCAATACTTTTACTTCACTTTTCACCTTATTATAATAATATTAGATTATTGAGTTATTTTATTTTAAAAATATTTGGGAAAAAAATTATAGACATGTTAGACTTATAATTCCCAGTAGAAATATCTATTATTAGTTAAAATAATTTTTGATTGATTCTTCTTTTGTGAAAAGAAAAATTATATAAATAAATATAATAAGTTAATTATATTTTTACTTAAATACGTCACAATAATATACTTTATCACCCTATGCCTACTGAATTAATATCATTGTGGATCTCATGGTATATTATTAAGTATAAAATGTGTGACTTTAATCTAAATATTTATCAAAAATATATGACATTCTTTTGTATTTATATTGATATGTAATTATATTAGTATATTAATATAAATATTACAAATATACAATGATCATATAGATTCTTGTCATGTTTATATATTTTATATCGAACTTTTACACATCTATCTATACTTAATATTAAAAGAGAGTCGCCAAAAATCTAAGGACATATGTGTCATCTCCACGTTAATCATCTTTTTAAAAATCTTAAAAAAATGGACGTTTAATTTGGGAGTGGGTTAGAGGTTATTCCATTATATACTATCTACCAATTAAAAATTTCTCTCATTTTATTCCTTTTATTTTTAAGATAATAGTTTAAACAATTACAACTTTTACGTATCAATTTTATTTTTGAAAAAATATGTCAAATTAATTCTTACTTCGTGTTCTTTAATTTGACATCCATATAGTATATATAAAGTAATATAAATATAATTATAATATATTTAGATGATTAAAATATTTCAATATAAAAATATAAGAATATTGAAGAAAAATATATTTTTAGTTTATTTTCATAAACAATTATTGATTTTTAAGAATTATTTTGTTCTGATTATAAAATAGTAAAATATATTACATTAATGTCAAATCATATAAAAAATTATATTAGTAAGAATACCGGTTGTATACTTTTCATGAAAGTTGATAATCTGGCGACAATGACGTAAGGAGCCTTAGTCCCAAAATACTTTGGGGTAGGCTATAATGAAAGTTGATAATAATAAATATAATTTAATTTTTTATTTATAAAATTAGATATAAGACTCATATTGTCCTATATGAAAAAAAAAATGCCGCTTAATTAATTTACTTGCTTCCTATCATGTGCCTTAGATCACATGATAAGATTTTATAAATGAAATTAAATCAAATAATAGTATATGTATACGTGATGTATAATCGACTCATGTATATTTTATAATAATTTTATAATATTATTGAAATTCGATCACATATTATTAATATAATAAAATATTTAATATTTTACGCCGTGCATCGCACGGGAGGACATCTAGTGTTTTATAAAATGAGTCATTTATTCCACGTGTAAATTAAATAGATCTATTATCTTTATGTAGTTTTAAGAAATAAACCGATTACCTTTCTGTGTAAATTAAATAGATACAACACCCTCTTTATCCTTGAAAAGTTGCAGATAACTTCATGTATTTTATCCAGAAGGGGCAAATGAACTTTTTTTTAAAAAATACAGAGAGGCAATATGTCTATTTTTAATTTACACAACGGTTTAATCGTCCGATTACCCTTCTGTGCAATGTTTGAAAAAGCGCCGCGCTGCGTGCCTTGAGGCGTGCCTTAGAGCGCTTTTCGCCGAAAACGCACTGAGGCGTTTGGCGACCTGCGAACTGCAGGTAAGACTTACGCCTTTTATCTGAGGCGCACGCTTTTAGGGCTCAGCGTGCGCCTATCACGCCTTCTATATGAGACCCACGTTTTTTATGTTTTTTTTAACCTAGCCCTGAAAACGACGTCGTTACCAAGCAGAATAAAAACAAAAAAAATCAATAAAGGGGATATCTCGGCCCTTTTTGACCAGAAACTCTAATTGCCAAACAAAAAGCTCCGCTGATTCTTCTCCTGCGCATTTTTTCAGGCAGAATAATTAAAAAAAATAAATATAGGGATTAGGTAAACAACTCTGAATTCAATTTTCAAGCGAAGCAAACATTGGATCAATTTGTGGAACTTATGTTTTTTTGTTGAAAGACTCATTATTCTTTAGTTCTGGATTATAATGGAATAAAACAAAATGACTCACTAAACTGGCTGCACTTCTTTTTCTCATGAAGTACTAGTCATTCCATGCAATTCTCGATGCAAGTTTCATTTTGGATCATCCGGAAACAGCCTCTCTGTGTTAAGACAGGGGTAAGGCTGCGTACATCCGATCCCCCCTTACCCCGCTTTTTGCGGGAGCCGTTGAGGCATTGGGGTAATGTTGTTGTTGTTGTTATGTTTTTAGACTTTGCATATGTTGTTTAAGTAGGATTATGACTTATATGAAGCTTATTTGTTTAAGGGATTAGTTTTTAGTAGGGGTGAGCTCGGTTCGGTTTGGTACAGTTTCTAGCTAAAACCGATACCGAACCGTATCTTATCGGTATCTAGCATTTGAGTACCGAAATGATTCGGTTTTAAATCGGCTCGGTGTGATCGGTTTCGGTATCGGTTCGGTAGCGGTTCGGTGTCAATGGGCTGATTAAATGGGTCACTTAAGTTGGGCTTGCACCAGGCCCAAATTGAACTACTTGGAGTAAATCAGACAATTGTAAGTTCAAATAGAAGGATTTATACATAATTAATCCACTCCAAAGCTTGAATAAAAATAAAATCTACTTCAATAACATGATAATAACTAAGGATTCAAAAAGTCCAATATCAGATTAAACAAAAGTCTTGAATTTCCTCCTCAGCACAGGTCCATCAATTCATAACAACCTGCACAAAGAAAAAACAAAGTCTACAGAATAGTCATCTGTTTTATCGGTTCAGTTCGGTTTTTAAAGTCGGGATCCATATCTAAAACCGAAACCGAACCGCATAGTTCGGTTTTCAAAATTTTAAAAACCGTACCATACCAATATCTTATTGGTTCGGTTTTTCGGTTTCGGTTTTTTTCGGTATTTTCGGTATTATCGGTTTTTGTCGGTTTTTCTGCTCACCCCTAGTTTTTAGGTGTTATTCTATATAAAAAAATGCACGCAGTGCTTACGCCCCGACGTCTCGAGGCTTACGCCTCGCTTTTTGGCAGGCCAACGCTTAGGCTTACGCCTTCGCCTTTTCAAACATTGCTTATGTGTAAATTAAATAGGCATATTACTGCTACTGTATTCTCAAAAAGCTGCAGATTGAGAGGACAAAATGCATATCCGGACAATGCAAATATAATGGGAGTATAAACACTAGTATGCTGCTTATAATCGAGTAACAACAACAACAACATCAGAGCATTCGTTGCAAAATGCTTTGAACTCGGCTAACACGAATCATTCTCTGAGTCAAGTCATCTACAATAGAACAGTCACAAGTGAAACACAAACAATTTTATACGAAAACTAAGAAAAATATAAGACAGGCGAACTTAATTTATCAAGAAACTCCAAAACATTCACTGCATATATTTATTAATCGTCTGCATCTGTTCATATGCACAAATCAAGTCAACAAAAGTCAACCCCCAATCTTCTGCATCTTTTTTTTTTTTCAAAAAGAAGCAGATGATGATGAAGAGTTCAAAATCCTGGCAATCTCAAAGGAAACAAAGGCATCAACACAAGCATACTGAACCTGAGCAGGAGTCAGCCACTGATAATCCCACCTACTCATCGTAATTCTCTTTGGCTTCTCCACGTCTTTATCCAGAACAACCTTAGCCAGGCCTTTCAACCCGGCTCTCTTCAGATCCGACTGACCGTACTTATCCGCCGCCAATTCCCTCAAATCGACTGTGTTCGTGTTGAACCCGAACTCGTAGTCCTCCTGAAGCTTCTCCAGATCCGAATCTATGCCGATCCCGACGAATGTGCAGTTAGGGTTTGCGAGGAAATCGGTGAGGGATTTGGGGATCGATGGGCAGTGGATGAGCTGGAAGATGAGGCAGCGGGCGCCGACGCAGAGCTGGAGCGTGGCGGCGGGGTTGTTGATGTAGCGGTTGAAGGACGGGCGCCACTCGATGTCGAGGCCGACGATGAGACTGTGGCGATGGATGGATTCGACGTCGGAGATCCACTGGGTGGCGATATCGGGGTCGTGGGTGACGGTTGTCAGTATGGAGTCTCCGAAGAAGACGACGTCGTAGGTGTTGTGGGTTTCGTAGGGTAATTCGTGGTCGATAATGCGGATCCCCATTGGTGTTGTCTGCTGTTCCGCCTTTTTTTTTCGCTGCGGACTCTTGGTAAAGGACTGTGAGGAGAAGACGAGTGGGTTAAAACGAAAAGAGAAGGGTCCGGGGACTGGAGGGAAAGAGTGTCACCGCTATGATTGGCGCGTGACTTGAAGATAATACTTTTTTTTGTAGAGACGAAACCTATCAACGTTCATAGGAAATTCCTAGGACATCATGTAAAAGTCAAATTCTAATGCCCTCAAGCGGAGAAGCTAAAATATGTACACCTCTAGAGAAAGAGTAAGCATAATGTGATAAAAAAATCGGCAACAAAGTTACCCTCTCGATGAATATGAGAGACATCCACCGTGTCAAAGCTGTGAAGATCCTCTCGAATACCCTCCACCAAAGAGCGGTACAGAGCATTACGCCTATGCTCTCCATTCACCATTGCAACTGCTGTCAAATTATCACTTTCTACTTGTAATGATTTTACCCCCAAATACAATGCATACCGAATACCATATAACATGCACCATACCTCCACTTGTAGGATTGAGCAAGCCCCTATATTAACCATAAATCCACCTCTATAACCCGCCCCCCAATATTGAAGCAAACGCGAAACATAAAATAGGGTTCATGGAGAATTACGGCGAGAATCTGCCGGCGTCGGTTTGGTGGGACCTAACGACTTGCTCGTTTCCGAGAGATAGTAGGTGTAAGAAATCCATTTTTAACGTACGGCAAGCTGTGTCGTTGAATTGCAAAATCAAGATTGTCGTCTACGGCAAGATCTCTGAATACACGAAATTTCTCGTCAAAGACGTCGTGGAGGTCAGATGCGCCGATCCAGAAGAAATGATTAAAGATATGAAAGAATGGGCAAACATGGTTCCTCCCCCAGCAAATTGCATGGTGGTTTCGGGCAACAAGGAGCTATTATCTACTGCTCTCGAGTACTTACGTCGTGAAAAATACAACATTCTCGTGGCACACACCCCCGGTGGAGATTATTCCGATTTGATTGCACTTGCAAGTCGTGCGTGGGACCATTCGAGTTTAGTTAATGGAAGACCCCCCTATCACGACGTTTGCACGGAGCCGGAGCCGGACAGCTTTGACCATGAAGAAGAAGAAGAAGAAGAAGAAGAAATAGAAGGTGCTAAATATTGGTGGGAAGTGCTAGACGAAGAAACTCAAAAACATAAACAAAAACAACAACAACAACAACAACAACAACAACAACAACAAGAACTGCAAGTATATACTTCAGTTTTGTGGGATGAAAGGACTTGCTCGTTTCCCATTGAGAGCGAGTGCCACAGCCTCATAGACAACATACGAACCGCTATCTACTCGGTTTGTCCCAACAGCGAAATCACCATGGCCACCTACGGCGAAGTCTTCGACCTTCCTTACTTCATCGATCGCATGACGGTGATGGAATACACCTCTCCTGATTGGCATTTACAAATAATGATCCGTAGTATGAAAGAATGGGCAAAGAGTGTTCCTCCCCCGGCAAATTTCTTGGTGATTTCAGGTAACAAGGGGCTGTCATCTACTCTCGAGTACTTACGCAGGCGAAACTATACCATCCTCGTGGCTCATCCTGAGGGGGATGATTATGGTGATCTTGTTGCAACGGCAAGATATGCATGGGAGCTTTCGAGTTTGATACATGGACATCCCCCTATCTAACATCCAGCTTTGACTATACCGAAGAAGACTGTAAAAATGAAGAAGAAGGGGAAGAAGAAGAAGAAGAAGGAAAGGACACGGACACATACGACATATCAAAAGTTCCGGTTCGATGGAAAATATATATTACCTCGTGTGAGTAACTCATCGCATTTGGTCCTGAATCCCAGTTAAAGACCACGAAACCTTTCTGTGTGTTTTTAATTTGAAACTTTTCATCTACTTGGTCTTGTATGATTTTAATTATCACCATCTCTCTTCTTGTTAATAAAAAAAAAAACATAAAACCACCTCTTCAAACACCACAAGAATCCCTCAATACCCTACCTCTAAAAGCATGGGTTGTCCCTCCATACAACGAGGCATCCGTAGTCAATTTCAACACATCTGCGGGCGGAGCACGCCAAAACACCAGGCGGGGTACCTGGACAATGCAATCACCGCACCCTATCTGTCGCTTAGTATCCTCTGTGGCTTTTGCAAGCACCCGAGATTTAGCATACAACGCTTTTTTCAAATGTTCCAACATACAATACCAAAAAGCATAGTCCAACGAACAACAATACCATCATCCACACTATCTCTTAAATTATGCAATACCCATTCATCAAAAGATAGTTCCAAATCAAAAAAGTTTGGCCACTTACTTGGAACAAGGATGCTCTCCCACACAATTCTCGCATCATGGCAGTCGCGGGGAAGGTGAAGGGGCGATTCATCATCCCTTCCACACATCCCACACATGGCACTATCGGCTAAATGTAAACTTCTCCTCTCCACATTCGTCGTGGCCCCATTATTGAGCCCCAACCAGAAACAAGTTTTAATATGTTGTGGTCGTACCACCTCCAAATCACATTCCAAGGGAAAAAGATAACCTCAACATCCGAAACATGAATACAATCATAAGCACTCTTCAAAGTGAACTCACCCGAAGCGGACAACCCCCAGAAGACAGTATCATCACCTTGCGAAGTAGCAGGTGGGAGAATTGTCGCGATCTTCGAAACCGCATCTGTCGGGATTAGATGCTCAAAAAGACTCCATCTCCACTGACCATCCTCTCCGATATAGAAACTCACTAGCTAATGCATGTGCGCTGGCGGGACCCTAGCAACGAGTTCGGCTAAAGTGTTATCAATGTTGAAGCAGGATTCGGTATATGGCCTATTGTGCGGAAGTGTAAATAAAGGTGTGGAAAATAAATCAACACAGGATTTATAGAGGTTCGGCCAAACGTGCCTACGTCCTCTCTTCAGTATCTTTTTCTATAGGTTAAAGATGAACCTTTGCACCTTTCTTATATCGGTCGAGGGATTACTATTATAATCTCTCTTCTATCGGTCGAGATAAACCGTTCACACACTTGTCTTTTTGTCGGTCCAAGTTAAACCATTTTCCTTTTCTATCGGACAAGGAATCAACCTATCTACCTTTCTATGGGTACTAGACAAACCTCACTCGGATATAGATTGCGATTCTAACAATGCCGGATCATTGATTCTAATAACACCGAATCCAATCTTATCCTTTCTTTTTCTTCTCGTGTATAATTTAGTGTTTGAACACTCAAACATTATCGATTAAGCATAATTACAACAACGATAATGATTACAATGATATCTCAGGTATATATGATTTGCTCAAGGTTGTTGTATATTTGATACCAAATGGTTTGGTATTTATAGCCATTTTCCTCCAACTAGTCGTTACTGCCTGCTGACTCTTTAGCGTGTGCTAGCCTTCCTGCATAGCGTACATTAAACACATTACGTACGTTAAGTCTTCTCGCTTACGTACGTTAACTGCTTGCAACTTTAGTCCAGTAGCTTTTGTCCATATTATTACGTACATTATGGCATCTCGATTACGTACGTTAACTATACGCTGTACCGTACGTTAACTATACGCTGTACCGTACGTTACAGTATATCTGTTGCATCCTTTTGTCAAACTGTCCGTTTGATTCCTTGACTTTGACCTGGAGACTTCCAACAGATGTCTTGTTTGAATTCTGAATTACTTCATTACGTATGTTATACTCCTCACGTTACGTACGGTATTCTCATTCGATAGCGTGCATTATTCTTGTAACTTAGCGTGCGTTAATACCATCAGGTAGCTTCGGTGAGACATCAGGTAGCTTTCACATTACGTACGTTATCTGCTTTACGTTACGTACGTTAAGCTGATCATGTAACTTTACTCTCGTCTGATCAGGTAACTTTCCTTCTTGTCTGATCTGATCAGTTAGCGTTCCTCAACTGATCTGGTCAGGTAACTTTTCCTATTCCGAGCGTCTTCGACTTCTTCGTTGTTTTGTTTCGCTTCTTTGTTGTTTTCCTTTGTTTAATAACTAATCATCAAAACTCAATAATGAATATTTGGAATAAAATATTCCAACAATCTCTCCCTTTTTGATAATTACAAAACAACACATTTGAATGAGATAAACCTGCAAAATAATATATATATATATACATATTCTACGAATCAAAGTTTTTGGCTTTGTTCGTTTTGTTAGTTTCCATCTCCCATCTTTTTTTCCTCCTTTTCGACTCCTTCTTTTTATTTTTCAACTTCTTCGTCTTTTTCGGGGTTTCATCTTTTCGACTTTTCTTCATATTTTCTTTTCTCCTTTCATGATTAATATATATTTTTATTTTTCTCGTCATTCTTCCATGATGCTTTTCTCGAATTTCTCCCCTTATATTATTCTTCTTTTATTCCATTCTTCTCCCCCTTTTTGTTATCAGCAAAAAGTATATAGAAACGATAATAGAATAAAATCATAATAAATATATAATATGATAAATGCAGAAAAGGGTAAACCCTCCTGACAAAAATCTCCCGTTAAAAAATATAAACTTCCACTGAGTTAAATACCAATTGATGAAAATTAATTTTTATTTTTGGGGATCCAACCGATAGTTAGTTTTTCATTTGAAACATAGATGGAATTGTGTGTTGGAATATTTATTCCACATATTAATAAATAAGCGTTTTGATGATTAAGTTGCTAAACAAAGCAAAACAACATCGAGGCGAAGCAAACATCGAAGCAGACGAAGACGCAAAAAGCTGGACAAAATACAAAGCTAGCGCACGCTAGACATATATGTTAGCGCACGCTAATGGGTTGGCTGCAGATCAGACGAGTTCGAAGTAACCTGAAGTGGTCACCTGATGACGATAGCGCACGCTACACCATGTTTACTAACGCACGCTATCAAAGACTTGTTACCGTTGTGAAGATATTCAAACCCAGAATGACGTATGCAGTGACATATGATTAGCGCACGCTATTGATAAATATTAGCGCACGCTAGATAGTTTGAATTCAGTTAATC
Organism: Orobanche coerulescens; assembly: GCA_033398695.1. Lineage (NCBI taxonomy): Eukaryota > Viridiplantae > Streptophyta > Magnoliopsida > Lamiales > Orobanchaceae > Orobanche > Orobanche coerulescens. The sequence continues at coordinate 4,347,470 of CM065810.1, forward strand.
AATCTGTTGGGAAAAGCTGGTCAAAGTCATAAAGTTGGAACGGATACTTTGACAAATTCATGCAACGGATACATGGTTAGCACATGCTACAAAGAGTGCTTAACGCACGCTAAATGTGTGTTCTTAACGCACGCAATGAGAAGCTAACGCACACTAAGGAGGAGAGTCAGTAGCCACTGGACTGAAGCTGGAACGCGCTAGCGCACGCAACACGCACGCTAGAGAGTTTAGCGCACGCTAAGTAGACAAAACTAGCGCATGCTAATGACAACTGGCAGTAACGGCTAGTTTGGAGGAAGAAGGCTATAAATACCAAGTGAGTTGGTATTATTCCATACAACAACATTGAGCAAAGCATACATAAGTGTTATATCATTGTAAACATTATAGTTATTGTTCTTGAGCTTAATTGAGAGTGATTGAGTGTTATTCACAAAATCATACACGAGCGAGAAAAAGCAAAGATACGATTGGATTCGGTGTTATTAGGATCAAGGATCCGGCATTGTTAGAATCGCAATCGATATCTTAGTGAGGTTTATCTAGTACCAATAAAAAGCTAGAGTGGTTGATTCCTTGTCCAATAAAAAAGGAAAACAGTTTAACTTGGACCGACAAAAAGACAAGTAAGAGAACGGTTTTACTCTAACCGATAGAAGACGAGCTTAACGGTAATCCCTCGACCGATAGAAGAGAGGTGCAGAGGTTTTGATCTTCATCCAAGAGAAAAAGATACATCGAGAGAGGACGTAGGCACGTTTGATCGAACCTCTATAAATTCTTGTGTGGTTTATTTTCCGCACCTTATTTACGCCAAACGGCGCAAATACCGATCTTGCACCAACAATTGGTATCAGAGCGGTACTCCAATACACGGCTTAGCAACCGAGGAGAAAAGCTCCAATGGCGTTTCAAATTTCTCCCGTCGAAGGCCTTGCTCTCAACCGACCACCATTTTTTGGTAGCTCAAACTTCATGACCTGGAAGAAGAAGATGTCGATATTTATTCGAGCTTACGACATCGAGCTATGGAAATTTATTTGTCTTGGTCCCAAAATTCTGACGAACTCAAACGGAACTCTCAAAACCTTTGAAGAGTATGACGATGCGGATTGGAAAAACGACCACTATAATTGCAAAGCCACGCAATTATTATATTGTGCATTAAATCCGGAAGAACACAACTGGATATCCTCGTGTGATAGTGCCAAAGAAATTTGGAAAATACTTGAGGTAACACATGAAGGTACGTCTCAAGTAAAGGAGACGAAAATAAACATGATCCTTCACGAGTACGAATTATTCCAAATGAAGGATGACGAATCCATCACGATTATGCTCGACCGTTTTTCGGTCATCACTAATGTATTAGCATGTTTTGGAAAACACTTTCGAGTAGTGAGAAAGTAAAGAAAATTCCCCGATCACTACCTCGAGAATGGGACGGTACGGTGACGGCAATAATAGAATCTAAGGATTTAAACAATCTTGATTTTAGTGCTATCGTTGGTTCTCTTATCAACTACGAGATAGTTCTAAAGTCTCGGAATGCCAAACCAAAACCGAAGGAACGATCGGTAGCTATGAAAGCTAAGATGTCGAGAAAGAAAGAAGAAATCCCCGTGGACGAAAGCGACGAAGAATCGGCATATTATGCCAAGAATATTAATAAGTTCCAACACTTATTAAACCGGAGAAAACAGGACATCCAAAAGGGCGAATCCAAGAAATTCGACAACACTTGTCGATTATGTGGTAAACCAGGCCATTTTGCTAAGAATTATTGTGTAAAACCCAAGGAGGTTTTAATTGCCACATGGAGTGACGAAGATATCGAGGATGAAGATTTCATGAATCAAAATAATCTCGCACTCATGGCCCGGAGTTCATTCGACGAGAGCGACGTCGAAAGCCAAGTAAGTAATTCTTACGACGAACTTTTTGAAGCATTCGAGTTATTACATACCGATTATCAAAATGCTTTAAATGAGATTAAATCCCTTAAATCTAAATACAAATATTTGGAAAATGAATATTCCAAAATTCTTAAGAAGGGAAAATTTGTAGAAATCGATCATTCTAAATGCATTGAAAATGAAAATATTTTAAAGAATGATCTTGTTAAAGTTCAAACCGAGCTCAAAAATTTAACGAAGAAATTTTCTCTCGGAAACGAGAAATTTGAAAATATGCTCTCAGTTCAAAAATACACGTTAAATAAAGAGGGGTTAGGATTCAAACCACGTTTTAAAAATGAATTCGTAAATTTCAAAATACCCCATTGTGAAAAATGTTTGAAAATTGGGCACCACATTTCGAACTGTAAACGCCCAAGACGGACGATTAAAGTTAAGAAAATTTGGGTTCCTAAAGGAACAATTGTTTCAAATATCGTCTATATCTCAAAACAAAAACCAACTTTCGGTTGGATCCCCAAAAATTAATTGATATTTTACAAGGGGGGAGATAATATTTTCCGGGGGAGATATTTCCTATTCTTGCATATTTTTTTATATTCATCATTTGGTATCATGCATATTCAAATTGATATCCTCTATATTTTTTTTTTCACTTTTTGCTGAATACAAAAGGGAGGAGAAGAAGTTGAATCGGATAAAAGCGTCATGAAAGATATGATGAGGAAAATAAAAAGTAAAAAGGAGGAGAAAATAATAAAAATCGAAAAAGTCAAAAAGGGGAAGAAAGCATACAAAAAGGGGGAGAAACGAAGAACGAAGAAGTCGAAAATAACAAGAAAAAGAAAAAGGATTGGAGAAACTAACGAAACGATCAAAGTCGAAAACTTTGAAAAGTACATATATATATGTATATATATATATATTTATTTTACAGGTTTTATCCAATTCAAGGGTTGTTTTGTAATCATCAAAAAGTGGGAGATTGTTGGAATATTTATTCCACATATTAATAAATAAGTGTTTTAATGATTAAGTTGCTAAACAAAGCAAAACAATATCGAGGCGAAGCAAACATCGAAGCAGACGAAGACGCAAAAAGCTAGACAAAATACAAAGCTAGCGCACGCTATACATATAAGTTAGCGCACGCTAACGGGTCCCGGCTGCAGATCAGACGAGTTCGAAGTAACCTGAAGTGAAGTCACCTGATGACGATAGCGCACGCTACACCATGTTTACTAACGCACGCTATCGAAGACTTGTTACCGTTGTGAAGATATTCAAACCCAGAATGATGTATGCAGTGACATATGATTAGCGCACGCTATTGATAAATATTAGCGCATGCTAGATAGTTTGAATTCAGTCAATCAATCCGTTGGGAAAAGCTGGTCGAAGTCATAAAGTTGGAACGGATACTTTGACAAATTCATGCAACGGATACATGGTTAGAGTGCTTAACGCACGCTAAATGTGTGTTCTTAACGCACGCAATGAGAAGCTAACGCACGCTAAGGAGGAGAGTCAGTAGCCACTGGACTGAAGCTGGAACACGCTAGCGCACGCAACACGCACGCTAGAGAGTTTAGCGCACGCTAAGTAGACAAGACTAGCGCACGCTAATGACAACTGGCAGTAACGGCTAGTTTGGAGGAAGAAGGCTATAAATACCAAGTGAGTTGGTATTATTCCATACAACAACATTGAGCAAAGCATATGTTGATATTTCTATGTTACAAACTTGCTGGGCGAAAATTAAATTACAACTGGAAACTACAATTACAACTCGAAAACTGAAAATACAGGACTCGAGGCGGAATTAAAAATACAATGAAAAATAAAATTGAATCTGCACTAACAAGAAACAAGTTAGAAATACAAGAAGATAATCGAAACAACAAAAAACAATAAATGAAACCAGACTGTGGTAAAAGTCGCCCGAAGATGCCTTCTGCCCGCAAGACGAGAAACGCCCCGGTAGTGTTCACGGATTAGCGGCTCGTCCCCAAAGGTCAACGACTTTACGTCTCTACAGTAGCAACACCGCAAACTGGAGAGCTCCGACGAACTGGAAGAGTTGAGGACAAAGCTCCGACATATGATATGTAGAGGATGATAAAAACTGTATGTTTATGCCGAGTTCGAAGTTGCATGTACTGATGCAGAGGGACACATGCCTATTTATAGGCCACTCACACTGCAGGGGGGTTTAAACACAGCCCTTATGACTGTCATAGGAGTTTCGAATTTCAAAAGTTGGCAGGAGTTACATAATTCAGATCTGCCAATTACTCCTCCTCATAACACCTATGAGGTTACTTCCGGGTTGGACTGAATTTGAACAGTCAGGACGCACCTGTACTGTATTCAGCTCCTTAACCATTTGACGGATGTACCTGGACATCCTTATGTGCACATACGAGCCCAACTACGTTGTTGAGCTTGTCCAAAAAATTCTTTAAGCTAGCCCAAGGCCTAGCTCACGGCCAAGCCCACGAACAAGCCCAAAGACCAGTCCAAAGACCAATTGCCAAGATCCAAGATCCAAGATCCAAGATCCAAGTCCAAGATCAAGACAAAGATCAAGGCCAAGGCCAAGGTCCAAGGTCCACGGCACGCGGCACGCGGCACGGGGCTCACGGCTCGCGGCCGCGGCCGCGGCCGAGGCCGAGGCGAGGCGGGCAGGCGACGGCGCGCGCGTGTGCGCGCGTGTGGGCTTTAAGCCCATACACATGTGCCATTAATTATTATATGCATAAAGGTAACTCTTTATATACTAGAATAATGATGGTTCATTATTCAATGTGGGATTCCATCCCTTATTAATTCACAATTAAGTGACAATCTTTAATTCACTATTTCTCACTCACCGGGAATCGGTTTAGAGAAAGTGAATATACCACGATCATCTACTCGGAACGTAGATCGATCCTATGATATTTAATTTTACAAAATAAAATTAAAATCATTAACGATTCCAACAATCCCCCACATGAGTGAAAATAGCCCAAATGCAATATGCAGACTCAAGCTCAGTCCTCAAGAGGCGTTAAAGTATAAGGATAGGTAGTTTGTGACTTTGAACCTTCCATAGTTAACATCATAGGGTACACAGGCGGATTAGTGGCTTGATGCTTTGAACTATTCCCCCACGGCGTGCACCGAGAGGTCCGAGACAATGGTGCTAACACTTGAACACCTCAACCTCATCCGTTCTCACGTTTTGTGTCCTTTGCGGGCCTTGGACACCCCTTTGGATTCATAAGTGTATTTCATAAAGCGGCCCCCACTTATCACTTATATAGGTGATTCTTTACCGAGTATCTTGCCATAATCAACCTCCTTGAGGTCTTTAGGAATCATTAAAAGTCATAGACTTAACCTCACCATTAGGCAAGCTTTCAACACTCAATTGCTCTGTAGGGATTAAACTTAGATGAGTGTTTCACACGAACTCTCATAGTTTAGTTCTACCATTGAATCAAGTTCTTGGGATCTCCAGTCATCTTGGTTGGGTTACTGTTGCGATTATTCTTGAACGCAAGTGTACGTTATCGTATACAAGTAATAAAGTGATGAGTGAGTATCGTTCCCACGAGGACTGAATCACTAACTTCCGATTTTTATGTATTCTAGTTTTATTTGAACAATCGAACTCTGGTTTTGCAATTAATTACTAAAAGAATTAATAAAAGACTAAACAGTAAAAACGATAGCTTGAAGAAAGGGAATCAAATGATGAATAAGTCTAGGATTCTGAATCCACCTCGGTTTATCCGAATTTACTCTCGATTATCTGAAGTTAATGATTTTCCCAATTTATTGAAGGCGAAGATTGCTAATATATTCTACCGCCTCTCCCGAGGTCAATAGATTTTTCTAAAGGCGAATAACGCACTCTATCCCTAGGTGAATTAATTCGTCAATAGGCAAAAAGCATAAAATCTCCAAAAGGCCACGTAGTTCCTATGAGTATATTCCTATCTCACAGAATAAAACGGTCCTCACCAATAGTTCCTCACCAACTCTCCTCTCCCGATTCGAATTGAATGATTAAAACAATACAACTATTGGCCAGATAATTGAAAGCATTAAACACGATTGGGAAAACTCAACAAAAAGGGAATTAAATAGATAATCTCAAGCAAATCCGTCAAAACGTAAGTTTCATCAAAATCCTAGATTAGGGTTTTAGCCTGACATGCTAATTAATAAAAATACAGAATTATAAATAGAAGCATGAAAATCAAACGCAGATGAAGAGCTCGGATTCCTCCGTTCTTCGGCTTCCGCCCTCTGCTCTTGAAGTCTTCTGCTTCTCTTCCTATTCTGTCGTCTCCTCCAAGATTCTCTGATTCCAAGATTCCAGATTTTCCAGAATGATTAATTAGGGTCTTAAACCCTTATTTATAGCTCTGCACAGTCTCCAAATCGCGTCCATGTGAGTAGGTCGAGAACTGGCTTCAAAACGGCCCAAATCCGCGCGGAGCACACCATAACCGCCTAGTGTGCCGCGGCTCACTTAATCTGTGCCGCGGCACATGGTCTTCAGCTGGACGCCTGGGCGCCTTTTAATTCATCGTCTGCGGCTCACTGGATCGTGCGCGGCACAGTCTGATCTACTTTGTGCCATTGGTCCTCTGCGTGTCTGCGGCCACCTTCCTTGTGCCGCGGCTTACGGCCAAAATTTGCCGTTTTCGCCCGTTTCGCCTCGTTTTAGCTTCCGGACTCCAATCTCCTGATAAACATACAAAATTATGGCATTAAAAGCTCATTTAAGCAAATTTACTCTCCAAAATAATACAAAATAATGATAAATAAGCGTATAAAAATACGTGTAACAAATACCCCCAAACTTAGGCATTTGCTTGTCCTCAAGCAAAAAGAATTAAATTCAACAAAAGAATGTCGTGAATAATCGTGCGACTCATAGTGCTCAACCTAATCAATACTATCCTGAAATTCTCTCTGAAAAATACGAGTATCGTAATAGCGAGCTACACTCAGAACACTGATTCTACAAAGTAACCAAGTTCAGTCCTAATTACTCGCTCATGAAGAAAATCCAGCTCAAAGATTAACAAACGTGAATCTAATCGACCGTCAATATGAAAGGTTAAAATAAACGAGCTAAAATTCGCCCCGTTCCTCAGTCTAATGGCAAAATTTTCACGAGTTTCATAAAAATAATCCTCGGACAGTATTCCCTTATATATATATGCTCAAGAAATTGATTCGAGTTAACCACTAGGTTCGGATCTCGGGATGTTTCATCGGGATAATCCTAGGGTGGAACTTCCATTATCATGTATTGGGAAACCGTTTGACGTAAAAGACACTCATGGGGCACATGGATGCTTCTAGTTACTAAGTTCCCCTCCACAGCGGAGAAACAACTCGAATAGCTAATTCCCGCATGTCCAATCAAGGTCATGCTTTACGCGAGAGTAAACAACGGGTCACGTGAATACCCCCGGTTACTAGGCTCCCTATCATCGGCACATGTGAAATTTCTAAATCACTAGTCTAATTAGGGTCGTCGTTTTACGCGAGAGTAAACAACGGGTCACGTGAATACTCCCGGTTACTAGACTTCCCATCATAGAACAAATATTATCTCGACTATTAGGAAAAACTGACCGACTCTAAACTCAATCTAAGTGCCGACACGACTTATGCTACAGGACGACTAGCTAACCGAAAAGTGTAACCAAACATATCGACGGTGATTTTAAAACACGCATGTATCCTCTCTTATCCGCCAAGACCTCTACAATCACGAAAAAAAAAATTCGGACCAAAATGAAGACTAAGCATAAACAGAAATCGCTGACTACAACCCGACTAAAACTCGACCGTTTCTTCAGAGAGAAAAATAGTGTCGTACATCAGTATTACACAAATAGAAGCACGAAAAATTCACGAATAGAGTAAAATCAAGACAAGCAAGGCTATCGACAAAAAGATAACTAAAATAACAAAAAGTGCAACGAAATAAGTACAACAATAAATGTAGCGACAGAAAGTAAACCCCCCCCCCCAAACTTAGGACGTACATTGACCTCAATGGACAAAATATAATATGCAATAGAATAAGATGTTAGGAATATGCCCTCGAATGCCACTCAGAGAATGAGAGAGTGAGAGCAATTGTATTGTAATTATGAATATTATATTTAATAAGGCAATTATTATTTCTATATTATTGTATATCACTGGCATTGTGATTTGGTATATAGAATAGTAGTCCTTGCATTTGAGAGTGAACATTCTACTCCTTATAGAGATAAGGAGATAGGCACTAGAAGTGTTTAGAGCTCGAATGCTTAACTAGTTCGCAAGTCGATAAAACTTAACAGCACATTAAGTTTTAATAAGACTTGTATAATCGATGCTAGGACGTGTGCACGTCTTGATAGCATAGTTATAAGTATATTGGTGGGACCAGTATACTCGAACATGACTCATACTCGATTCAGTCACACGGTATTCACTCTCGGAGAGTCGATGACGAATCGAAAGGTTGTGATAGTATACGTGGACCTTTGACTTGAGGGTTCAGTAGAAGATGTGTCTGTGACGTTTAGTTTGTCATTAGAGTAGTTAGACTCATTTGCTTAATTGCTGAGTCGACCTCGAAGTGCGGACTATACGGGCAGTAGCGCGATCTTTCTTTGTACGCCAAGAAAGGATTCTATCTCCTGTTAGTGAGCAGGCGAATGTCCTATACGGTTAATGGCAAATAAGATCATAAGTCTTTGGCTAAAGCATTCTGATATAGTCGTATTAGATACACTATTAATCAGTCGGTCTTGATTTGCATTAACACATGTATAGAGTTTAGTCAACAGTAGGGTTTGACTTTACCGTGACCCGAAGACTTGACCGGGACATCTGATGAAGGGTCTATACGTATATAGTATTCACGACATAATGGTTCTGGAATGATTCGTTCATTCGTTCTCAGTCGGGGTTTACAGTGCGGCCCGCTAGGCTGGCTAAGTGCTGCCCGCACTCATTGGTTCCTCCCAATGCCGGCTGAGACGAACCTACGGAGTCGCGCAATAGGATCATTGATGGATAAATGTGAATTAATAATCTCTCTTATAATATTAGATATTAGATATCTAATTTTGATTTATCGGATAAATCAAATAGCGGTCTTATGAATTGTAAGTAGGTTACTGGGTGATTACTTTAATTCATAAATTATATTTCTTAGAGAAATATATATTTGTGTTTGATATAATTAATTAATTGGATTAATTAATTAGTCCAAACACATTGGAAATAAAACGGATTCGTTTGACGAACATCCTAGACACGAGGATTCGTTTTGTGAACATCCAGTACACGAGCCGAGTAAATTCGACCCGTCTTCTTGGAAATTTCCCTTAAGGCCACCCCCCCTCCATCTCTTGTCTCTTATATACTTATTTTATGTCACTAGGTGACATATGTAAGGTGTATTTGATACCCTCAATCATGTGTTAAAGGTAGACTTTAATTTTTTTATAAATAAAAGTCTTTAAAAAGGAGTGAGGACAACTTCTTCTTGCTTTAACTCATAATCACGAATTTGAGAGAGAGAGTAAGGTAGAAAACTTCATCTTGATCTTAGAGACAAGATATAAGAAGAATACATTGAGAGAGAAAATTCCTACAAGCTTCCCTAGCCGCATTCTTGAAGAAAGGAAGCTTGTCGATTTTTCCATCAAGTTCCGGCGTGTGAAGTAGAGGCATCTTGCTATATATGCTTGGAACGAAGGGCTCTTCATCATCATCATCATCATCATACGAAGGTTTTTCAGAGACATCATAAGTATGGGACTTTGATTCCTTGATCTTCGTATTTTTCTTTTCGTATATACGTTACTTGATCGATCCTCTTAGGGATTCCGTTTATTCTTCCGTTGCATTTATTTTCTGTGGAATCCCAACAGTGGTATCGGAGCGAGGTCAAATATATCGTATATACGATCATCTTTGCATTTGGAATGTTATTTGATGATGTTTATGATTTAGAATCATAATAGATATAATCGAAGAAATTTAATCGTTCGTAGTAAGTCAAGTTTCGACTATTTTATGTGAATTATAAATCTGAAAAATTTGATTTTTGTTGATTTATAAGTTCTTCATGAAGTTAAGAAACTTTTTCGCTTTAGGCGAGTGAAAAAATGAGAAAAAGCGGGGTTAAACACGAATACCGCATTTAAGACGCAGTGCCGGGCAGCTTCGGGCTTCATTGCTGGCCGGCCGAGAGTGACTCGGTAGGCTCAGTAGCTGCCGCCAGCCTGCTGGCGGTGGCGAGAGTGACTCGGTCCGGCGGTTTCGGGTTTTCGACCCGATTTTGAATCGGGCCGTGGTGGGCCCGATACCGGATTTTCCGACTCCATTTGTGTTTATATTTCGTTGTAATAATTTCATAAATTTAAATTGTATTTAATTAGAATAAATAAAATATTTGGAATATTTTTTAAGGGAAGTTATTAGACGAGAATATTGTTTTGGCCGGATTACTTTGAACGGATTAAAATGACGATTATAAATATTAATTTGATTAATATTGTAGAAATTAAATAAATTAATTTTTATATTAATTGGATTAATATATTAATTGATTATTTAATTTTATTTACCGTTACATGTTGTATGAAATGCCTTATGTGATGGTGATATAGCTCGTGGACTTAGTTGTTGATTTGTTCGATTCGATATGGTTGTAAAGGCCATTTTGAGCCTATTTATTTTTACTAGAAAATATGTATTATAGGACGTATTGTTCAATGATGTAATTATTCATATGGCTATGACGAAGATCGAAGACGACCGACTAGAAGACGAAGAATCAATACTATATTTTTCCTTTCTTTATTTGGCTTGGCCCAATACTTAGGAAAAAGTCCATGAGCTATATGTTGGTAGTAACTAGGTTGCTATTTATTGTTTTTCATTTTGAATGATTGACAAACCACAAACCGCGCTTATAAACGGATTAATGTGCAAAGTGTAACATATAATCGCGTTAATACTCCCACTTACAAACACTAAGTTATAAAGGTTACGAGGTTTCCTACCCTCCGTCAAACTCATGAAAAATTGAAATCTAAACCGGAATATTATTCTTCCGAGTATGTCGGGGTAATATTTTTGGGAAAAGTTGATAAATTCCTAGAGTGCATTAGATGCCTTTGGTTGTGACAAATCAAACCCCTATAAACCGTATGGGTTGCGGGTAAGATTCAATTGTCGACTAATAGGAGTTGACGGTTTAAACTTAGATAGTTCATGAGCCATAGAAACCGAATGGGTTGAGGGCAAGTGAACTAGGGGTAAAAGAAGATCGAATCATCCATTAGATGGGTTGGTATTAGACACCACTTTATAAAGAATAATAGAATATAAACCGTATGGGTTGCCCTCTATTAAACTTTGTAAAGAAATCGATCACCACTATGAAGTCACCCAAGACTTCCGAATTTAACATGGGAGTGTGTAAATGCCGATAAAATAGTGGGAGCCGAGTTATGAATAAAGAAAGTCCTTAAATTCTTTACTCGGATCATAATTAAACAATCACTAACGAATCTCAAATTATTCTCTGCAGTTAACAAAACTCTCAATATGACAATGAACCCGCTCGCTATACTACTTGAAAAGAACGTCTGGTAGTCGAACTATGTGGATCGCCGGAACTTGAGGATTGTCCTAACTATGGAAATGCTGGGATACGTCTTGGAGGCGGACATCCCAGCAGCTCCTGCAAGAACCCGAGCCAATCAGGAAGATGTCGATGCCCATGAGAAATGGGTAAAAGACGACATAAGAGTGCGAGGGTACATGTTAGGCTCAATGACCAATGAGCTTCAACGTGCCCATGAAAAGATGACATCTTCACGAGCCATCTTAGCGCACCTGGCTGAGCTCTATGGAGAGCATAGCCGAACTGCTAGATATGAGATATCAAAGCAATTATTCGGCGCCAGGATGAAGGAAGGAGAGAAGGTTGGGGACCATGTCCTCAAGATGATCTCGATGATTGAGAGATTGGAAGCTCTTGATTTTCAGATGCATGCATCTCTCCAAACTGACCTTATCCTGCAGTCACTTCCTGACTCCTTTTCCCAATTTGTCATGAACTTCAATTGCAATGAGATTGCATGTAACTTAGCTGGGCTAATGAACAAACTGACGACTGCCTAGTCTCAGATGAAGACAAAGGGAAAGGAAGCTGCACTTGTGATTTCTTCTAAGACTTGGAAGTCCAAGAATAAGAAGAAAAAGAACTAGAAGCGATTAGGTCCGATAGCCAAGATCGACAAGGGAAGGGGCAAGGCCCCAATGGTTCAAAAGAGCTCAGGGGCCATGAAAACGGACGTATGCCTCAACTGCGGTGAGCTAGGCCACTGGAAGAGGTATTGTCCAAAGCTTGACCTTAATGCGCCGTCAGGTCCGGAACTATGGGTGTTAGATACAAATTGTTCTGAATCGTATATTCTACTTCTTGGATACTTGATTCCGGTGCGAGTTCTCACATTTGTACAATGAATCGGGATCTGGAACGCAGTAGGAAGTGGATTCGGGGAGGTGATAGTCACCGTCGGAAGTGGGCATAGTGTCGAGGCTTCTGATATCGGATCCCTTATGTTGGATTTAGAATCTGGTTTTATTCTCACTTTAGATGATGTACTTGTTTTGCCCAAGGGGCACAAGAATATTGTATCAATTCCGGTCATGGACCGAAAGGGATTTCACTTCTTTATTGGAGATGGGTCCTATCGTATTTATTTCAGAAATAAATTGGTTGGTACTGCTACATTATTAAATGGTTTATACCATTTAAATTTAAAGAATAAGACAACTGTGAACACTATAACTAGGAAGCTTGGTAGGGATGAAACGAACCAAGCACTTAAGTGGCATCTTAGACTTGGTCATATCGGTCAGACCAAGGTTCATAAAATGGAGAAAGATGGGCTTACGTGTCCATTGGGATCAGATCCCTATCCAACTTGTGAATCTTGCCTTCAAGGCACAATGACTAAGTTACCCTTCACAGGGACTTTTGAAAGAGCTGCTGAAAAACTTGGATTGATCCATACCGACGTCTGTGGCCCTTTTGAAGTGGCACGAGACGGCTTTCAGTATTTCATTACATTCACTGATGACCATACCTGTTATGGATTCGTGTACTTAATGAAACATATGTCTGTAGCTTTTGATAAATTCAAGGAATTTAAAACCCTTGTTGAAAATCAAACAGGTTACCGTGTTATGACTCTTCGGTCGACGGGTGGTGAGTACATGAGTACCGAATTTGATGAGTTCTTAAAAGAACTAGGAATAGTGTCACAATTCACTCCTCCGGCTACTCCACAATTAAATGGTGTATCGAAAGAAGGAACCGAACCTTGTTGGACATGGTTCACTCCATGCTTAACTATCTTGATCTACCGATTTATCGTGGGGTTACGCGCTCCTTCTTGCTGTGCATATCTTGAACAGATGTCCTTCCAAATCCGTTCCTAAGACTCCCCATGAGATGTGGAGAGGTAGGAAACCAAGTCTTAATCACATTAGGATTTGGGGATGCCACCTTATGTCAAGAAGACTAAAGTAGAGAAATTGGAAACTAGGTCCGTGAAAGGTCGTTTCATAGGATATCCAGGGATTCCATGGGATATCTATTCTACATGCACGAAGATCATAGGATCATCGTTGCTATACAAGCACACTTCTGGAAGATCGGTTTATTCAGAAGGAGGCGGTAGAAATATTTCTTTGGAAGAAATAAAAGAAACACCAAATGAGACACCTATGCAAGATACAAGAACCGAACCTTCGAAATACAAATACACCTCGCAAGTCTAGTAGAATTTCTCAATTACCTGAGAGGTATGGCTATCTGCATCAAGAGGAACTGGGTGTCCATGAGATGACAGAAAGTAGTCAAGAGAAAGATCCTTCTACATACGACCAAGCGATGGTAGACGTTGACTCCACCAAGTGGCAAGAAGCTATGGAAGCCGAGATAGACTCAATGCATGCTAATCAGTGCTGGACTTTAGTAGATCGTCCTAAAGGCATAGTGCCTATTGGAAACAAATGGATCTATAAGAGAAAGACTGATGGAGATGGCAAGGTTGATACCTATAAGGCCTGGCTTGTGGCAAAGGGTTATTCCCAAAGAGAAGGAATCGATTACTTCGAGACCTTCTCTTTGTAGCTATGATTAAGTCTATTCGCATGATGCTTGCTATAGCACCCACTTAGATTATGAAATATGGCAAATGGATGTGAAAACGGCATTCCTAAATGGATTCCTCGAGGAGGAGATTTATATGGAATGACTAAGGGATTCATATCTCAAACCAATATTTATAAAGTATGCAAACTTCAGCGTGCCATTTATGGATCAAGCAAGCTTCACGGAGTTGGAATCTTCGTTTTAACGAGACAGTCAAAGAGTTTGATTTTGTCCAAAACGAAGAAGAGCCCTGTATTTACTAGAAGGTTAGTGGGAGAAAATTGCGTTCTTAATACTATATGTAGATGACATTCTACTTATAGGAAACAGCGTAGGAATGCTCGATTACGTGAAAGCTTGGCTTTCTAAAGAGTTCTCAATGAAAGACTTGGGAGAAGCTACCTATATTCAGGTATTCGTCTCTCTAGGGATAGAGCGAAAAGAATGTTAGGTCTTTCCCAATCCTCTACATAGAAAAGATCCCCAAGCGATTTAGGATGGAAGATTCTAAAAGAGGGTTTCTACCTATGCAACATGGTGCAAAACTTTCCTTAGAGATGTGTCCTCAAAGTGAGGAAGATAGAAAGGAAATGAGCAAGGTACCTTATGCTTGCAGAGGGTAGCCTTATGTATGCAATGATTTGCACTAGACCGGACATTGCCTATCTTTGTGAGCGTAGTAAGTCGGTTTCATCAAATCCAGGCGGGAACATTGGGCTCAGTAAAGAACATTCTTAAGTACCTAAGGAGGACTAAAGACTTGGTTCTTACATACGGCGGTGGAGAACTAAGAGTGATGGGTTATACAGACTCGCATTTTTCTGGGACATGGATGCTCGGATGTCCACATCGGGGTATATCTTTACTCGAATGGTGGGCGATTTCTTGGAGAAGTGCCAAGCAAAGTTCGACCGCTATCTCCACATGTCAAGCCGAATATCGTGCAGCCACGGAGGTCGCTAAAGAAGCTTTTGGATAAAGAAGTTCACCGAGGAACTTCAAGTGGTTCCTAACGCAGAGAAGCCCGTGACACTATTTTGTGACAACGACGGAGCCATTGCCTGAGCTAAGGAGCCTAGGGCTCACCACAACACTAAACATATTGCGAGAAAATATCATTTTGTTAGAGAAATGGTTCGGGATGGGAATGTTACATTTGCAGAGTAGACACAAGAAATAACGTTCTTGATCCGCTTACTAAGCCACTATCTCGGAAGGTCTTAGAGAGACATCTGGAGAGTATGGGTATTAGATACCATAGTTTGTGGCATTGAGTGCAAGTGGGAGATTGTTAGGAATATGCCCTCGAATGCCACTCGAGAATGAGAGAGTGAGAGCAATTGTATTGTAATTATGAATATTATATTTAATAAGGCAATTATTATTTCTATATTATTGTATATCACGGCATTGTGATTTGGTATATAGAATAGTAGTCCTTGCATTTGAGAGTGAACATTCTACTCCTTATAGAGATAAGGAGATAGGCACTAGAAGTGTTTAGAGCTCGAATGCTTAACTAGTTCGCAAGTCGATAAAACTTAACAGACATTAAGTTTTAATAAGACTTGTATAATCGATGCTAGGACGTGTGCACGTCTTGATAGCATAGTTATAAGTATATTGGTGGGACCAAGATACTCGAACACGACTCATACTCGATTGATCACACGGTATTCACTCTCGGAGAGTCGATGACGAATCGAAGGTTGTGATAGTATACGTGGACCTTTGACTTGAGGGTTCGAGAGAAGATGTGTCCGTGACGTTTAGTTTGTCATTAGAGTAGTTAGACTCATTTGCTTAATTGCCGAGTCGACCTCAAAGTGCGGACTATACGGGCGGTAGCGATCTTTGGCATGCGCCAAGAAAGGATTCTATCTCTGTTAGTGAGCGGCGAATGTCCTATACGGTTAATGGCAAATAAGATCATAAGTCTTTGGCAAAGCATTCGATATAGTCGTATTAGATACACTATTAATCAGTCGGTCTTGATTTGCATTAACACATGTATAGAGTTTAGTCAATGATGAGGTTTGACTTTACCGTGACCGAAGACTTGACCGACATCGATGAAGGGTCTATACGTATATAGTATTCACGACATAATGGTTCGGAATGATTCGTTCATTCGTTCTCGATCGGGGTTTCTGAGGCGGCCCGCTAAGTGGCTAAGTGTTGCCCGCACTCATTGGTTCCTCCCAATGCCGGTGAGACGAACCTACGAGTCGCGCAATAGGATCATTGATGGATAAATGTGAATTAATAATCTCTCTTATAATATTAGATATTAGATATCTAATTTTGATTTATCGGATAAATCAAATAGCGGTCTTATGAATTGTAAGTAGGTTCTTTGGGTGATTACTTTAATTCATAAATTATATTTCTTAGAGAAATATATATTTGTGTTTGATATAATAAATTAATTGGATTAATTAATTAGTCCAAACACATTGGAAATAAAACGGATTCGTTTGACGAACATCCGGTACACGAGGGATTCGTTTTGTGAACATCCAGATTACGAGCCGAGTAAATTCGACCCGTCTTCTTGGAAATTTCCCTTAAGGCCACCCCCCCTCCATCTCTTGTCTCTTATATACTTATTTTATGTCACTAGGTGACATATGTAAGGTGTATTTGATACCCTCAATCATGTGTTAAAGGTAGACTTTAATTTTTTTATAAATAAAAGTCTTTAAAAAGGAGTGAGGACAACTTATTCTTGCTTTAACTCATAATCACGAATTTGAGAGATAGAGTAAGGTAGAAAACTTCATCTTGATCTTAGAGACAAGATATAAGAAGAATACATTGAGAGAGAAAATTCCTACAAGCTTCCCTAGCCGCATTCTTGAAGAAAGGAAGCTTGTCGATTTTTCCATCAAGTTCCGGCGTGTGAAGTAGAGGCATCTTGCTTTAGGTGCTTGGAACGAAGGGCTCTTCATCATCATCATCATCATACGAAGGTTTTTCAGAGACATCATAGGTATGGGACTTTGATTCCTTGATCTTCGTATTTTTCTTTTCGTATATACGTTACTTGATCGATCCTCTTAGGGATTCCGTTTATTCTTCCGTTGCGTTTATTTTCTGTGGAATCCCAACATAAGAAGGTCAAGTACTCCCCTCCAGTCCTCTCACGAGCTGGCGCCGGCGTCATCCGGTGAGGAGGGTGGTGTGGCTGGCCGAGCAGGTGCAATAAATGACCCGTCTGAGTGCATGATATGGGCCCTCCATGCGGCAAGGTGCTCCTGATGGTAGGCGTCCCTCGCTGCCAGACGCCTCGCCTCACGCCGGTTGGCCCGGCGGGCCTGCTCTCGCATCTCACCCCTGACGGCAGCAATAATGCTCTCTCGCTCCGTCCGCTGCTCCTCTCGCATGGCAGCCAGCATACTCTCCCTCTCTCTCCTCATCTCCTCTCTCTCTCTCCTCATATCCTCTCTCATATCCTCTCTCTCTCTCCTCGTCTCCTCTCTCTCTCTCCTCATATCCTCCCTCAGCCTGTCGAACATCGCCTGCAATCTCTCTCTGTCGGGCGGCGTGACGGCATCTGCCAGCCTCTGTGTCAGCAAAAAAGGCTCGGGGGATCCCTCGTGGGCCTCATCCAGTAGAAATCCTCTCCCCCGAGCGTGCGCCGGCGCTCCTCCCCACTGGTCAAAATGTGAGATGATGCGGTGGTCGATCGGGGCCTGGGGAGCAAGCATCGGCTCGTCATCCGACCACGTCAGCCCCGACTGCCGGCACAGAGCGCAGATAAGAGAGGGGTGCTTCAACCCCATCTTGGCTCCTCCCTGAATGCACTGGAATATAGAACGGACCAAGAGAGGGGCCACATCGAATCGCAGCCTGGATGTGATAGCATATAGTGTCCGGACGCGTGAGAGAAAAACAGTGCGGATCTGAGATGTGGGGTCTATACGAGCACAAATAAAATATAGCCAGGCACGCCCGAGCCGACTGAGGCGCGAGTTCTTGAAATGGAAAGTGGAAGAACCCGGTGCGCGCTGCTCCCAGTCGGAGTCGGGCTGCGTAATAGTCTCGAGCAGAGCCTCCTTAGTGAGGCTAGTCATAACTCGGTCATAAGCCGTCTCATCTACCACCGGCAGTCCAAACAACCTCCGAATAGCAGCTGTGGAAAAATCAACCGTAATACCTCGGATATCGACCTGAGTCTGAGTGTCTGACTGCTGCAACATCTGGCCTGCTCGAATGTGCTTCAATAGCGCACTGGCATAGAACTCCTGCACTATCGATATCACCACTGGCTCGGGGGGTGCAGCAAATCGGGCCCACCCCATCTCATCTATCATCGTAAGCAGTTCCCCGTCTTGGGGGGCTGGAGTAAATCCCCTCTCCGGGATAAGAGGTCGCGGCCGAATCTTCTCATTGAAGATTTTGTGGATCTCAGGGTCAGAAAACTGGTGCGCCTCTGACTCGGCGCGACTACGAGAGGTTTCCCCTCGAGTGGGGGATGACTGAGTCCTGGCCCTCTTGTTCAGCTTCTTAGTCCTAGCCATAGTGATTCCTGAAAAAAATTTAAACACCGAAGGTTACTTACTCAAACAATAACGAGAATAATCATCACTCGGCTAAGGATATCCGGCCGTAAATCAGAAATTTTTACGAGATAGCACAACTGTGAGAGAAAAATGAAATTGAACCATAACGTTTAAACTAGACGTACGGGTTGGGGTTCAGTAATTCGAGCGAATACGTTGCACAAAGATTCAAAATATTGCCTTAACAAAGAAAAATTTTCATTTAGACATTTCATCGAACACCTAAAGGGCAAGAGTTTACTTGAAGAACAAACATGGCAATAGCTCGATTAAATCCCCAAGAACAAAAACATGAATCATTCACCATCAAAACGACATATTCAATTCATTCAATATAAAAAATAATCATGAAAAATCGATCAAAACATCATGTCCTCCACTTAACCATTATAGAACTTTTTAAGGAAATAAAATTATTCAATCCATCAAATGCATAACACAACTTCAAATTTAAATTCATAGAACAATTTGAGATTAGAGATTTGAACATACCTTGCTTGGTTTGTGAAAAGTGCAAGAAAAATCGCAAGAAGAAAACGAGAAGAAGACTCGGCCGATCGCGCGCAAGGGAAAGGAAGGGAAGAAAGGGAAGTGTACCTGGGGTGGCCGGCCGAACGCGGGTTATAAGGTACCTGGCTGTTCGAATTCCACATGGTGTGCCGCGGCACAGCTCAAGTGAGCCGCGGCACCGCATACAGTCCCTTTTTACCTGTTCGCATGTTTTGTCGTGGGCCGCGACTCAGGTTTCGTGTGCCGCGGCTCAGGGCTCATGTGTGCCGTGGCTCAGTATTGTTGTGCCGCGGCACAGAGTACAAATTGTTTAGCTCTCCCTTTCGATTTGTGTGTGCCGCGGCTCAGGCATAAATTTCTCCCCTGGGACTTTTCCTGCACAGAATTTTTAAGAAGAACATGTCAAGAGCGAGAGGTAAAAGCAAATCAAAGCACAAAATGATAAAAAATAAAAAAATGCAAGAATGCAAGAAAAATACAGAAACTCAAAAATATAAAACTACGAACTCGGGTTGCCTCCCGAGAAGCGCTAAGTTTATAGTCTTCAGTCGGACCTATTTAAAAAAAATCAGTTCGCTTTTCGCAAACTCCATTTGATCTCCGCCCCGTTCATCGAACCGTTAATATGATTTTTAAAATGTTGACCATCGGTCATTAACGATTTGAGTTTCGGTTCGGACACCCAATGTTGTTTACGGAAAGGTTTTGACGAGAACAACTTTCCGAAACACTTGTTTTTCTCATGACTAGACGTCCGTTTGACTTCCGGCTTATTTCCCTCTTTCACGAACGAACTTATGACTGCAGCAGACTTTTCCGATTGTGGCTGATCATATGGCGATGATTTCATGTTCACATGCTTGAGAAATGCGACTCTTTCTACATCTTTCTCAGAAGTCGGACCATCTGAAAATGAGTCTTTCGACCGACGATGTTTTCGGTGTTTTTCTTTTGCAACGGCCTCCACACTTTCACTTTGTGAGCTCTTATCAACACCTCCAAGCCATGAAAAGGATTTGAATACTTGGAACGTAACATGCTCGTCTTGAACCCGCAGAGTTAATTCTCCTTTTTCCACGTCTATAAGAGTTCTGTCGGTCGCTAAAAATGGTCGTCCCAAGATAATCGGGATATCTTCATCTTCCTCCATGTCGAGAACAATAAAATCCGCTGGAAAGATAAATTTATCCACTTTTACTAGCACGTCCTCAATCACTCCTCTCGGATACTTAATAGATCGATCCGCTAATTGTAAGGAGACCGTCGTCGGCTTTGCTTCTCCAATTCCCAGCTTCTTAAAATCGACAGAGGCATGGGGTTAATACTAGCACCGAGATCGCACAATGCCTTATTAAAAGAAAGATTCCCCATGGTGCACGGTATGTTGAAACTTCCCGGATCTTTCAATTTTGGTGGAAGCTTCTTTTGAATAATCGCGCTGCATTCCTCCGTTAAGGCGACTGTTTCAAACTCCTCGAGTTTTCTTTTCTTTGACAATATCTCTTTCATGAATTTAACGTAGCTTGGCATTTGTTTCAACGCGTCGACAAATGGAATGTTAATATGAAGCTTTTTGAACACGTCGAGAAACTTAGAGAATTGTTTGTCTGCCTTTTTCTGCTGTAATCTCTGTGGAAACGGGACGGGTGGCACATATGCCTTCGGGTTATCCGGAAACGTTATCGAGGCTCTCTAATCTTGAGATTCCTCCGTCGCTAAATTCTTCCTCTCCTCGATTTCACTCCTCTTTTCACACCTCTCGGGCTGGTCACATACCTCCTTCCCGCTTCTCAAACTGATTGCATTTAGACTCTCTCTAGGATTTGTCTCGGTTGTACTTGGCAATGCTCCCTCCGGGCGGGCTGTCAACACATTAGCAGTTTGGCCCAGCTGGACTTCCAAGTTGCGAATGGAAGCGGAATGATTCTGCAATGTCGCTTCAGTACGGGTCATGAATTGACTCGTATTCGCTGCCAATTTCGCAATTGCTTCCTCGAAAGAAACTTTTGGAGCGGGAGGGGGCTACTGTTGGTTTTGAGCGAACGAAGGCTGGTTCGAGTTCTGTCCGTTTCTCCACGAAAAGTTGGGATGATTACGCCACCCCGGGTTATACGTGTTGGAGTACGGATTATTTTGCCGGTTTCCGTTTTCTACAAACTGAGCTTGTTCAATTTGGGGCTGCTCGAACGGATTTCTGACTTGACACTCCGCGCTAGGGTGGGATCCGTTACACCAATTGCAAGTCTCAATGGTAACGGGGGAAGGAGAATGCGAAAATGCTTGAAGCTGCTGAGTCAAGGCGGCGACTTGAGCTGACAATGTGGATATCGGGTCATTACTAGAAATTTCCATAACTCGCTTCGGCGTTATTCGTTCAGATGGCCATTGATATGCATTTGCGGCCATAGCTTCCAACAACGAGTGTGCCTCGGCCATAGTCTTTCCCATCAAAGCTCCACCGGCGGCTGCATCCACGAGAGTGCGTGTAGAGGCACTCAATCCATTGTAGAACGTCTGAATTTGAAGCCAGTCTGGAAGGCCGTGATGTGGGCATCTCCGTAACAAATCTTTGTATCGCTCCCACGCCTCGTGGAGCGATTCCATATCATACTGACCAAAGGTGGTGATCTCGTAATCTTGCCGTCTTAGAAGGTGGGAAGAATTTAGCAAGGAAGGCTTGCGCTAACTCTGCCCATGTTGTGATCGACCCCGGCGGTAAGGAATTCAGCCAAAATTTCGCTTTATCCCTCAAAGAGAAAGGGAAAAGCCGTAATCGGATAGCATCGTCGGTGACACCATTGTTTTTGAACGTGTCACAAATCTTAAGAAAAGAAGCAATATGTGCGTTTGGGTCATCATTCGGCAATCCACAGAATTGGATCGATTGTACCATCTGAATAATTGCAGGCTTGATTTCGAAGTTGTTTGCCTGAATGGTGGGACGCCGAATCCCCGAAAAATTAGCATTAATCTGCGGCATAGCATAATCTCGAAGTGCCATTTCCGGTTGAGCTTGCTGCACAATATTATTTCCTCCTTGAATTTCGATATTTTCGGCCATGTTCACTGTCGTCTGTAACTCTCGTTTCTCCTTCTTGTTCCTTCGAAGAGTGCGCTCGAGTTCGGTATCCAAAGGTAGTAGGCCTTCGTTACCGAGTTTTCTCATGCACTACGCGAAAGATCCTGAAAGGAAAAACAAACAAATAAATAAAATTAAATACATGAAAATAAGTAAATAAAAACGTTCAAACTAAGACTAGAAATACTGAAATCGATATTAGCGAAATTTCAGTCCCCGGCAACGGCGCCAAAAACTTGTTGCGATAATTCTTGAACGCAAGTGTACGTTATCGTATACAAGTAATAAAGTGATGAGTGAGTATCGTTCCCACGAGGACTGAATCACTAACTTCCGATTTTTATGTATTCTAGTTTTATTTGAACAATCGAACTCTGGTTTTGCAATTAATTACTAAAAGAATTAATAAAAGACTAAACAGTAAAAACGATAGCTTGAAGAAATGGAATCAAATGATGAATAAGTCTAGGATTCTGAATCCACCTCGGTTTATCCGAATTCACTCTCGATTATCTGAAGTTAATGATTTTCCCAATTTATTGAAGGCGAAGATTGCTAATATATTCTACCGCCTCTCCCGAGGTCAATAGATTTTTCTAAAGGCGAATAACGCACTCTATCCCTAGGTGAATTAATTCGTCAATAGGCAAAAAGCATAAAATCTCCAAAAGGCCACGTAGTTCCTATGAGTATATTCCTATCTCACAGAATAAAACGGTCTTCACCAATAGTTCCTCACCAACTCTCCTCTCCCGATTCGAATTGAATGATTAAAACAATACAACTATTGGCCAGATAATTGAAAGCATTAAACACGATTGGGAAAACTCAACAAAAAGGGAATTAAATAGATAATCTCAAGCAAATCCGTCAAAACATAAGTTTCATCAAAATCCTAGATTAGGGTTTTAGCCTGACATGCTAATTAATAAAAATACAGAATTTATAAATAGAAGCATGAAAATCAAACGCAGATGAAGATCTCGGATTCCTCCGTTCTTCGCCTTCCGCCCTCTGCTCTTGAAGTCTTCTGCTTCTCTTCCTATTCTGCCGTCTCCTCCAAGATTCTCTGATTCCAAGATTCCAGATTTTCCAGAATGATTAATTAGGGTCTTAAACCCTTATTTATAGCTCTGCACAGTCTCCAAATCGCGTCCATGTGAGTAGGTCGAGAATTAGCTTCAAAACGGCCCAAATCCGCGCGGAGCACACCATAACCGCCTAGTGTGCCGCGTCTCACTTAATCTGTGCCGCGGCACATGGTCTTCAGCTGGACGCCTTTTAATTCATCTGTGCCGCGGCTCACCTGGACTGTGCCGCGGCACAGAGTACAGTCTACTTTGTGCCCGCTGGTCCTCTGCGTGTGCCGCGGCCCTGCTTCCTTGTGCCGCGGCTTACGGCCAAAATTTGCCGTTTTCGCCCGTTTCGCCTCGTTTTAGCTTCCGGACTCCAATCTACTGATAAACATACAAAATTATGGCATTAAAAGATCATTTAAGCAAATTTACTCTCCAAAATAATATAAAATAATGATAAATAAGCGTATAAAAATACGCCTAACAGTTACCACTATGATAATTCTCAATTTGTAGATTTTAAACCCATTCCCTCTAGCAATTTATTCATTTGATCACGGTTTAACCCTTTGGTTAGCGGATCCGCTAGATTATCCATTGACCTCACATAGTCAATAGAGATAACCCCACTTTTGATCAAATGTCTCACAGTATTATGGCGTCGACGAATATGTCGAGACTTTCCATTATACACGTTACTTCTCGCCCTACCAATAGCAGCTTGGCTATCACAGTGAATCATCACTGCAGGCACTGGCTTGGACCAACATGGAATATCTTCTAGAAAGTTTCTAAGCCATTCGGCTTCTTCACCGGCTTTGTCCAAAGCTATGAATTCTGATTACATGGTGGATCGGGCTATACACGTTTGTTTCGCGGACTTCTACGAGACAGTTCCACCCCCAATGGTAAACACGTAACCACCTGTAGAAAATGAACTTTTCATATTGGATATCCAATTCGCATCACAGTACCCTTCAAGTACCGGGGGGTATCTCGAATAGTGTAGCCCAAGGTTTTGAGTATACTTTAAGTACCTCAAAACTCTAACGAGAGCTTTCCAATGCTCTTTGCTTGGATTGCTCGTGTAACGACTCAATTTGTTCACAGCGCAAGCTAAATCGGGTCGAGTGCAATTTGTAAGATACATTAAACACCCAATGACTCGTGCATATTCTTCTTGTGCAACGGGGTCCCCTCGATTTTTGTTCAAGTGATCATTTAAATCTATTGGGGTCTTAGCTGGCAAGCTTTCAAAAGCATTAAACTTCTTGAGAACTTTCTCGGCATAGTGAGATTGTGTCAAGATGATTCCATCTGATTTTCTCAAAATTTTCATTCCAAGAATCACATCAGCTAGCCCCATGTCTTTCATGTCAAAATTTCTTTTTAACATGTTCTTAGTATTGTTAATCACTTGTATATTGTTACTCATGATTAACATGTCATCTATATACAGACACACAATAACATAACCATTATTAGTGTTCTTAATATAAACACATTTATCACACTCGTTTATTTTAAAACCATTTGATAACATTACATTATCAAATTTCAAGTGTCACTGTAGTGGAGCTTGTTTCAATCCATATAGAGACTTAACCAGTTTGCATACCTTTTTCTCTTGTCCAGGTACTACAAACCCTCCAGGTTGTTCCATATAGATCTCTTCACCCAGATCACCATTCAGAAAAGCAGTCTTAATATCCATTTGATGAATCTCAAGATCGTGCAAAGCAGCAATTGCGAGAAGCACTCGAATAGATGTAATTCTCGTTACAGGTGAATAGGTATCGAAAAAATCGTACCCTTCCTTCTGTTTGAAACCTTTGACTACTAAACGAGCTTTATACTTGTCAATTGACCCATCACCTTGTACTTTCTTTTAAGGATCCATTTTCATCCTAAGGGCTTACAACCTTCAGGTAAATCAACCAAAACCCAAGTTTGGTTTTGTAAAATTGAGTCAATTTCACTCACGAGCCTTCTTTCCAGCAACCCGTGCAGTCCGCATAAGCTACTTTGATCGATGTTGGTTCTTCATCCAACATGAATGCTATGTAGTCAGGTCCAAATGTCTTTGGTGTCCTAACCCTACTACCACGTCTCGGTTCTACATCTTCCAGATTAGATCTCGATCGCTTACGTGACTTTGGATCTACATCCACAGGTTTTGAACTTGTTCCTTCATCTTCAACTCTATTTCTAGAATTGTTCTCAACTTTATCATTATCCTTACAAGGATATATGTTTTCAAAGAATACAGCATTCCTTGATTCAATTGTTGTTCCCATGATAATTTTCAGAACTTGACTTGTGGATAACAAACCGATAGGCACTCTTTGTTGAGGCATACCCAATAAAGATACAATCGACCGTCTTAGGTCCGATTTTAACTTGTTTAGGTAGAGGTACCTCAACCTTAGCCAAACACCCCCACACTTTGAGATATTTGTATGAAGGCTTTCTACCTTTCCACAACTCATAAGGGGTAATATTCTTACCTTTGCGTGGAATCTTGTTCAATATGTAGTTGGCTGTCAGGACAGCTTCCCCCCACATGTTCTGGGGCAACCCTGAACTAATCAATAAGGCATTCATCATATTTTTAAGGGTTCGATTCTTACGTTCAGCAACGCCATTAGATTGTGGTGCATATGAAACTGTTGTTTGATGAATTATACCACTTTCGTTGCATAATTCCTCAAACGGGGCTACATATTCGCCACCTCTATCGCTTTGAACCATCTTAATACGACAACCTAATTGATTCTCGGCTTCATTCGTGAAGTTCTTAAAAGCTTCAATAGCCTCATCTTTACTTCTCAAAAGATAAAGATAACAATATCTTGTGCAATTATCTATAAAAGTGATAAAGTACTTCTTACCACCTCTAGTTTGCACAAACTTTAAATCACACACATCTGTGTGAATTAATTCAAGGGGTTGTGTGTTTCGTTTTACCGAATGAAACGGAAGTTTCGTCATTTTTGCTTCAACACAAATCTCACATTTGTTTTGAGTATTGACTTCATTTAATTTTAGTAAATCTAAGTTTACTAATCTTTTTATAGCATTTAGATTCACATGACCTAATCTACAATGCCATAAATCAGAACACTCAGTCAAGTAAGAGGAAGCAGTAGCATTTTCATTAACATTACTGGACTTGGTTACATGGCGTTTAGCCAAAGCATTAAGTTTAAAGAGTCCCTCCGTGAGGTAACCCTTACCAAGAAACCTATCAAACTTTTTTATGATAATTCTATTTGACTCAAACACTAGTTTAAACCCCTTTTTAACTAGTATAGAGCCTGAGATCAAATTCTTCCTCATATCCGGAACATGAAGCACATTCTTCAAGGTAAGTGTCTGTCCAGACGTAAGTTTGAGGTCCACTTCTCCAACTCCGATAATTTCAGATGAAGCTGGATTCCCCATGTTGAGCTTTCTCCCCTCAACAGCTTGATAGTTCTTAAACTGGCTCCTATCGCCACCAACGTGGGCGGTCGCACCGGTGTCGACGTACCAACCACCTTGGTTCTCAACGTGGTTGACTTCTTCGGTGACCACAGCAGCAAGGTCATCCTCTTTCCATTCGACGTTAGTTTCAGTGATGTTGGCAACATGTTTCTTCTTCTTGTTGGCCTTCGGCTTTCGACAGTCTTTCGCCATATGCCCATGTTTGCCACAGTTGAAGCAATCGCCATCAAACTTATTGACTGGTTGCTTCCCTTTGCTCTTGTTTTGGACACTTGGACGAGCCCTTTTATTGGAGGGACCGCCATGCTCCAACAGATTGGCCTTAGCATCAATCAGGCCTTTTGGTTTGTGGTCATTTTTGCGCACGTCAGACTCGATGCGCAATTTCACAATCAAGTCTTCAAGAGTCATCTCCTTTCGCTTGTGCTTAAGGTAGCTCTTTAAATCTTTCCAACTCGGGGGCAACTTCTCGATCACAGTTGCAACAGTAAAAGCGTCCGGTAGGACCATTCCCTCGGCATTGACATCATGAACGATGAGTTGGAACTCTTGTACTTATTCCATGACAGGCCTTGAATCAACCATCTTGTAGTCCAGATACTTGGCGACTACAAACTTCTTTGTACCTGCATCATCACTACGGTACTTCTTTTCAAGTGCTTCCCACATCTCTTTTGATGTGTTTACAACAGAGTATACATTGTACAAACTATCATCTAAAGAATTCAGAATAAAATTTTTACAAAGATAGTCTCCATTGTGCCAATAATCATAGGCAGCTCGGACTGTGAAACTAGTCTCTTGAGCACTTGGCGCCGGTGGCGCATCTTCCTTAAGGAAGTTCGCAAAGCCCAATGTTGTCAAATAAAACAACATCTTCTGTTGCCACCTTTTAAAGTCGGCTCCACCAAACTTTGGTGGCTTCTCGGCGGCAGGCATCATCCTTGGCCCCGAGGCCGTTCCAAAAAAGGAACCACTCATGTTGAACCCGTAGGCTCCAACTCTAGATCCTAACATGGAACCTACGGTGCCACTCGAGGTGGATCCACTGGTAGTCAGAAAGGGGTTCGAAAACACCCATGGAGTTGTTGATGAGGTAGTTGAGCTCATCATGCTGGAAATGGTTGCGGCAATGGTGTTTGCCACGTTTGAAGCGGCGGTCGCGGAGGCAAAAACAGCGGTGGTGTTGGAGTCGGTGGAAGCAGCGGTCGTCATTTCCAGTTATAGGATTCAGCAAGTAGTTTTCTCGTCTTGCGCTTGTTGATATTTATGTATTACAAACTTGCTGGGCGAAAATTAAATTACAACTGGAAACTACAATTACAACTCGAAAACTGAAAATACAGGACTCGAGGCGGAATTAAAAATACAATGAAAAAATGAAATTGAATCTGCACTAACAAGAAACAAGTTAGAAATACAAGAAGATAATCGAAACAACAAAAAACAATAAACGAAACCAGACTGTGGTAAAAGTCGCCCGAAGATGCCTTCTATCCGCAAGACGAGAAACGCCCCGGTAGTGTTCACGGATTGGCGGCTCGTCCCCAAAGGTCAACGACTTTATGTCTCTCTGATAGCAACACCGCAATCGGAGAGCTCAAATGACTGGAAGAGGTGAGGACAAAGCTCCGACTTATGATATGCAGAGGATGATAAAAACTGTATGTTTATGTTGAGTTCGAAGTTGCATGTACTGATGCAGAGGGATGCATGCCTATTTATAGGCCATTCACACTGCAGCATTGAACACAGGAGTTTTGAATTTCAATTCAGGTCCAAAAAATTCTTTAAGCTAGCCCAAGGCCTAGCTCACGGCCAAGATCCAAGATCCAAGTCCAAGTCCAAGTCCAAGCTCAAGATCAAGGCCAAGGCCAAGGCCCAAGGTCCAAGGTCCGCGGCACGCGGCTCGCAGCTCGCGACCGAGGCCGAGGCGAGGTGGGCGGGCGGCGGCGCGCGCGTGTGCGCGCGTGTGGGCTTTAAGCCCATACACATGTGCCATTAATTATTACATGCATAAAGGTAACTCCTTATATACTAGAATAATGATGGTTCATTATTCAATGTGGGATTTCATCCCTTATTAATTCACAATTAAGTGACAAACTTTAATTCACTACTTCTCACTCACCGGAAATCGGTTTAGAGAAAGTGAATATACAACGATCATCTACTCCGAACGTAGATCGATCCTATGATATTTAATTTTACAAAATAAAATTAAAATCATTAACGATTCCAACAGCATACACACGTGTTATATCATTGTAAACATTATAGTTGTTGTTCTTGAGCTTAATTGAGAGTGATTGAGTGTTATACACAAAATCATACACGAGAGAGAAAAAGAAAAGATACGATTGGATTCGGTGTTATTAGGATCAAGGATCCGGCATTGTTAGAATCGCAATCGATATCTTAGTGAGGTTTATCTAGTACCAATAGAAAGCTAGAGTGGTTGATTCCTTGTCCAATAGAAAATGAAAATGATTTAACTTGGACCGACATAAAGACAAGTAAGAAAACGGTTTTACTCGGACCGATAGAAGACGAGCTTGTAACGGTAATCCCTCGACCGATAGAAGAGAGGTGCAGAGGTTTTGATCTTCATCCTATTAAAAAAGATACATCGAGAGCAGAGGTAGGCACGTTTGGCCGAACCTCTATAAATCCTTGTGTGATTTATTTTCCGCACCTTATTTACGCTTCCGCACAAACAGCGCAAATACCGATCTTGCATCAACATTGTGGTTCCTTTAGAAATCCAAATATTTTTAGTTTTAATCGTCCCTCGTGGACTTTTACAATTTGAAATATGATACCCAATTTTTAAATATTTTTCGCAACGGGGTATTTTTAAATTTAAGGATTCGGTTTTAAAATTTGGTTTGAATCCTAACACCTGTTTATTCAAAGTATATTTTGAACAGAAAGCATATTTTTGAATTTCTCGTTTCCGAGAGAAAATTTGTTCGTTAAACTTTTAAGTTCGTCTTGAACTTTCAAAAGATCATTCTTTAAATTATTTTCAATATCAAGGCATTTTGAATGATCAGTCTCGATAAATTTTCCTTTTTTAAACTTGGAGATTTCGTCTCCCAAAATTTTGTTTTTCGATTGAAGGGATTTAATTTCGGATAAAGCATTTTGAAAATCAGTATGCAATAGTTCGGTTGCTTCAAATAATTCGTCTTGAGACGATGTACTAACCTGACTTTCGACGTCGCTTTCGTCGAATGAACTTCGTGCCATGAGAGCAAGATTATTTTGATTGAAATCATCATCTTCATCTCATCACTCCATGTTGCAACGAGTACTTCCTTCTTGGGATTTGCGCTCCGGCAATTCTTTGCAAAGTGGTCTGATTTACAACATAACCGACAATTGTTGTTGAATTTCTTAGATTCGCCCACCTTGATGTATTTCTTTCTCCGGTTTAATAAGTTTTGGGACTTATTAATATTCTTGGCATAATATGCCGATTCTTCATCACTTTCATCGACTGTGATTTCTTCTTTTCTTGACATACCTTTAAAGCTACCGACCTTTCCTTCGGCTTCGGCTTGGCATTTCGAGATTTTAGAACAATCTCGTAATTAATTAGCGAACCAAAGAGAGCGCTAAAATCAAGATTATTGAGATCTTTCGATTCCATAATCGCCGTCACCGTTCCGTCTCATTCTCGAGGTAATGATCGTAAGATCTTCTTGATTTTTTCACTACTAGATAGGGGTTTTCCATAACAATCTAATCCATTCGGAATAACCGAGAATCGGTCGAGCATGATTGAAATGGATTCGTCGTCTTTCAATTGGAATAAGCTTGTAGTCGTGTAAGAGCATATTTATTTTCGTCTCCTTGACTTGAGACGTTCCTTCATGTGTGACTTCTAGCATCTTCCATATCTCTTTGGCACTTTCACACGATGATATCGTGTTGTGTTCCTCCAGATTTAATGCACAATATAATAATTGCATGGCTTCGCAATTATAGTGGTCGTTTTTTCAATCGGTTTTGTAGGCTCGAATGAATATAGACATCTTTTTTTTTTCATGTCATGAAGTTAGATCCATCGAAGAATGGAGATCTATTTAGAGCAAGACCTTCGATCGGGGCAAGTTGAACCGAGTCGAGCCAAGTCGAGTCGGACGGACGGCGGCGACTTCGCGTGCGTGTGTGCGCGCGAGAGGAGCGCTCAATCACACATCCACTCATCTCCCACTTATTGTTGTGAACAAGAATTTGTGCATATCACCATATATACACACAAATCTTTTTACTTTTTTCCAATGTGGGATATCATCACAAACCCACTTCCATAGAGTTCACTTTGAAACATTATATCTCATTCATACCTCAATCATTTTGAGTGTTATTACATGTATACATATTCCAATCAAGTCCCGACATTAACCCAAAATCGGACATACTCAAAATTGCCTCTCAAGTGGGCTGCTCAAATAACCCTTTTTTCCTCTTTTTCCAACACATTGCACATATGGGGTATCATTCATTCTATTGAATGTGTTTTCTGCGGGAAGGAGGAAACAACTGACCAGTGATCACCTATTTTTTGTTCTGTGTGACTATTCAGCAGCAGTTTTGAAATTGTTATTACAGAAGTTACAGTTATATAGATCAATGTTTTAAAATTTGCTACTCGTATTCGAGGCGTTTTGCGTAAATGAGGCGAAACGTACGCCGGCGGAACGAGGCATACGCCTCAACTTTGTTGAAAATAAAAAATAAAAATATAAAAAATATATCTAACACAAAGTTTAAATATAAAAGTACTAGATGATGCGCATTTGAACTATTTTGCATTATATACTTTATAAGTTAAGTAATGAGTTTTTATATTATACTATTATACAGGATAGCAGTAAAGTGTTTATTCCACGAATGATATTGAACTCATTATATAGTGAATCAACATTTAAATTTCAAAGGTGACAGTTCCCACTAATTACGCTTTCTCATGGTTATATATACTCCTGTGTCGACATGTGTCTTCCATGAACCAAATTCAATTATTGTCAGATTTATGTAGCCATATCAAAGTGGAGAGTACGAACGGCTTGAATTTTTTTACTGCAATGAGAATAGTGTAATCACAAATAAAACAATTAATATAATTTATAAAGAAGTGCTACATAATTTATGGTTAATGATTTACGTACTATGCATTTCCATATGAACTTTTTTTCTTATGTTCTCGTATATTACACGAGTGGTACACTACTTCTTGTAGATAAAAAATTAAAATAAGAATTGAAAAATAAAATAAAAATAAGCACTGAATTGGACACGAGAATTCATCACATTTGGATAAATCCAATAATATAGAAGATAATGATTAATTTAAATGGTAATGATTATAGAAAGAAACAAAGTAAAATATCTATAAATAGTAAAATTTTGAGCCGGAAAACATTAAAAAAAAGTTAAAACTAAATTAGAATTATTTATTAAGTAGAGAAAAAATTTCATGTTATACATATATTAATCTTTTCACCCGTATGCTGCACGAAAAGACATCTTCATCAAACAATTTTATTAGTTTTAAAAATAAATAATAAAATTCATATAATCCATTGAAAAATTAGATTGCATAATTTTTCAGAATTTGAACAAAGCATAACTTTATATTATTGATACTCTTACCAATGGTAATACCAAAAATATAACCACTTGCTTTGCTCTCACAATATAAAAAGTACATAAATAAAATATATAAATGAATCAATCCTAAAACAATCAATGCACTATTTTGGAAGGAAAATTAATACGTCTCAAATCTAGAGGTGCCCAACCATGGTGGTCGGGTCCGGTCGGACCAGCCGGGTCTTGTCGGCGGGACGGACAGACCCGGCATGCGTATATGAAATGTACGGGTTGGCGGAATCGACCAGGTCGCCACGGTCCGGTCAGGTTCGACCATGGTCATGGGTCCGACCGTCTCCATTTTTTTGTAAATAAAACTTTTATTTATTATCATTTTATACACGAAAAATAACTATAAGTGAAAAGAAATCATTTGAAAAATTAGCTTGTATTTAATTTTAAGTTTTTACTTAAAATTAAATTGGATTCTGTATCAGTGAGGAATCAAAGCTCCACGTAGTTCTTTTCTTGAGAAGAGTTAAAAAAATGGGCTTGTATTTAATTTTAAGTTTTCACTTAAATTATTTTTTTATATATTTCCAGGTCGACGGTCGGACCTGGTCGCCGGTAGGAGAAGCTCGACCGGACCCCACCCGTGTATACCACGGGTCCGGTCGACGAGTCGCACGGGTCACGGTCCGGTCTGCGCAGGTCGATCGGGTCCGTCGTCGACGGTCGACCAAGGGTTGGGTCGTTTTGGGCACCTCTACTCAAATCTCTCGTTTAACACTTATTCCATCTTTCAATAAACTTTATTGATTTATGCACCAAAAACCTCCTCGCCCACGAAAAAAAAAATAAAAAAATTGTCCAACGGAACCGTATTTTCTGGTGCCAATGATAACGGCATAAAATGTGGTGTCAAATGATTTCTGGTGCCATAGAGGGTTCTGCTGACGTGGCAGCACTTTTTGCCAACAACACCAATTCAACGGCACCACGGTACCCAGTGCTCTTACAATAAAGGAAAAAATCGATATTAGAAAATAGTAGAAGGTACTATGAGTGTTATAAGGGGGGAGGGAGTGGGTGCGTGAAGGAGCGGTGCGGGGTGGCTCACTCGCGGGAACACCGCCGCCTGTCCTTCCTTCACTCACGGGGAGGTCATGTTGAGTGAGGAGGTCACGCACGGGGAGGAAGTGAGTGAAGGCTACAAAAAGTAAATGTACTGTTTTTTTAAGCATAAGGTACAAGTATTTATGTTTTTTTTAATTGTATATAAAGAAGTGAGTGAAGGGTGAGTGAAGTGGCGCCTGTAAAAATATGAATGAGTGAAGGAAAAAGTGGAGAATGATGTGGCGTAAGGGGATTAGTTGGGAGTGAGTGAAGGGAGAAGGGGTGAGTGAAGCACTCCCTCCCCCCTAACATAATTACATAAAATTGAGAAATAATATTATTTGTGTTGGGCTTCGACCCAGTATCCTGTCTGCATGGGCTTAAAAATACGCGAGGTGCGGCTTGCGATACGACATGTGAAATCGTACTAGGAAGTGGTTAAATTAATGAATTGATTTGGACTACTTATACCAACAAGATGCATCTTCTTTTCTGGTAGCAATTTCGTAGAAACTCCAAAGTTAAGCGTGCTTGACCTGGAGTAGTTGTAGGACGGATAACCCCCTGGAAAGTTTCTCATGGTGGGCGCAAGTGAGGACAGATCGCGCTAAATAGATTCACCAAGTTTTCCTTGCCTGACGTTAGGTCAGTACTAAAATTACATATTTTTTCATATTTTTCGATTCTAGTTTGTATATTCTTCTTGTTAGGGTTGAAATGTGCGGATTGGAATCAACAAATATGAAAAGATATGCAATTTTAGTACCGGCCTAATATATCTTAATTATACTACATATTTGATTAAATTTGTTGATTCCAGATTGTATTTGTTAGGGTTGAACTGTGAGAATCGAAAAATAAATATAAAAAAATATGTATTAGTACCGGTCTAACGTCATGCCAAGTTTTCCTGATCTAACAATAGAAAAGCCCCTGTTTTGGACCCTGAAATTCAGTTAATTGTGTATTAAACACAAATACAGTAAAACCTCTATAAATTAATGATGTTGGGACTGAGATATTTTATTAATTTAGCGAGATATTATTATATCGATAAATTAATAATTTATTAATTTAAAGAGGTCTTACGTATGACTTTTAAATTTTCAAGTCAAATATACTAGTTACAAATGTATTCTAGTTAAAGATGAAAAATAAATTAGAAAACCAAGTTCCAATTATCATTTTATAGATTCAAGAAATTGAAGAAATTAATGTATATATACTAATGAATGTTACGAGATTCAAGGCATTGAAAAAATTGTGTAATTTTTTAGTAATTATTAATTTATAGTTTCGTTGGGACCATTATATATACACTAGGGTTTCAGAAAAATTATTATCTTATTATTTTATCGATTGGGGTTCAAATTTGTACTGGTCCCAAGTTGGGACTGAACAAATTATTAATTTTATCGAGGTTATTAATTTATCGAGTATTAATTTATAGAGTTTTTACTGTACTACATATCTCATTTCCTTCATTCGTTTTAAGCTATAACGTTTTAGTATTTTACATTATTTATATACTAACATTTGAACATATTTTTTATATAAATCATTATGGACCAAGAAATGTCAAATATATGTAAGG
Organism: Orobanche coerulescens; assembly: GCA_033398695.1. Lineage (NCBI taxonomy): Eukaryota > Viridiplantae > Streptophyta > Magnoliopsida > Lamiales > Orobanchaceae > Orobanche > Orobanche coerulescens. The sequence continues at coordinate 4,382,669 of CM065810.1, forward strand.
TGTTCTTGATTATTTATTTTTCTTTTAGTAAGTTGGAGCGTTCCGCAAATTTTATCGATTTTTACGGGGCGATGGTGTTTTGTTTAAGTCGTAATGTTTTTATAGGATTTTTTCCACTTAATGGTTATTACATGACACTAACTGTTAAAGGAAGGTACATGTGAAAATTGAACCGAACCCAGTAAGCGCGAGCCTGTAACTCAAGTGGGGGCTCATGAGGCCAATAGGTCATGCTGGAAAACTTACTTACCTCTAGATCAGGAGTGAGGTCGAACCTCTTGGAGAGTACTCAGGACAGGGAACAATCCCCTCTTCCCTGAAGAAAATTAATTGGAAATGATAGAAGCAGATCGTGATCTTTTGTATATTGAAGGCAATGCTTATATTATTTTGATATGGGATTTCTACTTCAACTACTGGATTACTAAACACCGCCCAAAATTACTAGCCACCGCCCTAAAAGATTACCTTTTTGCCCTTAATTCAGTTTAATTAGATTTTGGATCCTAGTTTAGTAACACTTTTCTCTCTAAACAACTTATCCGACGCAGCCGAACCGCCACAACACTACCGCCGATAAGCCGCCGTCCGCCGCCATCTTACCGCCGCGTAGCCGCCGTCTGCCGCCGTCCGCCGCCGCACCGCCGCCATGTCCGGAAAAGGAAAAGCGCCGGTAATTTTATTTTTTCATCCGTCTACTGTTTCATTGGCCGCGCCGCCGTGCCGGAGTGCACGACAGAGGCGCGGCGATTATTTTGTTGCAGCGTCAAGCGATGACGCCGCCATGGCACAGCGTCCTCGATTCCGCCCGTCCATGGCTCAGCGTCACGGCGACGCCACTTATGGTACAAACGTCACGGCGGGACGTCCAGACCATGGTACAGCGTCGAGATCGGACGCCTAGCCGCTGGATAAGCGTCGCCTCGGACGCTTCGACCACGGAAATGGCGTCCGGACGAGCGCTGCGTGGTTCTAGCGTCCGTTCCGGGCCTTGACCATATTTTTGGAAAAAATAAAATTTTCAATTAATAATTAATAATGTGTATTCTTTTTATGATTATTACTTATTAGTTGTATTGTTTGCTAAATGCGGATGAGAGGAGGAGCGGGCAAATCTATGCCGCTAGTCACGAGTTGATGGGTTGGAGCGCGTCACACCGAGCTCGTGGTGTTGATGCTTCCGTTCGTAGGCAATGGGAGGCGGGCGTAGGGGATTCGAGGACGTACCTTATACCGATTTTGGTGCGAGGATTCGAGCGAGTATTATTCGCACGATGAGGCCGACGATCGGGAGGGCGGTGATGATTCTTCTTCATTTTCGTGCCGGGTTCGGAAGGGGAGAGGGGGAGGTTTGTTACTTCGGGTCTACCGGTAGTAAACGGCGTAGGGGAGGATGAGACATCTTGGATGGTTTCGAGGAGATGCCGGTGGCCCTATCGACGGCGGCGTTATCCGAGTTTTGGTGGGCATGTCGCGCGCGTATCTGGGTGGAGATATGAGAGGTTTCTTTGAAGTGTCACACCGGAGGGCTGCTTGTCGAGCTTGAGTCGGTGGCGCTCGGTTATGTCACCCTCTTTAGTGAGTCGGATCGGTGGGGAGGTTATCCCACGACGGACGCCATGTTCGAACATATTGACTCCCCGTTGATTTACTGCGTTCGTTGAGCGGTGGCGGCCGATACGAACTCTTTTCACATGCCGTTCGGAGAGATGACCATCATGTTACATGATGTGTGGCGAGATCCTTCGCATTCTGTCGAGGGCGATTGGTTGATGCCGATAGCACATCTACACGGTTGCGGTGGATGTGATGGAGGTTCTTGGAGTATCGCGGTTGGAGCTGCGAGTACTCACCGGGGTGGCGGCGTACTTATGGACTCGATTTTCGTGTCATGTCGCGATAGGGGTCGAGTGGAGGGCACCCGTGCCGTAGCTTGGATGTGGTTGTTATTTGGATCCACCTTGTTTGTTGACAAGAGTGGTAACCGGATTAGGCCTTCCTGCATATTGGAGGTGAGGGACGGTATGGATACTACCGGTCAGTATTCATGGGGTTCGGCCGCATTGGCTTTCATGTACCGTCAGCTCGGTATCGCTAGTCGTGCCGACTCCATGGGGATTTGTGGATGCCTTACCCTCGTTCAGGCTTGGATTTATGAGTATTTTCCCTGCTTTCGACCTCATCGAGAGCGTATGATTGTTGACTCCACGCAGCCTCGAGCTTCGACATGGAGTGTCGGCCGAGGGTAGGGACGAGCACCGCCTCCGGTCTTTACGTCGCCGCATTGATCGATTGTGACCAGAGAGGTATAACGATTCCTTCTAATAATCTCACAATTCATTTAAAAATAACTTGTATAACTTGTTGATTACATGTACGCAGATACAGTGGTTGCCTTATGGCCCTGATCCGGTGAGGGATGTCCCGAGGACCACATTCATTGGATGGCTACGATATCGGGATATTATCGAGCCATACATGCCTGGTCGGGCATTACGGCAGCTCGGGTATATGCATACCATCCCTTTCCCGATCACCAGACCGGAGAAAGCGGTTCGGGCGTGGTCGAGCAGATTGTACCGAGTTGACTATCCCATCCGGATGTCATCTGATGCTTGGATGATGTTTAGGGTGCATACGAACTTCCTCTCGCCGACTACGAGGCGGCTACTCATGATCAGTGCTTGCACCGATGATTACATTGAGTGGTATTATCGGTATTCGCACCTCGGCTCGAGCAGCGGTGCGGCACACGGATCAATGATCCCTTCTCGTTCAGACCGATTACGTATGTTCTTTAACTTTGCACTTTGTTTGATTCATCATACATTACTCATTGTATTATATTGTCTCTATTTTTACAGGTGGGTGAGTCGATCCGTCGGTATTACCCAAAGATCAGACGTACACCTTCCCCAGCACCGGGCGGAAGAAGCGGCACGACGATGCTCGAGGAGTTCATGAGGGATTGGCATTTGGCCAACCGATTTTGTATTTTATATTTTGTTTGTGTGATATTTTGTTTGGCGTTTTCGTTTTTTTGTATTTTGTATATTGATTGGCACTTTCGTTTTGCATTTGGCACTTTACTTTTGTTTGTTTTTTCATTACCTTACAAGATCAACATAAAAGAAAATCAACTATCAACTATAAAGATCAACAAAACGAAAATTTTATTAATTAAGGAACATACAACAAATAAAGTTTTACATCATACCGACTAATCTATTCCATTTTTCTCTCCTACTCGTATACAAATTCTCGACCACCAACACTACTATCATGGATTCTAAACCGATTACTCGCTATGGGCGGTACAGAAAATTAGGAATTAAATCTAGACGAATAAAATGTTACTACGTATCACCTAAATGACAAATGACAATCTCTTGGCTAGGCCGTGTTGCGTTGAGGGTGCTTTCAACGGCCGCAGGTGAGACATGCAAATAAAGATCTACCGTTTAGAATCCGAATAGTATGACAATGGCATTGAAAATAGTAGCAATAGGGAATAAATCTTCAAGAATAGCCATCCAATGATCCGATCCTCACGCACCACCATCCAATATTATACGTTGAACTTCAGTTTCAATCCCATCATAGTAGATCTATCGGTAGAGTGTACGATTAGCCATAATTTCATTTGCAATGCATACACGTACAATACGCCATTTATCTTGGTCGCCAAATATGTAGTCGGCGATAACACGAAATCCGCAATTACCGTCTCGGGGACATCGAGATAACCTTCAACAAACGGCAAAATAATTCCGGTATCTTGTCGATATGGTGATAGTTACCAATCTCCACTCGGTGGTGTCCATCTGCAAACACATATTTAATATATTACATATTATCGAACTTAAAAGATACAACTCATTGAAAAACTTCAAAAATAATACATCTACAAAAAAATTTCTCATAACAATATAAATATAAAAAATTAGTCAAGAAGACTATTTTTATTTTTATTCCTAACATTTTCATTTAACTTGTAACATATAAATATAAAAATTAGTCAAGAAGACTATTTTTATTTTTGTTTCTAATAAAAATTATCTTTTTATTTAACATGTAATACATAAGTATCCTAGTCCAATATAAAAAAGACATAGTAATAATAAATTTGTTCATACAGTGAAGACGCATTGTGGTGATGCGGAAGAGTCTGCGGCACGACCCTTTGGATGAGCGGGAGCGACCACGACCCCTTTGGCTATACTCCCAACCACTAGGATCGCGTCTAGTCGATGAACTTCCTCTTAGTCGACCCTTAAGCTGCCGTATTCACTTGTGGTTCAACGTAACTTGTTTGATCGGGGTGAAGATGATCGTGGATCATAAGTGATACGTTACGGACAAGCTGCGAGATCGCTCTGTCGACCTCATCGACAAGGGCACAGAAAGTACCGCCGGTCCTCCGATTCAAGACAGGTAGAAGGATCGACAAATTCGGTCGTTTCCCCACCATCACTAATAATAAGTGTTTGCCAAAATATGTGAAGGCGACTAACACGCATGGGGTCCGCGATTCCATATGTCTCTTGAGCTCACACGCACAAGGAATCGATGGGTGGTTTGGAGTGAACAACCGCAACGATCGTACACTTGATCACTTAATTCTCTCATACGTGTCGATTCATTCGTGATGTCGCAGACAATAATGGGAAACACGACAGCGCAAGTAGTTGAATGGAAAACCGAATACCACGCACATCGACACCTGACTTCAAGTGTGTATCGATCTGCGTAAGTTGTGATTCAATCTCTGGTTCACTTTAGTCCAGACGGTATCGAGGGCTCGGTGGAAGAATTAAGCCATTGCTTTAACTCGGCATGTGCACTCTCAACTCTACAAGTGGTTGTGTTTCCAAAATGAAGCACTTTATTCGTCCACGCAACAACGAACATCTCCTTGTATTTTAGCCATGTACCCTCAACGTATGATATCACCTTAGGATTCCATCTCCATGTATCCTTCATGAGTTGCACCGCTTGATCATATTCCTCTTGATCGCCGCTTCCATGATTTTCTTCCATTTCCCATTTTTAAACCTTTGGCCCATTTCTTTATCTTTTCCACAAATTCTGTAGACCTTGTCTTCAACATCCTTATTAATATGCCATGTGCAAAGTAAGTGGGCACTCTCTGGAAATATCTCTTCAATAGACGCATCAATCCCAACTCGCGATCCGTAACAATAGCCGTCGGATGAACATCAAACCCAAGCAAAATTTTCAACCACGTAACACCCACGCGTAGCTCGATTCGGTCTCATCTTTCATAATTGCATAGGCGATTAGGAAGTTCTTGTTACATGGAGTCATCCATTATCTCGAGAAATGGCATCTTGTACTTATTCGTTTTGTAGGTGGAATCCATGCCAATGAACCATCTGTAGGTCGGATTAAGTTGATTGATGTTGGATGTGCCATGAACACGTGGGTATGACATTTGTATCCGGGTCGGCTGCGTCGATATGCGTAGTTATTCGTCATGACGAATGGTGGCGGCCAAAGCGACATCTCTTTCTTGAAATCATGCTTCCTCAAGTGGTCTCTATAATTATAGATATGTCGTCTAGTCGGTTTGTCCTCGGGAAATTTATTCGAATGGCCGCCAAGATGGCACGGCTTGGCTTGAGCGGCACTCATCTCACGAACAACTTGTTTGGCGATTTACTCGATCCACTCATTTGACGATGCCCCTCCGGATAAACAATAAATGAGTGATTGTGCATACCCTTACTCCCGAGAGATCGGTCGATTATCCAACCACTCAAGTCATGCAATTGTTCGGCCTTTATCTCAAATGTACACTTGCATGCTTTCGTCTTTGTGTCCTTTCGAGCAATGACATCCAAATCTCTTAATACCCCTCTGTCACTGTTCACTGATTTACATCTCAATAGCTTTGTTTTTCCTTTATTCTTGTGCGATGAAATGATCAACTCGAAACCAATTTGAAGAGCAATTTTTTCAAGCAATCGCATCACAATCACTAGCGAATATTTCGTCATTAACGAAATAACCACTATAATCAACGCCGTCACCTTCAAATTCTTCCAATATAACTGAAATTTTTAATTGACACAATATTAATAATAATACCAATAATATTATTACTAATATTTAAAATCGTGCAAAAAGGGTCCAGCGTCAAAATTGCGCTGGACCATGGTCGAGGCGTCGGCTTGACGCTGCCACTGACACGTCTCGAATCGGACGCCTGGCCATGGCACGGCGCGTCGAATCGGACGCCCCGACCATGGTTCAGGCGTCCGGTTTAGACGCCTAGACCTAGGACAGAGCGTCCGCACCAGACGCCTGTACCATGGTCCAGGCGGAATCTGGGGACGCCTGTACCATGGAACAGGCGGAATATTCAGACGCCTGCGACATTTTCTACGAAAAATTACCTCCAGATGCGAATTCCCGTCCATTTTCGTAGTTGTCGATAATATTGACGATATATATTTGATTGTGTGTTATATTCGAAAAACTTGAGCTTGAAAGATTTTGGTGTGGTGTGGTGTTTAGAAATAATGAAAGACTTGAAATGGATAAAAAGGTAATCTTATAGGGCGGTGGCTAGTAATTTTGGGCGGTGTTTAGTAATACCCTTCAACTATGACAGAGCACCAGGCCTGACCCAACAGCCCTAACTTCAACCTCCCCTCATACGTAGCCCAAGAATCAAGTCCGAGTCCAATTCAGATCCGGGTAACAACCGGGTCCGATCCATTTCTACTCAGCCCTAACTTCAACGCTCCGCTCATACGTAGCACTAACATTTCAAACCCAAGAGACAGAATTAGAATATCATGGACCGTCAGACTCGTACTTATAAAAAAACTCCACTGTGATACCATATTAAAATCTAAATTCTATCTTAAAACAAATGACAATGAGAAGAATATATATCTTTTGCAAGACTTATATTTTTCCAACGAATAATTACTAATTCAATACTAACTCCCAATATAATCTTTTGTTTATTCCTCAATGAGATAGTTGTTACATGAATATAATGAGCCACTATTTATATATTCCCTTATTGGAAATATATACTCACTCTTCCCTTCCAAAATTATTTAACTTTATATAATACTCCTTCCGTCCACAAAAATCATAACACATTTGACTTTTGGTCAGAATTAATTACATGTTTTTTTCCCCATTAAAGAGAGGAAAGTTTAATTTATTCACTTGATTATAATAAAACCAAACAAAAGTATGTAGACTTTATGTGTTATTTCCATTTAATAATGAATATATTATATATATATATATAATGCCAAGCAAGATCAGCCATCATGGGACTCTGACTGCTTCTTTCTTAGAAATCCCGTTCAATGGACTGACTGTCTAACGGGCCTTTTTCTTCCTCCTTCACATTTGCAGCCTGTAGCTTAGCCGATTCTTCGATCAGCAATTCGTCGTCCTTTGAAGGAGGAGGGCACGATCTTCCACTACCGTGGACGAGACCTTTGATAACCGATATAAGTTCCTTATCCTTGAGCAAGGACTCCATCGTTACATGCATTCCTGATAGATCCCACAAAGGATAATGAGTAACAAGGGAAATGTCGAAAAAAGGATAATTACAAAACTACCCCTAAAGAACTCCAATTATCGTTCAGAATTACAAATACCGGAGTTTGTAACAAGGGAACAATTTGTATCGACTTAAATCTTAGGGACAGTTTTCGTAATTAATCCTTTCAAAATTGGAAACATAAACAAGAACAAGCCGACAGGGCCGGTCCTGTGCCTGACGGTGCCCTAGGCAGAAATTTAAAAATAGGCCCTCAAAATTGAGACAAAATGCAAAAGCAACGCAAAAATGATAGACTATGAAAATTAAAACTAAGTTAACACTTGAAAAAATAATTTCTTCTAGCTTTTTCAGTTCCATTAATTATAATTTATATTATTTGCTTTGTAAATATTATTTTTGAATTTTTTATTAAAAAATATCTAATTTAATAACAAATACATTTAACTCATTATAACTAACCCAAAAAGAAATGATTCATACATTATTTCTGTATTTAATGTTAAAATAAATAAAAAGAATGGTGTGATTTCCCTTACTTGTTCAATTATTTTAAAGTACAACAAAAATAACATTTTTTACTATTGAATGAATAACAACTAGAAAAGAATATATATTTTTGCAAACAATGTATATTACAAAATAAATAAAGCAGTTGACAAAATAGAAGGAAAATTAAATTAAAAAGTAAAAAATTGAAGGCCCATTATAAATATATACTAGAAAAGAATATATATTTCTTGTTTGTATATTATAAAACAAATAGAAGTAGATCACAAAATGTAAGAAAAATAAAAAGTAAAAGAGGGCCTATTATAAAAATATATATCAGAGCATGGTGTGGGTCGATCTCAGGATATCAATGACTTTTAAAACATCTAATTTACCATTGCACTAAAATTAGTCTTTTATTTATCTCTACTAATAATTATATACAGTAAAAAATTAAAAAAAATGGGCCCCTAGAAATTTTGGGCCCTGGGCACAGGCCTCTTGGGCCTATGCCCAGGTCCGGGCCTGCAAGCCGAACAAGCCGAACAGCCGAACAAGCCGAAACACATGCAAGAGCACGAACAAAAAGAGGGATCCGTATGAAAATCTCGACTTGCTAGATGGTCTTAACGTAAGACCGGTTCAATAAAACCAAAATTTAAAATGAAAATAACAAATAAAAAGTACCAAATATAGAAAAGTCTAAGAAAAAATAATAATTAAAACAACTAAAATACTAAAAAAAAATGAACACTAAAAATAAAAAAAATAAAAAAATAAAACCCAAAAAATAACCTAAAAACTAAAAAAAAAAAACTATGAAAATTTAGAAGAACTAAAACAAACGAAAAAAAAAACCCTTTAAACCGAAAAAAAACTAAATGCGAGAAAAATAACATACGATAGCGCCAATAGTGTTTCGGATTTGTCGGGTCATTTATCGTCTCCTCCACAGCCGGGCGAGTCATGTACTCTTCTTTCAGCGCTAGCAAATCCTGTTTAAAAGAAAAATCAAAATTTCTCATGAGTTCTTGTACACAGTTTTCTCTCAATCATGATCACTTATCTAGAAATTGAAATAAAGCATGGTTGTATTTGTAATCTTGAAAGATGAATCGAGTTTTTTTTTTTTCTATCCAAGGCTAAACATCAGGGGTAGTATTTGTAATTATCCTTATTTTGTGGACACGAACGCAAAATTGTACAAGGATTGATCCCTTCTCTTTTTATTGATAAGGCGAAGTACCTGAAGTGGAAAAATCGACCACATTGATGGAGCTTCAACATGCTGGCGCAAAACAAAATGTGTGATTTCAGGAGTGCATCTATCAGGTGGTAGCAAGTCCGAGCCTACAATGGTCTTAAAAAATCTAAACCTTCGCTCTTCATCTTCTTCCCACCAAGCACGGAGAGTAGAACAGTCGTGACACGATGGAGCACATACCTGAATGGCGGTACCAAATATTATTTCATATTTAATAATCCTTTATTTTATAAGATCCAAGAGAAGAGGTTTGATTGTCTTAGAAAATCCAATCTTCATGGGGATAAACATAATGCCTGTTTGGTCGCCCAACCCATCACTCGAGTTATTGGAACCAAATGGGCTTTTGGGTGATACAATGGATATGAGTCGATATTAATTATATTAATATGTTTGGTTGGGTGGTTTACTTGGGTTGGGAAAATAAGGTTAAATAAAAACACATAAACCGGAATTAAGAGGTGGATATTCGAGAGCGCTCACCCTTGGGTTGCAAACAACAAGGACCTAAAGGTTGGATTCAATCGGGCTTGTTATAGAAGCAGGGCCTTAAAACCCAACCAAACTGTGTATTATCCTGGTTTTATAATTACATAAGGCCTTAACACCCCATCCAAACAGGCTTCAAGTATAAGTTCCAAGGTACCAAGGGATAATTTGGATTTCTTGATGGGATCGGATTAAATTTGTGAAGGGATAGGATTGTGGTTTAATTATATGATGTTGAGGATTGTGATTGAGAACTTTTATTGGTAAGATTGTTGTCCAATCACATGTTTGTGATCATTGATTATCCTGGATGATGATATGTATTGACAAAATTGCCCTTTCTCAGAAAAAAAATCAAATTTTAAAGTTTTTTTTTTTTTTTTAATTTCTTTAGTTTTTCTCAGGGTTTTTTAGTTCTTTTAAATTTATATGTACTTTTTTTAGATTTAGTTTTAGGAGCCCGTAAGACGGAGTGTGCCTCTTTATTAAGTAGAGATATGCTAACATGAAAAATGTCAAAACATAGCAATTTAGGGGTAAAAATGTAATTGTATTGCAAAGTAACGGTCGGGACTGAGTTATCACAACAACAGGGCCAGCGGCCCCGCACTAATTACCAGCTCTCTGCAGGATTCTATCCTGGGCCAAGTCATTTATCAAGGGCCTATATCATCTAAACAAAACACTAGTTATAGAGGGACCCGGGCTGTAATCGCATCCAGTCCCTAAATCCAAACACGCCCTAACCAGGATAAAGTTCATTGACAAAAAAAAAATCAGAATGGACCTTACCGTCATATAACTATACTGTGAAGGAATACCAAATTCTAGACCAGGTTCATTGGGCATACGTTGTATGCGTAAACCAATCAGGCCCAGTTCTTGCATGACCTGCGTCAGAATAGTCCCACCATAAGTTACTCGGTTAATTATGAAACATATCCATAACCCTCAATCTAACTAAAATAATAATAATAATAATAATAATAATAATAATAATAACCCCTTTTGACAGTTTTTTCTATTTTACAAATCGCAGACTCATGAGGAAGTGTTCGTAACACGATAAGGGTGTATTTGTAATTTGAAAGATAGTTAGGACCTTTTTGTAATTAGGCTAAATTTTATTGGTAATTTTCATAATTTATCTTGAATTAATATTTCAAACTTAATAAAATCATTAGTACATATAAAGGTTGATTTTTCATGATCCTTTTCTTTTCTTCCTTTTCTTTTAAAAAAAAAAAGAGAGAGAAAGAAGAAAGAAGAAGGAAGAAGAAGAGAAAGCAATGACATACAGGGTGAACACAAGAAGGAATCATCCCAAGATCTTCTCCACAAGCCAGCATATCCGATGAGTTCAAGAGCACAGGCAACGTCTTTAGCGCATTTTGACGCCACAAAGTTTCTTGCCGCTGAAAATAGTAATCATAGTATAGTCTTTTCAGGACATTTTTGCTGCAAAATTGAACATCCAGTGAGAGATGGCATAGCGTGCACTAGCTGTTCAATGCATATTAATTTAACGATAATAATAATAGCTGAATGGAAAAAAAAATTCAATTATAAATAATAGGAAAAAACTTGTGTGAGACCGTCTTACGGAACGGAATACATTCCGTAGACACAACCTAATTTTAGTTTTTTGGTGTGTTTTTCAGTTTTTTAGTTCTAATTTTTCTTGAGGTTCTTTAGAGATTTTAGTTTTTCAGTTTTTTCAAGGTATTTTTCTAACCGATCGTCTTTTTGATCAAAATCCGTAAGACCGTGTCACAAAACTGAGACCGTGTCAAAAAATCCGTAAGCTTCATTTTATGGATCTTTTTTCAGCTTTTAGTTGTTTTAATTTTTCTTAGGGGTGTTTTTTAGTTGTTTTCGTTTATTTTTAGAGTTTTCTATTGTTTCAGGTACTTTTTAGTGATTTTTATTTTAAAATTTAGTTCTAGGTGACCGTCTTACAGATCAAAATCTGTAAGACCGTGTTACAAGAGTGTGCCTCAAAATAATACCCTGCCAACAATATGCCTTTTTCCCATCAAAATAAAATAAAAATGAAGCTATCTTAGGTACCTGTGCGTATCCAAATCATTAAAGCTTGATGTGTCCTCAAGACTGAAGCGGGGGTAGAACTTTCCTGAATCTTCTGGATCTCTAATAAGAACTACATTCTGCAGTTGAGAACAAATAATAAATCGAGTAATAATGGGATGGGATGTTTAAATCCAGATGTTTTTTTTTTTTGGACAACGAGTAAGATATATTTATTATTTCTGAAATTATACTTGCCCGAATAAGATCGAAGAGGTCGAGTCTAAGTTTTCCTTCACTCTCTAGCAAGACGGATTTTTCTAAGCACAACTTCAGCTTGGATGCAATCTTCTTTTCGGTATTGCAGTCCTCCTTGAACTACATTGATTATATAAATAAGTCAATAGCTTGACATGAGAGAGGGAGGGGGAGGGGCAGGGGAGGGAGGGAGGGAGGGAGGGAGAGAGACTAAGGGGGAGAGAGAAAATAGAGCGAAGAAGGGTTAGAGAGAGAGAGGGAGAGAGAAACTTAAATGGGTATACAGTTTCCAAAAAATATGCAGAATTAACAAAATTTGTATTATTCAGAAAACAGTTAAGGATCATCCAAAGATATAAACGTGTGTTGGCGCTCAAATATAGATTACCTCGTACTGCCCTTTTTGGTATTCTTCCAAAAAGTTGGAAGCAATTATAGTCCAGGCAGCTCCAAACTTATCCTGAAACAGAAAGAAATACATTAAAACATAAATGATACTTACTGAGACGGTGTACAAGGAAACCTTAAAAGGAACAAAAACTTGTGTGATAGTCTTACAGAACACATGACGTAAAACTTAGAGTCCAAATTCTGTTTTTTTAGTTCTTCTTTTCCAGTTTCTCGAGTTTTTTTCCTTTAGTTCTTAGAGTATTTCTTTTTCTTTTAATTTTCCTTAATGTTTTCTAATTTTTTAGGAAGGAGGGGCGTTCGAATTTTTAGTTTTTTTTTTTTTTTTTTTTTTTTAGTTTTTCAGTTGTTTTCGGTTTCAGGGGGAGTTCAGTTTTTTAATTTTTTGTAGGGTTCTCGAATTTTTTATTCTTTCTGGTAAAGTTTTGTTTTCTAATGTTTCAATATCTTTTCAATTTAAATAAATAAATGAAAAGGAAAGGTTGGACCGCTTGCAAACTTTATATACCTGTAACAGTTGTTGCGTAATGTATGGACGGCTCAAGCGATTAAAATCCCATATTCCTTCCCTTTCAAGTTCTTCCTACAACCAAAATCGATAAGATGAAACTAATAAAAGTTATAAACACGACAATTGAAAATAAAGCTTCCCAAAATAAAAAAATAACAGCCGAATAAAGGGAAAGAACTCGAGCGAGGATAATGTAGTAGAGATACCTGGCTGAGAGGAATCGATGGTCGAAATTTTCCACAAAGACCGGTCATTGCATGATCTGGAAGCTCCCAGATTCTAAAAAAGCCTAGTATATGATCAATCCTGTATGCTGTGAAGTACTTAGCCATCTGTTCGGAAAAAAAAAAGTGCTATTTGAAAATTACCAAAAAGAAGCAGTATCGACTAACAGGGTGTTTGCTCGAACTTATGAGCTATTCAAACATGTTAAACTGTCCGAGAGCTTATAAGCTCTTTAAAATGTGGTTTTTTTTGTGTTCTTCAAAATAAGTTGTTTACCCCCTGTGTATTTTTAGAAATAGGCTCATTACACCTTGTGTTTTCAAAACGGTGTGTCCTACCTAGGGGTGAGCATGGGGGTGCATAAATCGAACCGAAACAGAAAATTTAGGTTTCTTTAGTTTTTGAGACCCAACCGAAGCAAACCATTCGTTCGGTTTTAAATAGGTACAATTCTGTGGATTTTTACGTTTTTTTCTTCATGTTTTTTTATGTTTTTTAAAAACAAAATCGACTAATTTACTAGACTTTTCCCAAAAAAATCTGTAAGCAAGCATGAAATCCAACAAAAATATGGGATATATTGCACTCATTTTAAAATGCAAAACATTATAATTAATAATTAAAGAAATTATATTATATGATTTTACATATAATAGATAAAAATATTTTAATATCATATTTCGATTTGGATTGGTTCTTATTTTCGGTTTTTCCACATAAACCAAAACCGAACCAAAAAAATCGGTTTTAAAATAAAAAAAATTTGATTTATGTTTCTGTTTTTTGTTTTTGTTTTTCTTTTTTTGCACACCCCATTCCCCCCCCCCCCCCCTCGCCCACCCTATCCACATGGGGGGTTAATCTGCACCAATATTTAAAACACATGGGGATAATAAGCCTAGTAGTTAAATTACACAGAAGTTTTTTTTTTCAACCGAAGGATAATGAGTCTACTTCTAAAAATAGAGGGGACGGTAAACCTATTTTATCTACAAGGGGAGTAAACTGCTTAATCTAAAAAAAATGGGGAATAATCGTGTATCTGCCATTCATCCTTAAAATTTGCTTGGTAATTCATTTTTTTGTGTGTGTGAAATAGCTTAAAAGATCCTAAGGACAAAAGCCGTTTACTGGCTTATTTAAAAAAAAAAAAGGGGGAGTTTTTCCGAAAATAAAAATTAAAATCTTTGACCATCCTCCAACTTCAGGGAATTTTTAAATCTTTTATTATAAGCTCTATAAATATCCTATGAAGATGTCGAGCTCATAAGATCATCTAAATCAATTTAGCCAAAACACCCTCTAGCAAAGTTTCAGCATGTGGACCTGTGTTAAACGAGCACGCCACCAACCATAATTGTCTTTCGACATTTCTTCCCAGTTATAAGTAGGGAAACCCCAATTCTGTCCGTTTTTATCGAAATAGTCAGGAGGTGCCCCAGTTGAGGTGTTCATGCGGAACAGGTTCGGGTACACCCAAGTATCCACACTATTACGGTCCACTCCAATTGGAAGATCTCCTTTTAGTACTACTCCTTTCGTTCTTGCATAATCGGCAGCTTCTGATAACTGTTATCAAGTAACAGGATCATTAAGTGCTCTGAGTTGGAAATTAAAGTCGGAAAAAATTTAGAGAGTTAAAAAACACTTACTTGTGCATGTAAATGGAATTGAATGTAATAGTGAAAGCGAATAATATCATAGTGCGAGCTGTCTTTCGAGACTAGTTTCTCGAGCTGAAGATGGAAGGAAACTAATGTTAGCAGTAAGGAAGTTGATATCAGAATAGATTTCAAGATCGGAAAATGCCACTTAAAGATCCAAAAATTTATAAAAGGTATAATTACGAAAACTACCCTGGATATTTAACTACAGTAAAAGATTAATTTTGAAATTTACAAAAAGACACCGCTTGAGGTTTGATACCGTCTTACATTTGCCCCAAGGGTTAGTTAAACTGACGAAATTTGATGACATCATCAAATTATTTACAATCATACCCGTCGACTTTTCAAAATATCACAATTAGAAAAGTTGAGCGATGCAACTGTAAAAAATATTTGATGATGACAGCAATTTTGGTTAGCGGAACTAACAACAGGTTCCAAATGAAAAAAAAAAACGGTTGTACGCTCAAGGGTGGTTTTCGTAATATTCAAATTTAGCTGGGGGTTCTTATGTAGTTTGGCCAAACCTCAAGGGTCGTTTTTGTAATTATCCCATCTACGGAATTCAAGTTACCTTGTCTTCTGAAAAAAGAGAAAAACGGCCCCACTGACTGCGATCCGATGTTTCAAAAAAATCCCTCAGAAAACAAAAGGCTGCATAGGGTTTTAACCAATCCTGTTAACCCCAAAAAAGAAAATCACCGTAAAAATCTAGAAAGGAATCGACTTCTTGATAACAATATATTTAGTACATTAATAGCTAGGACAAAACACCGTAACCTGATTCTCAGAAAAGAAGTTCTGGTAGGCGACCGAACTAAATACAATTTCCTTCTCCTGAGAAAAAATCTTCTTGGCTATTGAGAGTTTGGCAGCCATGGTAGCTTCGTAATCCATGTCCTGCGAGCACAATAATGGAAATCAAAAAAAAAAAAGGTTTCCGTTGTACGTTTCTCCATTTTGAATAACAACACTAACAAGATATATATGGCAGTGATAAGGTACTTCTCCGAAGATGATGAAAATTTATCTACTAATCAACATTAGTAGTACGCCACCAGGCTTGATTAATGATAGTGTTGGTTTCGTTGTATAATCAGTTTTTTAGAATTTTTTATTTTCCATTTTTATAATCATCATCATCTACTGCACGCACCTTAATCTCAACTATGTTGGGGTCGGTGGCATGAAGATTATAGTGCCAATTAATTGTCTAAAATTAGTTAACACTATAACTCATGCAAAAAAACAAAGTGTCAAAGATTTATGTTGGATGCCCTTCGTGTCGCAACCTTCATATGAAGAAGAAATTAGATGAAATTCCTAAAGCATTAACATCATAGGTTTTTTCCAGTTACATGTAAAATATTATGAGACGGTGATGAGTCGAGATAATTGATATAGTCATGTGATTGATATTGTAGGGTTTTTAATTTTTTTAATCTTTACAGTTTTTACGGTTCATATTCAATTTTTCAGGGTTCATTTTTAAGTATTTTAGTTATTTTAGATTTGGGGCATTTTTTATTTCAGAATTTAGTTTTAGAGGAACAATCTCACGGTGAGACCGTCTCACACCGGACCTAACTAGGCTAGACTCGGGTGGATTTTGTAACTGAGAGTACCTTCCCATCCAGTTGTTCTCTTGTCATCTGTATCTCTTGCTGCAGAAAAAAGGAACATAATCATAAGAAAATGGAAATTCTATGCATTACACTTCGTTTTCTATAAACTGAATTTGCATACACTAAGCGGAGCAAAAGTCACACCATGATTTCATCTGAGATATTTGCTGAAAGGGCCTGCACTCTTAGGTACAAAGGATGCAACGCGAATACTGAGAGAGAGCTGCATGCCAAGAAAGGGTTTGATATCAATCAACATAATCATGCAAATTATTCATGCAATTATGGAATAAGTGTCTATTATATTAGTGACGGGAAATTTCCTTTTCAAGGATTGTAGCATTGCTATCACTTTACATTTATTATGCATGTCCTTTTATTGGTACGATGTTGCATTGAGCTTTTTGAGCAGTGACGGAGCCAGGACTCGATACCCGGGGGGGCCAACAGTGAATGTTAAAAAAAATACTTGTTACAAATAATAATAAGATTTAGATATATAATATTTGCATCAACTAAATGATCAATATTCATCATAAAAAAAATCAGTTATAAGTCATTACATCTCAAATCAATCAAAATTGAGAACGTCTCTCATGCATATCACGAAAGTCATCTAGTAGTGAATCAACATTGAATTTCTTAGCAATTTCCTTCCCAATATACACCACCAAAAGATGATTAAGAAAGTCATCTTCCATCTTATTGCGACGTGTAGTCTTTACGATATTCATAGCTGAAAAGGATTGCTCAGTTGTAGCTGTAGAGACTGGAAGTATGAGAATAAGTGTCACAACTCTAAACACAAGCGGATATATTTTAGAGTTTCTACTTTTCACCAACCATTGGCATAAATCAGAAATAGTTTCCAATGTTCTAAAATCAGGAAGTTGCCGCACATGATCAAAATGCTCAAATTGCGTTCTTAATTGCCGCATGCGTAAGAATTTGGAAGACAGGAGTGTTTTTTGGGAGAGAATTTGTGGGAGGCGTGATGGGTTTATTTGTTTTTTAGGGAGGGTCCACAAATAAAATATAATATATATATATATATAAATTAAAAAGGTTGAGGGGGGCCATGGCCCCCCAATAATACACGTAGTTCCGCCACTGTTTTCGAGTTCGAACTCGAGCTTCTATGGAGCAGCTCGATTATTTTACAGCTTAGAGCCCAATCGAGTCAAATTTTGGCTTTATCAAACTCAAGTTCCGGCTGTTTCTTATTGAACCCAGTCGATCTCGATAAGCTTATCAGACAACATTTTTTATCGAACTCGAGCTTGTTTTCTTATCATACCGAGTCGACTCGATATTATCGAGTTCGGGCGTCTTAGCGAGCAGTTCCATTCGTTTACAGCTCTAGAAAGAGTTGACTAAAATGGTGACATAAAGAGTTGTACATTCATTAAACGGACTCTTCAAGTGGGAAAAAGGAACTATTGACGAATAAATTATATCAACACAGAGTCACAGACTCAGTAACCTAATTATTAACAAAAAACAATTATCTTGGGTAATTGAAATTTTGAAAGATAAGTGGAGTTTTTGGGTTTTTTTAATAAAGGCTCAACTTCAGGGATAGTTTTTGTAATTATACCATTTCTTAAAGAAGAAATCAGATAATCATCTAACTCGAATGCATATTAATATAGACTGTTTTTGTACCTGTATGGATATGAATCCCACCACGTTCCATGTACAGATGTATCGTTGATTGGCAATAACTGAACCAAATGGAAGCCTGACTCAACCGCCCAGTCAACTAGTAACTTCAAATCAAGAAACTCTCCAACTCCCACGCCAGAATCCGATCGTACGGAAAACATGGGGATAGCTACACCCGCGCCCCTCCAAGGCATTTCCTGACAACACGAAATGGATGAGGTCATCACCAAGATTCAGACTTCAAATTTAGGACATGGAAGAAAAAAAAAAAAAAAAAAGATTATTATAAGATGACCCTTGAGGCTTGGGGTATTAAAAAAAAAAACTAAAGAAGTTTAAAATATCAAAAAAAAAAAAAAAACAGTGATAATTTGATTCAGTCTTTAACAATAGGTTAATATTTCTAAAGAATTTAAAGATGTTTTTTGAAACTTCTTTTCTTATGAGTGGCGCACTGGTTGAGGTGTTGCTGTGTGACCTTGAGGTCATGGAATTGTGTGGTAAGGTTCGCCTACACTTCACCCTTGTGGGGAGGACCCTTCCCCGGACCCTCGCTGTGCAGGGATGCTTTGTGCCCCGGCGGCCCTTTGGTAGTGGAAAAATGTATGACAGATCAAACCTTGGGGGGGGGGGGGTTGTAATTCTAATTTTGGGGTTTCTCGTATTACCCTAAACATTAGGGGTAGTTTTTGTAGTTATCCCAAAAAATAAGCAGCTAAAATAAAGAAAATATGATTAAGGGTTAATAATAACAAATACCCTTGAGGTCTAGTCTAATTCACAAAAAAATAATTAAAAAAGAAAAAGAGAGAAAATCAGGTATCTTTCAAAATTATGAATGACCCTTGATATTTTTTCTAGGGTGTTGTAATACTTTAAGAGATGATTGAGTTTTATCTTTTTTTTTATAATTAGGCCTCGAGGGTAGTAATTAATCCCAGAGATTAATTTAAGTTTTTATAGATTAGCTTACTCGCATTAAGCCATCCGAAAGGACAATGTACTTAGGTTGACCAGCTGAGAAGTCGACACAGAGTTCCCTATTCGCGCCAGTTTCCATAGCAACTGTTTTAGCTTTGCCATATTTACAATATCTGTATGTAAAACCATAATTAAGGAAGAGACACCGTAAAGTGCTCTCGTTTTGCACACAGCACACTCTCATTCAGACAGGAACATGAGAACGAGCACACGTTAAGGATATTTTATAGGAAAGTCGTCCCTTCTCATTACAGTTTCAGCTTGCCAAATAGAATCACCAGCATAAGTGAGTTTCAGTGCATCCTCGATCTTCCATCTTCCCAGCTTCAATGGACTACCAATCACATATATCTACCAATATTCATAGAAGAAGGAAACAAAAAATAAATGATATATAAGTTGAAACTTGAAACTCGGGTGAATTGAGTTGTTCAAAGGGATAATTGCAAAAACTACCCCTGAGATTTGGGGTATTTGAGGGAAAAAACGAAGCTAACTTTGAAAATTACAAAAACCACCCTTGAGGTTTAATTTAGTTTATATTTTGTCCAAACTGTTAAATGGCCAACAGAATATGATGACCTCGACATATATTTTACAATTACACTTCTCGACTTTTCAATATATTACAAATAGCCCCATTTTTGGCCTGCCTATTTGTAACATTTTGAACGTGAAACTCAAAAAGTTGGGGGATGTAAGTATTTGATGATATCAACCATTTCCGTTAGCTCCACTATCTGCAGTTGCAAAATGTAAGATTGGATGCAACCTCGAGTGTGATTTTCGTAATTTTTAAAGTCAGCTGGGATTTCTTGTGATTTAGCCAAACCTCAAGTGTAGTTTTTCGTAATTATCCCTTGTTTTAATAAGGTCACAATTAAAATACAATCTTACTGATGTGTCCTCTTCAACATTTGGGCAGCAACTTCTGAATTGTACGACGACTGAACTCGGTTCATGAAATTTGTGAGAGCAAAAAAAAAAAAGAAATTCTCAAGGATGAACACTCAGTTCCTTGGATAAAGATGTCAAAATAAGATGTATTTGAACCTTAAGAGAAATAAAAATTACCTTCCTCATCCGATAAATTCCCAAATGATTCTACGGGTCTCTCGACTTCTGGTTCCCAGCCTTTTCGAAATATGACATTTTTAAATGCACTTCTTAACGGTAGATCGTCGGAACCAGTCTGCACTCAAGAGTACGACATGTCTCATTTAATGGCTTCTGATTTATGTTTAAAGTCGAGAACCACAAACTTCCCTGTAAGTTTTTCATTCTTTATACGTTTGATTCCACCCCACCCCCCCACCCCCAACCCCAACCCCCCCCAAAAAAAGCCATCGGATTTCACTTATAGGTGCAAGTTGAAGTACTACATAAAACACACATCTTCAGAGCGGTCAACGTAAGTAACTGCTCGACAAGAAGCCCGAGCTCAAACTCAATAAACTCAACTCGGTTTAAGAAAACAAGCTCGAGTCCGAACAAAATTCCAGTAAGCTTAGATCGACTTGGTTCGACAAGAAAAACTCGAACTTGAGTTCGATAAACCAAAAATCGACTTGATTCGGCTCTAAGCTGTAAAATTAAAATAATCGAGCTGCATGCTAAAAGCTTGAGTTCAAACTCGATAAGCTCGATTCGACTCGGTTCTAGAAGAAAACGAGCTCGAGTTTGAACAGAATTTTTTGTCCAATAAGCTTATCGAGCTCGGCTCGGTTCGATAAGAAAAAGCTCAAAGTCGAGTTCGATAAGCCAAAACTCGACTAGATTCGGCTTTAAGCTGTAAAATAATTGAGCTGCTTAATAAAAGCTTGAGTTCAAAGTCGATAAGCTCGAGTCGACTCGGTTCTAGAAGAAAACGAGCTCGAGCTCGAACAAAAAATTCTGTCCCATAAGCTTATCGAGCTCGGCTCGTTTCGATAAGTCAAAGACTCGGTTCGTTTACAGTTCTACGTGAGATCTTCATTACCACGTCAAAAATTCCAAAGTACCTGCCAAAGATCACGGATCTCGACCAACTGACTGTTCTGAACACCGTTGGGTAGCAACAATTTTCTTTTCTTTCCAGCCTCCCATCTCAACACGTTTTTCTCATCGTCCACGAGATAGTAAGTATACTCGCAGTTAAATCCAGCCGGGATGCACAAATTGCCGGACCATATAAGCTCATCCCCTTGGTGTGAAGGCTTCAAGAGAAGGCCTCTCTTCACGTTCCATGCTCCAAGGATAGACTCAGAGCCGCATACCAGCAGGTGCTGACCCCACTGAGTATAATAAGGTATTTTGAAGGAAAGAATCACGGCATTTGATGTGTTTCTCGTAGAATATAACTGTAATCTCACCATTTATCTTTTACCAAGAGATCAACTGATATCTTGATATCTGGAGATATTGGGGGGGGGGGGGGGGGGGGGGTAAACTTTCCATGTTGAGTGTTTAATCTAAAAGTGAAGAATAAAACTGCGTTGAAGAATAAAAAGAATTAACTAGTTCAGGAAATTGGTATTCTCGGGCTAAGTTAAACATAAAAACAGTTAACCGAGAAAAAATCACATAGAATCATAACGGAAGAACACAAACAAAATGATGAATGAAAAGTAGGTCCCCTGTGAGACGAACTTATGGATCTTGATCCATAGGACGGATCCCCTAAAAGTAGATTTTCAAATAAAAAGTTAAAAGATACCAAAACAATACAAGATTCTAAAACAACAACAGAAATACTAAAAAATGAAACTTAACCAAATCTGAATATGAACCTAAAAACTGAAAAGAGAAAAAAAATCCCTAAAATATAAAAATAAAAAAATATGTATAACCCCTAAAAAAAACTGAGAAAAAACTAGAAAAAAATAAAGGAACTAAAAAAATGGAAGAAAAAAAGACTAGAATTGGCACCCTCAAGCCGACACGTCGTGCAAAATAGGATCCAAAAGACCGTCTAATACATGTTGTTGGCATTAATGAAAAGGCAATTTCATACAGATAAGTCAAATTTGCATCAAATTGAATATGCAAAGTCTTGATGCGAAAAGGAAAACAAGGTCCACACAGAAAAATGATAGAATCATGACATCTTGATAGGAAATTGACAACATAAAAAGACAGACAAAGCAGAATCTTGCCGGAGAAGTTCAGAGAGATGCATCACTCAGTACTCAAAAAGTTAGGCCTTCAAATCAAATCATCTTTCTCAAATAAAGTCTTTGACAAGAACCCAGAAAAAATAAACCCCAACAACAACAAAAAGAGACTGTATATCACAGCTCTGATCAAAAGGGCAATAAAAATGTAATCATTTCAGTAGTAATGTTGAATTAAGCAGATATAAATGATATTAAAACACCCATAAAAAATAATACACTTTCGAACATGCAGATAGACCGACATGAATTCAAGAAATGATACCTTTTCTTCTGCAGTCTTCAAAAGATACACATACACTGCTGAAGGAGTATATTGAGTGGAGGAGAGTAGTGGCGATGAATCAAGAATATGTTTTTTTTTTTTTTTTGATAGTGAAAAAGATTCTGATATTCGTGTTTATATTTGTTTGATTCTAGTCACGCAATTTCGTGAAGATATTTCAGGTTACACAGAAAATATGAGATTTCTCTCTCTCTCTCAAAAAAAAGAAAAAAAAAAAAAGAAAGAAAATATGATATATGATTTAAAAAATTAAATTTAGGGGTGTATTCAATCCATACTTTTAAAGACTTTAGTCTATAGACTTTATAACGACTTTTAAAGTTCATAGAATTTTCTAATTCTTTAGAGATTTTTATGGATTTATATGGAATTACTTAAGAGGATTTTAAAAGTCTTTTATCTTTTATTTTATTTTTACTAAACAGAGCTTACGAGTTCTAACATTTATGTTGTGCATGTATGATCGAAGCCCAAGTGCTCTTTATTTATATATATATATATATATATATATAACCTTTATGCAATCAATGACCCAAAAAATATGTGCATATCAAAGCGATTATTATATTTTTATAAAATAATATAGTAAGTATTTCTTATGAAAATAATTCTTTACGGACTGAGAGATTAATATATCTGATACCTTATTATATAAATTAACAATAAAAATATATTTGTAATGATTAAAAATCCAATCACCTTACAAAGCACAAATAATTAAACTAACAAAACAAATTGAATCATATTAGCAAGTTAATCAATCTATATATGTATAAAACAAGTTAATCAATCTCATCATCATTAATCTCCACATTCTCATCATCTATGTGTTCTTCATTCTCACCATCTTCATCGGTATCCTCTTGAGTTTCATTATTAACATCATCTCTTGGCCTATCATTCCATAAAGCATTAGCAATGCCCTCTCTCCATGTACCAGCTTCCTCCGTTTGTTGTCATTGACTTTGAGACAACAGTTCAATATTTTCATCATCTAAGCCCAGATTTGGTGTAGCTTCTTGATCATTTTCTGGTTCAATCGGAAATTCATCGGACCGACATTCCTTCCTCAGAAAGTTGTGTAACCCGGCACATGCTAACACTAACTCTGCTTGTGTCTTAAATGAGAATGGAGGAGCAACTTTGAAAATCATAAATCGTGATTTAAATATACCAAATATTATCTCAATCACATTTCTTAATTTTGCATGACGGAGATTGAATAGCTCACTTGGATTTCTAGGGTGACGACCTTGACCACCGAAGTCTTTTAAATGATATCGAACACCAGGCAATGTCGCCAAAAATTGACGCCGGTTAGCAAAGCCGCAATGCACAAGAAAAAATTTTCCTAAAATAATTAAACCCAAATAAATAATATTGGCATGTGATATAGAAAACTACACATAAAATTAAGAACTAGTACAAACACCATTACCTATCGGCACTTGAAGTCCATTTCTTCTTGTCAAAGCATCATTTAATAATCTTGCATCATGTGCTGAACCTTCCCAGCCGCTAAGCACATATATGAATTGTAAGTCGAAGTTGCAAGCAGCCAAAACATTTTGAGAATTAATACCATGACGATTACGAAAGCTGCTCACATGTCGACCTTTTATCATGGCTGGAATATGAGTTCCATCGATAGCACCGATACAATCCTAATATAAAAAAAATATTCTGTCAAATAATGGTACAAAAAATATATGTCATATATTATTATTATTTAAATAGTATATGTTATAATCAAATATGTTTAAGAAAAATAAATAAACGTACCTTAAAATAAGGATAAAACCTTGTACTATTCCGAATTTTCATGGGCACACCTCCAAGTTTGACCATCATTTGTGGTGCTATACCATTCAAGGCCTTCAAAACTTTGTTGAAATTTTGACTTGTAGTAAAGTGTGATCGAACAAACCTTTGACGAACATTACAATATCGATCATTGTGACCGACGATGAGCAAAAATGTTGCTAACATTTCCTCAACACAAATATATCTTGTGTCTTCCAAAGGAGTTTGCTCCCTCAAGATAGTGCACAACTTTAAGAACACAGACGGATACATTCTATGTAACTCTCGAAAACTTTGTGGGTCTTCTCTCAATACATTTTGTATATATCGATATCCAATATTAGTAACCGGTCGTCGAGGAAGAGGATGTTCAATACGTCGAGGGACAACCATGATCTCTCTTAACACAACCATTAACGCTTCAATTGCCATTAACAAATACTTCACTAAACCATAAAGTTCTCCTTCTATTTCATCTTCTATTTCATCCTCTACTTCTTCATCCATCTCCTCATTCCATATTTCTTCCTCTCTCCGCGTCCTTTCCATTATTTCTGGAACACAATTATAAAAGTATGTAGGTAATTATATTATATTGTTGTGATTGAAACTTATAAAAGTCATACCCTTATATATAGACAAGAATTTCAACTATACTAAACATACTTATATACTAGCTAGCTTGCATATATTTTCAAATATAATTACAAGTTACACTTCTCTGTATTCTTTTTTATTTTATTTTTATTTTTTATTTTCTTTTATTATAATATCAGTTCCTTCAGTGAAATAAAAATGTGAAGGAGAAGAGTTAATTGAACTAGAGCAAAAACAAAGCAATAAAACGCATGGAGTCATGAGCCAGAGCCCAAGAGCTATCAACTTCCAAGTAAGTAATTAAATGCTACTGTTTAAAGCGAGTAAAGCAAAAACATAAGCTCGAGTCTGAAGCAGTAGTGACACCAAACAATAATAATCTAATCATAATAATTCAAACTCAATAATACGAAACATAACTTAAACACCGAGTTATATAAAAAGTATTATATCAAAATATAACACAAACAACTAGCTTCTTTGCAATTTATCGAATATCCAATTTGCTCGTTCTTGAGGATCCATCTTCAAGAAACCATCTTTCAATGTCTTGGTGTCAAGCATGTTAAATGCTTTCATCCGAGTCCTTTCATCCAAATTTGGAATCTCTTTGATAGCATCCCAACTTGTATAAGACCTATCTCTTTCTCTTTTCTCCAATAGGCTATCTCTTTTCTCCAACAAACCATAAACTCTTTGAAAAGTAGTGGTGAGTTTATTAAGTTGATCAATGATGCCGTTTGGAGCAGTTCCATTTGTTGTGTCACGATTTATTCATCCCGACAAGCGATCGACTATAAGGCCGAGCGACCAAGTCAACTCCAGTCAAACTTTGGCTAGCTCGCCTAATCGAAGATATCAGACCACCATCAGGTACCCAGCGATCGACTCCCAAGGCGATCGCCATTTGGTAGCTGGCGACCGACTCTAGTATCCGGCTAAGGACGGTCGACCTACGCCCCGAGCGGAGATGATCGCCCATCAAAGGCATCGAGGATTGGATCTCAGAACAGCACCCACGTGCAGATCCATATAAGGCACTGACATACAAGATCTTCGCTGACAGACAAGATCTTTTGCTGACAGACAAGACCTTTGACCACAGCCTGTCACCTACCTCACCTACCGGCAGGCGCGCCGAAAGTTGTCAGTGGGACCGCCCGTGACAGTAACTCAAGATGCGTGCAGGCTCCCCATTGGACCGTACAGTTGACTGCCAGCAACTCCTGCAGACTTTAAGGGAACAAGCCCATGTGCTAAAAGACGATCGCTCGATTATTATAATGCAGAAAAGGCGATCGCCCGGCATATCCAAGTCCTATAAATAGAGAACCTCCTCCTACTGGAAAAAGGTTCGGAATTCATTTCACCAACAGTTGAGAACTCGTTCACTTACGTTCACAACCCATCCACCTACATTCCGAATACATTCACGGAAATACAGTAGAACACACATACCATCAGGCTCCCTGCTTTCTCGCCGGAATCCATCTCAGGACTTCTCTCTCCGAATCTCTCGTCCAGAAGACGATCGACAGAGACAGCAAGTCTCCACTAGACAGATTCCAATAGGTTCATAAGCCTAGGAGCCCAAGCATCCAGCTAAATACTCGCCGTGAGAGACTGTCGATCTCTCACCGCCGCGACTGTTCATCTCCTTTGTTACAAGAACTCACAGAGCATCAAATCTGGTTCTTCCGGCAATCTACACGCTCACTAGCTAAGATAACAAGAATCTTTACACTCATTGTAATTGTATTCTTACATTAGTACTTGTATCCCCGAATATTAGTATTAATAATATCTCGCGAGAGCATTCAAGCCCGGGACTAACAACCCCGGCAAATCTTGTGTTATTTATCTTTCTCACGGAAGTGCTCTTGCATTTGTTTGCTATCTATCCATTCCAGCAATATCTATCTCCGGATAATATTTTGGGTAGCAACAATTGGTGCTAGAAGGAGGGCGTTCCAACCCTCAAATTTTTATTCCTACCGTCCTGAAGAACACTCACTGTTCTCGGGGCATATACTTGAAGTGACACTCACTGCACTTCAAAGAAAACCTTCAGAATCATGACATTCGCCGGTACATCGAAGAAAGCCGCTCTCCGAACCACCAGACACCATATCCCGGCTCAATCCGAACCCCAGCCGACGACAGGGGGAAGCCGCAGCAACGCGAGACTCTCGATCCCGCATCCGAGAGATGGCCCCAACCTCTCACTCGATCAGTTCCAAACCGAGGAACAGATCGAGGAGGCTATGGCCATCCTAGAGGAGCGACGGAGAGCATGCGCGTCGCCCGCGATAACTCCATCGATCATCCGCCGCATGGGAAAACGGAAATTCAACGGGCTACTGAACGAGCGATCGTCAGAAAGCCCCAATTCGCGAGGAAAGGCTCTCGTACGACCGGACGGATCCATATTCAATCGCTTGGGTCGCGACCCATCCTGGCGACCGGGGCATTCTGTTTCCAACCTTGGGAAGACGGATTCCGAATCCGTCACCAGGAGTTCGGCCTACCCACCTCACAGCCGAACGCAGGTCAGACGTCTGACTCCCGCCCCGATCGCCAGGGGATCAGTACTCAATCGCCTCGGCTCCCGCTCCGAGCGCCGAGCCGCTAGCAGTCAGGCCACGGCGATGGCCGCCATACAACGCCAGCTCGACGAGATGAAAGCACTCTTGGACCAGGGCAAGCGCCCGGAAAGATCGTCGGGCCGACCGAGCCACTCGCGATCCACATCGAGCTTGCCCCCATACAACCAACGATCGCTCCTCCCAAAACACCTCTGTATGAGGGGAGATCGGACCCCGAAACCCACCTGAGTAAATTCCGAATCTACATGACTGGGTGTGGGGCATATGATGCAACCAAGTGCCGGATCTTCCCGTTAACATTGGGCGAGCTGGCCCATAGGTGGTACACCTCACTACCACCACGATCAATCACCTCCTTTAAGAAACTGGCGAATGACTTCACGTCATACTTCGCCAGCAAGGTCGCCAGACCAGAAGGCCCCCATCGCGTGATGAAAATCAAGCAGGGGAAAGACGAAACCGACGCAGATTACATTGATCGAGTAGACGAAATCATCCTCACCGGCGAACCCGTAAGTGACGAGCTCGCTCTCTATTCGGTCATGGGGGGATTCCACGGTCATTCTCCCATGTTTAGACATCTCTCCAAGGATATTCCCCCAACTTACGCGATCTTCCGCGCTAAAGCTGCCAACTTTCTGGCCAGGCAAAGGCTACTCACCCTCCACCTAGGCGAGGAAACGCCACCTCCTGTCTAAAAGACGACGATAGCCAAAGCAAAGAAGGCGATCGCCAAGCCACCCGGAGATCTCAAGGCCTTCGAGGACATGGAAGCCCATCTCCTCCATACGTTCAACCGAACTCCGGCACATATTTTCTATGCCATCAAGGGGCACGAAAAGCTAAAAAAGCCAAAAGCGATAAGGGACCACGGTCACCTGGACAACAATCAATATTGTGCCTACCATAAGAGTCCCGGCCACAGCACCAACCAATGCCGCAACCTCCTCAAATAGCTCTGGAGATTGTTCGAGGAGGGCAAGTTGGATAGCTTATTGGCTTAGCCGAAGCCCCTACCGATCTATATACACGATCGTCCGAGTCGAACACAAAACAGGCTGGAAAGCTCATACGAGCCGACCCCTGGATCAACCTCGGAGACCACCTCTACATGCTTTAATCAAGAGAAGGGAACCTCGAAAGTCTCCCCGATCTCCATCCTTATTTAAGAAACTGGAGGACTCGCCCGCCATCCACAGTTCACCATCTAACATGATGGACTAAGGCACGAGATCGCCTCCCCCGCACAACGTACACTGTCGAAGGTCGGCATCTACATGACGACCCAAGGTGGAAGAGTGCAGCCATGGTCCTGGTGGTCGATGGAACCGACTGCTTAGGCCACGCAAGGTCCCTTTGGGCCAAGATCGCCCGCCCTTCGTTTAAATACGAGGCCGGCGTAGTCTAAGGGCCCTCCAAAGTTAATCAGTGGACACGATCGCTCGCCCTCAAAGGTTCATCATCTAACATGGTGAACCCGGACAATGCGACGTGCCACAACCCCCCGTCTCAACATACACCGTCGAGGTTCGCCATCTTCATGGTGGGCCGAGGTGGAAGCAGAGCTAAACAAGCCGTGGGCGTGGAGTTGAATCATCCGACGCTGCCCCGCGCAAGGACTCCTCTAGACCGAGACCGCACACCCTTCGTTTAAATACGAGGCGAGGCGCAGCCTAACAGAGGACCCTCATAATAAAGTGAGTCACGAGACACTCAATGTCTTCGCGCATCAAGACATGATCAAGGAGTCGGTCCATCGAACTCCGCGATCGTGCACGGTTCCTCAAGACGGACGACCGTCCCCGAGGATTCGACAAAGTTGAAGACCGCTCACTCAACGAATTATTTTCATCCCCTTACTTCCGCTAAGTGAATAAAAACAAGGGACAATAAGAGTGCGGACTACCTATACGACGATCGTCGCTATTCAACCACATGCGGAGATCGTCATTTTTTCAGATGTTGTGCAGCGATCGAATTTGTTGTAAAAGTTATCTTTATGAGTTTATCAATTCATTTGGAACTACCCTCGCAACGATCTCTCCTCACACATTTGTACAAAGTCAAACAAAGACTCAAAAATAACAATCATTCAAGTGATAAGTCAGAAATTCAAACGTTCATTTCATTACTTGAAAAGATCAGAGTACATGGTCGCCCGAAGGCCTAAATGCTACAAAAGAAAGCTACAAAATTACAAGGAAATGAGCTAAAACATCAAAAATGAAGTGCCTTAGGCCCCTGCCTGGCCTTCGCCATCAGCATCCGGTGCGGTCCCCTCATCTTCCGGAGCATCGGGATGAGCAAGATTGGCCGGAGACGGATACCAACTCAAATCCACGCCGATGTCCGCAAGATCCAAGATCGGCAAGGAGAAAGCTGAATGGAGAGGATGCTCCAACGCATACGCTTTGAAGTTCTCAGCAAGAGGTCCGACCTCCAAACCTCCCTTCTTAGCTGCTCGGATCGAGTCGGCGAACGCCAAATAATAGGCGAACTCGCTGACAAACTCCAAGTTTTGAAAGGGGTCAGCTTTGGTCGCCTCTACCTCTCCTTTCAGCTCCGCCATCGCCTGTTGCGACCCCTGGAGCTCGGCCTCCCTCGCAGCAACTTTTTCCCTCGCCTCCGTCAGCTCGCTGGTCAACCGAGCGATCGTCACCTTCTGGCGATCGGCCTCCTCTTCAGCAACCTTCTGCGCCCGGACGGCATTCAGCATCCGGTCCCGAAATCGGTCAACCGCCAGACGAGACAACTCGGTTTCCTTCTTCGCCAGCTCAAGCTCGTGGCTCGCCCGCCTGGCCGCCTCCAGAGAGTCCTTCTCCATCGCCACGATCTTATCGGCAAACTCGGCGTTCTCTTTCCGAGCCGCCTCAAGATCCGCCTGCAGGCGAATAGTGGAGGGCTGCCCCTCAAACTCCCCGGCACAGGCCATGGTCGCCGTCCTGAGAGAAAGGGCGAGAACGATGCATCGAACTCCCGATCGGCGACGAGCGATCGCATCCAGACGGTCGTCGGGCCCAGCCTTGGCGAGCGTATGCCTTTGCTGACGTATGGAGGAATGTCGCAGGACTGACGAGGAGATCGGCTCGCTAGGAAATCCACGACCATCGGCGGGCAAGACGGATCTGCGCGACGGATCCTGCATCGAAACAACAAAGTCAATACAACTCCTATGCAGTTGCAATTTTCAACACAAAAATGCAATCTACCTCTCAGCCTTCTCGGGGTCCCGACCGAAATACGGTTTCCCTCGAGGGGTCTCAGCATCCGCGATCGCCATCTCCTGCATAAAAGCCGCAGAGGGCGGCTCATTCTCTGGAGCAACGATGGTGATCGGAGGCGCGGCGGTCGGCACTTCATCGCCCGGGGCAGGAACCGAAGTTTCTTCCGGCCTCGGCCTCTTGCGATTCGCTCGAAGTCCCTCCTCCGGAACTCCCTCCTCAGCCACGACCGGCTCCACGCGAGGCTCCGCCTCCGGAACTATTGGCAACGCAACAGGTGGGGCCCGA
The DNA here is from genome assembly GCA_033398695.1 of Orobanche coerulescens. Classification (NCBI taxonomy): domain Eukaryota; kingdom Viridiplantae; phylum Streptophyta; class Magnoliopsida; order Lamiales; family Orobanchaceae; genus Orobanche; species Orobanche coerulescens. The sequence continues at coordinate 4,413,793 of CM065810.1, forward strand.
GACGACCTCTTATGGCGGAGACGGCCTAGAACTCAAGGATTCGACATGGCGATCTCCGTCGGAGGCTCCAAAAAGCGAGGAAAGCGAACCTCTGCAGTTGAGACGATCGACCAGCAGTCAGACACTTTCCTCAAGTAAGGCGATCGCCTAGAAAGTGAAGGTCGCAGAAACTCATACCTGGCACCGAGAGATGTCTCGGGAAGCGGAATAGCCGAGCCGACAACCAGCGACTCTCCTTATTGATCTGGTTGGCGTCAAGGTCGTCGTCCGACAAGCTCCTTATCCGCTCCCAGACAACGAGAAAGTCAAAAGGCAGCTCCTCGACCGCCGGAATGTGAAAACCTGCAAAACCGAAATCAAATTAGATCAGTCCAAAACGCATCCGAACGAAGGGAGAGTCTAAACCCTTACCGGGATTCCTCTCCCGAAACTCGGTAGGGATCTCCAGCTCGCCCGAAGGATTGTCGCTCGCGGAAGCCCTCCACTTGCCGGCGACCCAGAACCACTTCGTCTGATCGCCCCGCATCTTATTCGGGACTCCGTGAATTACCCGACAAGATCGGCCCTGAATATGGTAACCGCCGACCAACCCTTTATGAGCCGTCAGTTTGAACAAATGGTTCATCTCCAACGGCGATGGGAGGCGGTATAGGCGGTGACCGCCAAAAAGAGTGAGAGTGCAGATAATTTGGAGCCAGGCGTTCGGCGTCAGCTGAAGTGGCGCCACGTTCCAAGCGGCTAGCAGGTGGGAGACAGCAAAGGATAGAGGGAAGCGCAGCCCGGCCTCCATAATCGCCTCATTCACGGAGACCATACCCATCGGAGGCTGATCGGCTCGCTCATTCTCCGCCGGCGCGAACATGTCCACATCTGAAGGAACATGGAACCTCATCCTCCAGACGGCCAGATCTTTCCTGGACGCCGAACTCCGTATTTAGCCAAGCGACCACAACGATCGCTGCGCAGCCCGGTACTGCGACCGTTTGGGAAGCACATAGGGGTAGGCGACCGAGTATCCCCGGAAATCGAATCTCGGAGTAGGACCGGCCAACTTCTCCATTATCTCAGCAAAGGCCTTATAGGCCCGGCCGAAAGCGCTATGTTGCTCCCAGTAAGCCCTAATCGCCAGATCTCTCCCTATCTGCGATCGTCTCTCTTCAGCAGCCGCCTCCTTAGCGACATCGGCTTCGTTGAATAAAGCCTCGACTTCTGCAGGATCGATTCTGGCCCGAATAGCTTCAGCGGCCGTCTCCAGGTGGAAGTCGGAAGAAGGTTCTCCCCGGACAGTCGATGCCCCAGCGGTAGAACTGGTACCCACTCCACGTGATGATGAGGTTCCGGCCATTCTCAAGGAAAGATAAGGAGAAAAGGATTTTTCTTACCCGAAGGTAAAATCGACCGACGATCGGCACTAAGATCTTCAGAAAATTCTTCAGCAAGTCCTTCTTTCTCCAGTAAGTGCGCGTGAGGACGAAGACTGCAGCACTGCGCCCTTTTATAGGAGAAGGCAGGGACTCGTTTGTAATAAGGGAAAACCTCAGGGGTCGGACCCCAAACGTCGCATTAATTGACTCCCTCGAGACCCGCGTACGCGTCTTTTCAAGGACGCGTCAGTCGAGGAGTCATTAATGACCGTTGGTATCCTCCAATAGAAGCCCGACACGTGCGCGGAGACTTTTCCACGACCATTGCTTCTTCCCGCGCAGTTTAGCGGTCAACCAGGTCGTCCGAACCCAGAGTATATCAGCTCAAAGACGATCGCCAGTTCAATGAAACGCAAAGTCGCTCGTCAAAAGTTCAGCGATTGCCAAGAGAGCCACCTCACCCCACGTTTCCAACGTATGAGCGAGCTGGGGGGCAATTGTTGTGTCACGATTTATTCATCCCGACAGGCGATCGACTATTAGGCCGAGCGACCAAGTCAACTCCAGTCAAACTTTGGCTAGCTCGCCTAATCGAAGATATCAGACCACCATCAGGTACCCAGCGATCGACTCCCAAGGCGATCGCCATTTGGTAGCTGGCGACCGACTCTAGTATCCGGCTAAGGACGGTCGACCTACGCCCCGAGCGGAGATGATCGCCCGTCAAAGGCATCGAGGATTGGATCTCAGAACAGCACCCACGTGCAGATCCACATAAGGCGCTGACATACAAGATCTTCGCTGACAGACAAGATCTTTTGCTGACAGACAAGACCTTTGACCACAGCCTGTCACCTACCTCACCTACCGGCAGGCGCGCCGAAAGTTGTCAGTGGGACCGCCCGTGACAGCAACTCAAGACGCGTGCAGGCTCCCTATTGGACCGTACAGTTGACTGCCAGCAACTCCTGCGGACTTTAAGGGAACAAGCCCATGTGCTAAAAGACGATCGCTCGATTATTATAATGCAGAAAAGGCGATCGCCCGGCATATCCAAGTCCTATAAATAGAGAATCTCCTCCTACTGGAAAAAGGTTCGGAATTCATTTCACCAACAGTTGAGAAATCGTTCACTTACGTTCACAACCCATCCACCTACATTCCGAATACATTCACGGAAATACAGTAGAACACACATACCATCAGGCTCCCTGCTTTCTCGCCGGAATCCATCTCAGGACTTCTCTCTCCGAATCTCTCGTCCAGAAGACGATCGGCAGAGACAGCAAGTCTCCACTAGACAGATTCCAATAGGTTCATAAGCCCAGGAGCCCAAGCATCCAGCTAAATACTCGCCGTGAGAGACTGTCGATCTCTCACCGCCGCGACTGTTCATCTCCTTTGTTACAAGAACTCACAGAGCATCAAATCTGGTTCTTCCGGCAATCTACACGCTCACTAGCTAAGATAACAAGAATCTTTACACTCATTGTAATTGTATTCTTACATTAGTACTTGTATCCCCGAATATTAGTATTAATAATATCTCGCGAGAGCATTCAAGCCCGGGACTAACAACCCCGGCAAATCTTGTGTTATTTATCTTTCTCACGGAAGTGCTCTTGCATTTGTTTGCTATCCATCCATTCCAGCAATATCTATCTCCGGATAATATTTTGGGTAGCAACACCATTTATACTAGGATTTCCTTCATTCTCGGTTCTACACCTTTTGTTTCGATTTCGAACAGGAGCCTCTAAATCTTCAGTGGACTCTAATGGTGTTGTAGGCATAGTGGAGCTAAACAGTAATGGATCATTTCTAGTTGGTCTTATAAATACACCGCTATCAACATCATAGGGGATGTCTTCTATGCGAATTTCATTATCTTCATCGGCTTCGGATTGTAATCTACTTGCATCCGTACCACTCCCTAACCCAATAGAGTTTTTCCCTATGGCAACACCATTGCCAACTGCAATTTCCAAGTCTTCGTAATCATTAAAAGTTCCATAACGCAAGCTAGCATCCCCGGGGTGTGCCTATAATCATTAAGAGGTTTTAAATTTTGTTATGTTAAAACCTAAAAAAATATTTATTTTATAGATAAATGAATTAAACAAGCATAAATTTGAGGACTCTCACCTTTAGGTATTCGTCCCATACTTCATCTGGGGCAGTGAATTTCTTTGTAGTAGAGTCAAACCCAAAACCGGAGCTAAACCGGAGAAGCGTGGAGTAAGATAACCATTGTTTTTTGAAATATTTTAGCCGGCTTAAGTACTGACCATGTGTCTTTTGACATCCAAGTTGTGAGTTTAATACTGGAAGTATTTTTTCTTCAACTGTTAGTTTAGAAAGGACACCACTATTATCACGCCATCCTAAATTCGCCGCATCTACCATAAGTCGCAATAACACATTACTCTCTTCAATTGACCATTTGTCATAAGTCTTTTTCTTCCCATTTTGTTGTGAATCTCCCATTATAATTATATCTGTATCAATATATAAATTTATTACTAACCATAAAAACAAAAATAAAATATATCGATTGCGTTTCTGACTAATATATTCAAACTCTAATAAAAAATCTATTGTGCATCCGATTAACATATACAAAGCTTATTAAAAACCCAAATCAACAATATAATATATATATATATATATATGTATATATATATATGTGTGTGTGTGTGTGTAAACCGTAATATTGAGAAAAGTTTATCTTGTGATTGTTTTTTTTTTGTCGGCTCCTTTCACGGCTCCTTCAGAAATCCCATCTATTTTGATGAGATTTGGAATGACTCTTCTATTTATACCTAAACCCTAAGAAATCCACAAAGTCATGGAATTAATAAAATCTTAAAAAGTCTTGATACTTTTGGATACCATCAAATTTGTAATGACTTTTTAAAATCCTAATCGAATATCATTAGACTTTTAAAGACTTTTCAAAGTCTGAATTGAATACATACAAATTTTATAATTCATTAAAAGTCTTTAAAAGTATGAATTGAATACACCCTCCTTAGATTTTGAATTGTATATTCTTATTTGTTTTAAATTTAAATTCAAAATAGAAGATTAGGGCTGTCAAACCGGTCGGTATACCCGGGTTCAACCCGTTTTGTGTGCGTTTGACTCGATTATGTGTCTGCGAACGGGTCGGGTTCGGCGGTCACTCTGTGCTCGATTTCTTAGTCGTGTCGGGTCGGGTACACTTGACTACTCGCCGGAGTGCTCGAATTGTTTACCTAAGTCCCCCTGTTCGGCTCAACCCGCTTGACTTACCCGACTCGACTAGGGTTAATATTATCTCTTTTTCAATTTTTACTTTTTATCAAACACACCCACACACGAGTCCACTGTCCACGACACACCCACGCACCGTCCCAAAATTTCTTCCTCGGTCGAACACTCCGTCCCTTCATCTCAGTTCGACTCGCACGATCGACGGTCGCACTATATTCATCAGTTCACACAGCAGCAGTAATACTTTCTTCCCCGGTTGGTCGCGAGCTGCTGTCGGAAGTGGAGCAGCCGAGTAGATAATTTCAGTGAATTTTTTCCTCTCATATTTTTTTTTGCTATAAATTATGATTGAATAGTTGATGTATACGGAATTTTGATTTGATACGTAATTTTTTCATAGCAAATCGTTGATGAATGACTTGCTATGAATTATGATTCATTTTTCAATTGTTTAGGGTTTAGGGTTTTCATTTGTTGTACTTGTTGGTAATGAATTGCAATGGGATTGTGCTGATCTTGTTAAAAAAACTTGTAGTTCAAATTTTTGATGAAAGTCTTGTTGAATTTGTTGTCAATTTTCAAATTTGATGAATTTGTTGAGTATATTTGATCAATTTTTCAGTCTGTAGTTCAGTATATTTGATCCATTTTCAGATTTGATGAATTTTTCAGAATTTGTTGTCAATATTGATGAAACTTTTCAGTTTCCAAATGATTCACATTTTTTTAATTTGTTGTCTATTTTCAGATTGATCATTGTGTATTTGTTGAACAACACAAATCATTCAATTCAATCATCTTCTAGCCCGTGTATGGATACCATTTTTAAAGATGTTCAAATGTCGGAACACAGAGAGGAAGAATTAGGTTTTGAAGAAAAGGAAGACGAAGAGATTGTTGATGTTGACAAAAGTGGTAAAAAAAAAATAAGTCGACAGACCGATACCCAGTGAGGAAGATGCACAACAAGCTTTCAAGAAAAAAGAGAAAGAGAAAACAAGTGGTGTGTGGCAGTATATGCAGGCATATTCCGATGATCCAGAAACAGGGAATAAGCGTGCACAATGCAAGATGTGTCAAAGTGTGTTACTAAGGGGGAAGACATCTTCAACATCTGGATTGAGCAGACACTTGACGCCTTGCTTAAAGAAGAATGGGAAGCATAAACAGACACAATTGGCTTTTATGTCAAATCTTGGTAATGAATGTGAAGAGGTAAATGAACAACTCACTACTTTCAAGTATGACCATTCAAAGATGATGGAGAAAATAGCGCATTATATCATGATCAATGAGTTACCTTTTACTCATGTAGAGTCTTTTATGTTTAATGAAATAATGAGGACTGCAACCCCTTTTTGAAAGAAGGTTAGTCGGACAACTGCGAAGTCAGATTGTCATGAGGTATATGAATTTGAAAAAGTAAAATTGAAAGAAGTTTTAAAAGGTGTGGACAAAGTAAATATTGCAACAGATATGTGGACATCTTCAAATAAAAAACTTGGTTATATGGTTGTAACTGGCCATTGGATATATATAGTAACTGGAAGTTGAATATGCGAGTCCTTAACTTTTGTAATATCCCTCCTCCCCACAGTGGTATTGTCATTCCTGAAGCACTTTCTAATTCGTTCATAGAATGGGGAATTGAAAAAAAAATAGGCACGATCACTGTAGATAATGCTAGGGCGAATGATGTGGCGCTAAGAAATCTAAAGCAAAATTATGTGAGGATTAGGTATCACTTGCCTTTAGATGGCAAACTTTTCCATGTGCGTTGTTGTGCACAGATTCTCAATCTCTTGGTGCAAGATGGACTCAAACCAATTGTGTCCATTATTGACACAATAAGAGATGAAGTTAAATATGTTGCCGGTTCAGAGGATCTCCGAAATTAGTTTGGTCTTTTTGCTACTCAATTTGGAGTTAAATCTATGAAGCTAGTTCTAAATGTCCCGACGCACTGAAATTCAACTTATAATATGTTGTCAGTTGCATGCAATTTTAAGCAAGTGTTTCGTTATTTTGGTAACTGGGATAGGGGGTTTGAGTATGTACCTGGTGATGAAGAGTGGGAAAAAGTTAGTAATATATGTGAATTCTTAGATATCTTTCAATGATGTCACACATGTTGTATCCGGTTCTCAATATCCAACTGCAAATTTATTTCTCTCTCAGGTTTATAGAGTTAAAGAATTGTTAGATATGAAATGCAAGGACAGAAAATCATACATCAGAGATATGGCTACCCCCATGAAGGAGAAATTTGATAAATATTAGTCACAATGTAATTTATGTATGTCAATTGGCTCTGTGTTGGACCCATGGTTCAAGTTGCGGCTTCTACAATTTGTTTGTCATCATCGATCAATAGTGGTTTGCAAACTTTGCATATGCATTAAAGTGTATAGGGCAAGCCTATTCTTGGGGGAATTTTGAAATATGGATTGTTTTTTAGCCAATTAGATACAAGTTTTCAGCCTATAAAAATAAAACTTGAGTTATATTTGGAAGAAAGCATTTATCCTATTGTTGGGGAGCATTTTGAGGCATTAGACTGGTGGAGAGCAAATTGAGGAAAATATTTAGTATTGTCAATGATGGCTGCTGACGTTTTAGCTATTCCAATCACAGCAGCAACTTCTAAGTCAAATTTTAGTGTCGGTGGTAGAGTAATTGAACCTCATCGTACTTGCTTGAAACCTGAAACGTGGAAATGTTGCTATGTGGAGCTGATTGAGCACATGAACTTTATGGACTTAAGAAAACATCACATGTGCGTATTTTTTTATTACATCCATACCATACATATCTTGATAATATATACAACATCTTATTATTATTATGATAATTTTATTTTTCTTCTTTTGCACTGTCAACTTATTAGAAGGATAACTTTAAGTTAAAGAAAGTGGAGATCGACTTGAATATTCTTGATAACGAAGGTATGTTTCTAAGAATTTGTAAATCTTATTTTGTAATTTTATTGTATTGATATACTAGAATTCATGAATTATAATTCATATGTGATGTGATGTGTAATTCAATATCATTTATTTGTTTTTTTTCAACAAGTGGATCGATCAATAACTGAAAGCCGGTTCGATATATCAGTCAATCATTATGGTTTATCGCTCTTTTGGTTTTAGTATCAACGGTCAAGTGAGGATTGTCAATTTGGAATTGCTAAAGATTAAAGTTGTTAGCTTGTTGCGGATTGTTAAAATTCGGTTAGCTATTTTGATTTTTGACTGACTGTGAGGTCCATGACTATATTTTTGAGTACTCACTTTAACTGAGACATCTGTGATTGTTTTTTTTTTTTTTCTGGGCTTCTTAGTTCTTGCCTCTTTGTATTTTTTTCCTAATTTTATGTTGGTTTCTTGTTTTTCTTTTCTCTGTTATGCTTTTCTTGTTTGATGTTTATGTAAAAAGTAAACTTCTATAGAACAAAAAGATTTGAATTTTGCAGAAAAATCTGCAGAAAATACTGAAAAAATAGGTACAACGCAACCCGACCCGATTCTAGCCCGACTAGCCCGACTCGACGAGCTACTCGGTGACCCGAGTGTACTCGAGGGGCCGAACTCAACAGCTTCCTGAGCTACTCGACTCGGGATAACTCGACCCGAATTCAGAAAATGAAAACCCGACTCGAGTTCGGGTGTATTCGACTTGAGTCCGACCCGTCTGCAGCCCTATGAGGATCAATAGGAGTATCTCCAATGATGCTTTCCCAAATTAGGTATTGCCACATCACTATATTTTTTTTCTCCCACTTTCACCCACAATAATCCCCCCAAATATAATTTCTTGCTGACATCATTATGAACCCCTATATCAAACTCATCCAATAATATTCATATTCATTTATAACTAAACATTTATTTTTTATTCTAACTTCCTAGGTAGCAAAAGCTCTACATTTTTTCTCTCTCTCCAAACTTTCTTTCCCCATTTTTCACACCTACACTGATACTTCCTATGAAGTTTTCTTTAACTTTTCCCTTGTTGGAGGTGCTCTAAATATTTACGCCTCTAATTTTTACATCTGTTTCTCTATATTTTTTTAAATTAAATATTATATAAAAAATAAACCCTTTATTTCTCATATTTTATTGTTAAATAATGCAAGTAAATGATATAGTAACACAAAACCATCTTAATCACTTCTTTTTATCTTTAAACTAGTCTTTTCACCCGTGCGTTGCACGGGAAGACATGTGTAATTGTTTACACCTACAAAATTTCAAATAATGAATAACATAGATAAATAAATAAAATGTCTTCAATTTTTGAAGAATGGATACGTGTGCATCATATCCTAGTCCATCACCATCCCACCTATCTCTAAGATGGAAAATCCACGTTGAATTAAACCAACTATCATGAAATAATATCTATTAGTATCAACTTTGTTCAGCTCCATATATGAAAGAACAACTATAAGCAAAAAAGAAATAGAGATCAAGAATATACGACTTAAAGTCAAACCAACACATTTTGCATACTCACTCAGGTACTTACTTAAACTAATTCACAGACCAGACTCAAGTTTGCCATCTCATCTGTATGATATTCACTAAAACACCTTATCCAAACACACTATTTGCACAAAAAATGTATTTATATTCTATTGATAAAGCAGAATATAAGGCCAACAATCTCCTTGATATGCAAAATTATATACCATACCATTGTACTTTTTATGTTGTTGGGAGTAATAATCTTATAAGCATAACCAAACCGACTTATGTAAATAAATCGGTAATTTTTACTATAACTCGTACAAAATATATTGATTTTCATACCGTTATAGCGACTTATGTGAATATATCGATGATTTTCTTCACCAAGGCCTGCTCATATTGTGATATTGGTTGAAGAGACCAAAGAGAAACAACCCAGAGCACACATATCAAATACCATGCATCAGTCAAATTGTTTTTATGAACTATTATTCTATGAAAGGATTTGATCCGATATGATATCATCAAAGAGCATCAAAATCGTGAGAAAATCTCAAAATCACTCTTATTTAGAAATAGAAAACTTCGCAGAACAAAAAAAAGAATGCTTCTTTGAAAAATTTAGCGTTTATAAATACTTGAGAGATCAACAGATGCCAACTTTGAGCCTAACAAAATGCACAACTTATTTTACTTCAAGATGAGAACGATTTGACCTACAAATATAGGAAAACAAATTAACAATCAATGAGGGAGAAAGAAGTTAAATGAGAAAAGATAATCAATAAAACATACAAATATGATGCAAAAAAAAAAAACATTTTAAGCACTTGAGGTGCTTAAGGTCACTGCAAATATTTTGCTACATCATCTGAACACAACCCTGGCAAGGGTAGCTTAACCATCCAACCATTAGAAATCTAGAATGGATAAAAAATAGGATGACTAAAAATAATATCATTTCATCATGAATAATATTAGGATGAGAGAGCTTCAACTTAAAATGAACTCAAATAAAATTCACACATGCTCTGATAAATTTTCTTTTTTAATAAGAGTAGCTTCCAAAGACAACATAAAACACTGATGGATAAAATCCATCAGAAGCTTTTCAATACGGTAAAACATGCAGCACCCTTAGGTGTTAGTGGCCCTGTTGTATATGTGCGGGCCCAAATGAGCACACACCATTGGGATCAAGCCTATAGCCATCAATTTACTAATCGCCTTCCTTGCAAATGATTCGCTTATCTTGAGACGATCAGAGAGGACATATGGAGTGATGAGCTTGAACTTTGGCGCCTCGAACAACTTATCGTAGGTGGCCTGAAATCCTACTAAAATGATCAATTGGAAATAGGAAAATGAAAGGCCCGACAATTTTTTATTTTATAATTTTTTATTTTTTCTATGTTGTCTAAAGAACAAAAGTATATTAATTATCATAGATAAATAAAAGGTATGACAAATAAATTAAAAGTCCAAAACTACCAACACAAGCTTAATGTTTACTCAAGTGCCATCACACTAATGGTAACACCGTGAGCAAATAATTGCTTTAAAAAATCAATTTTATCATGATGATAACCGACTTTGTATTTCTCTTATCATCAAATAAGCGGCAATATAATTCAAAACATTCAAATATGAACTGTAATAGAAGCAACGAATTCCAAATATGAATGTGTTTCAAAGGAATACCAAGGTGAGCATATATACCATTGGTGCCCTCCATATTCTTAACTACTTGTAGAGAGACTACTTTATATACTTCTTGAATATTTGTATTAAGCCCAAACATTTTATCTGTCATCTCAGAAATAAGATATTTTAATGGTATGTAGATGTTAAAACACTAACTGTAGCGCCGGAATATGCTGTTCATCTTAAAATCACATCGCTCATCTTTAAATTTCGAGTAAAAGAAAAGGACACATCGCAAATTAGAAGTTCACCAAATGCATAGTCAATCATCGGATTATACTCAGTTCACACAATTTTGTCACCGTCTACGTACCACACGATCTCATATCCCCTTCGGTATTCATTTTAACTGCTAACCATGCTGAAATCATATTATCAAATCCAACCAATAAATTATTCCATAAAACCGCAATTGACTACAATGCTCAAATATATGTGTAAAATTGTACGCACAATAGACTAAAATATTTAAGAAATTAACCTCGCCCTGCAAGTTGTAGAGATTGTTAGGCAGTCGTCGGAATATACACATTTCACACATGTCACTGCCTACGAACCACATGATTTCTGATCTCCTCTGGTATTTTCTTTAAGTTTTAACCGCGTTAAAATCATATTCTCAAACCTAACCAAACAATAATTCCATAATCACAATTGACTACAACTATCAAATAAAAGTACAAAATTATAAGCACATTATTCTAAAATACTTTAAAAATTAACCTGAGTGCAAGTTGTAGAGATTGTTACGCTCCTTGCTGCACTTCACTCTTCCAATTTCATTCCCAAACTTCTTCACGAAAAAATAAATAGTTTTTTTTTACACATTCGAGCTGCACAATTATTGTCGACATAATATATATCTCTGAATTATATCAGACAATAACATGGAATCTCAAAAAATATGAAATATACCATATAAAAACAGAGAATCTCAAACACACAACTCTGAATATACCTTACAAAAACACAGAATCTATAAAATAGTACAAATAATACACACACTAACAAAATCGAGGTTTACCTGAGAGAGAATGGAGGCTTCTTGGGTTTTGGTATGATGAATGTGTTTGTAGTGGAAGAAAGAGTCGATTGGAGATATATTGTGATTTTTTTTGGGTGAAATCTAAGCCGAACAAAATTGATTGCAAAGAAGACTGAAGGTGCATAATAAGGAAAAATCGAATCCTAAAAACATTGATTGCTACAGGGAAAAATGTGAACAGAGGGATACATATGATTCACGAAGAAAACGGAATGGAGGAATTAAAAAAGCGACGCCTCACTTTTCCAGATCTGAGGCGGATCAAATCAGCGAATGGGATTGAAATCTGCGAATGGGCTTGAAAAAGCTTATTTTTCCTATACAAATTTGGGTTCGAGACTATTGGTCAAGAATGCTTTGGATATTAAATATTATTTAATCTTTAAATTCTCTCCGAATCAAGATAAATCTCCCTAGAACTCTAATTTAGGGATTTTGAGAGTTTCTAGTTATTAATTTGCACATATAAAATACTAAAAGTGATGAAATAAAATTGGAATAGTCATAAAATTGGACGACTCTTCATACACATTATACGTCGATTCTTCATAAGATCAAGACTATCTACTCTGTTGGCATTTACTCATCAATGTAACTATGTTAATCTTGAATTGTAGGGCATATCAAAGCAATGAAATTTTTAATATTGCATCATCGAGATACATACTTCCCCCGTTCTCTTATTATGGCAACGTGTTGACTATTACACTATTCACATACTCTGTTTTGACCATCTTTTGTGAGTTATACATATGAAAAAATATAGTCATGTGAGATCTTGTTAGATTCATCTCGAAATATACTTTCAAAATATCAACTTTTTATAATTTTTAAAAATAATTAATTGAAGATATTAACAATCAAAGTTATGCATTGGCAAGCATGAAAGTCCAGATGTTGCAGTTATAAGAGAACGGATGTAGTATCTTTTTGCCGGCCAGTCACTTGGGACCTAGCACATAAATGTAGACAATAAAGTTTCCAACAACCAGAACAATTCGAAATAACATCCACAACAATAAATATAGAAGAACGGAAAATTAAAGGTAAAATGAATTTACTGGCCCCTTGAAGCTGCTTTTTCCAAATCTTCACGTGATGTAGGGAAAAGATCAATATAAAAATATCAAAAGATTGTCATTTCCAAACCAAAACAAAAAAGAAGAGCAACTCACCTAGTCAGGACTACAAATAACGAACAAATTGTTGAAGGAGGTGATGATTTTCACAAGAATCTGTATAATCATCTGATAAGTAGCAACTCGAAACAGTACCTTATGGCCAGCCGTAACATATTTCAAGCACCGCCAACAAATAATTGAGTTGGATATTGAAAAGATTAGGTAAAATCATTTTTTTGATCCAAAAAATAATAATGGGAGCAGAATATCAAACATATAACATTAGTTTGAGACTAAAAATACCGTCGTGGAATCCTAAAAATGAATTGGGGGAATAAAAAGGCACGAAGAGAAAGCAAAAAGGAAAGTTTCACAAAACAGATATCTTTTCATCCTCACCTTTCAAATTGCAAATGCCAAATCGTACAAATAGAAGCGGTTTCTCTCAATTTATCAATCACAAATCTATGGATAGAACAAAAGCTTCAAAATACAAGAATATCAATCACAAGATAAAAGAATGTAGTAGAGGATTGCAAACCCTAAAACCAAGAGGTGGGGAGGTGGCGGCGAATCTAGCAATCGAGAAAAATCAGCCGAGAGATAGAGATTAGGTGTGATTCACGAAAATATCGGAAGGGCCAATTAAAGAAAGACAATCAACGGTGAGGAAAAATAATATGAAGAGAAAATAAGAGAGGAGAAAAAACGGGAGGAGAAATATAAAGAGAAGATAATGAAGAGTGCATGAAAAGTGGAGCAAAATAAGGAAAAAAAGAAAACTTACCAAGTGGAGCAAAAAATTTAGGCGGGAGAAACCAAAAAAAAAAAGGAAAATAAAAGTAAAAATAAATTAAAATGATTTAATAAATTATAAAAAACTTTCATGTTATATAATATAGACTAGTGAATAGCAACAAAAAAAAAAGCTCATGTCGTCCGCCATAAAAGAAAAAAAAAATGGCTTGGTTGAAGGTCCATCGAAAGCAAGCAGGTTGCCCATCAGTGAATAGGCCTACAAGCGCCCACGAAAAAAAAATGCGGTAACGGAAGTCTTCCAACGACGTCCCATCGTGGAGTAGGTAGACAGGAGGCAAAAAAAGCAACAAAAAGCTACCTTATCGTGGATGTTCACCAATGACTAACATGCGTCAGCAAAAAAAATGGCGATTGTCGGAAGTCTGTCGGCTGCGGAGGCTCCAACAAAGAATTGGTCCGCATATGGCCGCAAAAGAAATATCGGGTTGTTGGGGTCCAACAGCCGCAGGTCTGCCAAAAAAATATAAAAGAGAAGAAACCACAAGGTCGTCGGAGGTCTACAAACTACCGGATCCACTTCACTGCAAGTGGATCGGTCGAATCTACTCGCCAAGAACCAATCAATTTTTATTTATTTTTATGTACTTTTCGAAAGTTTTAAGAAAAATATTGTGTTTTCCAAATTACAGGATCAAAGAAACGAGTCAAAATCCACAATTTGGCACAATCTAAAATTTAATTTTCATTCACTAACACAAAATCCGCTTCGCTTGAAATAAAAGTTCAAGTTCCTCAATCTCCCCAAACTTAAAAGATTGCTTGTCCTCAAGTAATTTAGAATGAGTTGGATCGAAGAAATAACACAAGTAGTAACATGATTTGCAAGGCTTGAAACAGTCAACCTTCATTAACTCAAACAGTGGTGTAAGAATCACCTTTTGTTTTCTATTAAAACTCCCGATGGCTTATTAAACCATTTTATAAATTGTTTCTACTGAATTGTGATCTTTCGATTTTGGAGTGTTTTACCCAAACTCTTACCTCGGGATGTAGCGACCACTTTTCTAAATATGATTCTTCAAATTTTAGGAAGAATAAATAAAAATTTTGCAGCGGAAATACATTTCAAAAAAGACAAACTTAATAATCGCAAGTAATCTTCTCGAGTCATTGTTAAAACAAAATATACCTTGACATAAAAATAAAACAAATTGAACACTTGTTCATAAACATAGTTTGAGAGAAATAACATTAAATAAATAAACATCTAAACATAGGCTTGATCATCCCACTCTCAATTGCATGCCACATCGAGCTCCTCAACCTGAAAGGGGGTAAAATGGTGGGGTGAGCTTCCAACTCGCTCAGTGTGGAGAGTACGCAATATGTCTACGTTAATTACTAAATATATTAGCAAGTATAAACAACATGACTGATAAATTCTGATGCCCGTCGGCTAGCCCGAAGGCTTTATGCACAATTAAGTGCTTCGATCGATTGCACATTTAAGTGCTTCGATCGATTGCACATTTAAGTGCTTCGATCGTTGCACATTTAAGTGCTTCGATCGATTGCACATTTAAGTGCTTCGATCGATTTCACGTGCACATACGAGACAATATATAAAGCAATTAAAATAAACAAAAGCGTAATAAATCCCCACACCTGGATAAAATGCAGTTCTGAACTTGAATGTGATGAAATGCTTGACTCGACAATTCTAGGCCCGTAAGTTCTTGTTATTATCTACAAATAATAATAGTAGTTTATTATTAATATAATACTATAATTGAAAGTAATCCACGAGACATAATTTAAATTGAATATTATTAGAGAAATTTCGTATTTAATGGCTCGGATAAATAAGGTCAATTTTAATTATTGAAAAGTGATTGAAGTAAAATTGAAGGAATTAAATATTTGAGGAATGAAATTGAATAAATTGAAGAGTGATTGGGGTTAATTCGTAAGAATTAACTATCCGAGGGCCGGAATTGAAGAAATTATAAATGATTTGGGGTGACTAAAAATAATTATAAATTAGACGGGCTAGATTGAGTATTCTAAAACACGGGGTTTAATTGTAGGAATTGAGACCGAGTGGATCAAATTAAAAGGCCGGGAAAAGAACTGAGGTCACTTCTAGAAGGTCTGGAACAATGGGGGCTAACTATGAATTACTCTAAACACATCGGGTATAAAAACCCTAAGACACAAGTCGGCGATTCTCATCGTCATTTCTTCTTCTTCTCAACACCCCGTCTGACACCTCTACCTCCGCCGACTAATCTCCATTTCTCACTTTCTTCTTCCTTCTCCTCCCTTCTCTCTCTTCTCTCACCCGTCGGCCTCTCTCTAAAATCGGCCGGAAGCAAAACAAAATCACACACACACAGGCGCTCGGCTACCGGGCGACGGTGAGTTCGCGGAGCAGGTTCGACGCACGATGCGGGTCCAGGGGGTGGCTCGGGGTGGCTGAAAGTGGCTTCGGTTTTGGCAAGCGTGGCGGCCTCAGTTTTCCAGTGGCACGGCGGCATCCACTACTGGTGGCGGCGACGGGTCTGAGTTCGGGTCGAAACGGGTTGAATAAACTTGGGTCCGATTCGAATGGATTCAGATTGGAGCTTGAAATTTGGGAGATTTGCTTCGGCGTTCTGGCCGTGAGCGGGGCTGAGGCGGTGGTCGGGTTGTGAAGTCTCACGCGTAAGAGGGTTCCGAATTTGGTCCGTGTTGAAGGGTCGGGCCCGAATCGATCCGGTTTCGATCGTGGGTTTGAGTTCGTGGTGAATGTTTCGACCTCGTGTCCAACTTGGTGATTTGTGTTCGGGATTGATTGCGTTTGGTTTCGACTTCAAATTGGGATGGGGTTGAAGGTGATATTACCGAACTTGGGGTTGATTCTTCAAACCTACCGACAAAGAAATTAGGGTTCGTGGTTCTCGCGAATTCGGCCGATGGGTTGGATGCCGAGTTTTAGTGTTTGATTGTTTTCTAGTTCTCGTGCTTTAAGATCAAAATTTCCGGAAGAGCAGATTAAGAATTGAAATTTTTGTTGAATAAAACATGATAATATCTGGATTCTTACCTGCTGTTGGGAAGAGTCGAGACGATGGAGAAAAGTTGCAGGAGGGCCGAACGATCGGCCATTTGAATCAATATTTTTTTTTTTGTTCTGTATTCTGTGTGTATGAAATTTTCTTTGTAGAAACAAAGATGATATTTGTTTGTGGGTTTTATACTGAATTCGATAATTGATTCTTCCCATAAAGAATAACTTCCTCCCCATGATGCATAACTCCTCCCCATGATGTCCATCACTCAATTTCGTTAACTTCCAATCGAGAAGTGGAGTTCCCACTAATTTTGATCGTGGGAAACCGTTGAAATGAGGCCGTTGGGTGAGGATTTGGGCTTGGATGAAAGTTAATTAAGATGATTAGTGTTAATGGATTGTTCTTGATGGACTTATAATATTTGGGCTGAATATTACAATGGGTTTGGCTTAGGCCGGTCCAAAATGAATAGATTAAAATTAATTAAAATGGATTGTGAAATCTTATGGATAACGATTAATATCGCTTAAAATTTGACTCGGGCCTAGAAATGACGACATGAAACACGATGAAATAAAATGAGAAATGACACGACATGAATCACATGACTTGACATAAATTATAATGACAAATGAATTTGCATGATCATGAAAATAATATGAATTAAACGATAAATTATTCGGGCATTAATTTAATAATATTGAATGTATTTTCTATAATTCACAATAAATGTATTTGCGAAATCGGGGCGTTACAACCTACCCCCCTTTAACAAATTTTCGTCCTCGAAAATTATGTTACGTACCTTGAAAAATGAATGTTGGATACTTAGAATGAATCTCCTCTTCACGCTCCCAAGTTGCTTCATTTGGTCCATGACGACTCCATTGAACTTTCACCAATTTAACCTCTTTATTTCGTAACTGGTGTACCTTACGCTCCAAAATAGCTATAGGTACCTCCTCGTAAGTCAGATTCTTGGCTACATGCAACTCTTTGAAATTGCATACATGATCAGGATCATGTACGTATTTTCTCAGCATGGAGACGTGAAAGACATTGTGCACTCCTGATAATTCCACCGGCAATGCCAAACTATAAGCAAGATCACCAACACGACCCAAAATCTCAAAAGGTCCGATATAACGAGGCTGTAGCTTTCCCTTTTTTCCGAATCGTATTACTCCTTTCATCGGCGCTATTTTCAGGAACACCTTCTCTCCAATCTCAAATTGTATATCTTTCCTTCGTTTATCCGCATAAGACTTCTGCCGATCCTGGGCAGTCTTAATTCTACTTCTGATTTCGGCTATCTTCTCTACAGTCTGCTCGATCAATTCTGGACCCAAAATTTTTCCTTCTCCAACCTCACTCCAATAAAGGGGCGATCGACATTTCCTTCCGTACAGAGCCTCATACGGGGCCATTTGTATAGTTGCTTGGTAACTATTGTTATAAGCAAACTCCACTAACGGCAAAATGTTCTCCCAATTCTCACCAGTATCAAGAACACATGCCCTCAACAAGTCTTCAAGTGTCTTGATAGTCCGCTCAGATTGACCATCGGTTTGCGGATGATATGCGATCGAAATTCAACTTAGTGCCCAAAGCACTCAAGACTCTTCCAAAATTTCGACGTAAATCGCGGATCTCTATCTCGATACGATCGACACCGGGACACCATGTAGCCTCAAAATCTCCGGATATAAATCATGCATATTGTTCCATACGTAAATCATTCTCACGGGTAGAAAATGAGATGACTTCGTCAAACGATCTACTATCACCCAGATAGCGTCGTTCTTCCTCACGGTTCGTGGCAGACCAACCACGAAATCCATTGTGATATGCTCCCATTTCCATTCTGGGATTTCCAACGGTTGAAGTAAACCTCCGGCCGTTGGTGTTCGCCTTCACCGCCGACATATCATACACCTCTCCACAAATACACCAATGTCCCGTTTCATTCCTCTCCACCAAAAGAACTTCTTCGTGTCGTGGTACATCTTTGTACCTCCCGGGTGAGCGGAGTATGGTGCATTGTGAGCTTCTTCAAGGATTTGCTTCCTAAGGGATGGATCCTTAGGAACACATAACCTCCCATCATAAGTCAAAACGTCGTCTGCATGGAAACGACAAACTTCTCAATACTCCCCTTGTGCTCGATCCTTCATCTTGCACAAGAACTTATCACGTGGTTGAGCCTCCTTAATCTTATCCCTCAAGTTTGGTTGCAAGACCAAAGATGATAGGATTGCTTTCGAATGTTTTGAAGACTCAACTACCTCAATCCTCAACTGGGAGAACTCCTTTATCAAACTCTCCTGATCGGTCAAGCAAGCTAACTCGCCTCTAGTCTTCCGACTCAAGGCATCAGCTACCACATTAGCCTTACCCGGATGGTAATGAATAGTACAATCATAGTCCTTCACCAATTCTAACCATCGCCTTTGTCTCATGTTAAGGTCCTTCTGTGTGAAAAGATACTTCAAACTTTTATGGTCAGTGTATATCTCACACTTTCCTCCGTAGAGATAGTGACGCCAAATCTTCAGCGCATGTACTACATCAGCCAACTCCAGATCATGCGTTTGATAGTTCAACTCATGTGGTTTAAGCTGTCTCGATGCATAGGCTACTACTTTACCATGTTGCATCAGAACACAACCCAACCCCTGCTTTGAGGCATCACTATAAATAACAAAGTCTTCCGTTGGATCAGGAATCGTTAATACTGGTGCCGAGGTTAGTCTCCTTTTCAACTCTTGAAAACTTTCCTCGCACTTGTCGTTCCATTCAAACCTCACGCCTTTCCTTGTTAACTGGGTCATAGGAGTGGCGATTTTCGAAAATCCTTCGATAAATCTCCTATAATAGCCAGCTAGGCCCAGAAAGCTGCGGACTTCACTCGCATTCTTGGGTATTCCCCAACTACTCACTGCTATAACTTTATCGGGATCAACCTCAATTCCTTTTGAAGTCACCACATGTCCAAGGAATCCAACTCTGTTTAACCAAAACTCACATTTCTTGAATTTAGCATACAACTTCTCCTTGCGAAGTGTCTCCAATGTAATCCTCAAATGTTCTTGGTGTTGTTCCTTGTCCTTAGAATACACCAAGATGTCATCTATAAAGACGATCAGGAACTTATCTAAGTAAGGTTGGAACACCCTGTTCATCAAATCCATAAAGACTGCCGGTGCATTACTCAAACCAAAAGGCATCACTACAAATTCAAAATGTCCATAACGGGTTCTGAAGGCCGTCTTGGGAATGTCACACTCCCTAATCTTCAGTTGGTGGTACCCCGACCGTAAATCAATCTTCGAAAAGGTTCCGGCTCCCCTCAACTGATCGAATAGATCCTCGATTCTCGGTAGTGGGTACTTGTTCTTCACCGTGAGTCGATTCAGCTCTCTGTAATCTATACACATCCGAAGTGACCCATCTTTCTTTCTTACAAACAGTACTGGTGCACCCCAGGGTGACACGCTAGGACGAACAAATCCGAGCTCCAACAGCTCTTGAATTTGAACCTTCAATTCTTGAAGTTCCCTCGGAGCCATTCTATATGGCGCTTTGGACGTTGGGGCCACCCCAGGAACTAAATCAATACTAAACTCCACTTGTCGGTCGGGTGGGACTCCCGGCAAATCTTCTGGAAACACATCCAGAAACTCTCGTACTACAGGTACGTCTGTAGGGGACACCTCATTAATACGAGTGTCGACCAAACTCACCAAGTAACCCTGACATTTCTCCTTCCTTAGACCTCTCAGTGCTTTCATAGCTGTGATTACTCTTGGTACTGTACTACTCCTAGTACCATAAATGGTGATCGAGTCGCCTTCGGAACACCTCAATGTTACCTTCTTCTCACGGCAGCTTATATCGGCATCATGTCTATCGAGCCAGTCCATGCCTAGGATCACGTCAAAATCCATCGAGCTAATCAAATACATGCTAGCATCAAATTCTCTTTCTCATTCGAGATTCCAAAACTCTCTCTCCATTTTCTCTCGGTAATGCTGTGGGTAGTACTGTTCCATTACTATCTCCTTGAACCGATCCCATGTTAATGCAGCTCGCTCGGCCGCCGGCCTCAAACGCCAATAGCTTATCCACCAGCGTCCAGCATCCTCCACCATTTGATATTGGCCACAAATAATTCTTTGCGCATCGGTGCACCCAATGAGCTCAAAGGTGCGCTCGAGCGACATGAACCATTCATCAACGAAAGCTGGTCCTTCTCGACCGTTGAATGTGGGTGGAGTGAAACGCCGGAATTGTTGCACAACTTGTGCCTGAGTTAAAGCTGGCACGTTATTGTTGTGGTTATCCTGACCTCCGTCACCACCACCAAGGTTAGCATTTTGACCACCGAGATTATCTGCACCTCGGTTAGCTGGGCGTCCACGTCCACGAGTTGCCATTATCCTAAGGCATATCATTCTCAATGATCCTTCAGTACTTGCCCAACGAGAGAGATGAATAAGATGAAGAATTACATTGCATCTATGGGTTGAGAACCACAGATTTCTAGCAATGATGATTTACGCATGTCACACATATACTTATGAATTTATAAGAAAACAATTTCATGCCCAAATATTTTATCATAAAATTCTTATATACAAAATAGACTGAAGATGCATCTTTAATGCATAAATCATGGTTGATCTGGGAAACTGCATTTATCACATAATGAATAATAATAACTTAATGTACCTTGGAGTCGACGTGGAGCGGCAGAGGTGGATGATCATAATTGCTAAAAATATTTGATTACTTGCGAAAATGAAATTTTAGTTTAGAAAAAGAAACCATTTTAACGAGTCTACAGAACCGTAAACCTTGCTCCGATACCACTTATGTAGCGACCACTTTTCTAAATATGATTCTTCAAATTTTAGGAAGAATAAATAAAAATTTTGCAGCGGAAATAATTTCAAAAAAGACAAACTTAATAATCGCAAGTAATCTTCTCGAGTCATTGTTAAAACAAAACATACCTTGACATAAAAATAAAACAAATTGAACACTTGTTCATAAACATAGTTTGAGAGAAATAACATTAAATAAATAAACATCTAAACATAGGCTTGATCATCCCACTCTCAATTGCATGCCACATCGAGCTCCTCAACCTGAAAGGGGGTAAAATGGTGGGGTGAGCTTCCAACTCGCTCAGTGTGGAGAGTACGCAATATGTCTACGTTAATTACTAAATATATTAGCAAGTATAAACAACATGGTGATAAATTCGATGCCCGTCGGCTGGCAGAAGGCTTTATGCACAATTAAGTGCTTCTGGTGATTTGCACATTTAAGTGCTTCTGATTGCACATTTAAGTGCTTCGATCGTTGCACATTTAAGTGCTTCGATCGATTGCACATTTAAGTGCTTCGATCGATTTCACGTGCACATACGAGACAATATATAAAGCAATTAAAATAAACAAAAGCGTAATAAATCCCCACACCTGGATAAAATGCAGTTCTGAACTTGAATGTGATGAAATGCTTGACTCGACAATTCTAGGCCCGTAAGTTCTTGTTATTATCTACAAATAATAATAGTAGTTTATTATTAATATAATACTATAATTGAAAGTAATCCACGAGACATAATTTAAATTGAATATTATTAGAGAAATTTCGTATTTAATGGCTCGGATAAATAAGGCTGAATTTTAATTATTGAAAAGCTGATTGAAGTAAAATTGAAGGAATTAAATATTTGAGGAATGAAATTGAATAAATTGAAGAGCTGATTGGGGTTAATTCGTAAGAATTAACTATCTGAGGGCTGGAATTGAAGAAATTATAAATCTGATTTGGGGCTGACTAAAAATAATTATAAATTAGACTGGGGCTAGATTGAGTATTCTAAAACCTGGGGGTTTAATTGTAGGGAATTGGAGACTGAGTGGACTGAAATTAAAAGGCTGGAAAAAGAACTGAGGTCACTTCTAGAAGGTCTGGAACAATGGGGGCTAACTATGAATTACTCTAAACACATCGGGTATAAAAACCCTAAGACACAAGTCGGCGATTCTCATCGTCATTTCTTCTTCTTCTCAACACCCCGTCTGACACCTCTACCTCCGCCGACTAATCTCCATTTCTCACTTTCTTCTTCCTTCTCCTCCCTTCTCTCTCTTCTCTCACCCGTCGGCCTCTCTCTAAAATCGGCCGGAAGCAAAACAAAATCACACACACACAGGCGCTCGGCTACCGGGCGACGGTGAGTTCGCGGAGCAGGTTCGACGCACGATGCGGGTCCAGGGGGTGGCTCGGGGTGGCTGAAAGTGGCTTCGGTTTTGGCAAGCGTGGCGGCCTCAGTTTTCCAGTGGCACGGCGGCATCCACTACTGGTGGCGGCGACGGGTCTGAGTTCGGGTCGAAACGGGTTGAATAAACTTGGGTCCGATTCGAATGGATTCAGATTGGAGCTTGAAATTTGGGAGATTTGCTTCGGCGTTCTGGCCGTGAGCGGGGCTGAGGCGGTGGTCGGGTTGTGAAGTCTGCTGGCGTAAGAGGGTTCCGAATTTGGTCCGTGTTGAAGGGTCGGGCCTGAACTGGATCCGGGTTTCGATCGTGGGTTTGAGTTCAGGGTGAATGTTTCGGACCTCAGGTCCAACTTGGTGATTTGTGTTCGGGATTGATTGCGTTTGGTTTCTGACTTCAAATTGGGATGGGGTTGAAGGTGATATTACCGAACTTGGGGTTGATTCTTCAAACCCACCGACAAACAAATTAGGGTTCGTGGTTCTGCGAATTCGGGCTGATGGGTTGGATGCTGAGTTTTAGTGTTTGATTGTTTTCTGGTTCTGGTGCTTTAAGATCAAAATTTCCAGAAGAGCAGATTAAGAATTGAAATTTTTTGTTGAATAAAACATGATAATATCTGGATTCTTACCTGCTGTTGGGAAGAGTCGGAGACGATGGAGAAAAGTTGCAGGAGGGCTGAACGATCGACGGCTGAATCAATATTTTTTTTTTGTTCTGTGTATTCTGTGTGTATTAAATTTTGCTGTAGAAACAAAGATGATATTTGTTTGTGGGTTTTATACTGGAATTCGATAATTGATTCTTCCCATAAAGAATAACTTCCTCCCCCATGATGCATAACTCCCTCCCCATGATGTCCATCACTCCATTTCTGTTAACTTCCAACTGAGAAGTGGAGTTCCCACTAATTTTGATCGTGGGAAACCGTTGGGCTGAGGCCGTTGGGCTGGGGATTTGGGCTTGGATGAAAGTTAATTAAGATGATTAGTGTTAATGGATTGTTCTTGATGGACTTATAATATTTGGGCTGAATATTACAATGGGTTTGGCTTAGGCCGGTCCAAAATGAATAGATTAAAATTAATTAAAATGGATTGTGAAATCTTATGGATAACGATTAATATCGCTTAAAATTTGACTCGGGCCTAGAAATGACGACATGAAACACGATGAAATAAAATGAGAAATGACACGACATGAATCACATGACTTGACATAAATTATAATGACAAATGAATTTGCATGATCATGAAAATAATATGAATTAAACGATAAATTATTCGGGCATTAATTTAATAATATTGAATGTATTTTCTATAATTCACAATAAATGTATTTGCGAAATCGGGGCATTACACGGGAAGTACTTGTTGTTACGTTTGAATCTTGGAGGATTTCCTGGTTATTATTATTCTTGGAACTTGAATTGTATGGCTCGTATTTTGCACTTTGTACTTGCACTAACAAAATAGTGGAATTTTGCTAACCCCCGAGTAATCGGGGGGTGGATGTCAATATTGCATTCAGGTTGTGGGGAGCATAGCACAGGGTCGGCATGAAGGATGATGAAATGTGAATGATACTAATCACACGAGGACCCGTATGATGTCATATTGGTTTAGTTGTATTTTATTTCCGCTGCAGTATTCTTTCTCCATTGTACGGGAGTATTTTGTATTCGACCCCTGCGTGGGCATATATTGAGTTTGAGTTGTATATTTTTATTGAAAGACCAAATCGGTCTAGTGAGTTATTTTAGCCTTAAGGGCATTGTTGAGATGTTCGATGTCGTTACCAGCCTGGTATACCTTTGAGGAAGGGTTCTACGGCGTGTAATATCCCTGAATGGATTGGGGGTGTTACATAAATGGTATCGCGCTACGCCATAAATAGCCTTCGGCAACCACATAACTGTGTTACCTTAGACCCAGTTTTCTGTTGCCACAGACCCAAAATGGGCAAAGGTAACATTTTAGCTAAGTTACTCTGTGAGCAGTAGCCTTTGGACTCAAAGGCAACATGTGGATCATTCTAAGCTAACATAGTATTATTGGTCTGAGTTTGTTGGTCGTGATTAGTATCGTGGGGTGATCATCATCTTCGTGTGACATGTGGATGTAAGTCTCCCTTCTTTGTGATTGTGCCTCATCTGATGCGAGCTACTGGTATGATTATGTATTAAGTGATGGAATCTTTATGCAGATTCTTGGTTTCGTGATGCGTTTATGTGACTCTCATATTTCGTTTATATGAGGAGTGCTGTCGTTATTTATGTCCTTTTGAATATGATATTCGACTGTTTGTTTCTGGTAAAAGATAGGTGTTGTCTTGGTTTTGAATGAGTTGATGCGTGTATTGTGATGTATGTAAGTGAATGTTGTTACATGTGAGTTTTTAGGCATTCTAGCCTAATAGATTTTCGAAAACCTTGAGTATCTTATAAAATAAATTTCAAGACGTACTTTTAAAATGAATTATTTTCTCGCGGTATTTTCAAGGTGCCTTCTAGTGCTGCAATACGAGGGTCGGATATTTTTGAAAGTTTTTCACTAAAAGAAAAGTGTCCTCATTTTTGTTCAAACGCATGATGGTTTTTAAAGTCTTGACAACGATGTTTGTACAACTTTTTTGAAAGGTGATACTCAAGATCAACTAGTGTTTCCAAAATCCTTTTTTTCTCAAAGGTGGTTTTCGCTTTTTTTTTAAAAAACCTATCGTTCATGTTTGCGGTCCGGGAATGTATGTATAATGTTCGCACTTTCGTTAGGGTGTTAACCCCCGAGTTGTGATTGAATTGGTGGTGTGGGCGCTGAGTCATTCACCACACAATTGTTGTATTAGCCCTCGGTGAGAGGTGTGATGTTGATCTTTAACGTTGTCATTTCGTGGTGATTTGCGTGCTATCGCACATGTGCGAGCCGTTAAAGCTTGGGTTTGTACATTTGTGTAAATGTGTGATTGTTTCATGACGTTTTTTGATTATGTGCTGGTTATCGTTCGGGCCGTTGAGATCGCCGAACGGTGCCGTCGTTGCTGTGATGTAGATATGTGTGTTGCTTTATGATAGTAATCATCGTATGTGTTGCGTGTTATGATTTTCTGTTGTGCTGAGTTGGCATCTCCGGTTTGTTGTTTTGCGATGTTATATTCCATTGTACCTAGCAGTTGTATTTTCGGTATGCTGAGGTGCTTCGACTGTATTGTGCTGGGGCATGTACGTACAAATTGTCCTTCTCGTCAGTAACGCATTTCAAGTTTGGACTTGATGGACACAGAATTGAGTTTTGCGAATTGGTTACCGAGACTTCCGGAGTTCGCGCTTTAGCACATATATCAGGATCGGCTCTGAGAGGCCCATGAGAGATGTTTCTGTCGGTTGCTTTTTGTGTTGTTACCTTGCTTCCGTTGTTGTGAGTTGCGGGGACGACCTTTCTTTTATAAGAGGTCGAATGTAATACCCGTATTATTTTTGACTTCTATATTTTCTCCTTCTAAATTCTATCGACTTGCTCGTGTTCGTTGATACTTTTTGAACTTGTTTGGTATCTCGGTTGTCATCGTTCGAATGGGTTGTGACCTTGTTTCGGATAAATCTATTTATCATCGTGACTTTTCCGAGTTCGGTTCGATTCTTGTGAACCTTGTTCGAAAGTAACATCTTTTAATTTCTACCAGCTCTTTTAATGTCTTGAGTTGAAGTGTGAACTTCGGAGTCGTTGTTCGACTGTTGTCATTCGATCATTATTGTTCGATCGCTATTATTCGACCGTTGTTTTTCGATCGTAGTCATTCGATCATGATTGTTTGATCGCTGTTGTTCGATCATTGTTTTTCAATCGTTGTTGTTCGATCATGGTTTTTCGATCGTTATTGTTCGATCATTGTGGTTCGATCGTGGTTGTCTGACTGTTGTTGCCTGATCTCGTACCACGGAGAATTATCGTTCCCCGTTAATTAGCTGTTTCGAGTGTGGCCAAGTGGGTCACCGAGCCGTGTACTGCGAAATGGTAGGTGAGAGGTCGAAGGATCGAGTTTGCGTCTCTGCTCCGAAGGGACACGAAGATGCTTAATGTGGTTTCCGAGAATTTCGGCGTGGTCGGAGTTCTCCGTGGTTACCTTTGCGGATCGTTGTATGTGTCATTTCTATTTTTCAACTGTGCGTATTTTCTTGTAATAGGTGCCTTTTGTCTCTTGATGGTTCGAACAATTAACTTGGTTGCGTTATCTGTTTGGTGGTGCTTGGCACTTGTTGATCGTGTTATGCCATACTTGTGGCATTGTGATGGTTGTCGTTGAGCGTGTTTTCACGTCGTATATTTCTTCGCATTGCTTGTAACGTTTCGCCGTTGGGCACGAGTTTTTGGTTCTTGTGTATCTCGTTGAGTTTTCCTGGTGGGATATTGCATCTCCCTACTTGTTTTAAGTTTCGGGACGAAATTTCTTTTAAGGAGGGTAGTATGTAATATTCGCAATTTCGATTTCCGGTAATTTTATTTTTTTGGGGGCAAGTCCATCTTAGCGAATTTATTGCGACCATTTCGTCATTCCGAGAATGATTAATTCTACACTTTTTGTCATCCGAGTTCGTTTCGGTATCGTTTTGTTGAGTTCCGTGTTCTTAAGCGACTTTTCCACGTATGAATTCGACTTTGTAATGTCACCATCAATTCTTGGAAACTCCAAAAATTCTGAATCTCTTCAGTATTATAGAGCATCAACTTAGCTTTCCAATAGTTTAAACGTTGAGTCAATCGGAGTCCGAACGAAGGAGTTATGATCGAAATAGCTAAGACTGCACCGTGTGCCTTTTGATGCTGGAGCGGGTTGTACCGCGGGACGCGAGCCCTGCTGGCCGGGCCGCGGCACTAAGATGATATGCTGGGAGTTTTTTTGGCCATGGGCCGCGGCACACTCATCCCGTGCCGCGGCACACAGTGCAGAATAGCCTATTTCTGCAGATTTTGTGAGGATCAAGCCCATTTCATCATTTTTCCTTCTTCCTCTCCTCCTTGGGCGATTTGTGGGCGATTTTTGGGCAGTTTATCTTAGGAAATTCATCTTACTCAAGTTCTTGGTGTGAATTAACAACATCTAATCCTTGTTCTTCGCCGGATCGATATAATTTCTTCAAATCTCCTAGAATTGACTTTTGAGATTTCCTTATTTGTTTTCGTTGTTCGTCCGATTTTCATGAATCGATTGGTGTTATTGAACATTATTAATCGTGTTCTATGTGTTGTATATCTGTATTTCGAGTTTGTTCAACTCGATTGGTGATTCGGGTGTTCTTGAGAGTTATCGAGCATTAAGTGTTCGATTAAATGTCCCAATGAGTTTCCCTTCGATAGTTTGGTGGGATTTCCGTTGTTTTTTACCTTGATTCTCATTATAATCGTATCTTCATTATTTTTATTGTTCCTTCTGGAGGATTATAGGTGCTCTAGGGTTCCGAGTTGAATCCCGTTTGGTGATTGATTATTCATGTGGTGTTATTCTCGTAGTACTCGTGGTGCTATCGCGTTCTTGATAGTGTTCGGGGGTTCGGGGCTGTCCGACCGCATCCCATTCGTCGTATCCTTGCGATCGTGGTTTTGAGGCAAGTACCTTGTTCATACAAATTCTTGTTTTGTGGATATGATGGTCGGTGATCGTCTAAATGTGTTTGTTTGGTTGTTTGAAATGAATTTCAAAAGATTTGGTTTAGCCTCGTTAAAGGCTCACTTTCAAAACGTGTGTGTTTTGTGAACGTTGTGTTTCGTGAATGGTTAAGTGAACCCTATGAATACGCTTGGTGTTGATGTTGCGTTTGGTAATACGTGCGTGCGTATATTGCTCATTTCGGCGCGTTGTGGTTTGACATTGTGTCGTGCTTTGTATTTGTTGCCATTGAGTGAATTATTTGGATATCCTTGGTGTGATATGTTATTTGTGTGAATGTGTGGATATGGTCGAAGGTCTACGGTGACACATGGCATGTGATCATGTGGTCAGGATGCAACAAGCGATTGATACAACTGTGAGAGCCTAAGACAATCTACGGTGACACATGGCTTGTGATCATGTGGTCAGGATGCAACAAGTGATTGATCCAACCGTGAGATGATAAGACTTGCGGTGACATATGGCATGCGATAATATGGTCAGGAGACAACAAGTGATTGATTCAACCGTGAGATGACGTGGCATGTGTTCACGGTGTTATGTGTATGATTGTGAATATATTTTGCTCACCTCGAGAGGGTCCGACGGGGCCACGGAGGGAATCCAATGGTATAGCCCTGGATTCACGAGTTGATGTTGTATTCGTGTGAACAAGATTTGCGTATCTTGGATGATTATGTTGTGTTGATTTTATGTCCGTCGAGGACACGTGACGTGGGTTTTAACCCCGTGAATTGTTGTTGGTTTTATTTGTGAAAACAAAACCTTTGTGCTGTGTCCCCTGTTGATTTTTGGAAAAGAGAAGGATTCGATAATCCTAGATTGTTTTCCATTAAAACTCCCGATGGCTTATTAAACCATTTTATAAATTATTTCTGTTGAATTGTGATCTTTCGATTTTGGAGTGTTTTACCCAAACTCTTACCTCGGGAAGTACTTGTTGTTACGTTTGAATCTTAGAGGATTTCCTGGTTATTATTATTCTTGGAACTTGAATTGTATGGATCGTATTTTGCATTTGTACTTGCACTAGCAAAATATTGGAATTTTGCTAACCCCCGAGTAATCGGGGGGTGGATGTTTGTATTGCATTCAGGTTGTGGGGAGCATAGCACAGGGTCGGCATGAAGGATGATGAAAGATGAACGATACTAATCACACGAGGTCATATTGGTTTAGTTGTATTTTATTTCCACTGCAGTATTCTTTCCCCATTATACGGGAGTATTTTGTATTCGACCCCTGCGTGGCCATGTATTGAGTTTGAGTTGTATGTTTTTATTGAAAGACCAAATCGGTCTACTAAATCATTTTAGCCTTAAGGGCATTGTTGAGATGTTCGATGTCGTTACTAGCCTGGTAGACCCTTGGGAAGGGTTCTAGAGCGTGTAATATCCCTGTTAGCCCCGATATGGGAAGAATTAGAAGTTATTACCTTGCTACCCGACAGTTCAGCACTCGGTGTCTGTTTGACACTGGTGACTCCGTGTCGGTCTGGACAGCAGATTTCCATTTCTCGCCTTCATCGTTAAGATTTTCCTCGGGTTTGGGGGGGTTCTACACCTGTTTACCACTTCTCAAGGTGATGGCACTCACGTCCTAGAATTTACCTCCGATTGGGAGGGTAGTTTCCCACTGTTCTGGCTCTCCAATCGACTCACCGAGGTGGCGAGTTGGCTTATTTGAATTTCAATGATTTTTATGCTCGATTTAGTGTCATGCTGAAATCGACTCATGTTCTGCTGAAACTGCATCATGTTTGAAGTGAGGGCCTTCATCATCTCTTCGAGTGAGGAACTCGAATTTTCCAAATGGTGCTTGTAAAATTGGCCCTTATTCTGCGAAGGCTCCTCTTGTTGCGATTTCCACTTGAAATTGGGATCATCTCTCCATCCTGTATTATATGTCTTGGAGTATGGATCATATTTCCTTCCGTAAAAAATTTCAGTATCGACCGCATTGGCATGTGCCTCGATCTCATCCAATAGTACCTTATAGTGCTCGGTGGTGTGCTCCGTAGTTTGGAAAATTCGGCACGATATGACCTGTGAGTATCCCACATCAAGGTTTCTGACAAAGGAGGTAAATTCGGTCAGCTTATCCTCAATAGACGATTCATGTACCTCCGTCACCATTTTCACGGGATTATCACGATAACCAAATTGCTGTGAATTGGCAGCTGTTGTTACCTAAAATATTATCCGGAGATGGTATGCTGGAATGGACGAGTAGCAAACAAAATGCAAGAGCACGTCCGTGGGGAAGTAAATAACACAAGATTTGCCGGGGTTGTTAGTCCCGGGCTTGAATGCTCTCGCGAGATATTATTAATATGAATACTTGTGAGTACAAATATTAATGTTAGAGTACAATTACAATGAGTGTAAAGACCCTAGTTATCTTAGCTCTTGAGTGCTGAAGATTGCCGGAAGAACCAGAGTTGAAGCTCTGTGAGTTCTTGTTACAAAGATGAGGAGATCTCTGTATTGTTTGCTGTGTAATCGTGTTAACGTTGTCACTGTCCTTTTGCCAATGCTGGAGGCCTCCTATTTATAGGAGAAGAGGTTGTTGGGATGTCTCCGTCTCTCGTTGGCGATCGCCGTTTCTGCATTTAAATAAGGTGGGCGATCGTCCCAGCACGTGGGACTGTCTCCTTAAAGTCCGCAGCTGCAGCTGGCAGCCAGATGGTGAACCAATGAGGAGGCGACAGGTGCCCCTTATCGCTGCCTTGGGAGGTCCCACCTAGGACCTTTCGGCGGGTCTGTCGATAGGTGAGTCCGTCCTTATCACTGACAGCTGCTGATGGGATGGAGTAGGGCCTGTTCTTGCGGCGCCTTTTGTGGATTTGCATGTGGGCCTTCACCCGAGATTCGGTCTTCGCAGACTTTGACGGGTGTCGGATTCACACGTGGCATGGTACGGTCGTCTCCAGTCGGACATTAGAGGCGATCGCCTTGGACGTCGACTACTAGGCGCTTGCCCAGCCTCTGTCTTCTTTGGTTGGCTTCCAACCATTATGTTGATCGCCATCGAGTCGTATAAATCGCTGCACAACAATTGCCCCACAACTCGCTCCGATGTTGAAGACGTGGGGTGAGGTGGCTCTGTTGGCGATCGCTTGTTTTAGACGATCGTCTCCCGGACGAACTGATTTTGAATTTGGACGATCTCCTCGGATGCTGGAAAAAGCGGGAAGTGGAGGCGGGTTTTGAGACGTCACTGGGGCACGTGTCGCACTCTCATTGGGGGAGTCTGACGGTTTTGTCAGACTTGTCGTCTGGCGTGCCCTTGAAACGACGCGTACGTGGATTTCGAGGGCTGCATTAAATGTGGCTTATCCGACGGTTGCACTTCAGCCCTCGAGATTCCGCTTATTTGCCCAGAAGTCCCTGCCCTCGCATATAAAAGGGGCTAGGGCTACTGGGGTTAGATCTTTATGCGCTCTTACCTTAGAAGAAGACATAGCCAAAATTCCTTGAAGCTTCGTGCGCCGATCGACGTTCTCTCTAGGTAAGAAAAAACTTCTATCCCCCATTTCTCTTCGAACATGTCTGGAGGAGGATCCACCGTGTATGAGGCGGGTAACACTTCCGCCGCCGCGACTTCGACTGCCCGGGATGAAACTTCCGCGGATTTTCACGTGGAGACGGCCGTCGAGGCCATTCACGCCGAGATTGAACACGCGAAGGTTGAAGAACTTTTCAACGAGGCTGATGCGGCGAGGTCGGCGGTGGCGGAGCAGAGGCGCTCGCCGGTAGACGAGGATAAGGCAGTGAGACTGTACTGGGAGCAGAACAGTGTGTTCGGCCGGGCCTTTCTGGAATTTGCCGAGCTTATGGAGAGGCTGGCCGAACCACGTCCTCAGTTTGATTTTCGCGCATACTCGGTCGCCCACCCCTATGAACCCGTATAGCAGACGTCATTTCGGGCCGCGGACCGCTCCCCGTGGACCCTCGGCTAGATCAAGAGTTCGGCGACTAAGAAGGACTTGAGTCGTTGGAGGGCGGAGTTCCATGTCCCCTCCGATGTTTCACTGTATGTGCCTGCCGAGAACGAGCGCGCCGACCAACCTCCTGAGGGTATGGTCGCCGTTAACGAGTTGATCATGGGGGCCGGATTGCGGTTCCCATTGCCGTTCGCCGTGTCATATCTGTTGACCGCCTGGAATGTGGCGCCGATCCAACTGACGCCGAACGCCTGGTTGCAGATCGTCAGCACTTTGACTCTTTTTGGCGGTCACCGGCTGTTCCGTCTTCCTTCTGCGCGGGAAATGAACTACCTCTTTAAGCTGACGGCGCAGAAGGGTTCAGTTGGCGGCTACCACATTCAGGGTCGCATGGGCCGGGTGGTCCTTGGGGTGCCGAACAAGGTCCGGGGCGACCTGACAAAATGGTGTTGGGTCGGCGGAGCGTGGAAGTCGGCCGCGAGCGACAAACCCGAGGATGAGTTGAATATCCCCACTGGCTTTTGAGAGAGGAATCCGAGTAAGGGTTTTAACTCTCCCTTTGTTCGGATACACCTTGAAATGATCTAATTTGGTTTTCTTTTTACAGGATCCCTTGTTCCAGCGGCCGACGACCTTCCATTTGACTTTTCGATCGTCTGAGAGAGAATCTGCAGTCTTCCGGATAGTTATATCGACGCTCACGTGATCAACAACGAAGCTCATTGGTTGGGCGCTCGGTTGTTTCGATTTCCCCACCATTTGAAGGTCCCAGGTACAAATGTTTACGATCTCCTTTCTGCTTAACGATCGCCTTTGATTGAAAGAGATGTCTAACCTGGTTGAATGTCTTCTTTGACAAAGATCTACTTCCCCCGCTACTTCGAGCTGTCGAGAGAGATTGCTATGTCGAACCCTGGCCTTATGAATTGTCTACGCCAAAGGAAGAAGGCGGGTCGTGCCCCTGCAGCGACGACCCGTCCTATCCCCGAGGCGAGACCTCTCATGGTGCCGATCGTCGAGCCGGAGACTCGGGAAGAGGAGCAGCTCCAGTGCAACCGCAAAAGGCAGAGGCCGGAGGAGCCTTTGCCAACTGCTGCTGCTGAGGCGTCCGCAGTGGTGCCGCCGGTCGCCGCGCCTCCTATTTCTGCTGTTCCAATAACAGAGGGGCCTACACCCTCATCGGACTTCCTAAATGCAATGGCGATCGCTGACGCCCAGACCCTGCGGGGCAAGCCTTTTTTCGGCCGCGACCCCGAGAAGGTCGAAAGGTAAGCTTGGTTGATCTGTTGAGTTAAGCCATTTGTGTAGGGGGCATACTAAATCCTTTGTTCTTGTTGCAGGGTCCGCCTTGCCGACCCGAACTGCTCACCGATGGTGTTGTACTTCCTCGCGAGTAGGTCTCCCCACGAGCCTAGCGACGTCCCTCACTATGTCTCTCGGGGTATCTCCTCCCTACCGAAGGCTTGGACGACCGACCTAGATGCGATCGCGTGCCGGCGGTCTGGAGATGCAATGCAGGCGGCTCTTGCCCTGACCCTCCAAGCGGCGATGATGGCCGCTCAAGCTGTAAAGGATTATGAGGGACGGCCCTCTACTGCCCGTCTCCATTCGGACCTCGAGGCTGCTCGGAGTCGGAACGCTGAGTTAGTCGACAGGATTGTGACGATGGAGAAGGAGTACGCTGAGACGGCCAAGCGGGCTAAGCAGGATCTCGACCGGATGTAACACCCCCAAGATATTCGAGGAGAATTACAGCGCCGTGGACCCCTACATGGGACCCACCAGGCTAACACAAGAAAACACCACTCGACTAATCGCCTCGGTTAGCAAGGAAACAATTGTTAACAATAAGAACATAAAACAACACGTCCGGTACAACCGGCATAAATAACATCAACCGACAAATACAGTAACTCCAACGAAGACCAATCAAAATCTGAAAGGAAAAGCCTAAGTACTCGCGAGTACAATCTATAAGTTTACAATTTGGAAAACATCCACATCAAAAGAGACAGTAAGAAATAACAAGACTCGATTGCACATGTCAACAACCTTGGCCGACATCCTCGTACCATCCCAGCCTGCTCGTCTGCAGGTGAACATAACCTCGAAATCCATAACAAGAATTTCCCGACAACGGGTCCCAGAGGGTTAGCAATTATGCTAGTACAAGTATTCAAGGCAAACCAATCGCTTACACATTTCATAGTACATGCACCAATATCATTTCGAAAACCAAAACAAGACATGTCTTTTCCTAAACAAACAAATACAATTAATTTGCCTAGGACCGGGACGAAGCCACGAATCCCACTCGAGGCCTCTAAGGACCCTCCCGAGCTGGCCACATTCATAAAACAAACCAAGCACCACACGTCACCTAGGACCGGGACGAAGCCACGAATCCCACTCGAGGCCTCTAAGGACCCTCCCGAGTCAAGCTAGCGAATCAAACTCATGAATCCAGGACGAAGCCATAGATTCCCTCGAGGCCCCGTCGGACCCTCCCGAGGTGAGTAAAGCACACACAATATACATTACCATTTCACGTTAAGCATAAGGGTTTCCAAGAATACTTGCCTTGAATTATTGACGACGCAACGGAAAGGAAAGTCACCACGAACGCTAGAACCAATGAAACCGAACCTAACGATTCGAAGAATACAATCACAACCATTTCTAAATGAATACGGAATTGGAATACACCCGAAAACCCGCCTACGATTCATGTATATTCGTATATAAACAACAACGAGGGCGGACCACAACCAAACCCTCTTGATTCCGTAAAAATCACGAAATATACCGTGAATCCGTAGGGAAACTAAGAATACCAACAAGATTAATCATATTCATCATGAATTAATCAACAAAACGGAACGAATCGGACAAAAACACGAAAACCCCCAATTTTACCAAAAGTAGGGTTCTAAAGATCTAACCTTGATTCGCTGGATCAAGGGATGATATCGGACGGATTATTGATGATATAACCTCAAGAACTCCATGGATATGTTGTTAAACAACATGGCTTCAAGCTTAGAACACGCCAGTGCGGAAGAGGAGAAGAAGAAGGTGAAAATGGCAAGAAAACGTCTGCGGGGGCCTTTTATAGGGGTTGATCGCCTGCCGGACACGGCCGTGCCGATCGGCACGGTCGTGTCGCATACCGCCGACAGGACTCGACCGTGTCCCGCTTGACACGGTCGCGGCGCAGAGGGCCTTCCGATAGTGACCCGTCCGAAGCCGACTTCGGCATGACTCGGCCGTGTCTGGAACACGGTCGGGCGTGTCGGCGATCGTTCGAGCTTATCCGGAAGAGTTCGACACGGGCCGTGTCGGACGACACGGTCGGGTCCTGAGACAGAAACTTTCGGCATTTCCGGACGAGTACGGCACGGGCCGTGTCGGACGACACGGCCGAGTTCGACCGGCAGTGATCGGCCAATAACGAGCGGGTGAGCTAAAACGACCATAACTCTCTCGTCCGGACTCCGATTGACTCACCGTTTGAACCATTGGAAAGCTAACTCGATTCTCTATAATGTTGCAAAGATTTAGATTTTTTGGAGTTACCAAAAATTTATGGTGATCTAACAAAGTCGAACTCCCACGTGAAAAAGTCGATTAAGGACACGGAACTCAACAAAACGACACCGAAACGAACTCGGATGACAAAAAGTGCACAATTAATCATTCTCGGAATGACGAAATGGTCATGATAGAATTGTCAAAACGAACTTCCTCCGAAAAAGAAAATTACCGAAATTTGAAATTGCGGATATTACACCGGATGAGGCAGGAACTCGACCGGGCCCGGGCGGCGACCGACCGAATGCGCTATCATATGACGGAGGCCCGTCGGTTGCATGCGGCCTCGTAGGAGGAAGCGACCGAGCTGAAGGCAGTGGTGGACCGGTTAAATGGCGCGTCGAAGGGGGAGCTGGCCGCCAAGGTTGCCGAACTCCAGGATGCGGACAAAATAATCGCGGGGCTGAAGGAGAAGTTGCAGGCGACCGAGGCCTATCCCTTCCTCAACGTGGAGTATGTCGGCGAGTTTGCCTATTACATGGCTTACGCTGACGCCATCCGTGCTGCCAAGAAGGAAGGGCTCGAGGTTGGCCCACTGATCGATAACTTCAAAGCCTATGTGCTTGATCATCCCCTGCAGCCGGCCTTCTTTGTGCTGATCCTTGACCTTTCCGACCTCGGAATCGACCTGAGTTGGTATCCATCGCCGGACAAACTCATTCATCTGGAAGCCGGCGAGAAAGCGCACGCCGATCCAGCAGCTGGTGACGAAGGCCAGGCGGGGGCGGCCTGAGTCAGACCGCTTTCATTTTGTTTCCCCTTGTAATTTTTCAGTTTCATTGTATTTTGCCTTCGGGCGTATGTACAAATAACTTGAATGAAATAAAATTCATAATTGCATCTGATTCCTTGCTTGTACGATTGTTTGTCTGAATCTTTCGCATTTGACTTCACACAAGTGTTTGAGGAGTGTTTGTTCTATGTATAGCTCCGAATGTATTGGCATACTTAAAATTCTTACTTGTAAATTTCTGAACAAAACCGGTCGTCATATGTGTATTTGAACAAAGCCGATTGTATGTGGTTCCGTCCTCCTGATCGCATGTATGGCTCCGTTCTGCCCCTTGTTTTTGTTTACTTGGTGAAAGTAAGGGAACGAAAATAATTTGTTTAGCGAGCTATCTTTAGTTTGGTTCTTGGGATCTTCGATTTTGTTGATTCCTCGATGTAGGCCGAACGTCCTGACCTGTAAAGACTTCGCACAGTCGTGGGTTCGATGGAACCGACCTCTACGACTATGTCTTGTGCGCGAGCGACATTCCGTCTGATGGTTAACTTCTCGCGACCCACTTAATTGTAAGGGTCCTCCGTAGGCTACGTTTTGCCTCGCAATGTAGCGATGGGGCGGACGGTCTCTGCCTGGAGGAGTCCTTACATGGGGCGCCGTCGGATAAATCGACTTCGCTACCGTGGCTTGTTAGCACTTTTCTGCCTAAGAGGGCATACGTTGTGACGGGAGGAAGGACGTGTCGCATTGTCCAGGTCCACCATGTTAGATGATGGATCCGAGGACGGGCGTACGTGTCCACTGATCTGTTTTGGAGGGTCCTTCGGCTACACCCGCCTCGTATTTAAACGAAAGGGCGGGCGATATCTGCACAAAAGAACCTTGCATGGATGGGCTATCGGTTCCATCGACTCCCAGAACCATGGCTGCATTTTTCTACCTCGGATCGCCATGTTAGATGACGATCCTCGACGGTATACGTTGTGCTGGGGGGGATCGCTCGCCTAGATCCATCAGGTTAGATGATGAACTCTTGGAGGGCGAGCGAGTCGTCCTCTTTTCATTTGTTTGTTTTGTCGAGATGAATCATTTAGAGGGGATCAGAAAGTCTCATTAAGCTCTTTGTACATTGGGTAACTGAATACAGAGTTTTTATTGATAGTATTTCTTCAAATGAACGACGTTCCAGGGATATTGGTCCGGAGTGCCGTCTGGGTGTTGGAGCTCGTAGGCTCCTTTGGTCAGCCATTTGGATATCCTGAAGGGCCCCTCCCAATTCGGGCTAAATACTCCCGTGTGAGTCTGGACCTTTTTGAGGACTAGGTCGCCCACTTGGAATCGTCTTTCCTTGACCTTCGAATTGAAGAATTTCTCGGATTTCCTTTTGTGGATTGTGTTCTTCATTTCCGAGGTCAGTTGTCGTTCCTCGAGCATATCCAAATCGATCTGTCGAGCTACATCATTGTCCGCCGTCATTAGTTGTGTAGTTCGATGGCTGAGAACGGCGATCTCCGAAGAGATCACTACTTCTGTTCTGAAGGCGAGGGCAAATAGGGTTTCGCCTATTGAATTTCGGGTCGTCGTTCGATAAGACCACAAAACATCCGGGAGCTCGTTCGCCCACCGCCCTTGTTTGGATTCGAGTCTTGCTTTGATCGTGTGTTTGAGAATCTTGTTTACAGCCTCTACTTGCCCGTTCGTCTGAGGGTGGTAAGGGGCCGAGAACAGCTTTTTAATTCCCCATTTCTCGCAGAATTGCATAACATCCACACTGTTGAACTGCTTTCCGTTGTCGGAGATGATAGCCTGTGGTAGACCGAATCGGCATATGATGTTCTTCCAAATGAACTTGATCACTTGTTCTTGGCCGATTTTGTTGAGTGGCTCGGCCTCTGCCCATTTTGTGAAATAATTGACCCCACGATGGCGAATTTACATCCCCCTGGTGCCGTCGGCAAAGGACCAATGAGGTCGATGCCCCATTGGGCGAACGGCCACAGACTGTACATAGAAGTGAGCTGCTTGGGAGAGAGCTTGATGTTCGGGCCCATTACTTGACACCTGTGACAAGATCGGGTGTAGGCGATCACGTCTTTTTGTAGGGTAGGCCAGAAAAAGCCTTGCCTGGTCGCCTTGTGGATGAGAGCTCGCCCTCCATCGTGATTTACAGAGATCCCGTCATGGATTTCGGCTAAAACAAGTCGGCCTTCCTACGGCGTAATGCACTTGAGGAGAGGAAGGCTGAAAGCTCGCTTGTAAATCCGGTCGTCCAATAGGGTGTTTCTGGTTGCTCGGAGCTGAAGCTGGCGAGGTTTGATCCGATTTGCAGGGACTGTTACGTCCTTCAAGTATTTAATGAACGGAGTCATCCAGTTCTCTTCGGCGATGGCAACTGTGGTGACCAGGCTTCTGTCGATCGCCGATTTTGCTGACTTCGTGATTTGGATGTTAGAGAAGTCTGCCGCCCCATCTGACGATGCGAGTTTGGATAGGGCATCATCCTGGGAATTGTGCTCTCTCGGGACTTGCTCGATCAGTACTTCTTCAAACTTTGTGCACATTTCGGCGACCAATTCTTGATATTTGATCATCTGTTTGCCGCGCGCCTCATATTCCCCCTTGACTTGGTTCACGACCAAGAGGGAGTCCATGACGATGTGGAGGCGACGAACGTTCATGGCGAGTGCTAGATCGAGCCCGTCTACCAAGGCTTCGTACTCGGCTTCATTCTTGGTCGCACAGAACCCGAAACGCACAACATTTGTAAAACTTTGGCCGTCGGGGATGATGAGGACAATCCCTGCCACTGCTCGCGAGCTAGTCGCCGAGCCATCTACGTACAATTTCCAGGCAGGATGGCCGACCTGGGTCGGACTGGGCGGGAACGTTAATTCCACCACGAAATCCACCAGAGCCTGGCCTTTGATCGCCGTGCGAGGAGCCTACGGGACACCGTATTGGGCGATCTCCAATGACCACTTGAGAAGTCGCCCGTTGGTGTCTGGCCGGTGCAGGACTTGCCTTAGAGGGAGAGTCGTCAGAACCTCCACTTGGTGTTCGAAGAAGTAGGCCCTTAGCTTGCGAACACTCATGACTAGTGCGTAGGCGATCTTCTCCAGAGGTGTGTAACGTGTTTCCGCGTCATGAAGCAGTTGACTGACGAAGTAGATCGGCAAGTGGGCTTGCCCCTCTGCTCGCACTAATACAGCGCTCAGCGCGACCTCTGAGGCTGCCAGGTAGAGGAATAGCTTTTCGCCGGGGATTGGATTCGCCAAAATTTGGGGATTATACAGATACTCCTTGATTTTGGGGAACGCCATTTGGCTTTCCTTCGTCCATGAGGTTAAGGGTTCTTTATGGCGGCGAAGAATGACTTGTTTTTGTCTCCGAGCCGAGAAATAAAACGGTTAAGGGTTGCTAGACAACCCGTAAGGTGTTGCACCTGTTTGACATTCCGTGGCTCCTGCATGTCGA
This sequence comes from Orobanche coerulescens, assembly GCA_033398695.1. Taxonomy (NCBI): domain Eukaryota; kingdom Viridiplantae; phylum Streptophyta; class Magnoliopsida; order Lamiales; family Orobanchaceae; genus Orobanche; species Orobanche coerulescens. The sequence continues at coordinate 4,454,258 of CM065810.1, forward strand.
GGATCGCCTGGATCTTGGTGGGGTTCGCTTCGATCCCCCTTTGGCTCACGATGTGCACCAGGAACTTTCCGGAGCTTACCCCAAAGTTGCATTTCTTGGGGTTCAGTTTCATGTTGAATTTCCCGAGGATGGCAAACGTCTCTGCAAGGTCTTTTAGGTGATCTTCCTTTTTGAGGCTCTTGACCACGATGTCGTCAATGTAAATCTCCATGGTCTTGCCCTGATCAGCAAACATCCCGTTGACTAGTAGTTGGTAGGTTGCCCCCGCGTCTTTCAGACCGAACGGCATTCAGACCCAAAAGTACACGTCTTTTTTCGTGTGCAATGATGTGTGTTTTACGTCTTTCTCCGCCATTGGTATCTGATGGTACCCGGCGAAGGCGTCCATAAATGACATCATTTCGCAACCTGCCGTGCTATCGACTATATGGTCAATATGAGGCATTGGAAAGTGGTCTTTCGGACATGCCATGTTGAGGTCGGTGAAATCGATGCATAACCTCCAGGAGTTGCTCGCCTTTTTGACGAGCACCGCATTAGCTACCCAATGTGGCTCGTCGGTAGCTACTCTGATCAGTTTGTTGTCGAGTAGTTTTTTTACTTCTGCGTCGAGCGCAGTGTACTTCTCAGGACTGAATTTCCTACGTTTCTGGTGAACATGCTTCCTCGCCGGGTCGATCTTTAGATAGTGGCAAGCGTGATCAGGACTAATGCCGACCATATCTTGATGCGACCAGGCAAAGATTCCAATGTTCTTACGTAGTAAACTGATCAGATCGTCTTTTAACTCGGGACCGACGCTTGAGCCGATCTGCACTTCCCGCTCCGGGCGAGCCGGATTGATTGTTATACTTTCCAACTCTTCAATGGGGACGGTCGCTTCTTGTTTGGAACGATTGACGGACTCGATCCTTGGATCAATATCGAGGCTTGGCTCGAAACCGATCCTTGGCTCGATGTCGCCCGATAATTGATGTGAGATGCCGTCCTCTGAGTCGGGCTGGTATGAGGAGCTTGGCTCGTCGATCTCCATTGGTTGAATGTCGATCGCCTCAATGTTATAAATAGTACCGGAAACGTCTAAAGGGGAAGTTACGACGGAAGAGTAATTCAAACATTTCTTTGCCATTATCTGGTCTCCTTTTACAGTACCGACCGTCCCATCGGTAGTGGGGAACTTGATACAGTAAAAGAAAGAAGAGGTGACCGCCTCGAAGGTTTCTAGAAAGGGGCGACCTAGGAACCCATTATAGATGCTGGGCCTGTCTATGATTACAAAATTGAGGTTCCTAGTGATCTTAACCTTGGGATCGTAACAGCATATTAGCTCGATAGAGAGCTTGATCCTTCCGTAGGCTTGGACCGTGTTGTCGCCGAACCCTTGAAGCACGGTATCAAATGGCTTGATGAACTTGGTCAGGTTGCCGAGCTGGTCTAGAGCAGATTTGAATATGATGTTGCAAAAGCTCCCATTGTCAACCAGCACGGGGTCGACCATTTTCCCAAGGATACATGCAGAGATTACCAATGAATCCTCTTTGGGACACTGCACTCCATCCCTATCCTTGTTGTAGAAGGATATGAGCGCGTCTTTAGAGATGGTCGGCTCTGGGGGCACCACGACATGGACTCCGGCGAACGCCCTCAGCTCGGCCTTCCGCTTTCTATTTGATATGGTGGAAACCGGGGAAAGACCTCAGAGGTTTCCACCTCCCGACTGAAGCATATTGATCCGGCCGCTGGGGTTGATCAGAGGGATCGACTCGTCTGAATACTCTGGCTCATTTTGATCGATCCTGGCGACCGAATTGGGAGGGATTCCGTCGTTCTGTCGACGATCGTGCCCCCCGGTCCTTTCTGTAATACCCGCAAATTCGATTTCCGGTAATTTTTATTTTCTGGCGGAGGTCCGTTTCGACAACTCGCTTGACACTGTTTTGGAATTCTGAACCTATTTTTTTCTTGGAGTTTCTCCGCTTAGACGGGTCTCGATGATGTTTTTACGTAATTTCATCTTGTGTTATCTTTTGTCTCATGTGTATTTGATTCTCGTTAAACTCGTTCGATTTCGTCACTTTCTTACTTCCATGAGTTCGTATGATTGAGTAGAGCATGTTGTGAGTTTCGGATTGTTAATCCGACGTTGTATCGTGATTTTCAGATGTTTGGGCCGTTTTTGTAATTTCCTGGAAGTTTAGGGAATTTGTTCCTTGTTCGACTTTGGTTGTGTACCTCATATCGTTTTGGGGTTCCGTACTTCCATTTCGTGTTATTGTTGCCCAAATATCGATTCCTATTGCTTTTATTCTCTTTAGGATCATTTTCGTCATTCTTGGGACCCGGGGTCAGGTCAGCGGCACAAGGATTGTGCGTCGCGGCGCACACATTACCCGATTGTTGGCCAAGCAGATCGTACCGTGTGCCGCGGCACAAGGATTGTGCGCCATGCACACAGTCAAGCCGCGGCACACTTTTCCGGCCGCGGCACACCGTGGCACTGCCGGCTAAAACCTCTGTATGCGTGCCGCACAGTCCGGCAGTGCCGCGCACATGCCGAGTCCGAGCCGCACACTCCAAATGAGCCGCGGCACAACGAGCGGTCACCACCACCGGGCGCAATTTTGCCTCGTGCCGCACAGATTTAGCCGAGCGCAGACACAATGCGGCCGCTATAATCAGGCGTTTGCGAGATTCGCACATTTTTCCTCCCTTCCACCGTGCGAGAGAGAGAGGGTTGAGAGGGGGATTTCTTCTCCATCCACCCTTTTGATTGTGTGTTTTTCTTCATCTTCCTTCGATCGTGTAGCTCGGATTGTGGATCTAGCACGTGTTCTTCGGATTATAGGGCTTGAATTTTCAAGAGGTAAGAACCCCTTTAACCCTAGTATGATTTTTGGGGAGGGTTTGGTGGTGATCTTGTGTTTTAATCCGAATTAACCGATGTTGTTGTTAGATTTTGATAGTACTCTCGTGACCCTTGGTTTTCTTGTTTTTGGTTGGGATGAAATCCCGTTAGTTCACCGTTAACCGATTTCAATTCCCTACGCACTCTTGGTGTTCGATAAATTGTCCCAACGGGTAGAACTAGGAGGAATTTCTTCGTATTCATGATGTGGGATTGATTGTATATCATTATTGTGTTAGGGTCGGATTTGAGAGGATTGTTCGGACCGAAACCTATTCCTTCGTCGTCTCCTTCGCGTCGTATTACCAAGGCAAGTACCTCGATATACGAATTGTAACTGCGTGAAATCATTGTTGTCGAAGTGTATGAGTTTATATGGATGTATATATATATATATATGTATGTGTATATATATATATATATGTGTTTATATATAGTTACATGTTAAATATATGTATGTATATACGTATATTAATATATATGTTTATGTCGGTGATCGACGAGTGTTGAATTCTAACATTAGTTGACGTACTCAACTTGGATTGATGGGCGAACTATAGTTATTCATATAATATAGTAAGGTTATATATATATATCTATATATCTATATATATAAATGTATATATATTCGGTGAGTCGCAATATAGAGATATATGTGCGGTGTTGATTGAGTTTGATTGATAACGTGCGTGTTATTGTTTATTTGTGTGGTTATGGACTGGCAGAGAAATTGTGTGACTTGATGTACCGAGTTGAAAATTGTTGTGACGTTTGTCCGTGTGCTTGATGTTTGAACAATGTGGATACTTGTTGTGAGAAACGTCATATCCGGAACCTCGAGGGCGGGCGTGCACTCCGGCACGTGTACGCTGCAATGTGCGGCTCCATATGGGTGGTGAACGCCGATGTCACCTAATGCGCGTGCAAGGGGCGGCTCTTGCGGGAGTGACGCCGGTGCGGTGACATGTTCAAGGAGCGGCCAACATGATGGAAGTGAACGCCGGTACACAGGTGCGCAAGGGAGGCGCCTGGCAGGCTTATTGGTTACGGGTATTTGAGTGATAGCTGAGACCCCGTTACCGAACGATATTCGTATCTCAAATTCTTTAAACTCACTTTCAAATGTTTGTCTTGATTTGGTCCGCGATTCGTGCTTTTGAAAGCTTGTTTCAAATTGTTTTTAAAGCGTGGGTATCAGGGTTAATTAACCAAGGAGGTTTGACGAAATCTCCGAGGGTTAATTAATCGGGGGTCTTGAGCAGGATATGTCGAATGAGAGATTGTGCCTTTGATTGTATTGTGGTGCCATTCTGTGTATTGGGTCGAGGACCCTGTGGAATGTTGAGATGATTGAATTCGTGATGATGTTATTTGGATTGGGTTTAGAACCCTGTGAGATGTTGTAATGATTTCGTTTGTGTTGGTGTTCTATAAATTGGGTCGAGAACCCCGAATAAATTGACTTGGTTTTCGTGTAATCGTTTTCCATATGTTGGGTCAAGGACCCGAGAGCTTTTGAAATTATTTCCAATAGTATTCCCATTCGATTTTAAAAACCCCTAGACGGCCCGAGTCAATAATAATGTTTGCAAACTATCTTATCAAAATACTTTTCCTTTTTACAAAAGGGATCTTCCTGACTCCTTGGGCTCGTTTAAAGTTTCATGAATGTTATTTTCCGTAAGGAGAATATGACTATGTGATTACCTTTCACCTTGTGTATGCGAGTGTTATTCTGTGCTGACTGTGGGAATGTATGGTTTGTGTTAAGGCTTCACGGCGCTTGAATTTTGTGTTGTTACTGTTCGTATATCTTGTATATTATGTACTTGCACTAGCAAAATTCCAGTTTGCTAACCCCCGAGTTTTCGGGGGGTGGGTGTCTGTTATGCGCTCAAGTTTTGGCAGCTCGGGAGCAGTCACGGGATTGGCTTGGGAGGAGATGGAAGACGACGATGCTAATCACACCAGAGTCAGAGTCTTTTCTTTTGTTTCATTTTGGTCGGTATTTTCTTTGTCGTTTGAGTATTCACCCTTGCATGGGTGTAGTTATCAATTTTTAAATTGAGTTGTCATTCTTTTCTGTGTTCAAGTTTATTTGTTGTCATTGTTGTATGAATGTCGTTAGTTTATGAATTGGTTTATGACCTTGTCGGTCTGCTTTGTATTAAATTTTGACCCCGGTCGGTCAATCTTTGAGTAGTCTTTTGGAGTTTAGCCTGGTGGATCCTTGTGATAAGGGTCTACGGCGTGTGACATTCCCGATCGTATTCTGGGGGTGTTACATTTATGGTATCAGAGCCTAGGTTTGCGAAAAACCTAGGCCGTTGGGTCAAGTCCATGTCTTGTGTAAGTCGCGCGCATCAGAGTTGTGGTTAGTATCGTGGTTCCGACATCATCTTCCGGCAATCCGTGATGGTAAGCCTCCCGATCGTAAGTCCCCTTATATACGTATTTGATCATATTGTGCTAATATGTTTAATGTGAGATAGGAATTGGAACTTGTTGGTGATATTATTGTTTTAGGATATAATATGCATATGCGGTCCGAGTAAAAATAGTTATGTAGTATGCTTCTAAGTCGAGCATGTTTATCTGTTTCGGTACTTTATTAGAATAAATTCATGAATGATAATTTTATCCGTTGCGTGAGTATTTTGAGATGGCTTTTAGTATCTTGCAAGCCGAGTTTTGATATTTTGTCTTGCACGTTTTGATAGTATTCTTATGACGGTACTTGATATTTTATAAATGACTTTAGTGAGTATTTGAGAACATTACCGACATCGGCCTTTTTGGAATTTTGAACATTTTTTTAAATGATTTTTAGCACAGTAGGTTCCGCAACGTGGCCCACTGCTGTAGTATCACGAATATTTTAAAGTGACGCTTTGAAATTTTCTAACATTGTGTAAAGCCGTGATTTAACATCGTCATGTTAAATGGTCACGTATCTCGATGGAAAATTCTTTCGAATAAACATTTTGGAAGAAGAGGAAAGATTTTCAAAATTGTGGTATTTGAGACTTAACACCTTTGAAATATTTCAAATTAGTTACGAATTAATTTTCGATTTTTTTTTTCTTTCTTTTATACATCACTCGAAAATAATTTTTAGAGTCGTTATATAAACTTCCTCTTCCAAAATAAAAGACAGTGTTTACAAGTCTTGGGCTCAACGTGACTAGCCCTCTGTTTCAAAAATTTGTTTTCATTAAGTGCATACATATAATGATCGTCCTCGTGGAGGAACTCGAAATTGACTTCATAAAATTTTGTGCTTTACGATAGTATTGTTATTCTAAGGATGCTAACTGAAACTCGGGTTGATAATTATGGTATATTGTACGACTGATAAACTAATACTGTTGATCGGTGTTATCCGTATTAGTATGTCGAGCCTCAGCGGACGTAGACGTGATGATGGAAATGGAAGCGGCGAGGTGGTTCGTACGACCACGATTCATGCTACGGTGAAGGAGTATCAAGATCAATCGATATCCTATGAAATCTCCTCAGTGGTCGAGCCCTCGAGCGAAGCCAAGAGACGGAGGACATCTGGGAAATTTTTGGTCGGCGAAGAGCCTAAGGCTCCCAAACCCCCACGTCGTTCGAACGCGTCGTCTTCGCGATCAGGAGTGAGCGCTTGGAATCCCAAGCCAGCATCGGTGACTCTCGGTAAGAAGGGAGGGTGCTTCAACTGCAATCGTCAGGGACATGTTCGTGTAAATTGTCCCTTTCCACTCTTGACTTGTTACCGGTGCGGGTGTGAAGGTCATCGGGAGAAGCATTGTGAGATAGTTTCTGAACTGGCAAGGAATGCTACCCTATTGGCGGATAGAGCAAGTGACTGGAGAATGTCCCGAAACCCTATGTTTCCTTCTGAAGAGCCTAACATGGGAGGATGAATATTTTGCAATATGTCCTAATCGTTCTTTGTTTTGAACAATCGTGACTTTGATCGTTCTTCATTTCATCGCTCTATGTTTCCAACTCTTGTTGTTCTAAGTTTGGGATCGAAATATCTTTTAGTGTGGGGAGTGTATTACCCGTACCTTCCTTGGTATTTTCGGTATTGTGTGATTTTTCATTGTTGGTAATTCAATTATGATCCTCTCGACGATTTTAAACTATCTTGTTCTACCTAGCCTGCCGTCCTCCGAACGAATTTCGGAGCTGTTTTGTTAAAACCCGTGGATTATTGTGGTCTTCCCCTATCTGAACTTAATTCTTGCAAATTTTGTTCGGAACTATTATTCCCACGCGTGCAATTGACACTTCCGGATGTGTTATGAACTTGGATTGCGGTTGGTCGAGCTCGAAAGATGGTTTCAGGACATCTGAGCCGTCTTGTGGTTTTCTTAACTCTTGGAGTTATTGTCTCGAAATTCATACTCCTCCACCTCGACTTATCGTGTTCACTTACATTTTTAGAACCTCGCATTCGCGCATTGCTCATGATGATGTGGGGCTGAGCAAGTAGTTATTTCCTTGATTGTTCCGCCGCTCTCTATTTTAAGTTTCGGGACGAAACTTCTTTTAAGGAGGGTAGAATGTAATACCCGCAAATTCGATTTCCGGTAATTTTCATTTTCCGGCGGAGGTCCGTTTCGACAACTCGCTTGACACTATTTTGGAATTCTGAACCTATTTTGTTCTTGGAGTTTCTCCGCTTAGACGGGTCTCGATGATGTTTTTACGTAATTTCATCTTGTGTTATCTTTTGTCTCATGTGTATTTGATTCTCGTTAAACTCGTTCAATTTCGTCACTTTCTTACTTCCATGAGTTCGTATGATTGAGTAGAGCATGTTGTGAGTTTCGGATTGTTAATCCGACGTTGTATCGTGATTTTCGGATGTTTGGGCCGTTTTTGTAATTTCCTGGAAGTTTAGGGAATTTGTTCCTTGTTCGACTTTGGTTGTGTACCTCATATCGTTTTGGGGTTCCGTACTTCCATTTCGTGTTATTGTTGCCCAAATATCGATTCCTATTGCTTTTATTCTCTTTCCGGATCATTTTTTCGTCATTCTTGGGACCCGGGGGGGTTGTGGGCCGCGACACAAGGATTGTGCGCCGTGGCGCACACATTACCCAGTTGTTGGCCAAGCAGGCTGTACCGTGTGCCGCGGCACAAGGATTGTGCGCCGCGGCACACAGTGAAGTCGCCGCGGCACACTTTTCCGGCCGCGGCACACCCGTGTGGCACTGCCGGCTAAAACCTCTGTCTGCGTGCCCGAAGATCGGCAGCGTGCCGAGGCACATGCCGAGTCCGAGCCGCGGCACACTCCAAATGAGCCGCGGCACAACGAGGCCACCGACCACCGGGCGCAATTTGCCCCGTGCCGCGGCACGCTTTAGCCGAGCCGCGGCACACAATGCGGCCGCTATAATCGTATGCGTTTTCGAGATTCGCACATTTTTTCCTCCCTTCCACCGTGCGCGAGAGAGAGAGGGTTGAGAGGGGATTTCTTCTCCATCCACCCTTTTGATTGTGTGTTTTTCTTCATCTTCCTTCGATCGTGTAGCTCGGATTGTGGATCTAGCACGTGTTCTTCGGATTATAGGGCTTGAATTTTCAAGAGGTAAGAACCCCTTTAACCCTAGTATGATTTTTGGGGAGGGTTTGGTGGTGATCTTGTGTTTTAATCCGAATTAACCGATGTTGTTGTTAGATTTTGATAGTACTCTCGTGACCCTTGGTTTTCTTGTTTTTGGTTGGGATGAAATCCCGTTAGTTCACCGTTAACCGATTTCAATTCCCTACGCACTCTTGGTGTTCGATAAATTGTCCCAACGGGTAGAACTAGGAGGAATTTCTTCGTATTCATGATGTGGGATTGATTGTATATCATTATTGTGTTAGGGTCGGATTTGAGAGGATTGTTCGGACCGAAACCTATTCCTTCGTCGTCTCCTTGGCGTCGTATTACCAAGGCAAGTACCTCGATATACGAATTGTAACTGCGTGAAATCATTGTTGTCGAAGTGTATGAGTTTATATGGATGTATATATATGTATGTGTATATATATATATATGTGTTTATATATAGTTACATGTTAAATATATGTATGTATATACGTATATTAATATATATGTTTATGTCGGTGATCGACGAGTGTTGAATTCTAACATTAGTTGACGTACTCAACTTGGATTGATGGGCGAACTATAGTTATTCATATAATATAGTAAGGTTATATATATATATATCTATATATCTATATATCTATATATATAAATGTATATATATTCGGTTGAGTCGCAATATAGAGATATATGTGCGGTGTTGATTGAGTTTGATTGATAACGTGCGTGTTATTGTTTATTTGTGTGGTTATGGACTGGCAGAGAAATTGTGTGACTTGATGTACCGAGTTGAAAATTGTTGTGACGTTTGTCCGTGTGCTTGATGTTTGAACAATGTGGATACTTGTTGTGAGAAACGTCATATCCGGGAACCTCTGAGGGCGGGGCGTGCACTCCGGCCTGGTGTACGCTGCAATGTGCGGCTCCATATGGGTGGTGAACACCGATGTCACCTAATGCGCGTGCAAGGGGCGGCTCTTGCGGGAGTGACGCCGGTGCGGTGACATGTTCAAGGAGCGGCCAACATGATGGAAGTGAACGCCGGTACACAGGTGCGCAAGGGAGGCGCCTGGCAGGCTTATTGGTTATGGGTATTTGAGTGATAGCTGAGACCCCGTTACCGAACGATATTCGTATCTCAAATTCTTTCAACTCACTTTCAAATGTTTGTCTTGATTTGGTCTGCGATTCGTGCTTTTGAAAGCTTGTTTCAAATTGTTTTTAAAGCGTGGGTATCAGGGTTAATTAACCAAGGAGGTTTGACGAAATCTCCGAGGGTTAATTAATCGGGGGTCTTGAGCAGGATATGTCGAATGAGAGATTGTGCCTTTGATTGTATTGTGGTGCCATTCTGTGTATTGGGTCGAGGACCCTGTGGAATGTTGAGATGATTGAATTCGTGATGATGTTATTTGGATTGGGTTTAGAACCCTGTGAGATGTTGTAATGATTTCGTTTGTGTTGGTGTTCTATAAATTGGGTCGAGAACCCCGAATAAATTGACTTGGTTTTCGTGTAATCGTTTTCCATATGTTGGGTCAAGGACCCGAGAGCTTTTGAAATTATTTCCAATAGTATTCCATTCAATTTTAAAAACCCCTAGACGGCCCGAGTCAATAATAATGTTTGCAAACTATCTTATCAAAATACTTTTCCTTTTTACAAAAGGGATCTTCCTGACTCCTTGGGCTCGTTTAAAGTTTCATGAATGTTATTTTCCGTAAGGAGAATATGACTATGTGATTACCTTTCACCTTGTGTATGCGAGTGTTATTCTGTGCTGACTGTGGGAATGTATGGTTTGTGTTAAGGCTTCACGGCGCTTGAATTTTTTGTTGTTACTGTTCGTATATCTTGTATATTATGTACTTGCACTAGCAAAATTCCAGTTTGCTAACCCCCGAGTTTTCGGGGGGTGGGTGTCTGTTATGCGCTCAGGTTTTGGCAGCTCGGGAGCAGTCACGGGATTGGCTTGGGAGGAGATGGAAGACGACGATGCTAATCACACCAGAGTCAGAGTCTTTTCTTTTGTTTCATTTTGGTCGGTATTTTCTTTGTCGTTTGAGTATTCACCCTTGCATGGGTGTAGTTATCAATTTTTAAATTGAGTTGTCATTCTTTTCTGTGTTCAAGTTTATTGTTGTCATTGTTGTATGAATGTCGTTAGTTTATGAATTGGTTTATGACCTTGTCGGTCTGCTTTGTATTAAATTTTGACCCCGGTCGGTCAATCTTTGAGTAGTCTTTTGGAGTTTAGCCTGGTGGATCCTTGTGATAAGGGTCTACGGCGTGTGACATTCCCGGTCGTATTCTGGGGGTGTTACACTTTCTGCCTGGGGTTCTGGCTTGGTCACCAAATTGTCCAGCTTGCCTTCCTCGAACAACCTCCAGAGTTGTCTGAGGAGGTCGCAGCACTGGCTGGTGTTGTGGCTGGGACTTTTGTGGTAGGCAAAAAATTTGCCGCGGTCCAGATGACCGTTGTCCCTCATCGGCTTCGGCTTGCTAAGCCATTTGCGTCCTTGATGGCGTTGAAGATATGGGTCGGAGACAGATTGAAGTTGCAGAGGAGGTGAACTTCCACATCCTCGAAGGCCTTGAACTCACCGGGCGGCTTTGCGACTGCCTTTCTGGGTTTGGCGACCGCCTTCTTCGGGATAGGAGATGACGCCTTCCCTTATCCGGTAGATCCCTCGCCTAAGCAAAGGGTGAGCATCCTCTGTCTGGCCAGAACGTCGGCGGACTTGACGCGAAAGATCGCGTAGGTTGGGGGGATGTCCTTCGTGAGGTGCCTGAACATGGGTGAATGGCCATAGAATCCCCTCAGGGCCGAGTAGAGGGCGAGCTCATCGCTAATGGGCTCGCCACTGAGGACTATTTCATCCACTCGGTCGATGTAATCTTCGTCGAGCTCGTCCTTACCCTGCCTGATCTTCATCATGCGGTGGGGACCATCTGGCCGAGCGACTTTGGCGGTGAAATACGATGTGAAGTCATTCGCCAACTTCTCAAAACAGTTGATTGAGTGCGGTGGCAATGAGATGTACCACCTATGGGCAAGATCGCCCAATGTTAATGGGAACATTCGGCACTTCGTCGCGTCCGATGCCCCGCATCCGGTCATGTAGATCCGTAACTTGCTCAAGTGGGTCTCAGGGTCTGATCTCCCCTCATATAAAGGTGTTTGAGGAGGAGCAATTGTTAGGAGTATGCCCTCGAATGCCACTCAGAGGTTGTTGAGTGAGGGCATTGTACTTGTAATTATGTAAACCATTTATATAAGGCAAATGATTGTTTCTTTATTTACTGGTAGTCACTGGCATTCCTAACTCGTAAATAAACATATAGAAACTAGTCCGTGTATTTGAGAGCAAAACGTTCCACTCCTTATTGGATAAGGGTCGGCTGGAAAGGTTTATAGTCGAAATACTTAATCGTTCGCAAGTCGATGAAACTTGGTGGCGTTAAGTTTATGTAAAGACTTGTATGACGTGTTCTTTGACATGGAGAGTGCACATCGAACACTAATGGTTAGTGGGAGCACACGTTATAGGTATGCTAATTAGATTAGTATACTCGAACCGACTCACCCTCGATTCGTCACACGGATTTCACTCGGACAATCAATGACGGAATCGAAAGGTTGTGATAGGTATTCGTGAACCTCCGACTTGAGGATTTAGTAGGGATGTGCTTGTGACGTCAAGATTTTCATTAGAGTAGTTCGACCTGTAAACCTAAGGCGGGGGTCAACCTCGACGTGCATCTTGACGGCAAGTAGCGAGTCCTACCAATACCAAGATAGAATTCTTTCTCCCATTAGTGAGCGGGTTATATGTCCTATGCGGTTATTGCGATGAGATCATAAGTCTTTGGCCAAAGCATTGGAGCTAGTTGTATTAGATACACGACACTCGATGATCTCGATTTGCATTAACGCATGCATAGCGTCAAGCACGAATAGGGTTTGACCGACCGTGACCCTATAACTTGATCGGGACATTTGAAAGAAGGGTTTATACGTATACCGGTATTCACGACAGAATGGTTCTTGAATGATCCCAATCATTCGTTCTAAGTCAGTACAGTGTAGCCGCCAGCCGGCTAGGTGGTGCTACTACTCTTTGGTTCCTCCCATTCTTGATCGAGACGGACCTACCGAGTCGCGCAATAGGATTGACAACGGAATGAATCAAGCTTAATTCTCTCATTATGAATATTAGATATTGGATATCTAATTCGGGACATTGGATGTTTAAATTGATTTATTGGATAAATTAATTTACGGCCTAATGAATTAAATAAATTATTGGGTGATAAATTTAATTCATGGATATAATTATTTCTTGGAGAAATTAATTATGTCATAATGTATTTGATATGATAAAATTAATTGGATTAATTAATCGATATAAATACATCGGAACGGAATCGGAGTTTATCTGTTTGGACTCACAGGAGTCCGAAACGAACCGAACTCATCCGTTTTTCATCATAGCCTCCGCCCCCACTTTCCACCTTATTCCCTTTTGTTTTTGTTCCCATTGATTAATGGGTGATAATGACATGGTGGGGTTGATTCTCATTTGATGAGTTGTTTTAAGGTGAGTGGAATTTGAATAAGAAGAAGAGACTTCATTCTCTCATTGATATTTTCATTTCTCACGTATGAAGAGAGAGAGAGAAAAAGAATTTTTCATTTCTCAAGTCTTCTTCTTGTTCTTCATTTCTTCTTGGTTTTCTTTGAGAAATTTCAAGAGATTAATTGAGAGTTGTGAGTTATACACTTAGAGTGTGATAATCTCATATTGCAAGCTTCATCACCTAGCTCTAGCCGTATCCTCGGAGGATAGCAAGGTGTTGTCATTCCGTTCGTTTTTCCGGCGCGTGGCAAGTAGAGACGCGGTGCTTTCGGCGTTGGATCGTTCAAGAGCTTGGGGAATAGCTCAAGAGAAGGTTACCATTTAATCAACGGACTTCGAGGGTTAGTTTCTTACGACTCTTGCTTTTGTTTAATATTCGTATATATGTAGCTCGATCGATCCTCGTAGGGATTCGGATCGTATTTATTTTCGTTTCACCGCTTCCGCTGCGGCCTTTGTTTTTAGGCGCCGAATCCCAACAGTGGTATCGGAGCGTAGGTCTTGCGATCGTATATACGATATTAGCATTTGGAATGCTCGATTAGAGATGGTGAATGATTTGGAATCATTTTAGTCATAATCGTGGTATATGTTTTTACGTTCGTTGTAATTATATTTTTCGTAAGTTTATGTCTAAATATAAATCTTAATTTCTTGGAAAAATGATTTATATTGAAGATATGAATGTTGGAGAATATAGATATTGGATATCCGGTCGAAAAACTAGTCCCGAAATGCCGTTGGACGGTCCGGAGGGGTCGGGAGCCGCGGCGCCTGTGCCGGCCTGGCTGGCAACATCTTGTGGGCCGCGTACGCTTCGAGGCCGCGGCATGTGGCTGCTGGGCAGCCGGCCGGCACTGCCGAGCATGATCGGCCATGCTGTGCATGTCTCCAAAGATGTCCGCCGTGATGACTCGGCCATGGCAGCCAATTTCGCCCATTTCGATTTTTTCGTGTATTCTTGAAAATTAATCTTCCTCATGTTAAATTGGATTTAAAATGATTAAAATGATTTATGGTATTTCATTTTATAAGGGAAATTTGATTAATTGGAATATTTATAGTCAATCAATTATTTTGAACGTTATCATATTACCGATTGTGTGAATCGATTGGATCGGTTTGTATTGTTGATTGGATCAATGTATCTCTACGCTTTCCATTTATTTAGTATTTATTGAATGAATGCTTTTGAATGGGGATGTGGTTCGTGGACTTAGTTTTTGAATCGTTCGTTTTATTCGATTGGGTTGTAAAGGCCGTTTTGAGCCTATTTATTTACTAGAAAAATTTGTATCTATGATGCAATTTTCAATGTAAAATTTATATGTAATGACGAAGACCGGAGGAAGATCCATTTCGAGAAGACGAAGATTCAAGACGAAGACTTGTAATTAGATTACGGAGTTTTTGTTTTCTAGGAACGGTCCATGAACCACATGTTGGTAGCAACTAGGTTGTGAATGGTTGTTTCATATTGTATGAATGCCACAAACGCGCTTAAACGATTAATGTGCAAAGTGTAACGTTAATCGCGATAATTCTCCCACAACAAATAATTAAGTTTATAAGGTTTCAAAGTTTTTTCCTTCCCTCCATCGAGTTTTCGGGAAATTGAAATCCAAACCGGATGTGCTATGCTTCCGAGTTATCGGGGTAGTCGTTCGGGGAGGACGGATAAATTACCGGGAGCACATTGGATGCCTTCGGTTGGAGCAAATTTTATCCCTAGAAACACGATAGGTTGCCGGATAAGATTCAATTGTGGCGATTTGCGTCGATGGTATAAACTTAACTTGTTCATGAACCATAGAAACCGTATAGGTTGAGGGGAGTGAACAAGGGGAAAAAGAAGATCGAATCATCCATTAGATGGGTTGGTGTTGGACACCACTTTATGAAAATTAATAGACTAGAAACCTGTTCGGTTGCCCTCTATTAAGATTTATAAAGAACTCGATCACCACTATGAAGTAGAGCGACGATACTTCCGGATTTCACATGGGAGTGTGTTATTCCGATAAAATAGTGGGAGCTGGGTAACAAGAATAGAAAAGACCTTAAATTCTATACTCAGAACATAATTGAATGAGTCACTAATTAATCTGTTATACTTAATGCAGACAAATCTCAATATGACAATGAATCCACTCGCAATTCTACTCGAAAAGAACACCTTAATGGGACCTAACTTTGTGGATTGGCTCCGCATCGATGATTGTCCTCGATAGAGGCACTGGGATACGTCTTGGAGACGGACATTCCGGCGCCTCCTATGCGGACTCGAGCCAATCAGGAAGAGATTGAAAACCACGAAAAGTGGGTTAAGGATGACGTGAAAGTCCGTGCTTATATGATGGCTTCCATGTCTAATGATCTTCAGAGAGCTCATGAGAAAATGACTTCTGCTAGACAGATTCTATCTCACTTAACCGAGCTTTATGGTGAGCACAGCAGAACTGCTAGATATGAGATATCCAAGCAACTGTTCGGTGCAAGGATGAAGGAAGGTGAGAAGGTTGGGGAACACGTCCTCAAAATGATATCCATGATCGAGAGATTGGAGGCTCTTGATTTTAAAATGGATACTTCTCTCCAAACCGACCTTATCCTACAGTCTCTCCCTGATTCCTTCTCACAGTTTGTTATGAACTTCAACTGCAATGAGATTGCATGTAACTTAGCTGGGCTAATGAACAAACTGGTGACCGCTCAGTCTCAGATGAAGACCCCGCGGATGAAGGAGTCTGCACTTGTGATTTCTCTTGGACTTCTAAGTCTAAGAATAAGAAGAAAAAGACCAAGAAGCGGATGGACCACAAGCTAAGGACCTTAAGGGAAAGGGCAAGGCCCCGATGGTTCCAAAGAACAAGAAGAAGAAGGATACTTGTCTCAAGTGCGGTGAGTCGGGCCACCGGGCTAGAGACTGTCCGATTCTTCATGGCACTTCGTGAGAACTTTTAGTTTTGGAAACAAATTGTTCTACTACCGTATTTTCTACTTCGGATACCGGATTCTCGTGCTAGTTCTCATATTTGTACCGTGAATCGGGATCTCGAACAAAGTAGGAAGCTTGGAGCCGGAGAAGTTATGATCACGGTCGGAAGCGGGCATAGTGTCGAGGCGACCGACATAGGATCACTTCTTTTGGGTTTAGAATCCGGCTTTGTTTTGACTTTAGAAGATGTCCTTGTTTTGCCCAAGGGGCACAAAACATTGTATCCATTCCTGGTCATGGACCGAAAAGGCTTTTCATTTTTCATTGGTGATGGTTCTGCAAAATTTATTTTAGAAATAAACTAGTGGGTACTGCTACATTGTTGAATGGATTGTATCATCTAAATCTCAAGAACAAAGTAGTTGTGAATACTATAACTAGAAAATGCGGTAGGGATGAAACCAATCAAGTTTTGAAATGGCATCTTAGACTTGGTCATGTTGGTCGACCAAGGTTTACAAGATGGAAAAAGATGGACTTATGGGTCCATTGGGATCGGATCCCTTTCCTACTTGTGAATCTTGCCTTAAAGGCAAAATGACTAAGTCCCCTTCACAGGACATTTCAAAGAGCCGATAAATCGGGATTAATCCATACCGATGTATGTGGTGCTTTGGAAGCGAGACGTGACGGATATCAATATTTCATTACGTTTACGATGATCATACTAGGTATGGTTATGTATACTTAATGAAACATAAATCCGAGGCCTTTGAGAAATTCCAGAATTCAAGGCCCTAGTCGAGAAACAAACCGGTAATCATATCAAAGCACTTCGGGCATCGAGGTGGCGAGTATATGAGTACGGAGTTTGACGAGTTCCTTAAGGAACATGGAATAGTTTCACAACTAACACCTCCAGGTACTCCTCAGTTAAATGGTGTGTCAGAAAGAAGGAACCGGACCCTGTTGAACATGGTCCGTTCCATGATGGGCTATACTGACTTGCCGATTTACCTGTGGGGGTATGCACTCCTGACTGCCGCGTATATCTTGAACAGATGTCCTTCCAAATCCGTTCCTAAAACTCCACATGAGATGTGGGAAGGAAGGAAACCAAGTCTAAATCATATTAGGATTTGGAGATGTCCCGCTTATGTCAAGAAGACTAAGGTGGAAAAGTTGGAAGCTAGGTCTGCGAATGGACGTTTCATTGGATTCCCGTCTGGGAAGATGGGATATCTATTCTACATGCCCGAAGATCGAAGGATCATTGTTGCTTTACAAGCACACTTCCTGGAAGATGAGTTCATTCAGGAAGGCGGAGCAGGTAGAAGTATTTCTTTAGAAGAATACAATGAAACTCCTCGAGAGACACCTGTGCAAGAAACTGGAACCGAACTTTCTGAAACACAAGTACAACCACCTCGTAGGTCTAGTAGGGTGTCTCATTTACCTGAGAGGTATGGGCTTGTGCACTTGGAGGAGCTGGGTCTCCATGAGGTTCCAAGTGATAGCCAAGAGACCGACCCAACAACCTATGACCAAGCGATGGTGGATGTAGACTCCGCAAAATGGCGTGAAGCTATGGAAGCTGAAATAGACTCGATGCATGTCAATCAGGTCTGGACTCTAGTAGACCGTCCCAAGGGCATAGTGCCCATTGGGAATAAGTGGATCTACAAGAGAAAGACTGATGGTGATGGCAAGGTTGACGCCTATAAGGCCAGGCTTGTGGCAAAGGGTTATACCCAAAAGGAAGGGATCGATTACCACGATACCTTCTCGCCCGTAGCCATGATCAAGTCTATTCGCATGATGCTTGCTATAGCTGCCTACCACGATTATGAGATATGGCAAATGGACGTAAAGACGGCTTTCCTTAATGGATTCCTCGAGGAGGAAATCTATATGGAGCAGCCTAAAGGCTTTGTGTCCGAAGTCGATATTCAGAAAGTGTGCAAGCTTCAGCGTTCCATTTATGGATTGAAGCAAGCGTCGCGTAGTTGGAACCTTCGTTTTGATGAGGCGGTCAAAGAGTTTGACTTCGTGCAAAATGAAGAGGAACCTTGTGTATACAAGAAGGTTAGTGGGAGCAAGATCGCATTCTTAGTACTATATGTAGATGACATTCTACTAATAGGAAATGATGTGGGAATGCTCAGTTCTGTGAAAGCTTGGCTTTCGAGTAATTTCTCCATGAAAGACTTGGGAGAAGCAACCTATATTCTTGGAATTCGACTCTACCGGGATAGAGCGAAGAGAACAATAGGCCTTTCCCAAGCCCTCTATATAGATAAGATCTTAAAGCGATTTAAGATGGATGATTTTAAAAGAGGTTTCCTACCGATGCAACATGGAATAAAACTCACCTTGAAGATGTGTCCTCAAAGTGAGGAACAACGCAAGGAAATGAGTAATATACCATATGCTTCGGCCGTGGGTAGCCTTATGTATGCTATGTTGTGTACAAGACCTGACATCGCGCATGCTGTAAGCGTGGTGAGTAGGTTTCAGGCAAACCCAGGTAGGGAACATTGGGTGCCGTAAGAAACGTTCTCAAGTACTTAAGAAGGACTAGAGATATGGTTACGATGTATGGCGGTGGAGAATTGGATGTGGTGGGATTCAGATTCGGACTTCCAAGGGCGAAGGGCGACTCGATGTCCACTCGCTACATATTTACTCTTAATGGAGGAGCGATATCTTGGCGTAGTGCCAAGCAAAGCGCGACTGCGATTCCACTGTCGGTGAGTATCAAGCGGCCTCGGAGGCTTCCAAGGAAGGGTTACGGATTAAGAAGATTCTAGGAGAACTTCAAATGATACCATGTCTTTGAAATTGCTGTTACGATGTCTGCGACAACGACGGAGCTGTAGCACAGGCCAAGGAGCCGAGGTTTCACAACAGCACCAAACATATTGAGAGGAAGTATCATCTCGTAAGAGAATTTGTTCGCAAGGGATACATTGTGCTGCATAGAGTAGACTCGGCCGACAACGTCTCCGATCCACTGACCAAGCCACTATCTCAGACTAGCTTGGAGCGTCATCTGGAGAACATGGGTATTAGATACCATAGTGTGTGGCATTGAGTGCAAGTGGGAGATTGTTAGGAGTATGCCCTCGAATGCCACTCAGAGGTTGTTGAGTGAGGGCATTGTACTTGTAATTATGTAAACCATTTTGTTGTGTCAAGAATTAACACCTTCCGACCGGCGATCGCCTAGGAGGTCGGGCGACCAAGTCGCTGCCGAGCGTCCAAGGAAGAACTGCTGACCAGCGACCAGGAGACCTAGCCTTAGCCCGGCAGACAAGCATGAATCGGCCAGCCGAAGGTCCCAGGACAAGTCCCGGTGCCGAGCGATCGACATCCAATACGATCATCTCTCGGCGCCTGTCGAACGACTTCTGGCGACCGACTTATGGACGATCATCTCTCAGCGCTTTGCCGACCGACCCTTGGTGACCGACCAATGCCGACCTTCAGTGACTGGCCGAGAACGATCCTCGGTGTCCAGCTAGAGACGACCGCATCATGACGATCTGGGCCGATGGCCATCCAGTCGGCCAAGGCCGAGCAACAGGACAGCACCCACGTGCAGATCCGCAAAAGGCGCTGACAAACCTGTCACCTACCTCACCTACCAACAGGGCCGCAGACCTGCGAAAGGAGCTGACGGACAAGGCGGTGACCACGACTGTCACCTCCCTTTCCTTCTGACAAAGTCCGCCGAAATTTACAAAGTGGGAACTCCTGTGACAGTACTTCCTGACGCGTGCTGGCTCCTCATTTGGCCACTCGGTGCTGCCACTGATCTCTGGACTTTTGGCGGGCGGCCATGTGACCTTTAGGACGATCGCCCCATTACATTAATGGCCGAAAGGCGATCGCCCACCAGGGGACAAGGCACCTCAACCCCTATATAAAGAGGGCAGCCTGCACTTGGATTCTCTCTCTGCATTCTCGCAATTTCACACCATACAGAAGCAAAATACTTAACACTTGGCTAACATCCAACTCTTAGCAACAGCCATCTTTCGGTCTTACTTCTCCCGGCCTATCTCATCCAGCAGATTATCGGCGGGGACGAAGAACACCAAGCTTCGCTCAAGAGCCGGATTAACAGAGTCTTTTTACACTCATTGTATTTAGATTTCTCTCATTAATACTTGTATCCACGAATATTCGTATTAATAACATCTCGCGAGAGCATTCAAGCCCGGGCCTAACAAACCCGGCAAATCTTGTATTATTTATCTACTCTCGGAAGTGCTCCCGCAATTGTTGTTTGTTGTCCGTCTTCCAGCAGTATTAATCTTCGGATAAATATTTTGGGCAACAACAATTGGCGCTAGAAGAAGGGCCGCCATCCAACCCTCGATTTTATATACCTACCGTCCCGAAGAACACTCATTGTTCTCGGGGCAGATACTTGAAGTGACACTTACTGCACTTCAAAGAAATCTTCCAGAAATCATGTCTTCCGCCTCCGCGTCGAAGAAAGCGGCCCGGCCGGCCGGCGGACCCTGTTCCGTCCCGGTCAGAGCGGCACGATGGTGGAAGCGGCCGCGGATCGAGACGCTCGATCCGTCCACGGGGCGGCCCAAGCCACTCGCTCGATCGGTTCGAACCAAGGAAACGGTCGAAGGGCCCTGGCGTCCTACGGGAGCGACGGAGTGCTCTCGACGCGCCCTCGCTATCGCCCCTCGGCCGTCCGCCGGAAGTCAGCGGAAGCTCAAGGCGTCAGCGAGCGATCGCCAGAGGCTCCGTCCGCGAGAAGGCGCTCGCGGCCAGGCACCTCTGTCTTCGATCGCACTGGCGGTGACCCGACTGGCGGCCGGCGGTCCGGCCCGGCCTCTGAGTCGACAGAGTTTGAGTCCGTCACCAGGAGCTCGGCCTATCCGACTCCCAGAAGGCAGCCCAGCCGTCTGGCTCCCCCTCGCCAAATTGCCAAGGCCGGCAGCAGCGGAGCCCGGAGATCGGTACACAATCGCCTCGGCTCCTGCTCCCAAAGCCGATCTGCAAGCGACCAAGCCACGGCAATGGCTGCGATGCAACGTCAACTCGACGACATGAAGGCGCTCCTGGAATCCAGGGCAGGCGCCAAGAAGACGATCGCCGAGCCAAGCGAGCCGCTCACGATCGACATAGAGCTCGCCCCCGTGCAGCACAAGATCGCTCCCCCGCAAACACCCGT
This sequence comes from Orobanche coerulescens, assembly GCA_033398695.1. NCBI lineage: Eukaryota > Viridiplantae > Streptophyta > Magnoliopsida > Lamiales > Orobanchaceae > Orobanche > Orobanche coerulescens. The sequence goes on from CM065810.1 coordinate 4,475,531, forward strand.
GTACGAGGGGCGATTGGACCCCCAGGTGCACCTGAGGAAGTTCAATATCTACATGACCGGGTGTGGGGCATCTGACGCGACCAGGTGCCGAATGTTCCCTCTGACGCTGGACGACCTCGCCCACCGGTGGTACACTTCATTGCCACCTCGGTCCATTGGCTCCTTTAACGAGTTGGCGCACGTCTTCACGGAGTACTTCGCCACCAGGGTCGTCCGGCCCGAAGGTCCCCTCCGCATGATGCAAATCAAGCAGGGAGAAGAAGAGTCCGACTCGGACTACATCGACCGGGTAGACGTAATCATCCTCAATGGCGAGCCCATAAGCGATGAGACCGCCCTCTATGCGGTCCTAGGAGGTTTTCAGGGTTTTTCGCCTATGTTCAGGCATCTTACGAAGACCCGACCGACGACCTACGCAGCCTTCCGGGCTAGAGCCGCAGATTTTCTGGCCAGGCAAAGATTCCTTCTTAGCCTGTGAGCAGCGCGATCGGCGCCCGGACGACGATCTCGCCCGATCGCCAATATCGACCTACGAATAAAGCGATCGGCGTGAGCGACGATCGGCAGCCTTCGGCCGATCGCCGATCATCACGCTACATCAACGGCAACCCGGTGGACACGATCGCCATCTACATCCGGATATAACATGACGGACTAAGGCATAAGATCGCCTCCACCGCACATCATAAAGCCATGGTCCTGGCAGTCGATGGAACCGGCTGCTTCGGCCATGTAAGGTCCCTTTCGGCCGAGATCGCCCGCCCTTCGTTTAAATACGAGGCCGGCGTAGTCTGAGGGCTCTCCAACATTAATCAGTGGACACATGCCACACCCCCGTCTCAACGTACACCGTCGAGGTCGGCCATCTCCATGGCTGGCCGAGGTGGAAGCAGAGCTAACAAGCCGCGGGCGTGGAGTTGATTCATCCGACGCTGCCCCGCGCAAGGACTCCTCTAGACCGAGACCGCACGCCCTTCGTTTAAATACGAGGCGGCGCGGCTATGAGAGGACCCTCATAATAAAGTGAGTCACGAGACACTCAATGTCTTCGCGCACCAAGACACGGTCATGGAGTCGGTCCATCGATCTCCGCGACTATGCACGACTCCTCAAACAAAGCGAAACCACCAAGTTTCCATAGGGGATCGGCCAATGTTGTTTTTGCAGGTACAAGACCGAAAGATAGCTAAGCCAATCGACCATGATAGACCAAGTCCGAAATCATAAGTCAGCTCAGCAAGATCGCCCGTCCTCATCCTTACACGATCGCCAGCAAGAACCACCTCGCCCCATGTCTTCAACATAGGAGCAAGCTGGGGGGCAATTGTTGTGTCAAGAATTAACACCTTCCGACCGGCGATCGCCTAGGAGGTCGGGCGACCAAGTCGCGGCCGAGCGTCCAAGGAAGAACTGCCGACCAGCGACCAGGCGACCTAGCCTTAGCCCGGCAGACAAGCATGAATCGGCCAGCCGAAGGTCCCAGGACAAGTCCCGGTGCCGAGCGATCGACATCCAATACGATCATCTCTTGGCGCCTGGCGGCCAAACACAGCGGCCAAACTTATGGACGATCATCTCTCGGCGCTTTGCCGACCGACCCTTGGTGACCGACCAATGCCGACCTTCATGATGGCCGAGAACGATCCTCGGTGTCCGGCTAGAGACGACCGCATCATGACGATTTGGGCGATGGCCATCGGTCGGCCAAGGCCGAGCAACGGGGCGACCCACGTGCAGATCCGCAAAAGGCGCTGACAAACCTGTCACCTACCTCACCTACCAACAGGGCCGCAGACCTGCGAAAGGAGCTGACGGACAAGACTGGTGACCACAGCCTGTCACCTACCTTTCCTACTGACAAAGTCCGCCGAAAGTAACAAAGTGGGACCTCCTGTGACAGTACTTCCGGACGCGTGCCGGCTCCTCATTGGGCCACTCAGCTGGCTGCCGGCTGGATCTCTGGACTTTTGGCAGGCAGCCCATGTGACCTTTAGGACGATCGCCCCATTACATTAATGGCCGAAAGGCGATCGCCCACCAGGGGACAAGGCACCTCAACCCCTATATAAAGAGGGCAGCCTGCACTTGGATTCTCTCTCTGCATTCTCGCAATTTCACACCATACAGAAGCAAAATACTTAACACTTGGCTAACATCCAACTCTTGGCAACAGCCATCTTTCGGTCTTACTTCTCCCGGCCTATCTCATCCAGCAGATTATCGGCGGGGACGAAGAACACCAAGCTTCGCTCAAGAGCCGGATTAACAGAGTCTTTTTACACTCATTGTATTTAGATTTCTCTCATTAATACTTGTATCCACGAATATTTGTATTAATAACATCTCGCGAGAGCATTCAAGCCCGGGCCTAACAAACCCGGCAAATCTTGTAATATTTATCTACTCTCGGAAGTGCTCCCGCAATTGTTGTTTGTTGTCCGTCTTCCAGCAGTATTAATCTTCGGATAAATATTTTGGGCAACAACACATTTATATAAGGCAAATGATTGTTTCTTTATTTACTGGTAGTCACTGGCATTCCTAACTCATAAATAAACATATAGAAACTAGTCCGTGTATTTGAGAGCAAAACGTTCCACTCCTTATTGGATAAGGGAGTCGGCACTGGAAAGGTTTATAGCTGAAATACTTAATCGTTCGCAAGTCGATGAAACTTGACTGGGCGTTAAGTTTATGTAAAGACTTGTATGACGTGTTCTTTGACATAGAGAGTGCCTGTCGAACACTAATGGTTAGTGGGAGCACACGTTATAGGTATGCTAATTAGATTAGTATACTCGAACCGACTCACCCTCGATTCGTCACACGGATTTCACTCTGGGACAGTCAATGACGGAATCGAAAGGTTGTGATAGGTATTCGTGAACCTTCGACTTGAGGATTTAGTAGGGATGTGCTTGTGACGTCAAGATTTTCATTAGAGTAGTTCGACCACGTAAACCGAAGGCGGGGTCAACCTCGACGTGCATCTTGACGGCAAGTAGCAGTCTCTTGAATACCAAGATAGAATTCTTTCTCCCATTAGTGAGCGGGTTATATGTCCTATGCGGTTATTGGCGGATGAGATCATAAGTCTTTGGCCAAAGCATTGGAGCTAGTTGTATTAGATACACGGCTCGATGATCTCGATTTGCATTAACGCATGCATAGCGTCAAGTACGAGATAGGGTTTGGTCGACCGTGACCCTATAACTTGATCGGGACATTTGAAAGAAGGGTTTATACGTATCTTTGGTATTCACGGAGAATGGTTCTTGAATGATCCCAATCATTCGTTCTTAGTTGGGGTACAGTGTAGGCCGCCAGGCTGGCTAGGTGGTGCTACTACTCTTTGGTTCCTCCCATTGCTGACTGAGACGGACCTACCGAGTCGCGCAATAGGATTGACAACGGAATGAATCAAGCTTAATTCTCTCATTATGAATATTAGATATTGGATATCTAATTCGGGACATTGGATGTTTAAATTGATTTATTGGATAAATTAATTTACGGCCTAATGAATTAAATAAATTACTGGGTGATAAATTTAATTCATGGATATAATTATTTCTTGGAGATATTAATTATGTCATAATGTATTTGATATGATAAAATTAATTGGATTAATTAATCGATATAAATACATCGAACGGAATCGGAGTTTATCTGTTTGGACTCACACGAGTCCGAAACGAACCGAACTCATCCGTTTTTCATCATAGCCGCCGCCCCCACTTTCCACCTTATTCCCTTTTGTTTTTGTTCCCATTGATTAATGGGTGATAATGACATGGTGGGGTTGATTCTCATTTGATGAGTTGTTTTAAGGTGAGTGGAATTTGAATAAGAAGAAGAGACTTCATTCTCTCATTGATATTTTCATTTCTCACGTATGAAGAGAGAGAGAGAAAAAGAATTTTTCATTTCTCAAGTCTTCTTCTTGTTCTTCATTTCTTCTTGGTTTTCTTTGAGAAATTTCAAGAGATTAATTGAGAGTTGTGAGTTATACACTTAGAGTGTGATAATCTCATATTGCAAGCTTCATCACCTAGCTCTAGCCGTATCCTCGGAGGATAGCAAGGTGTTGTCATTCCGTTCGTTTTTCCGGCGCGTGGCAAGTAGAGACGCGGTGCTTTCGGCGTTGGATCGTTCAAGAGCTTGGGGAATAGCTCAAGAGAAGGTTACCATTTAATCAACGGACTTCGAGGGTTAGTTTCTTACGACTCTTGCTTTTGTTTAATATTCGTATATATGTAGCTCGATCGATCCTCGTAGGGATTCGGATCGTATTTATTTTCGTTTCACCGCTTCCGCTGCGGCCTTTGTTTTTAGGCGCCGAATCCCAACAGTGGTATCGGAGCGTAGGTCTTGCGATCGTATATACGATATTAGCATTTGGAATGCTCGATTAGATGGTGAATGATTTGGAATCATTTTAGTCATAATCGTGGTATATGTTTTTACGTTCGTTGTAATTATATTTTTCGTAAGTTTATGTCTAAATATAAATCTTAATTTCTTGGAAAAATGATTTATATTGAAGATATGAATGTTGGAGAATATAGATATTGGATATCCGGTCGAAAAACTAGTCCCGAAATGCCGTTGGACGGTCCGGGAGGGGTCCGGAAGTCGGGAGCCGCGGCCCAGGGCTGGTGCAGCCGGCCTGGGCAGCCACTGTACTGTGGGCCGCGGCACAGTCTTCAGGGGCCGCGGCACAGGGCTGCTGGGCAGCCGGCCGGCAGCTGCCGAGCATGATCGGCCATGCCAGGCATGTCTGCCAGCATGCTGCCGGCAGTGACTCGGCCATGGCAGGCCAATTTCGCCCCGGCTCGATTTTTTCGTGTATTCTTGAAAATTAATCTTCCTCATGTTAAATTGGATTTAATATGATTAAAATGATTTATGGTATTTCATTTTATAAGGGAAATTTGATTAATTGGAATATTTATAGTCGACCGAATTATTTTGAACGTTATCATATTACCGATTGTGTGAATCGATTGGATCGGTTTGTATTGTTGATTGGATCAATGTATCTCTACGCTTTCCATTTATTTAGTATTTATTGAATGAATGCTTTTGAATGGGGATGTGGTTCGTGGACTTAGTTTTTGAATCGTTCGTTTTATTCGATTGGGTTGTAAAGGCCGTTTTGAGCCTATTTATTTTACTAGAAAAATTTGTATCTAGGATGCAATTTTCAATGTAAAATTTATATGTAATGACGAAGACCGGAGGAAGATCCATTTCTAGAAGACGAAGATTCAAGACGAAGACTTGTATTAGATTACGGAGTTTTTGTTTTCTAGGAACGGTCCATGAACCACATGTTGGTAGCAACTAGGTTGTGAATGGTTGTTTCATATTGTATGAATGCCACAAACGCGCTTAAACGATTAATGTGCAAAGTGTAACGTTAATCGCGATAATTCTCCCACAACAAATAATTAAGTTTATAAGGTTTCAAAGTTTTTTCCTTCCCTCCATCGAGTTTTCGGGAAATTGAAATCCAAACCGGATGTGCTATGCTTCCGAGTTATCGGGGTAGTCGTTCGGGGAGGACGGATAAATTACCGGGAGCACATTGGATGCCTTCGGTTGGAGCAAATTTTATCCCTAGAAACCTGATAGGTTGCCGGATAAGATTCAATTGTGAAACTGATTTGCGTCGATGGTATAAACTTAACTTGTTCATGAACCATAGAAACCGTATAGGTTGAGGGGAGTGAACAAGGGGAAAAAGAAGATCGAATCATCCATTAGATGGGTTGGTGTTGGACACCACTTTATGAAAATTAATAGACTAGAAACACATTCGGTTGCCCTCTATTAAGATTTATAAAGAACTCGATCACCACTATGAAGTAGAGCGACGATACTTCCGGATTTCACATGGGAGTGTGTTATTCCGATAAAATAGTGGGAGCTGGGTAACAAGAATAGAAAAGACCTTAAATTCTATAATCAGAACATAATTGAATGAGTCACTAATTAACTGCTATACTTAATGCGGACAAATCTCAATATGACAATGAATCCACTCGCAATTCTACTCGAAAAGAACACCTTAATGGGACCTAACTTTGTGGATTGGCTCCATGTCGATGATTGTCCTCGGTATAGAGGCACCGGGATACGTCTTGGAGACGGACATTCCGGCGCCTCCTATGCGGACTCGAGCCAATCAGGAAGAGATTGAAAACCACGAAAAGTGGGTTAAGGATGACGTGAAAGTCCGTGCTTATATGATGGCTTCCATGTCTAATGAGCTTCAGAGAGCTCATGAGAAAATGACTTCTGCTAGACAGATTCTATCTCACTTAACCGAGCTTTATGGTGAGCACAGCAGAACTGCTAGATATGAGATATCCAAGCAACTCGGTGCAAGGATGAAGGAAGGTGAGAAGGTTGGGGAACACGTCCTCAAAATGATATCCATGATCGAGAGATTGGAGGCTCTTGATTTTAAAATGGATACTTCTCTCCAAACCGACCTTATCCTACAGTCTCTCCCTGATTCCTTCTCACAGTTTGTTATGAACTTCAACTGCAATGAGATTGCATGTAACTTAGCTGGGCTAATGAACAAACTGGTGACCGCTCAGTCTCAGATGAAGACCCCGCGGATGAAGGAGTCTGCACTTGTGATTTCTACTGGACTTCGGAAGTCTAAGAATAAGAAGAAAAAGACCAAGAAGCGGACTGGACCACAAGCTAAGGACCTTAAGGGAAAGGGCAAGGCCCCGATGGTTCCAAAGAACAATAAGAAGAAGGATACTTGTCTCAAGTGCGGTGAGCTGGGCCACTGGGCTAGAGACTGTCCGATTCTTCATGGCACTTGGTCTGAGAACTTTTAGTTTTGGAAACAAATTGTTACGCTCCGTATTTTCTACTTCTGAATCTTGGATTAAGTGCTAGTTCTCATATTTGTACCGTGAATCGGGATGCGGAACAAAGTAGGAAGCTTGGAGGCTGGAGAAGTTATGATCACGGTCGGAAGCGGGCATAGTGTCGAGGCGACCGACATAGGATCACTTCTTTTGGGTTTAGAATCCGGCTTTGTTTTGACTTTAGAAGATGTACTTGTTTTGCCCAAGGGGCACAAAACATTGTATCCATTCGGTCATGGACCGAAAAGGCTTTTCATTTTTCATTGGTGATGGTTCTGCCAAAATTTATTTTAGAAATAAACTAGTAGATCTGCTACATTGTTGAATGGATTGTATCATCTAAATCTCAGCAACAAAGTAGTTGTGAATACTATAACTAGAAAACGCGGTAGGGATGAAACCAATCAAGTTTTGAAATGGCATCTTAGACTTGGTCATGTTGGTCGACCAAGGTTTACAAGATGGAAAAAGATGGACTTATGGGTCCATTGGGATCGGATCCCTTTCCTACTTGTGAATCTTGCCTTAAAGGTAAAATGACTAAGTCCCCTTCACATGGACATTTCAAAGAGCCGATAAACGGGATTAATCCATACCGATGTATGTTGTGCTTTGGAAGCGGACGTGACGGATATCAATATTTCATTACGTTTACGGATGATCATACTAGGTATGGTTATGTATACTTAATGAAACATAAATCCGAGGCCTTTGAGAAATTCCAGAATTCAAGGCCCTAGTCGAAACAAACTGGTAATCATATCAAAGCACTTCGGTCGGACCGAGGTGGCGAGTATATGAGTACGGAGTTTGTGAGTTCCTTAAGGAACATGGAATAGTTTCACAACTAACACCTCCAGTACTCCTCGGTTAAATGGTGTGTCGGAAAGAAGGAACCGGACCACTGTTGAACATGGTCCGTTCCATCTTGAGCTATCTTGACTTGCCGATTTACAGTGGGGTATGCACTCCTGACTGCCGCGTATATCTTGAACAGATGTCCTTCCAAATCCATTCCTAAAACTCCACATGAGATGTGGGAAGGAAAGAAACCAAGTCTAAATCATATTAGGATTTGGGGATGTCCCGCTTATGTCAAGAAGACTAAGGTGGAAAAGTTGGAAGCTAGGTCTGCGAAGGGACGTTTCATTGGATTCCCTGGGACGATGGGATATCTATTCTACATGCCGAAGATCGAAGGATCATTGTTGCTTTACAAGCACACTTCTGGAAGATGAGTTCATTCAGAAGGCGGAGCGAGTAGAAGTATTTCTTTAGAAGAATACAATGAAACTCCTCGAGAGACACCTGTGCAAGAAACTGGAACCGAACTTTCTGAAACACAAGTACAACCACCTCGTAGGTCTAGTAGGGTGTCTCATTTACCTGAGAGGTATGGGCTTGTGCACTTGGAGGAGCTGGGTCTCCATGAGGTTCCAAGTGATAGCCAAGAGACCGACCCAACAACCTATGACCAAGCGATGGTGGATGTAGACTCGCAAAATGGCGTGAAGCTATGGAAGGCCGAAATAGACTCGATGCATGTCAATCAGTGCGGACTCTAGTAGACCGTCCCAAGGGCATAGTGCCCATTGGGAATAAGTGGATCTACAAGAGAAAGACTGATGGTGATGGCAAGGTTGACGCCTATAAGGCCAGGCTTGTGGCAAAGGGTTATACCCAAAAGGAAGGGATCGATTACCACGATACCTTCTCGCCCGTAGCCATGATCAAGTCTATTCGCATGATGCTTGCTATAGCTGCCTACCACGATTATGAGATATGGCAAATGGACGTAGAGACGGCTTTCCTTAATGGATTCCTCGAGGAGGAAATCTATATGGAGCAGCCTAAAGGCTTTGTGTCCGAAGTCGATATTCAGAAAGTGTGCAAGCTTGACGTTCCATTTATGGATCAAGCAAGCGTCGCGTAGTTGGAACCTTCGTTTTGATGAGGCGGTCAAAGAGTTTGACTTCGTGCAAAATGAAGAGGAACCTTGTGTATACAAGAAGGTTAGTGGGAGCAAGATCGCATTCTTAGTACTATATGTAGATGACATTCTACTAATAGGAAATGATGTGGGAATGCTCAGTTCTGTGAAAGCTTGGCTTTCGAGTAATTTCTCCATGAAAGACTTGGGAGAAGCAACCTATATTCTTGGAATTCGACTCTACCGGGATAGAGCAAAGAGAACAATAGGCCTTTCCCAAGCCCTCTATATAGATAAGATCTTAAAGCGATTTAAGATGGATGATTCTAAAAGAGGTTTCCTACCAATGCAACATGGAATAAAACTCACCTTGAAGATGTGTCCTCAAAGTGAGGAACAACGCAAGGAAATGAGTAATATACCATATGCTTCGGCCGTGGGTAGCCTTATGTATGCTATGTTGTGTACAAGACCTGACATCGCGCATGCTGTAAGCGTGGTGAGTAGGTTTCGAGCAAACCAGTGTAGGGAACATTGATCGCCAGAAAGAACGTTCTCAAGTACTTAAGAAGGACTAGAGATATGGTTACGATGTATGGCGGTGGAGAATTGGATGTGGTGGGATTCACCGATTCGGACTTCCAAGGACCGAAGGACGACTCGATGTCCACTTAAGCTACATATTTACTCTTAATGGAGGAGCGAGATCTTGGCGTAGTGCCAAGCAAAGCGCGATCGCCGATTCCACCGTCAGCCGAGTATCAAGCGGCCTCGGAGGCTTCCAAGGAAGGGTTACGGATTAAGAAGTTTCTAGGAGAACTTCAAATGATACCATGTCCGAGTCAGCCTGCTCCGATGTATGCGACAACGACGAGTCAGACGTGCCAAGGAGCCGAGGTTTCACAACAGCACCAAACATATTGAGAGGAAGTATCATCTCGTAAGAGAATTTGTTCGCAAGGGATACATTGTGCTGCATAGAGTAGACTCGGCCGACAACGCCGATCCACTGACCAAGCCACTATCTCAGACTAGCTTGGGGCGTCATCTAGAGAACATGGGTATTAGATACCATAGTGTGTGGCATTGAGTGCAAGTGGGAGATTGTTAGGAGTATGCCCTCGAATGCCACTCAGAGGTTGTTGAGTGAGGGCATTGTACTTGTAATTATGTAAACCATTTATATAAGGCAAATGATTGTTTCTTTATTTACTGGTAGTCACTGGCATTCCTAACTCGTAAATAAACATATAGAAACTAGTCCGTGTATTTGAGAGCAAAACGTTCCACTCCTTATTGGATAAGGGGGTCGGCACTGAAAAGGTTTATAGCTGAAATACTTAATCGTCATAAGTCGATGAAACTTGATAGGCGTTAAGTTTATGTAAAGACTTGTATGACGTGTTCTTTGACATGGAGAGTGCCTGTCGAACACTAATGGTTAGTGGGAGCACACGTTATAGGTATGCTAATTAGATTAGTATACTCGAACCGACTCACCCTCGATTCGTCACACGGATTTCACTCCGGGACAGTCAATGACGGAATTGAAAGGTTGTGATAGGTATTCGTGAACCTTCGACTTGAGGATTTAGTAGGGATGTGCTTGTGATGTCAAGATTTTCATTAGAGTAGTTCGACCCTGTAAACCTAAGGCGGGGTCAACCTCGACGTGCATCTTGACGGCAAGTAGCGAGTCCTACTGAATACCAAGATAGAATTCTTTCTCCCATTAGTGAGCGGGTTATATGTCCTATGCGGTTATTGGCAGATGAGATCATAAGTCTTTGGCCAAAGCATTGGAGCTAGTTGTATTAGATACACGACAGCTCGATGATCTCGATTTGCATTAACGCATGCATAGCGTCAAGTACAGATAGGGTTTGACTGACCGTGACCCTATAACTTGATCGGGACATTTGAAAGAAGGGTTTATACGTATACTGGTATTCACGACAGAATGGTTCTTGAATGATCCCAATCATTCGTTCTCAGTTGGGGTACAGTGTAGGCCGCCAGGCTGGCTAGGTGGTGCTACTACTCTTTGGTTCCTCCCATTGCTGACTGAGACGGACCTACCGAGTCGCGCAATAGGATTGACAACGGAATGAATCAAGCTTAATTCTCTCATTATGAATATTAGATATTGGATATCTAATTCGGGACATTGGATGTTTAAATTGATTTATTGGATAAATTAATTTACGGCCTAATGAATTAAATAAATTACTGGGTGATAAATTTAATTCATGGATATAATTATTTCTTGGAGAAATTAATTATGTCATAATGTATTTGATATGATAAAATTAATTGGATTAATTAATCGATATAAATACATCGGAACGGAATCGGAGTTTATCTGTTTGGACTCACAGGAGTCCGAAACGAACCGAACTCATCCGTTTTTCATCATAGCCGCCGCCCCCACTTTCCACCTTATTCCCTTTTGTTTTTGTTCCCATTGATTAATGGGTGATAATGACATGGTGGGGTTGATTCTCATTTGATGAGTTGTTTTAAGGTGAGTGGAATTTGAATAAGAAGAAGAGACTTCATTCTCTCATTGATATTTTCATTTCTCACGTATGAAGAGAGAGAGAGAGAGAAAAAGAATTTTTCATTTCTCAAGCCTTCTTCTTGTTCTTCATTTCTTCTTGGTTTTCTTTGAGAAATTTCAAGAGATTAATTGAGAGTTGTGAGTTATACACTTAGAGTGTGATAATCTCATATTGCAAGCTTCATCACCTAGCTCTAGCCGTATCCTCGGAGGATAGCAAGGTGTTGTCATTCCGTTCGTTTTTCCGGCGCGTGGCAAGTAGAGACGCGGTGCTTTCGGCATTGGATCGTTCAAGAGCTTGGGGAATAGCTCAAGAGAAGGTTACCATTTAATCAACGGACTTCGAGGGTTAGTTTCTTACGACTCTTGCTTTTGTTCAATATTCGTATATATGTAGCTCGATCGATCCTCGTAGGGATTCGGATCGTATTTATTTTCGTTTCACCGCTTCCGCTGCGGCCTTTGTTTTTAGGCGCCGAATCCCAACAGCAATCTTCGGTTGTACGGGGGCAATCTTGATCTGGACCACGAGCGGCTCACTCGGTCCGGCGATCGATCTCTTGGCGCCTGCCCCATTTTTTATGAGCGCCTTCATTTCGTCGAGCTGGCGCTGCATTGCGTCCATCGTCGTAGCCTGACTGCTCGCGGTTTGGCTCTCGGAGCGGGAGCCGAGGCGATCATGTACCGATCTCCTGGCCCCGTGGTAGGTGACGAGGTCTCTGCCGCCGAGCTCAATTCTTGGGCGAGCGGGAGCTAGACGGTCGGCCTCTCTTCTGGGCGTAGGGTACGCCGAACTCCTGGTGACGGATTCAGACTCCGATGTCTCACGGCTGGGGCCCGAATGCCCGGGTCGCCATGAGGGATCACTCCCTAGGCGGCTGAAGACGTAATCGCCCCTCCTTACAAGTGCCTTTTCCTGCGGCTCGGGGCTTTCTGACGATTTCTCGACACACAGCCCCTTGAGCTTTCGTTTGCCTGCATGACGGATGGCTGATGGAGTAATGGTGGGTGAGTCGCATGCTCTCCATCACTCCCTTAGGATGGCCATGGCCTCCTCGATCTGTTCCGCGGTTTGGAATTGATCGAGTGAGAGGCTGGGGCTGTCCCTCGGGGGCGGGAGTGAGAGTCTATCATCGCCGCGGTCACCTTCCGCCGCAGGTTGGGATTCGACCTGGACCGGAATAAGGTGTCCGGTGGATCATAGGGTGGCTCTTTTCGAGGTCGTGGCAGACGTCATGATTCTGGAGGTTTTTCTTTGAAGAACAGTGAGTGTTTCTTCAAGTATATGATCCGGAGAACAGTGAGTGTTCTTCGAAACGGTCGGGAAGAAAATGAAGGTAGATGCCCTCCTTCTAGCGCCAATTGTTGTTACCCAAAATATTATGCGGAGATGGTATGATGGAATGGATGAGTAACAAACAAAATGCGAAAGCACGTCCGTGGGGAAGTAATAAACACAGGATTTGCCGGGGTTGTTAGTCCCGGGCTTGAATGCTCTCGTGAGATATTATTAATATGAATACTTGTGAGTACAAATATTAATGTTAGAGTACAATTACAATGAGTGTAGAGACCCTAGTTATCTTAGCTCTTGAGTGCTGAAGATTGCTGGAAGAACCAGAGTTGAAGCTCTGTGAGTTCTTGTTACAAAGATAAGGAGATCTCTGTATTGTTTGCTGTGTGTAATCGTGTTAACGTTGTCACTGTCCTTTTGCCAATGCTAGAGGCCTCGTATTTATAGGAGAAGAGGTTGCTGGGATGTCTCTGTCTCTCGCTGGCGATCGCCGTTCCTGCATTTAAATAAGATGGGCGATCGTCCCAGCACGTGGGACTATCTCCTTAAAGTCCGCAGCTGCTGCTGGCAGCCAGATGCGTGAACCAATGAGGAGGCGACATGTGCCCTTCTCGCTGCCTTGGGAGGTCCCACCTAGGACCTTTCGGCGGGTATGTCGGTAGGTGAGGCCGTCCTTATCACTGACAGCTGCTGATGGGCTGGAGTAGGGCCTGTTCTTGTGACGCCTTTTGCGGATCTGCATGTGGGCCTTCACCCGAGATTCGGTCTTCGCAGACTTTGACGGGTGTCGGATTCACACGTGGCATGGGACGGTCGTCCTCGGTCGAACATTAGAGGCGATCGCCACATGCCAATAGGCGATCGCCTTGGACGTCGACTGCTAGGCGCTTGCCCAGCCTCTGTCTTCTTTGGTTGGCTACCGACCATTATGCCGATCGCCATCGAGGCGTATAAATCGCCGCACAACAGCGGCCATGTTCGAGATGAGGGCCTTTGCTTCTCTGTTTCTCTTGTTATTCGCCTGAAAACTCGACCTCATTTGGTAATTTCTGGAAAATACTGCAAGTTTCTATCTCCACGTGACCTTGTAATCATGCAAAACTTAAACAAAGCGGGTTAGTGCACAACTGACAACTTTAATTTTTAGAACTGACACTGGGTGACCCAGTGTCGAAAAATTACTTGGAATAATAAAAAACTGCTATTACTAAAAAATTGCTATAAAAAAGAATAATAAAAAAACTACTGTTCTGAAAATAAAAAAATAAAAATTCAACTCAGAAAATAAAATTAATTTCGCACTTCTCCCAGGCAACGACGTCAAAATTTTGACCGCATTGTCGAGACGCGTCAAAATTATATATTTATAAAGTTTTCTTGACTTACTTATACTAAATAGTAGTCTTGGCGAGTAAGGGTCGAGCCCACGAGGAACGATTGTATTAATTGAACTTACAGAGTTGAATATTTTTGGAAAACAAAAATAGTAATACAAAATAAATAATAGTATTAAAAATAATAATACTCGATATACTAAGAGGGGGTGTTTGATTGATTGAAAGTAAACAAGATAAAATAAAGTAACAAGTAGGCAAATAAATAGAGGAAGTAAAAATAAATAAGAAAAATAATTGTGATTGATGTCCATTTCTTAGTTCCATTGTCCCCCGTTCTAATTTAATTTATGAGTTAATGCACCACTTTATCTTTTCTTAATTCCTAATGAACTCCTACTCCGAAGTCAACAACAAGGTTAACTCCAATCGTTTCTTAAGTTTATTTAATCAAAACAAGCTCTTCAATTAAACCTATCTAGGCGAAGCATTCAAAACAAGCTCTTCAAATCTTGTTCATTAGATACGTTAGGAACCAAAACGATAGAAATAGACATGATTTTGAGTTCACAATCTCGACCCAAGGGATCATGATTTTGTGCTACCCAATTGATAAAAGTCAATTGTTGCTATTTGTGATTTAGAATTATAATGATTACGTATTGTAACCCTAGATCTAGCAATAGATATAAAAACCCCAATTAAGTTGGCCAAACTAATCAAAGTGAATTATATCATAAATAAATTTGCTCAATAACACAAAGATAATTCATGGGAATAAATCAAGAATATGCTACGTGATTAAAACATAAATAATATAGATACCGATTCAAACATCCATAAGAACTGTAATAAAGAATTTAGCCGGACATGGTGGCTAGAAAAGACATAGAATTGTTCATAAATAATAAGAGAAATAAAATCGATGAAGTAGATCTAGTTTCCTTCTCTGCCCATTGCGGTGATGCTCATCCGTCCGCCTTGGTGTTGCCGTTTTCGCTTCTATTGGCTCGATCGTGGGAGATCCAGATGCAGAAAAAATTAAGATGGAGAGAGATGTGTAAGATGTGAGGTGGATGTGATGATGGATGTGATGATGGATGTGACGATGGATGTGATGAGGGCTCCCTTCAAAGCTTCTTTGGCCTCCTTATATAGGTGTGAGCAGACTCCATCCTTGATATCGGTCATTAGGGTTGTGTTTAATTCTTTTTTTAGGCCCCAAGTAATTCCCAAAATTGAATCTGCACTGGGTGTCGGTTTGACACTGAGTGACCCCGTGTTAGCGGCTGCAGCAAAATTTAAGTCCCGTTCCTATTGGGTGCCCGTCTGATGGCCCAAATAACTCTTATGTAACGTACTAAGTAAATTTCCCAAATCCCTATGCCTCTCCAGTCTCCTCCAAATATGCTGGTAGACGTTCGTCAGCCTCACAAGAGGATGCACCAACCATGCGTGCTTCCGCAAATCCTTGCAGGTCCCCATTATATTCGCAACTTTCATACGCATAGCTTCTTGATTTTGCATTCATGAAGCGACGAGCCAGCTCAACAACGACCCAACCGTTTATTAGGCCTCTGCAGGGGGGCAAAACAGTTTAGGCTTCACCGGGTCCTCATGAAGGATCCTCCCACGCTCTCTTTCGATAACGAATTGTCGGGGAATAGTTATGGTGGACAGAAGGCCCGCGGCATGCTTCGGACATCTTCTAGTACCTATACGTCCGACGAAGCTTCGGGAAGTGACTTCCGAAACTTATCGAAGCAATTCGAGTGGCGGTACCTCGTGTCATACCTGAAAGGGCGACAACCTTTTCCGTTCGACGAACATAATAGTAAAATTGCATTGTGAGGATGTTCCATACAAGCTGGGCATCGAGCGTCTTCCCATTGATTGCTACTGTTATTTTCCTCCAGTGGGTTTTTTGATAATGATTGTTTCGAACTAGAGCTGCAAGGAAAAAGGGAAAGCCATGATCTTTCGAGGGACACGAAACGCTACCTTATCTCTTTAGGCATGTTAAGATGTCAATACTCTCTTCGGGATGGCTAAAGAGAAGATGGATTTATGTTTATCGAATAGAAGAGAGACGAAAAAAGTTCGGCCAGAAGGGAAGGGTAAAGTCGCATGTGCGTTCGATCGGGAAAAACCAGGGATTCTGCACTCGATCGCATTGACCAGAAAACTAAGAGGAGAGCGCCGCTTGGTTCGATTAGTTACATAGATAATCCGAGCAAACCTTTTCCAATCAAGCTCATTTCAGTTTGCTGGTTAACGCCGGTCAGTCGGTGCTGTTTATTAGGCTACTCGAACGCTGAGTAGGCCGGTTATTTGGATACTCATTTGATCAACTTATAGTTATTTAGTCTTTTTAGTCCTAAATCTTGTTTCTTAGAGTGCTAATAAATAACATATTGTTACTCGCTCGAGCCACTTTAATCCTTCGATTTCTTCATGTTTTACCTTCTGGCATGCTTAATTTTGTCGTGTGATAATTAAAGTGCCATTTTCTTGAGCTAAAACCATGTCGTTCACAAAACGACCAAAATATATAGACATTTATTATCATTTTGTTCTGATGAACGACTTTCCACTCGATTTGTTCCTTTGTCGCTACAACTTGCTGATATCTTTACGTAACTCTTACATCGACATCTCTGAGTTATTCTGTCCAAGTTTCGCATTGGTCTGCATTTGCATTGCTTGAGGGTGTTGTTAAGGAGAATGATATAGAAGATACGTAAATATCTTGATATTTATTTAATATGTTTATACTTATTCTTTTCCTTTGTTTATGTATATATTCTCATTTTACTTGTAACTTATATATAATTGTATAATAATTCTCATCCCTTGATTCATAGGGATAATTCACTCTTACAGTTTGTACAAAATTTACTAATATGTAAATGATGATGTTTAATAAGAAAACGACATGCAGCATTGTGTAAAATCTACGGATTGTGTAAATTACATAGCTTCAATTAGGGTTGTTAGGAAAAACAATGTTGTTTTGATAATTACCAAACAACAAAGCTTCATACAGCAAGCTAGCATACAACAAGATGATAAATGTCCAGCATACAGCAAGCAGCTGTATCGAAAAGTCCGATCGAAGTTGTAAATCTCTGTATCGAAGACCTTTTCATAGCGCCAGCATACAACGAGCTCTCGCGTTGCCATTATACAGCAATAGAATCTAAAAACGCCAAGAATGAAAGTTGTCCCTCCATACAGCAAACATTCGATACAGCAACTACTCCAATATGCCTACAGCATAATTGGATACAACATTCACATCGGAACAGGGGTGAAGACCATTTGAAAAGGAATCTTTGGCATTCACTAAAGTCAAAGTCCCGTTTGATAAAAAAGTATTTAAATACTGAAAGGATAAAGTATTTAAATACTAAAGCCGACAGATATCTTCAAATCCCGCAATATCCGGATCTCAGTCTATTCAAGTCAACTATCAAGTTGTCACAGAATCTTGCTCAACGGATCTATCTCAACGGATATATCCAAGAAGACTATTTATATCCCAGAGTTTGAAGATCAAAGCAACCAACAAAAAGTAGAATATATACAAGCTTACAAGCGATATTCAAACCATCGAAAGACTGAATATTCATTATCATCAAATCAAGCTTATAAGAGCAAGTATATTTCTTTCTAGCATCAATCCATATCTGAGAAAGAAGAAATATACTCAGTCATCAAGAACAGCCATCATCAGCTCAAGAACTTCATATTCAAGCTGCTGTTCTTACCTGGTTACTTACCTTTTACCTTTGTGTAAAAACTGGGTTCTGTATGAACTCAACAAGTTATTCTGACCTGTGTGGAACGAATAAGGACGAAGCTTTGGAACTGTGTGTGAAGAAGCAAGTTAAGTGGAAGCTTTAACCAATCTGTGTGAACGGTTGAAAGCGACAGTCTTTGTATCAATCTGTGTGAACGATACAAAGATTGGTTTAATTATAAATACATAGTTGTGTACGCAGTATTTATAATAAACATTTTACTCCTGTGTGGAGGACCAGTGGACGTAGAGGGGTTTACCTCGAACCACTTAAATACTGTGTTATTTACCTTTTGCCGTTACTGTTTTCATAAACTATGATTTATACAAGTATACACTGCAAAACCCTGTACGCACCAAGCTAACAGGAGATTAGACCGAGTTGCTGTATCGACAGCAACTTACTGTTGCAAAACTTCCGCTACGCACTCAGATTAGAAAAACGTACAGCTTGTTGCTTAAAATACTTTCCAAGCTGTATCCTGTATACTTAAAGTGGACCAACAAGTGGTATCGAAGCGGTTGATTCTAAATAGAATCAGTCGTATTTTTAACCGAATCAGATCCTTAATCACTTATTTTTTTTAAACAGTTTATCTTTCCTATTCCCTCACATATGGATACCTCATTAATAAGCAAGGTACCTATGTTTTCTATTAACGAGTTTGATGACTGGAGAAACAGGATAAAGAACAAACTCAAGGCCTTCATTGGAGAATCAAAAGCTTCACCCACATCAACAAAGACTGAGTGTCTTCAGGTGGTCACTGACAGTGACTCGTATGATGATGAGCTATAAGATAGAGCCTACATGTGCTCTATGGCCAAAGTTAACAAGAAAAATGAAGACGGCGATGATGATGAGGTAAGCTCTACCTCGACTATTCCTGTAAATACATCTCATACCTTTGAAAATATGTTGAATGTATTTAATAACATTCAAAAGGCCCATGAGATATTGAAAAGAGAAAACATACAGCTTGAAATTTCTAACTTAGAGCTGAAAGAAGAAAACGACTTGCTGAAGGATAATTACGAAAATATGTCTTTCGACTGCGAAAACAGCAAAGTCAATTTGCAAAAACTCATGGAGAGCAATCATCAACTTGCTCACGATCTAAATGAGACTAAGTCTCATCTTGAAAGCAAGACAAATGATTTGGCTCTACTCGAAGCCAAAGTAAAATCGCTCGAGAAACGTGAAGGAGAATTAGAGACAATCTTGAATTCTTTCGAGAAATCCTCTAATAGAATGGAAGAGATCCTAAGCACTGGGCAACATGCTCATGATAAACGTGGCTTAGGATACAACTCGTTCTCCAACAAAGGAAAATCTAGTACGGTATTCGTCAGGAGTGAGGAATCCATTCCTGTATCGGAAGAAGTTTCGAGTCCTGTGAAGGAACCCGTTGCACCGCGAACTGCAAAAGCTGCCATTCCGCCACCACAGTCATATTCCAGACAGTGGAATCAACAGCCATTCAGACCCGTAAGGCGTACCCAACAGCATGCTCCCCGAGCATATCAACGGCCTTGACAATGCTCGGAAAGAAGGTTGTATCAAATATCAATGGTCGCCGCCGGTGCTTTGATGCAATAGCGCCTAGATATTGGATACGGGAGCCGTTATTCACCAAGAAAGCAGTCGCGTGCGATATCAACAACGGACTTTGGGAATTCAACTGGAGACCCAGGAGGCAATCTGTAAGATCTATGAAAATGGCTCCACCTCCTAGACGACAATCGTACTGGAATAACAACTATAATTCTCGATTTTTCATGCATTATAATTATCATGATTACAACGACTACGTGCCTGCCCTACGTAGATATCGAAATAATGGACCAAAAGTAGTCTACAACAAACCAATTGTTGTCCGGCAAATTTGGGTACCGAAAGGCACTATCACACCGGGACCCAAATTTACTTGATTTATATGCTTCAACAAGAATTGGGAACGCTACAGCTAGACTCCCTGTAAGTTCTTATACTTTTACTCATTAATTGAGGGGGAATGTTGTAAGACCCAAGAATACAGTATCTGCCATTAATTAACTGTACACTCAGAACAGTCAAGACAGCACTGTAGGACAAAGAAGACATGAAACCTTCCTACAGCTGACGTATGCATTAATTAAGGGGGAATATAGTATGACCCATGAATACAGTGCTAATCCTAACATTAATGTAAGAATTAAATCCTGTATGTACCTTTTAAGAGGGAACTATAATATCCGTAATTTTTCCATTTTTAGCAGTTTCCATTTTGGTGTATGTCTATTTTATCGACTCGCTTGTAACCGTTTCGACATTTTGAATCTACTTTGTTCTTGGAGTTTTTCCATTGAGATGAGTTTTGATGATGTTTTCACGTAATTTCGTTTTATGGCATGCTTTGCCGTATGAACGTTCGATTCTCGTAAAACTCATTCGTTTTTGTTGTTTCTTGGTTTGTACGAGTTCGTATGGTTGAGTTGGTCATGTGGAGACTTTCGGTTTGTAAATCCGACGTCGTTTCGTGATTTTCGGGCACTTGGGCCATTTTTGTAATTTCCTAATAGTTTAGGGAATCTTAGTTTCGTTGTCGTATTACGGACCCTCCGGTGGTCGGAATTGTATTTTCTTTCAGCGCTTAGCTCCGTCGTCTTGTATGCTTCGCGTCTATGTTCCTGGATTCTGGTCTCGTCGTGCGTTTCGTGTTTTATACCCATCGGCCCGGCTTCTGCGATGTGACATCAGCGATCTTTGGCTAGCATGTAGGTAGCGCACGCTACCCCTGTTCCCTTGCGTGCGCTACCGATGTGCAGTTAGCGTACGCTAACGCCCTATTGTTAGCGTACGCTAACGAAGGGTGGCAGTAGCCACTGGACCTGTCACGGCCCCGTTAGCGCGCGCTACATATGACGAGTAGCGTGCGCTAACTCCGCTGAATATAAGTCAGCGGACAGTTTCAGAACAACAGTTTATTTCTTTCCTCTTCGTTTCTTCGACGTACGACCTCAGAGACGATTTCCACTAGTTCTATTCGGAGTTCTCTTCAAATTCCATCACGGTAGAATCGAGCCATCATATCATAATCAACATAATCACCTTTCATCAGCCGAATTAAAGGTAATTCCTAAGGAACCCTAATTTTGACGAATTTGGGGGATTTTCGGGATTTTAGGGTTTAGTTCCGAATTGTTCATCTATATTACGATATTCTTTACCGGTTGTGATTATTGAGTGATTCTTAATCCAACTTCCTTGATTTTAATCCGCGAATTATCGATACGGGGAGATTTTGTGTAAACCCTCGCCCGTATCGATTGATTGTTCATTGTCGTATCATGTAATCGTGGTTATGGGGGTATTCCAATAGAGTATTGTTGTCCGTTGGGGCTGAACTGTGTTGATCCTTCGTTTAGGAACCGTCGCTTTCCACCCGGACCGTTCGTAGTCGCGTTTCACTTCCGTTTCTTCAAGAATGTCTCAAAGGCAAGTACTTTACATTTGTTTACATGTTCTAGTATTTGAATTATGGCTGTATCGTGGTTGTTGTGGATGGTTATGTGTATGTTCACCTAGGGATGGTCCGACGGGGCCTCTAGGGATACGTATTGCCGTGAGTGTGCGTATCGTGAACTGTGGTTAGCCACCCAGGGATGTCCGACGGGGCTCTGCGGGGTACGGTGGCCGTGAGTCTCGTGCCAACGGTTAACTTTGAATTATGATTTGTTGGAGATAATGTGTTTTGTGTTTGTACATCATAAATATTCCGGAATATAAAATGTTTTCTAAAGTGATTTTTGGCGCATATATTCATCTGATTAGAATGTAGTTCAAATGGATTGTACTTGCACTAGCAGTTGTCGCTAACCCCTTAAATGGGGGAAATACTTTTTGTATTTCAGGTATTGATCGTGGGGACAAGCGAGTACCCGAGCCGTATGAGGATGATGGGCAAGCATGATATTGTCCAGAAGTTGATTATTGGTGTCTTGTCAGTCAAATTATTATTGATGTATGATTTTGGGATTCTGTATTATAAAATTTGTTTAAGTACTCGAGTACTTCCGATTTGAGTTTGTTAATGTTCTGTTCCCGTTTTGGGAAAATGGATTTGATGTCAGAATTTTATTTGTCGGTTATAGTCTTTTATTTAATTTGTCATTTTATTTATGATGGTTTATCGTTGTCGAATGTCCTGTTTTGGTACGTTAGCCTGGTGGATTCCACAGTGTGGGTTCCACGGCGCTGTAATATGCCCTGAACGTCTTGGGGGTGTTACAAAGTATGGTATCAGAGATTAGGTTTATGGATACCTAGGTTGTCGGTTATTTGGGTCAAGTTAAGTGTCGTTTTTGGGACAGTATCACTGCTATGCCATCATCTCAGTACGCCGGTGCTCGTAAGTTTTCCTAACTTGACTCGTTTCACCGTTATGTTCCATTCCTGTCTTAGTATCTTGTTGCGTTTTGCGTTTGAATTGTACTTACCCGTTGCTTCTTCAGAATTCCTGCTGGTAGAGGACGCGGTCGCGAGCCGCGGTAGGGGCGTGGCGCGGCCGGTGGGCGGCCATGTCCGATCACTCGGGAAGCGATTCGGCGATGCCTTCCTTGTCGAGCAGTGTTCCCCCTAGTTACGGAGGTCACGAGACGATCTGCTAGCTCCGTGTGCACATGAGAATGTTGGAGTGGCAACATTTTGCGGCGAGTAGCGAACCGGATGGCGCTCACGGCTCGAGCCGTTACAGTCGGCCATGCTAATGCCAACCCGGTTCCGCCCTCTGGATCCGGTAATGATAAGCTACTTCGGGGCGTGATTCGTATGCGTCCTCCACGGTTTGATGGTGCTTCCGGCCCTTACGGTTGGGAGAATTGGCTATTCGAGATGGAGAAAGTGTTTGAGGTGCTAATTGTTCCGAGGAGAGGAAAGTACCCATTGCTCGATACTTCCTCGCCAAGGAGCGGCAACGTGGTGGCAAGCGGTGAAACCGCGTGGCCAAGCGACTACGTGGGCGAGTTCCGGATCGATGGAAGGCAGTGCATCCTTGGCCGGTGAAAGAGGAGAATCCGAGCCTTCTTTGAGGCTAAACCCCAAGATGTTCCTATGTCTCAAGCTATCAAAGACTACAATCAACGGTTGCATTATGTGAGAAACCAAGTCGCGATGAGCTTGATAAGATCCGCCACTTTGATATGCGGATGAAACCAAGGGTGCGCCACTATATGCAGTGCAGGGTGCACGACTTTGAAGGAATATCGAATAAAGCGATGGATTACGAGATGTCGTTTTACGCGAGAGACGGCGATTGAAGGAAAGAAGCGAGAAGACCTCGGTCGATTTCGGGAGGCAAGTCGAGAGGGTATCCGAAGGCTCGGTGCAGTTCGCGAGTCTTGAGTCGATCGCCATCGGTTGGTCGAGAAAGCGGTTCTAGATCTTCTCCTACCGGTTCCGTTCGTGGTCTAAGTGCTTCAAGCTATGATCGTCCGGCCACATGATGAGTGAGTGTGATAGGCCTCGATTCGATGTCTTGCTTGTGGTCATATGGGTCATCGTGCTAAGTTTTATACGGATGCGGCTCGGGCTCCGATTACTCGAGATATCGGCCCAGTGCGGGAGAGCCGAGTGTGAATCGAGCACCAGCAGTTCCTCGGCCGCAGCAGAGTTTTGGTAGAGGTCGGCGTGGTCGGCCTTCTAGAGGAGCTTCTAGTGCGGGTGCATTCCGCCCGAGTGTACGAGATGATACGGCGGGGATCTGACGCGCGACGGTGGCTACAGGTACCGTCCACATCCTTGATCATCCTGTTTCTGTATTGTTCGATTCTGGTGCTACGCATTCTTTTATATCTATGGATTGTGTGCGTCGTCTGCATGTTGATTGCCTTGTTGCTTGTGAGCCTTTTGTTGTTAAACTTCCTAGCGGTGATAGCATCGTGGGGGACCGTGAGATTAGAAATTTTTCTGTGAATATCGCGGGGAGGGATTGGCCTTCTAATCTGATTGCGGTAGATATTAGAGATGAGGATTTTATTCTGGGTGAGGATTGGTTAGACCGTCATGGGGCGATCATGAATTATAGATCGAGGACTGTGTCGATGTTAGCCTCTGACGGTACCGAGCATTCTTTTGTGGGGCGTAAGCGGAGTAGCCAGAGATTACTGATCAGCGCCTTGAGGGCGGTGAGACTTCTTCGAGGAGGTTGCACGGGCTATTGGTGTTACGCTTTTAGATCGGAAGAAGGAGGAGTCGAGCTCTCGTCTATTCCAGTAGTGTGTGAATTCCTGATGTTTTTCCAAATGAGTTGCCGAGTTTGCCGCCGGATCGAGAAGTTGAGTTTACCATCGATTTAGAGCCAGGTGCAGCGACGATTTCTAAGATGCCATACCGTATGGCGCCTGTCGAGATGCTTGAGTTGAAGAAACAGTTGGGAGAGTTGCTAGACATGGGGTATATTCGACCGAGTGCTTCACCTTGGGGTGTACCGGTCCTGTTTGTGAAGAAGAAGGATGGGTCACTTCGTTTGTGTATCGACTACCGAGAGTTGAACAAAGTGACCATCAAAAACAAGTATCCGCTCCCGAGGATTGATGACTTGTTTGATCAGTTGCAAGGGGCAACCGTGTTTTCGAAGATTGATTTGAGATCGGGGTATTATCAGCTCCGAGTAAAGGATACCGATATTCCGAAGACGGCCTTTCGGACGAGATACGGACACTACGAGTTTGTGGTTATGCCTTTTGGGCTAACCAATGCCCCAGCCGTGTTCATGCAGCTTATGAACAAGGTCTTTATCGAGCACCTCGATAAGTGTGTAGTCGTTTTTATCGACGACATCCTGATTTACTCGAGGAGCGAGGAGGAGCACGCCCGTCATTTGCATATCGTTCTAGATATTTTGAGAACTCAGCATCTTTTTGCGAAGTTCTCAAAGTGCGAGTTTTGGTTACGAGAGGTTATGTTTCTCGGTCATGTGATCTCGGCCGAGGGTGTTCGCGTGGACCCACATAAGGTATAGGCAGTGTTGGATTAGGCGCCGCCCAAGAACGTGAAGGAGGTCCGCAGTTTTCTGGGATTAGCCGGGTATTACCGTAGATTCGTCGAGGGGTTCTCTAAACTCGCTCGACCGCTGACTCAGTTGTTACAGAAGTCAGAGAAGTTTGTGTGGACCGATGAGAGGCAGAATAGTTTTGAGGAGTTGAAGAAGCGGTTGGCATGCTCCGTTTTGGCTTTACCGAGTGGTAATGATGGATTCTCAGTTTATAGTGATGCTTCGGGCCAAGGGCTCGGATGCGTACTTATGCAGCACGGGAGGACGATTGCCTATGCTTCCCGTCAGTTGAAACCGTATGAATTGAATTACCCTACGCACGATCTTGAGTTGGCCGCAATTGTTTTTGCGTTGAAGATTTGGCGTCATTACTTGTATGGCTCGTCGTGTCAGATTTTCACCGATCATAAGAGCCTAAAGTACATTTTCACCCAGAAAGAGCTTAATATGAGGCAGAGAAGGTGGTTGGAATTGATTAAGGATTACGATCTCGAGATCCTTTATCATCCGGGCAAGGCTAATGTGGTAGCAGATGCCTTGAGCCGGAAATCGGTATCGCTTCGGGCGCTTGAGTTACTCACGGCCCAGTCGGGACTTCAACGAGAGTTTATGAGGTTGAGCATTGAGATTGTACTGCCAGAGAGTTCCGGGCAGTTGCGTACTCTTGAGATTTCTTCATCTCTGGTTGAGGACATTAAATCGGGGCAGTTGGAGGACCCGATGTTTATTCAGCTTCGGGAGAGTGTAGGGAAGGGGAAAGCCCCGGGATTCGTTATTCATGAGGACGGTGTGTTGAGATTCCGAGGTCGGTTGTGTGTTCCGAACGACTTGGAATTGAGACAGAGCATTATGCGAGAGGCTCATGCATCACCTTACTCAGTCCATCCGGGCTCGAGTAAAATGTATAAAGATCTGAGGAAGAATTTCTGGTGGAACGACATGAAGAAGGAGGTAGTTCAGTTTGTAGCTAAGTGTTTGACTTGTCAGCAAGTCAAGATCGAGCATCAGCGGCCAGCCGGATTATTGAAACCACTTCCCGTTCCGGAATGGAAGTGGGAGGATTTCTCTATGGATTTTGTCACGAGATTGCCGAGGACGAAGACTGGTATGAATATGGTGTGGGTGATTGTAGACCGACTGACTAAGTCGGCACATTTTCTGGGCATCAAGGATACTTGGGGTCCAGAAAAGTTGGCTCGTATTTTTATCGCTCAGATAGTGAGGCTTCATGGTACGCCGAGGACCATTATTTCAGACAGAGATGGCCGATTTGTATCGCATTTTTGGCAGGCAGTATATTAGGCATTGGGGACATAGTTGCGTTTGAGCAGTTCGTTCCATCCCCAGACCGATGGGCAGTCCGAACGTACCATTCAGACGTTCGAGGATTTGTTGCGTGCGTGTGCGTTAGATTGGAGTAGTGACTGGGAGGATCATTTGGCCTTGATTGAGTTTACTTATAATAATAGCTGGCACGTGTCGATTAAGATGGCACCATATGAGGCACTTTATGGCCGACGTTGCCGATCACCGATATGTTGGGATGAGCCGTCCGATTTGGTTGGCACCGAGCCGGACCTTGTACTAGAGACGAGGGAGAAAGTTGAATTGATTAGAAAGAGGATGTTGGCTGCTCAGAGTCGACAAAAGTCTTATGAGGATGTTAGGCGTAGACCTTTGGAGTTTGAAGTGGGAGATCATGTTCTGTTGAGAGTGTCTCCGACGAAAGGAGTTTTCCATTTTGGGAAGAAGGGGAAACTCAGCCCGAGATATATTGGACCTTTCGAGGTATTAGAGAGAGTCGGTGAGTTAGCGTACCATTTGGCGTTACCTCCGTCGCTGAGTCATGTTCGTAGCGTATTTCACGTTTCCCAGTTGAGGAAGTACGTTCCTGACCCGTCCCACATTATTGACTTTGGGGACGTGGAGATCGAGAAGGATATTATGTTTGAAGAGAGGCCCGTCAGAATTTTGGAGCGTCGTGACAAGCAGTTAAGGCACAAAACCATTCCTTTGGTTAAGGTGCAATGGTCGAGGCACGGAGTAGAAGAAGCGACGTGGGAGCTAGAGGAGGATATGCGTTCGAGATACCCCGAGCTTTTTGATTCTTAAGTTTCGGGACGAAACTTTATTTTAGAGGGGGAGAATGTAATATCCGTAATTTTTTCATTTTTAGCAGTTTCCATTTTGGTGTATGTCTATTTTTATCGACTCGCTTGTAACCGTTTCGACATTTTGAATCTACTTTGTTCTTAGAGTTTTTCCATTTAGATGAGTTTTGATGAGGTTTTCACGTAATTTCGTTTTATGGCATGATTTGCCGTATGAACGTTCGATTCTCGTAAAACTCATTCGTTTTCGTTGTTTCTTGGTTTGTACGAGTTCGTATGGTTGAGTTGGTCATGTGGAGACTTTCGGTTTGTAAATCCGACGTCGTTTCGTGATTTTCGGGCACTTGGGCCATTTTTGTAATTTCCTAATAGTTTAGGGAATCTTAGTTTCGTTGTCGTATTACGGACCCTCCGGTGGTCGGAATTTTATTTTCTTTCAGCGCTTAGCTCCATCGTCTTGTATGCTTCGCGTCTATGTTCCTGGATTCTGGTCTCGTCGTGCGTTTCGTGTTTTATACCCTCGGCGGCTGACTTGCTGGCGATGTGACATCGCCGATCTTTGAAGCTGCATGTAGGTAGCGCACGCTACCCCTGTTCCCTTGTGTGCGCTACCGATGTGCAGTTAGTGTACGCTAACGAAGGGTGGCAGTAGCCACTGGACCTGTCACGGCCCCGTTAGCGCGCGCTACATATGACGAGTAGCGTGCGCTAACTCCGCTGAATATAAGTCAGCGGACAGTTTCAGAACAACAGTTTATTTCTTTCCTCTTCGTTTCTTCGACGTACGACCTCAGAGACGATTTCCACTAGTTCTATTCGGAGTTCTCTTCAAATTCCATCACGGTAGAATCGAGCCATCATATCATAATCAGCATAATCACCTTTCATCAGCCGAATTAAAGGTAATTCCTAAGGAACCCTAATTTTGACGAATTTGGGGGATTTTCGGGATTTTAGGGTTTAGTTCCGAATTGTTCATCTATATTACGATATTCTTTACCGGTTGTGATTATTGAGTGATTCTTAATCCAACTTCCTTGATTTTAATCCGCGAATTATCGATACGGGGAGATTTTGTGTAAACCCTCGCCCGTATCGATTGATTGTTCATTGTCGTATCATGTAATCGGGGTTATGGGGGTATTCCAATAGAGTATTGTTGTCCTTTGGGGCTGAACTGTGTTGATCCTTCGTTTAGGAACCGTCGCTTTCCACCCGGACCGTTCGTAGTCGCGTTTCACTTCCGTTTCTTCAAGAATGTCTCAAAGGCAAGTACTTTACATTTGTTTACATGTTCTAGTATTTGAATTATGGCTGTATCGTGGTTGTTGTGGATGGTTATGTGTATGTTCACCTAGGGATGGTCCGACGGGGCCCCTAGGGATACGTATTGCCGTGAGTGTGCGTATCGTGAACTGTGGTTAGCCACCCAGGGATGTCCTGCGGGGTACGGTGGCCGTGAGTCTCGTGCCAACGGTTAACTTTGAATTATGATTTGTTGGAGATAATGTGTTTTGTGTTTGTACATCATAAATATTCCGGAATATAAAATGTTTTCTAAAGTGATTTTTGGCGCATATATTCATCTGATTAGAATGTAGTTCAAATGGATTGTACTTGCACTAGCAGTTGTCACTAACCCCTTAAATGGGGGAAATACTTTTTGTATTTCAGGTATTGATCGTGGGGACAAGCGAGTACCCGAGCCGTATGAGGATGATGGGCAAGCATGATATTGTCCAGAAGTTGATTATTGGTGTCTTGTCAGTCAAATTATTATTGATGTCTGATTTTGGGATTCTGTATTATAAAATTTGTTTAAGTACTCGAGTACTTCCGATTTGAGTTTGTTAATGTTGTGTTCCCGTTTTGGGAAAATGGATTTGATGTCAGAATTTTATTTGTCGGTTATAGTCTTTTATTTAATTTGTTGTTTTATTTATGATGGTCTATCGTTGTCGAATGTCCTGTTTTGGTACGTTAGCCTGGTGGATTCCACAGTGTGGGTTCCACGGCGCTGTAATATGCCCCGAACGCCTTGGGGGTGTTACAGGAACACTGTATCTACAGGACATTAATTATACTTGATAGTCTTATTCTACTGTGTACTGCAAACAGTTTTAAGTCCGCATGCCCTGTTTTTATATTCAAACATTTTTTTTTGCTTTGAATGACATTTGGACTTCACTATCTAAACAACGCGAATTTTAACTCATTCAATTTTTATTGCTGCAATTCAACAAGTCTAAGTATCAAACTGTAAGAACTTGTCTGCAAACATTTCATAAGTTCAGTTGTACTCAACTAGATCACACTGTAAGATTGTGCCTGCGCGCTAATTATAAGTTTAAGATGTAATACACTTCCCTGCTAGATGCTATTTCTTTAGAACTTGCCTGCAAGCAGTTCACATTTCTTTTAGACTAAGTGCTGAAGACAGATCATTCGAACGGAAGATCAAGAAGTCTGCTCTTGACATTATTGAAAAGAGGGAAACAGTGGGGATAAACAACTACTGTATCGAAGTCTTCTCAAATTCCAACAAGTGGTTATCGAAAAAGAAGGGGAAATTGTTTTAGCTTAAAGAGGTTTTGGCATCAAAGTTTTGGGATCATCACGTAGTTTTGGAAATTATCGAAAAGGGGGAAATTGTTGGGAAAAACAATGTTGTTTTGATAATTACCAAACAACAAAGCTTCATACAGCAAGCTAGCATACAACAAGATTGTAAATGTCCAGCATACAGCAAGCAGCTGTATCGAAAAGTCCGATCGAAGTTGTAAATCTCTGTATCGAAGACCTTTTCATAGCGCCAGCATACAGCGAGCTCTCGCGTTGCCATCATACAGCAACAGAATCTAAAAATGCCAAGAATGAAAGTTGTCCCTCCATACAGCAAACATTCGATACAACAACTACTCCAATATGCCTACAGCATAATTGGATACATCATTCACATCGGAACAGGACTGAAGACCGTTTGAAAGGAATCTTTGGCATTCACTAAAGTCAAAGTCCCGTTTGATAAAGAAGTATTTAAATACTGAAATGATAAAGTATTTAAATACTGAAGCCGACAGAGATCTTCAAATCCCGCAATATCCGGATCTCAGTCTATTCAAGTCAACTATCAAGTTGTCACAGAATCTTGCTCAACGGATATATCCAAGAAGGCTATTTATACCCCAGAGTTTGAAGATCAAAGCAACCAACAGAAAGTAGAATATATATACAAGCTTACAAGCGATATCCAAACCATCGAAAGACTGAATATTCATTATCATCAGATCAAGCTTACAAGAGCAAGTATATTTGTTTCTAGCATCAATCCATATCTGAGAAAGAAGAAATATACTCAGTCATCAAGAACAGCCATCATTAGCTCAAGAACTTCATATTCAAGCTGTTTTTCTTACCTGGTTACCTACCTTTTACCTTTGTGTAAAAACTGAGCTCTGTGTGAACTCAACAAGTTATTCTGACATGTGTGGGACGAATAAGGACGAAGCTTTGGAACTGTGTGTGAAGAAGCAAGTCAAGTGGAAGCTTTAACCAATCTGTGTGAACGGTTGAAAGCGACAGTCTTTGTATCAATCTGTGTGAACGATACGAGGATTGGTTTGATTATAAATACATAGTTGTGTACGCAATATTTATAATAAATATTTTACTCATGTGTGAAGGACCAGTGGATGTAGAGGGGTTTACCTCGAACCACTTAAATACTGTGTTATTTACCTTTTGCCGTTACTGTTTTCATAAACTGTGATTTATACAAGTATACACTGCAAAACCCTGTACGCACCAAGCTAACAGGAGATTAGACTGAGTTGCTGTATCGACAGCAACTTATTGTTGCAAGACTTCCGCTACGCACTCAGATTAGAAAAATGTACAGCTTGTTGCTTAAAACACTTTCCAAGCTGTATCCTGTATACTTAAAGTGGACCAACAAGGGTTGTAAATGAATCTAAAGGTTCAAAAAGGCTTGGGGTATTCGGCTCGGAAAAGCTCGATTCGAGGATTGACTTGGAGGTTCAAACATAGAGCTGAACCCTTAATATTGATATTCGGCGATCCGAGCCGAACCATTAGGAAAAGCTCGACCCGACTCACCTTTTTTTGCCCTTTAATTATACATGGAAATTTGGTCCATTAATATCCCCTCCCTGTAACACCCCTGAGATATTCGAAGTATATTACAGCGCCGTGGACCCCTACATGGGACCCACCAGGCTAAAACAAGAAAACACCACTCGACTAACCATCTCAGTTAGCGAGGACACATTTAAATAATACAACATATAAAAATACGCCCAGAACAACCAGCATAATAAACATCAACCAACAATATAGCAACTTTAGTTAATACAAGACGAAGCTCGGAGTGAAAAGCCTAAGTACTCGCGAGTACAATCTATATGTTTATAAATGTGGAAAACAACCATATCAAAAGGGACAAGAAAAATAAGAAGACTCGAATGCACATGTCAACGACCCTGGCCAACATCCCTGTACTGTCCCAGCGCCCGCTCGTCCGGCAGAACATAACCTGAAATCCATAACAAGAATTTCCCCAAAATGGGTCCCCAAAGGGGTTAGCAATTACGCTAGTACAAGTAATCAAGGCAAACCATTCGCTTATACGTTTTAGAGTACAATGCACCAAATCATTTCAAAACCAAAACCAGACATGTCTTTTCCGGAAACAAACAGTCAATCACATTTGCCTAGGACCGGGACGAAGCCACAAATCCCACTCGAGGCCTCTAAGGACCCTCCCGAGCTGACCATATCATAAAACAAATCGCGTACATGCATCACCTAGGACCGGTACGAAGCCACAAATCCCACTCGAGGCCTTCAAGGACCCTCCCGAGCTGGCTAGCTAAACAAACTCATGAATCCAGGGCTAAAACCATTAGATTCCCTCCGTGATCCCGTCGGACCCTCTCAAGGTGAGCAAATCACACACAATATACATTACCATTTCACGTTAAGCATAAAGGTTTCCAAGAATTACTTGCCTTGAATAATTGACGACGCAACGAACGGGAAGAAAAATCACCGACGAACGCTAGGAACCAACGGAACCGAACCTAACGATTCGAAGAACACAATCACAACCAACTCTAAACGAATACGGAAATGGAATACACCCGAAAACCCACCTACGATTCATGTATATTCGTATAAAAACAACAACGAGGGCGGGCCACAACCAAACCCTCTCGAATACACAACAACCACGAAATATACCATGAATCCATAGGGAAAACAAGAATACTAGCAAGATTAATCATATTCGAATCGAAGAAAAACTCGAAAACCCCCAATTTACTCAAAAGTAGGGTTCTTAGAAGATTTACCTTGGATTAGGATGAAAGATTCGTGTTGATGTTGTTATCATACACCAAGAACTCAAAGAAGATGACGGTTGAGATGATTGGAGGAAGAAATCACCAAGAAATCGCTCAAAATCGCCAAAGCCGCGGAGAAGGAGGTGAAATGAGAGATCCGTCCAAAGTCAACTCCTGGGTATATATAGCCACACGGCTTAGCGCGCGCTAACGGCTAAGGGTTAGCGTGCGCTACCCAGTTATATCACAGTCCAGAACTCACTGTCCTGGACCGTTAGCGTGCGCTACTACTATCTAGCGTGCGCTAACAACGACTTGGTAGCGCGTGTTATCGAGCTATAGCGTGCGCTACCTGGGCACCTGAACAAGTCCAGAACGAACTGCCCAGTACTGGACGGTCGCGTTAGCGCGCGCTACCGGACACCTAGCGCACGCTAGTCCTCCGATATTAGCATGCGCTAGACAACGTAGCGTGCGCTAATCCGCTAGTCCAGAGGACTGGAATCAGAAATAAATTCACTGCCACTCCTAGGGCTCTACGAACCAAACGTAGCGTGCGCTACTAAGGGATCCCTAGCGTGCGCTATGCAGAAAGATTAGCGCGCGCTAGGCACGAAATATTAACGGCCTAAAATACCGGAACATGAACTAAACATCAAACGGAACATCTCAAAACGCATAATAACCTAGAATAGATCCACGGCAACCCCGAAACGACGGTTCCGAACAACAATTACGAGAATCAGATCAATAGATGACGGAAGAACCAATAAACGTAGAAATGGATGACAAAAAGTCTCGAAACAATTATTCTCAAAAATTAATATGGTTACACGAGGGTCGCTAAAAATGAGAAATACACTGAAAAATGAAAATACCGGGAAAAGAAAAATGCGGATATTACATTCTACCCCTCTAAAAATAAGTTTCGTCCTGAAACTTAAGAAACAAACAACTCGGGGTACCTAGCACGCATGCTATCTTCGGTTTCCCAAGTTGCCTCCTCGACACCGTGTCTCGACCACTACACCTTGACCAAAGGGATGGTCTTATGCCTCAGTCGCTTCTCACGATGCTCCAAAATCTTCAAAGGACGCTCCTCAAAAGTAATATCCTCGGCGACATCAATCTCACCATAATCGATGACGTCACTAGGATCCGGGACATATTTCCTCGGCTGGGAAACATGAAAAACGCTATGAACATGACTCAGGGCCGGGGGTAATGCCAAACGGTATGCCAACCCACCGACTCGCTCGAGAATCTCGAAGGGTCCAATGAATCTCGGGCTCAACTTCCCCTTTTTCCAGAAACGGAAAACTCCTCTCGTCGGCGACACCTTTAGCAAAACGTGGTCTCCCACCTCGAATTCCAAAGGTCGACGACGGACATCGACATAAGACTTCTGTCGACTCTGGGCAGTCAACATCCATTCCCGAATTAATTCTATATTTCGCCTCGTCTCTAAAGCGATATCCGGCTCGGTCCCGACCAAATCGGACGCCTCATTCCAACAAATCGGTGATCGACAACGCGCCCATAAACTGCCTCATACGGTGCCATCCGAATCGACGCGTGCCAACTATTGTTGTATGTGAATTCGATCAATGGCAAATGCTCCTCCCAGTCACTGCTCCAATCGAGAGCACAAGCACGCAACATATCCTCGAACGTCTGGATAGTGCGTTCCGACTGCCCATCTGACTGAGGATGAAAAGAGGTACTCAAATGCAAACAAGTACCCAACGCCTTATGCACCGCCTGCCAAAAGTGCGATACAAAACGGCCATCACGATCCGAAACAATAGACTTCAGAGTACCATGAAGCCTCACAATCTGCGCGATAAACACATGAGCCAACTTCTCTGGGCCCTAAGTGTCCTTGATGCCCAGCAAATGTGCCGACTTGGTCAGACGATCAACAATCATCCAGACCATATTCATGTTCGACCTCGATCTTGGCAAACTCGTAATGAAATCCATCGATATATCTTCCCATTTCCATTCCAGAACGGGAAGTGACTGCAATAACCTGGCCGGTCGCTGATGCTCGATTTTGACCTGCTGAAAAGTCAAACATCTCGCTACAAACTGTGCGACCTCCTCCTTCATATCATTCCACCAGAAATTCCGTCTCAGGTCCTTGTACATCTTACTCGAACTAGGATGAACGGAGCAAGGTGTAGCATGGGCCTCACGCAAAATACTCTGTCTCAACTCTGACTCGTTCGGTACACAAAGCCGACTCTGGAATCTCAAAACACCATCCTCTTGTATCACAAACCCAGGAGACTTTCCCTTAAGAATGTTCTCTCGGATTTGAGTAATCATCGGATCCTCCAACTGCTTCAGCTTAATTTCATCGATCAAAGATGACGAAATCTCTAAAGCACAAAGTTGCCCGACATCTCCAGGCAACAAAACCTCAACATCAAACTCGATCAAAACCCGTTGAAGCTCAGATTGAGACGTAAGGATCTTAAGTGTTCGCAACGCAACCGGTTTCCGACTCAAGGCGTCGGCCACGACGTTCGCCTTGCCCGAATGATAAAGGATTTCGAGGTCATAATCCTTAATCAACTCTAACCACCTCCTCTGCCTCATATTCAACTCTTGCTGAGTAAATATGTATTTCAGACTTTTATGATCGATAAAAATCTGACATGCAGAGCCGAAAAGATAGTGACGCCAAATCTTGAGCGTAA
Source organism: Orobanche coerulescens (assembly GCA_033398695.1). NCBI lineage: Eukaryota > Viridiplantae > Streptophyta > Magnoliopsida > Lamiales > Orobanchaceae > Orobanche > Orobanche coerulescens. The sequence goes on from CM065810.1 coordinate 4,510,557, forward strand.
AAACAACTGCCGCTAACTCCAAATCATGAGTAGGGTAGTTCAGCTCATACGGCCTCAACTGTCTCGACGCATATGCAATGGTCTTGCTGTTAGGAATATGCCCTCGAATGCCACTCAGAGGATGAGAGAGTGAGAGCAATTGTATTGTAATTATGAATATTATATTTAATAAGGCAATTATTATTTCTATATTATTGTATATCACTGGCATTGTGATTTGGTATATAGAATAATAGTCCTTGCATTTGAGAGTGAACATTCTACTCCTTATGGAGATAAGGAGATAGGCACTAGAAGTGTTTAGAGCTCGAATGCTTAACTAGTTCGCAAGTCGATAAAACTTAACAGGACATTAAGTTTTAATAAGACTTGTATAACTGATGCTAGGATGTGTGCACGTCTTGATAGCATAGTTATAAGTATATTGGTAGGACCAGTATACTCGAACATGACTCATACTCGATTCAGTCACACGGTATTCACTCTCGGAGAGTCGATGACGAATCGAAAGGTTTGATAGTATACGTGGACCTTTGACTTGAGGGTTCAGTAGAAGATGTGTCTGTAACGTTTAGTTTGTCATTAGAGTAGTTAGACTCATTTGCTTAATTGCTGAGTCGACCTCGAAGTGCGGACTATACGGGCAGGTAGCAGTCTTTGCTAAACGCCAAAAAAGGATTCTATCTCCTGTTAGTGAGCAGGCGAATGTCCTATACGGTTAATGGCAAATAAGATCATAAGTCTTTGGCCAAAGCATTCTGATATAGTCGTATTAGATACACTATTAATCAGTCGGTCTTGATTTGTATTAACACATGTATAGAGTTTAGTCAACAGTAGGGTTTGACTTTACCGTGACCCAAAGACTTGACCGGGATATCTGATGAAGGGTGTATACGTATATAGTATTCACGACATAATGGTTCTGGAATGATTCGTTCATTCGTTCTCAGTCGGGGTTTACAGTACGGCTCGCTAGGCTGGCTAAGTGCTGCTCGCACTCATTGGTTCCTCCCAATGCCGGCTGAGACGAACCTACGGAGTCGCGCAATAGGATCATTGATGGATAAATGTGAATTAATAATCTCTCCTATAATATTAGATATTATATATCTAAGTTTGATTTATCGGATAAATCAAATAGCGGTCTTATGAATTGTAAGTAGGTTACTGGGTGATTACTTTAATTCATAAATTATATTTCTTAGAGAAATATATATTTATGTTTGATATAATTAATTAATTGGATTAATTAATTAGTCCAAACACATTGGAAATAAAACGGATTCGTTTGTGAACATCCGTACCACGAGGATTCGTTTTGTGAACATCCAGATTACGAGCCGAGTAAATTCGACCCGTCTTCTTGGAAATTTCCCTTAAGGCCACCCCCCTCCCTCTCTTGTCTCTTTTAAACTTATTTTATGTCACTAGGTGACATATGTGAGGTGTATTTGATACCCTCAATCATGTGTTAAAGGAAGACTTTCATTTTTTTATAAATAAAAGTCTTTAAAAAGGAGAGAGGATAACTTCTTCTTGTAAGAACTCATAATCACGAATTTGAGAGAGAGAGTAAGGTTGAAAACTTCATCTTGATCTTAGAGACAAGATATAAGAAGAATACATTGAGAGAGAAAATTCCTACAAGCTTCCCTAGCCGCATTCTTGAAGAAAGGAAGCTTGTCGATTTTACCATCAAGTTCGGCGTGTGAAGTAGAGGCATCTTGCTTTAGGTGCTTGGAGCGAAGGGCTCTTCATCATCATCATCATCATCATACAAAGGTTTTCGGAGACATCATAGGTATGGGACTTTGATTCCTTGATCTTCGTATTTTCTTTTCGTATATACGTTACTTGATCGATCCTCTTAGGGATTCCGTTATTCTTCCATTGTATTTATTTTACTGGAATCCCAACGGTGGTATCGGAGCGAGGTCAAATATATCGTATGTACGATCATCTTTGCATTTGGAATGTTATTTGATGATGTTTATGATTTAGAATCATAATAGATATAATCGAAGAAATTTAATCGTTCGTAGTAAGTCAAGTTTCGACTATTTTATGTGAATTATAAATCTGAAAAATTTGATTTTTTTTGATTTATAAGTTCTTCATGAAGTTAAGAAACTTTTTCGTTTTAGGCGAGTCGAAAAAATGAGAAAAAGCGGGGTTAAACACGAATACGCACGAAGACGCAGTGCCGGCGGCTGCTGGGCTGCTACGGCCGGCCGAGAGTGACTCGGTAGGCTCATGTAGCTCGGCCCGGCTGCAGGCGGTGGCGAAGTGACTCGGTCGGGCGGTTCTCGGGTTTTCGGCCCGATTTTGAATCGGCCGTAATGGGCACGATCTTGGATTTTCCGGGACTCCATTTTTGTGTTTATATTTCATTGTAATAATTTCCGAAATTTAAATTGGATTTAATTGGATTTAATAAAATATTTGGAATATTTTTTATTAAGGGAAATTATTAGACGAGAATATTGTTTTAGCCGGATTACTTTGAACGGATTAAAATGACGATTATAAATATTAATTTAATTAATATTGTAGAAATTAAATAGATTAATTTTTATATTAATTGGATTAATATATTAATTAATTATTTAATTTCATTTACCGTTACATGTTGTATGGAATGCCTTATGTGATGGTGATATAGCTCGTGGACTTAGTTGTTGATTTGTTCGATTCGATATGGTTGTAAAGGCCATTTTGAGCCTATTTATTTTTACTAGAAAATATGTATTATAGGACGTATTGTTCAATGATGTAATTATTCATATGGCTATGACGAAGATCGAAGACGACCGACTAGAAGACGAAGAATCAATACTATATTTTTCCTTTCTTTATTTGGCTTGGCCCAATACTTAGGAAAAAGTCCATGAGCTATATGTTGGTAGTAACTAGGTTGCTATTTATTGTTTTTCATTTTGAATGATTGACAAACCACAAACCGCGCTTATAAACGGATTAATGTGCAAAGTGTAACATATAATCGCGTTAATACTCCCACTTACAAACACTAAGTTATAAAGGTTACGAGGTTTCCTACCTTCCGTCAAACTCATGGAAAATTGAAATCTAAACCGGAATATTATTCTTCCGAGTATGTCGGGGTAATATTTTTGGGGAAAGTTGATAAATTCCTAGAGTTCATTAGATGCCTTTGGTTGTGACAAATCAAACCCCTATAAACCGTATGGGTTGCCGGGTAAGATTGATTGTCGGAGTAATAGGAGTTGACGGTTTAAACTTAGATAGTTCAGCGAGCCATAGAAACCGAATGGGTTGAGGGCAAGTGAACTAGGGGTAAAAGAAGATCGAATCATCCATTAGATGGGTTGGTATTAGACACCACTTTATAAAGAATAATAGAATATAAACCGTATGGGTTGCCCTCTATTAAACTTTGTAAAGAAATCGATCACCACTATGAAGTCACCCAAGGCTTCCGGATTTAACATGGGAGTGTGTAAATGCCGATAAAATAGTGGGAGCCGAGTTATGAATAAAGAAAGTCCTTAAAGTCTTTACTCGGATCATAATTAAACAATCACTAACGAATCTCATATTATTCTCTGCAGTTAACAAAACTCTCAATATGACAATGAACCCACTCGCTATACTACTTGAAAAGAACGTCTGGTGGTCCGAACTATGTGGGTGGCCGGAACTTGAGGATTGTCCTAACTATGGAAATCTTTGGGATACGTCTTGGGCGGACATCCCGGCTCCTCTACAAGAACCGAGCCAATCAGGAAGATGTCGATGCCCATGAGAAATGGATAAAAGACGACATAAGAGTGCGAGGGTACATGTTAGGCTCAATGACCAATGAGCTTCAACGTGCCCATGAAAAGATGATGTCTTCACGAGCCATCTTAGCGCACCTGGCTGAGCTCTATGGAGAGCATAGCCGAACTGCTAGATATGAGATATCAAAGCAATTATTCGGCGCCAGGATGAAGGAAGGAGAGAAGGTTGGGGACCATGTCCTCAAGATGATCTCGATGATTGAGAGATTGGAAGCTCTTGATTTTTAGATGCATGCATCTCTCCAAACTGACCTTATCCTGCAGTCACTTCCTGACTCCTTTTCCCAATTTGTCATGAACTTCAACTGCAATGAGATTGCATGTAACTTAGCTGGGCTAATGAACAAACTGACGATTGCCCAGTCTCAGATGAAGACAAAGGGAAAGGAAGCTGCACTTGTGATTTCTTCTAAGACTTGGAAGTCCAAGAATAAGAAGAAAAAGAACAAGAAGCAGTTAGGTCCGATAGCCAAGATCAACAAGGAAAGGGGCAAGGCCCCAATGGTTCAAAAGAGCAAAGGGGCCAAGAAAACGGATGTATGCCTCAACTGCGGTGAGCTAGGCCACTGGAAGAGGTATTGTCCAAAGCTTGACCGCAATGCGCCTTCAGGTACGGAACTACTAGTTTTAGAAACAAATTGTTCTGTAACTGTATATTCTACTTCTTGGATACTTGATTCCGGTGCGAGTTCTCACATTTGTACAATGAATCAGGATGCGGGCAGTAGGAAGCTGGATTCAGGGGAGGTGATGGTCACCGTCGGAAGTGGGCATAGTGTCGAGGCTTCTGATATCGGATCCCTTATATTGGATTTAGAATCTGGTTTTATTCTCACTTTAGAAGATGTACTTGTTTTGCCCAAGCGGCACAAGAATATTGTATCAATTCCGGTCATGGACCGAAAGGGATTTCACTTCTTTATTGGAGATGGGTCCTGTCGTATTTATTTCAGAAATAAATTGGTTGGTACTGCTACATTATTAAATGGTTTATACCATTTAAATTTAAAGAATAAGACAAGTGTGAACACTATAACTAGGAAGCGTGGTAGGGATGAAGCAGACCAAGCACTTAAGTGGCATCTTAGACTTGGTCATATCGGTCGGACCAAGGTTCATAAAATGGAGAAAGATGGGCTTACGGGTCCATTGGGATCGAGATCCCTATCCAACTTGTGAATCTTGCCTTCAAGGCAAAATGACTAAGTTACCCTTCGCGAGGACTTTTGAAAGAGGCTGTGAAAAACTTGGATTGATCCATACCGACGTCTGTGGCCCTTTTGAAGTGGCACGAGGCGGCTTTGATTTTCATTACATTCAGATGACCATACGGTATGGATTCGTGTACTTAATGAAACATAAGTCTGAAGCTTTTGATAAATTCAAGGAATTTAAAGCCCTAGTTAAAAATCAAGCAGTGTAGTGTTAAGACTCTTCGGTCGGGCCAGGGTGGTGAGTACATGAGTACGAATTTGATGAGTTCTTAAAAGAACTAGGAATAGTGTCACAATTCACTCCTCGGCTACTCCACAATTAAATGGTGTATCGAGAAAGAAGGAACCGAACCTTGTTGGACATGGTTCGCTCCATGCTTAACTATCTTGATCTACCGATTTATCTGTGGGGTTATGCGCTCCTTCTGCTGTGCATATCTTGAGCAGATGTCCTTCCAAATCCGTTCCTAAGACTCCCCATGAGATGTGGAGAGGTAGGAAACCAAGTCTTAATCACATTAGGATTTGGGGATGCCACCTTATGTCAAGAAGACTAAAGTAGAGAAATTGGAAACTAGGTCGTGAAAGGTCGTTTCATAGGATATCCAGGATTCCATGGGATATCTATTCTACATGCACGAAGATCATAGGATCATCGTTGCTATACAAGCACACTTCTGGAAGATCGGTTTATTCGGGAAGGAGGGGCAGGTAGAAATATTTCTTTGGAAGAAATAAAAGAAACACCAAATGAGACACCTATGCAAGATATAAGAACCGAACCTTCGAAATACAAATACAACCTCGCAAGTCTAGTAGAATTTCTCAATTACGAGAGGTATGGCTATCTGCATCAAGAGGCCCAGGTGTCCATGAGATGACGAAAGTAGTCAAGAGAATGATCCTTCTACATACGACCAAGCGATGGTAGACGTTGACTCCACCAAGTGGCAAGAAGCTATGGAAGGCGAGATAGACTCAATGCATGCTAATCAGTGCGGACTTTAGTAGATCGTCCTAAAGGCATAGTGCCTATTGGAAACAAATGGATCTATAATAGAAAGACGATGGAGATGGCAAGGTTGATACCTATAAGGCCGGGCTTGTGGCAAAGGGTTATTCCCAAAGAGAAGGAATCGATTACTTGAGACCTTCTACTTTGTAGCTATGATTAAGTCTATTCGCATGATGCTTGCTATAGCACCCACTTAGATTATGAAATATGGCAAATGGATGTGAAAGCGGCATTCCTAAATGGATTCCTCGAGGAGGAGATTTATATGGAGCGACTAAGGGATTCATATCTCAAACCAATATTCATAAAGTATGCAAACTTCAGCGTGCCATTTATGGGTGAAGCAAGCTTCACGGAGTTGGAATCTTCGTTTTAACGAGGCAGTCAAAGAGTTTGATTTTGTCAAAGCGAAGAAGAGCCTGTATTTACAAGAAGGTTAGTGGGAGCAAAATTGCGTTCTTAATAATATATGTAGATGACATTCTACTTATAGGAAACGACGTAGGAATGCTCGATTACGTGAAAGCTTGGCTTTCTAAAGAGTTCTCAATGAAAGACTTGGGAGAAGCTACCTATATTGCAGGTATTCGTCTCTCTAGGGATAGAGCGAAAAGAATGTTAGGTCTTTCCCAAGCCCTCTACATAGAAAAGATCTGAAGCGATTTAGGATGGAAGATTCTAAAGAGGGTTTCTACCTATGCAACATGGTGCAAAATTTTCCTTAGAGATGTGTCCTCAAAGTGAGGAAGATAGAAAGGAAATGAGCAAGGTACATTATGCTTGGCGATGGTAGCCTTATGTATGCAATGATTTGCACTAGGCTGGACATTGCCTATCTTTGTGAGCGTAGTAAGTCGGTTTCATCAAATCCAGGCGGGAACATTGGATCAGTAAAGAACATTCTTAAGTACCTAAGGAGGACTAAAGACTTGGTTCTTACATACGGCGGTGGAGAACTAAGAGTGATGGGTTATACAGACTCAGATTTTTCGGGGGACATGGATGCTCAGATGTCCACATCAGGGTATATCTTTACTCTGAATGGTGGGGCAGTTTCTTGGAGAAGTGCCAAACAAAGTTCGACTGCTATCTCTACATGTCAAGCCGAATATCAAGCAGTCACGGAGGCTGCTAAAGAAGCTTTTTGGATAAAGAAGTTCACTGAGGAACTTCAAGTGGTTCCTAACGCAGAGAAGCCCGTGACACTGTTTTGTGACAACGACGGAGCTGTTGCACAGGCTAAGGAGCCTAGGGCTCACCACAACACCAAACATATTGCGTAAAAATATCATTTTGTTAGAGAAATGGTTCGGGATGGGAATGTTACACTGCAGAGAGTAGACACAGCAAATGACGTTGCTGATCTGCTTACCAAGCCACTATCTCAGAAGGTCTTATAGAGACATCTGGAGAGTATGGGTATTAGATACCATAGTTTGTGGCATTGAGTGCAAGTGGGAGATTATTAGGAATATGCCCTCGAATGCCACTCAGAGGATGAGAGAGTGAGAGCAATTGTATTGTAATTATGAATATTATATTTAATAAGGAAATTATTATTTCTATATTATTGTATATCACTGGCATTGTGATTTGGTATATAGAATAATAGTCCTTGCATTTGAGAGTGAACATTCTACTCCTTATGGAGATAAGGAGATAGGCACTAGAAGTGTTTAGAGCTCGAATGCTTAACTAGTTCGCAAGTCGATAAAACTTAACAGGACATTAAGTTTTAATAAGACTTGTATAAGCGATGCTAGGATGTGTGCACGTCTTGATAGCATAGTTATAAGTATATTGGTGGGACAGTATACTCGAACATGACTCATACTCGATTCGATCTGCAGTATTCACTCTCGGAGAGTCGATGACGAATCGAAAGGTTGTGATAGTATACGCGGACCTTTGACTTGAGGGTTCAGTAGAAGATGTGTCTGTGACGTTTAGTTTGTCATTAGAGTAGTTAGACTCATTTGCTTAATTGCTGAGTCGACCTCGAAGTGCGGACTATACGGGCAGGTAGCAGTATTTGCTGAACGCCAAGAAAGGATTCTATCTCCTGTTAGTGAGCAGGCGAATGTCCTATACGGTTAATGGCAAATAAGATCATAAGTCTTTGGCTAAAGCATTCTGATATAGTCGTATTAGATACACTATTAATCAGTCGGTCTTGATTTGCATCAACACATGTATAGAGTTTAGTCAACAGTAGGGTTTGACTTTACCGTGACCCAAAGACTTGACCGGGGCATCTGATGAAGGGTCTATACGTATATAGTATTCACGACATAATGGTTCTGGAATGATTCGTTCATTCGTTCTCAGTCGGGGTTTACAGTGCGGCTCGCTAGGCTGGCTAAGTGATGTCCGCACTCATTGGTTCCTCCCAATGCCGGCTGAGACGAACCTACGGAGTCGCGCAATAGGATCATTGATGGATAAATGTGAACTAATAATCTCTCCTATAATATTAGATATTATATATCTAAGTTTGATTTATCGGATAAATCAAATAGCGGTCTTATGAATTGTAAGTAGGTTAGTGGGTGATTACTTTAATTCATAAATTATATTTCTTAGAGAAATATAAATTTATGTTTGATATAATTAATTAATTGGATTAATTAATTAGTCCAAACACATTGGAAATAAAACGGATTCGTTTGACGAACATCCGGTACACGAGGGATTCGTTTTGACGAACATCCAGTACACGAGCCGAGTAAATTCGACCCGTCTTCTTGGAAATTTCCCTTAAGGCCACCCCCTCCCTCTCTTGTCTCTTTTAAACTTATTTTATGTCACTAGGTGACATATGTGAGGTGTATTTGATACCCTCAATCATGTGTTAAAGGAATACTTTCATTTTTTTTATAAATAAAAGTCTTTAAAAAGGAGAGAGGATAACTTCTTCTTGTAAGAACTCATAATCACGAATTTGAGAGAGAGAGTAAGGTTGAAAACTTCATCTTGATCTTAGAGACAAGATATAAGAAGAATACATTGAGAGAGAAAATTCCTACAAGCTTCCCTAGCCGCATTCTTGAAGAAAGGAAGCTTGTCGATTTTTCCATCAAGGTCCGGCGTGTGAAGTAGAGGCATCTTGCTTTAGGTGCTTGGAACGAAGGGCTCATCATCATCATCATCATCATCATCATCATACGAAGGTTTTTCAGAGACATCATAGGTATGGGACTTTGATTCCTTGATCTTCGTATTTTTCTTTTCGTATATACGTTACTTGATCGATCCTCTTAGGGATTCCATTATTCTTCCGCTGCGTTTATTTTCTGTGGAATCCCAGCACTTGCAGTGCTTCATCAATACGCACCCAAGAACCTGACCCGAAGCATCACTGTAAACAGCAAAACCCTCACGGCAACGCTAAAATCGGGGCTGAAGTCAAACGCCTCTTCAGCTCCTCAAAACTCTACTGCCTCTCGTCGTTCCAGACGAACTTCTCGGACTTCTGGAGCAACTGTGTAAGTGGCCGAGCCAGTTTCGAGAAACCCTCAACAAACCTACGGTAGTAGCCGACCAAACCCAAGAAACTACGGATCTCCTTCACATTCTTGGGCGGTGCCCAATCCAACACTGCCTCAATCTTCTGCGGATCCACATGAACCCCCTCGGCTGAAATCACGTGACCTAAAAACATCACTTCCTTCCGCCAGAGCTCACATTTCGAGAACTTCGCATAGAGTTGCTCGGTCCTCAAAATATCTAACACTACTCGCAAATGATGGGCATGCTCTTCCTCGTTCCTCGAATAAATAAGAATATTATCAATGAAGACGACGACACACTTATCCAAATACTCGATAAAGACTTTGTTCATCAACTGCATGAACACCTCCGGCGCATTAGATAGCCCGAAAGGCATAACTACAAACTCATAATGTCCGTATCTCGTCCGAAAAGCTGTTTTCGGCACATCGGACTCCCTCACCCGGAGCTGATAGTACCCCGATCTCAAATCAATCTTCGAGAATACCGCATCTCCCTGCAACTGATCGAACAAGTCATCAATCCTCGGCAAAGGATACTTGTTCTTGATGGTCACCTTGTTTAGTTCGTGATAGTCGATACACAAACGCAGTGAACCATCTTTCTTTCGTACAAACAGGACTGGTGCGCCCCAAGGCGAAGCGCTCGGTCGAACATACCCTGACTCAAGAAGCTCACTCAACTGCTTCTTCAACTCGGCCATCTATGAAGGTGCCATGCGATACGGCGCCTTCGAAATCGGAGCCGCGCCCGGCTCTAACTCTATAGCAAACTCGACCTCACGATCCGGTGGCAATCCCGGTAACTCGTCAGGAAATACATCAGGAAACTCACTAACGACTGGAATCGACGAAAACTCGACTCCACCATCCTCCGCCTTCAAGGCATAGCACCAATAACCAGTACACCCCTTTCGCAGGAGTCTCATCGCCTTCAAGACGTTAATAACGAACTTCTGGTTTCCCCTCTTTCGCCACACAAAAGAGTGCTCGGTGCCGTCCTCGGCTAACATAGTGATGATTCTCGTGCGGTAGTTCATGATTGCGCCATGCCGCTCGAGCCAATCATTCCCGAGAATCAAATCCTCACCCTCTATATTAACGACAATAAGATTAGAGAGCCAAGCTCTCTCATAAATAAACACAGAGCAGTCTCGGACCTCTCGATCGCCAATGATCCTATCACCGCTAGGAAGTTTAACAATGAAAGACTCGCAAGGCGACAAATAGTCGAGACTCAAACGGCGCACACACTCCAGCGATATGAACGAATGTGTAGCACCAGAATCGAAAAGCACACTGACAGGATGAGAATGGATATGAACGGTACCTGTTGTAACACCCCCGATCCACTCAGGGATATTACACGCCATAGACCCTCTCCTCGAAGATCTACCAGGCTGGTAACAACATTTAACATCTCGACAATGCCTTCAGGGCTAAATGACTCAGTAGACCGATTTGGTCTTTCAATAAAAATATACAGCTCAATTAAATCTTATTCCAACGCAGGGGTCAAAATACAATAAACTCCGTCTGACGGGAAAACATCTTGCGTGGAAAAGAAAATACAACTAGACCAATACGACATCAACGGATCCTCGTGTGATTAGTATCGTTCATCTTTCATTATCCTTCGTGCCGACCACGTGTTATGCTCCAAAACCAGAATGCAAAAATAGACATCCACCCCGAATACTGGGGTTAGCAAACTCCTTTGTTTTGCTAGTGCAAGTACAAAGTGCAAATACGAACCATACAATTCACATTCCACGAATAACAATAATCGGGAATCTAAAAGATTCAAATACAACAAGATGAACACTTCCCGAGACGAGTTTGAGTAAAGACTTCCCAACAAGATCAAAATATCAAGGGAAACAATTTATAAAATGATTTGAAATACCATCGGAGTTTTAATAGAAAAGCGATTTTGGATTATCAAATCCTACTTTTCAAAATCGAAAGGCGAAAGGGGACACTGCCCCAAAAGTTTACTTTCCGAAAAATGACATTTACCAAACCGTTGGGATTTTAGCCCCAAATCCGTAAAATGACTTTTACAAAACGTTGGGATTTTAGCCCCAATCTCATCAACTCACAGTACACAAGAACGACCACAAGGTTCGTCTCCCAACATCAAAATCCACAAATAAAGGATTTAACACAAACAACAAAATACTCTAGTGCCATCCTAGCCAAGTAAGCCAAACGAACCCTTACCTCTTACACACTTAGTCAATGCATGCAATCATGAAAACCGTTCAAAAGCACTCATTTCCGGAAATGCCATAATCAAATCACATTTGCAAAATGCACCACAATTAACCGTGGATCCACCCCTCCGTGGACCCCTACCGAGACCCCGTCGGATCTAACCCATAGTGGTTAAAAGCAAGCTCGCGGATCCACCCCTCCGTGGACCCCTACCGAGACCCCGTCGGATCTAACCCGTAGTGAGCATACACACACACACGTTACTCATGCAATACTAACATGCTAAGAATGTAAGCTCATTAAGAATACTCACTAGAGATGGCCATTAACTCGACACCATTATCAAACTCTTCAAAACACAATAACAAGATTAAATACGGAATACACGATTCCATAACTTTAAACAATAGGAGTATCATCATCAAATCCTTCAACGTTCAAAATAACCAAATCATAATTGTTGTGCGGCGATTAATTCGCCGCGATAGGCGATCGTCGACCTCCCAGAAAAGTCAACCATGGAAGACAAACTCCGGACAAACGCCTAGAGCTCGGCACAATGCGGCGATCGTCTTTTTGGTACCCAGCGATCATCTTTTGTTATCTGACGATCGTCTTTCGTGTACGGACCAGAGGCGATCGTCTCATGTCACGTGGGGATCCAGCATCCGTCAAAGTCGTCGAAGACCGAATCTCGGACGATGGCCCACCCACGGATCTTCAAAGGATACCGACAAATAGGATCATTGACCCCAGCCTGACACCTACCACACCTACCGACAAGGCCGCCAAAAGGTACGAAGTGGACCCTCCTCGGACAGCGACTCGCAACGCGTGCTGGCTTCCCATTGGTTCACCCAGCTGGCCTCCAACTGCAACCTCGGACCTCAAGGGAACAGGCCCACGTGACGGGACGATCGGCCGTTTATTTTAATATAGAAAACGGCGATCGCCCGCGATCGCCTGAGGAATCCCAACTACCCTGTCCCCTATAAATAGAGGACTCGCTGCTGCGGCCAGAATAGACGAATCCACTACGAATTAAGTGCAATATACACACCAAAGAGAGAAACAAAAAGGCTCTTTCGGAAAACACTAACACATTCATAGTGATATTCATACACATTCATCATATATCCCAAGCAAGAACTCACAGATTCATCTATCTGGTTCTTCCAGGCAATCTACGCGCTCCAAAGCCTAGATAACTAGAAGTCTTTACACTCCTTGTATTAGATTCTAACATTAATATTTGTACTCGACAGTATATTTATTAATAACATCTCGCGAGAGCATTCAAGCCCGGGATTAACAACCCCGGCAAATCTTGTGTTATCTATTTTCTCACGGAAGTGTTCTCGCATTTGTTTGTTACTCGATCATTCCAGCAATACTATCTCCGGATAATATTTTGGGTAACAACAATTGGCGCTAGAAGGAGGGCGTCGGCTTCTAAACCTTCATTTTCATTCCTACCGTCTCGAAGAACACTCACTGTTCTCCGGACATATACTTGAAGAAACACTCACTGTTCTTCAATAGAAAAAACCTTCAGAAAATGACATCAGCAACAACCTCCAATAGGGCCACCCTAAGATCTGCCGGAAATCTTATTCCGGCAAGGACCGAATCCCAGCCCACGGCGGAAGGCGACCGCGGCGACGCTAGGCTCTCACTCCCGCCCCCGAGGGACGGTTCTAGCCTCTCACTCGATCAGTTCCAGACATCGGAACAAATTGAGGAGGCTATAGCCATCCTCAGGGAACGACAGAGGGCCCGCGATACGCCCACCATCACCCCGTCAGCTAACCGCCAGGCAAGCAAACGGAAGCTCAAGGGGATCTATGTTGAGAAATCGACAGAAAGCCCCGAGCCGCAGGGGAAGGCTCTCGTAAGGCGGGACGATTCCGTCTTTAGCCGCCTAGGGAGCGATCCCTCATGGCGACCTGGGCACTCGGGCCCCAGCCGGGAGACATCGGTATCTGAATCCTTTACCAGGAGTTCGGCATATCCGACTCCCAAGAGACAGGTCGGTCAGCGAGCCCCTGCTCGCCCAAGGAAGGAACCCGCTGGCAGGGAGCTCGTCATTCACCACGGGGCTAGGGGATCAGTGCACGATCGCCTTGGTTCACGCTCTGAGAGCCACTCGGCGAGCAGTCGGGCAACGGCGATGGCGGCCATGCAACGCCAGCTCGACGAGATGAAGGCGCTCCTGGAAAATAGGGCAGGCGCCGGAAGATCGATCATTGGATCAAGCGAACCTCTCACGACTCAGATCGAGCTCGCCCCAGTCCAACCAACGATCAACCCCCGGCAGACACCTCTATACGAGGGGAGATCGGATCCGGAAACCCACTTAAGCAAGTTCCGGATCTACATGACCGGATGCGGAGCCTCAGATGCGACGAAATGTCGTATGTTCCCGTTAACTCTGGGCGATCTCGCCCACAGATGGTACACCTCACTACCGTCTCGCTCAATCAATTGCTTTGAGAAGCTAGCGAACGACTTCACGTCGTACTTCGCCGCCAAAGTCGCTCGCCCGGAAGGTCCCCACCGCATGATGAAAATCAGGCAGGGGAAGGATGAATCTGATGAGGATTACGTCGACCAGGTAGACGAGATAGTCCTCACCGGCGAGCCCGTCAGCGACGAGATCGCTCTCAACTCAGTTATGAGCAGATTCCACGGACGTTCGCCCATGTTCAGACACCTCACAAAGGATATCCCCCCGACCTACTCGATCTTCCGCAACAAAGCCGCCGGTTTCCTGGCCAGACAGAGGATGCTCTCACTCCGCTTAGAAGAGGGACCATCCGAGGAAGGAAAAGCACCTTCCCATGTCCAGAAGAAGGCGGTCGCCAAGCCCAGAAAGGCGATCGCCAAGCCGCCTGGCGAGTTCAAAGCCATCGAGGATGTAGAGGTCCACCTTCTTCACAACCTCAACTTATCTCCGGCCCACATCTTCAACGCGATAAAGGGTCGCGAGTGGCTTTCCAAGCCAAAACCAATAAGGGACCACGGTCACCTAGACCGTAGCAAATTCTGTGCCTATCACAAGAGTCCCGGCCACAACACTAGCCAATGCCGCGACCTCCTCAGACAGCTCGCGATCTTTTGAGGAAGGCAAACTGGACAACTTGGTCACCAGGCCGGAGCCAAGGACGGAAAGGACCGGAGGGCGCGAACGCCGACAACGCGAGAGAACTCCTCCCAATCCGGTCGCCAGGATCGAGCATGAGCCGGAATACTCTGATGAATCGGTCCCACCGATCAACCCTGGCGGTCGGATCAACATGCTTCAAGCCGGAGGTGGAAACCTCGGAGGTCTTTCCCCGGTTTCCACCATGTCGAACAGGAAGAGAAAGGCCGAGCTGAGGGCGTTTGCCGGAGTCCATGTTGTAGTTCCTCCGGAGCCGACCATCTCTAGAGACGCGCTCATCACCTTTTCCAACAAGGACAGGGAAGGAGTGTAATGTCCCAAAGAGGATGCACTAGTGATCTCCGCTTGCATCCTTGGAAAGACGGTCGATCGCGTGTTGGTCGACAATGGGAGTTTTTGCAACATCATATTCAAATCCGCCCTAGACCAACTCGGCAACCTAATCAAATTCATAAAGCCTTTCGACACCGTGCTCCAAGGGTTCGGCGACAACACAGTCCAAGCCTACGGGAGGATCAAGCTCTCCGTTGAGCTAGTATGCTTTTATGATCCCAAGGTTAGGATTACTAGGAACCTAAGCTTTGTAATCATAGATAGGCCCAGCATCTATAATGGGTTCCTAGGTCGCCCCTTTTTGGAAACCTTTGAGGCGGTCGCCTCGTCTTTCTTTTACTGTATCAAATTCCCCACTGCCGATGGGACGGTCGGTACTGTAAAAGGAGATCAGCTAATGGCAAAGAGATGTTTGAGTTACTCCTGTGTTGTTACTTATTTCAATACTTCCCATACTATATGTAACATTGAAGCGACCGACGATCAACCCATGGAGATCGACGAGCCTAACACCGTACCAACCCGACTCGAGGGCGCCATCTCTCATCAATCGACGGACGACATCGAGCCAAGGATCGGTTTGAGCCAAGTCTCGACATCGATCGAGGACCGAGTCGGAGATCGTACCAAGCGAGGCGACCTTTCTGTCGAAGAGTTGGAAAGCATTACGATGGATCCGGATCATCGAGCGGAAATCTGGTCGGCGCAAGCATCGACCGCGAATTAAAGGGAGATCAGATCAACTTGCTACGTAAGAACATCGGTGTCTTTGCACTCGCATCAAGATATGGTTGGCATAAGTCCGAACACGCCGCCATTATCTCAAGATCGGCCAAGGCGATGAAGCCTGTTCACGAAGCGTAGGAAGTTCGGTCCCAGAAATATGCGGCGCTCGACATAGAAGTCGAAGTTACTCAACAACAAATTGATCGGAGTAGCCACGAGGCGAACCCGATGGGTCGCCAACGCGGTGCTCGTCAAAAGCCAATGCTCTCGGAGATTATGCATTGACTTCACCGACCTCAACGCGGCATGTCCAAAAGATCACTTCCCGATGCCTCACATCGATCACACAGTCGATAGCACGGCGGGTTGCGAAATGATGTCGTTTATGGATGCCTTCGCCGGATATCATCAAATCCCAATGGCGTAAGAAGACGTAAAACACACATCTTTCCACACGAAAAAGACATATACTTTTGGGTCGAATGCCGTTCGGCTTGAAAAGCGAGGCGACCTACCAGCGATTAGTCAACAGGATGTTCGCCAATCAGATCGGCAAGACCATGGAGGTCTATATTGACGATATCGTAGTCAAAAGCCTCAAGAAGGAAGATCACCTCAGCGATCTCGCCGAGACGTTCGCCATCCTTGAGAAGTTTAACATGAAGCTGAACCCCAAGAAATGCAACTTCGGGGTGGGCTCCGGGAAGTTCCTGGGGCACATAGTGAGCCAAAGGGGGATCGAGGCGAACCCCACCAAGATACAGGCGATCCTTGACATGCAGGAACCGCGAAACATCAAGCAGGTGCAACGCCTCACAGGTTGTCTAGCCGCCCTCAATCGTTTCATATCACGGCTCGGCGATAAAAGCAAGCCTTTCTTCGCGACCATCAAGAACAAGAAGTTCACGTGGACGAAAGAAAGCCAGGTAGCATTCGCCAAAATAAAGGAATATCTATCTAACCCCCAGATCCTGGCAAAGCCGATCTCCGGTGAAAAATTATTCCTTTACTTGGCGGCCTCAGAGGTCGCCGAGTCTTGTTGCAGTGCGGCGAGGGGCAAGCTCACTTGCCGATTTACTATGTTAGCCAGGCGCTCCACGACGCTGAGACACGTTATACACCATTGGAGAAGATCGCCTACGCCCTTGTCATGAGTGTACGAAAGCTGAGAGCTTACTTCTTCGATCACCAAGTGGAAGTCCTAACAACTCTACCTCTAAGACAAGTCTTGCACCGACCGGACACCAGCGGGCGACTCCTCAAATGGTCGCTGGAGATCGCCCAATACGGTATCACTTACGCTCCTCGCACGGCGATCAAAGGCCAAGCTCTGGCGGACTTCGTGGTGGAATTAACGTTCCCTCACGGTCAGACTCGGGTCGGCCGACTGCTGAAATTATACGTGGATGGCTGCGACCAATGCGAGAGCGAGGCGGATTGTCCTCATTAGCCCCGACGGTCAGAGTTTCACAAATGCTGTGCGTTTCGGTTTTCGTGCGACCAACAATGAAGCTGAGTACGAAGCTTTGGCAGGCGGGCTTGATCTAGCCCTCGCCCTGGATGTTCGTCGCCTCCATATCTTCATGGACTCCCTTTTGGTCGTAAACCAAGTCAAGGGAGAATATGAGGCACGCGGCGAACAGATGGTCAAATACCAAGAGCTGGTCGCCGAAATGTGCACAAAATTTGAAGAACTGCTAATCGAACAAGTCCCGAGGGAGCACAATTCCCAGGCCGATGCCCTTTCCAAGCTAGCATCATCAGATGGGGCATCCGACTTCTCCAATATCCAAATCACAAAGTCAGCAAGGCCGGCGATCGATAGAAATTTGGTTACCACGGTCGTCATCGCCGAAGAAAATTGGATGACCCCGTTCATCAAATACTTAAAGGACGGAACGGTCCCTGACGACCGTGTTAAAGCTCGCCAACTCCAGCTTCGTGCGACCAGATATACCCTATTGGACGATCGGCTTTACAAGCGAGCCTTCAACCTTCCCCTCCTCAAGTGTATTACACCGGAGGAAGGTCGGCTCGTTTTAGCTGAGATCCATGACGGGATCTGTGGAAACCACGCGGGCGGGCGAGCCCTCATCCATAAGGCAACCAGACAAGGATTTTTCTGGCCATCACTTCGGAAAGATGCGATCGCTTATGCCAGATCGTGTCATAGATGTCAGATAATGGGCCCCAACGTTAAACTATAACCCGAGCAGCTCACCTCAATTTATAGCCCTTGGCCATTTGCGCAATGGGGCATCGACCTTATAGGTCCCTTGCCGACGGCTCCAGGGGGCTGTAAGTTCGCCATCGTAGGGGTCGATTATTTCACCAAATGGGCTGAGGCCGAACCGCTCAACAAGATCGGCCAAGAGCAAGTAATCAAGTTTATATGGAAAAACATCGTATGTCGATTCGGTCTGCCCCATGCCATCATCTCCGACAACGGGAAACAGTTCGACGGCTTTGAAGTCATGCAATTCTGTGAAAAGTGGGGAATCAAAAGGTTATTCTCTGCGCCTATCACCCTCGGGCGAGCAGGCGAGTAGAGGCGGTGAATAAGATCCTCAAACACACGATCAAAGCACGACTCGAATCCGAGCAAGGGCGATGGGCGGCGAGCTCCCAGGCGTTTTGTGGTCCTACCGACGACGACCCGCAATTCGGCCGCGAACCCCATTCGCCCTTACCTTCGGGACGGAAGCGGTAATTCCTTCAGAGATCGCCGTCCTCAGCCATCGAACCGAACAGGAGATGACGACCGACAACGACATAGCCCGACGAATCAACCTAGACATGCTCGAAGAAAGACGGATGACCTCAGAAATGAAGAACACAATCCACAAAAGGAGAGCCGAGAAGTTCTTCAATTCAAAGGTCAGAGAAAGAAGATTTCAAGTGGGCGATCTCGTCCTTAAGAAGATCCAAACCCACACGGGCGTTTTTGGTCCGAACTGGGAGGGACCTTTCAGAGTGTCCAGATAGCTAACCAAAGGAGCCTACGAACTGGAACATCCTGACGGTACTCCGGACCAATATCCCTGGAACGCCGTGCATCTGAAAAAATACTATCAGTGACAAATTTGTACTCGATTTCAATGATGTACGAGGAATATAATGAGATTTTTTGTTATCACATCTATTATGGCGATCGCCCCACCAGACATCGCTTATCACCGACGATCGCTGATCACGACGATCCTAGGTGAAATTGATGCAGCCATGGTCCTGGAGGTCGATGGAACCGACAGCTTCGCCCATGCAAGGTTCCTTCGGGCTGAGATCGTCCGCCCTTCGTTTAAATACGAGGCCGACGTAGCCAAAGGACCCTCCAAAATAATCAGTAGGCGCGATCGCACGTTCTCAAGGTACATCATTTAACATGGTGAACCCGAATAATGCGACGTGCCGTTACCCCCGTCTCAACGTACACCGTCGAGGATCGCCATCCTCATGGCGGCCCGAGGTGGAAGCAGAGCTGACAAGCCGCGGACGTGGTGTCGAATAAGCCGACAAACACTCCGCGCAAGGACTCCTCCAGACCAAGATCGCCCGCCTTTCGTTTTAACACAAGGCAGGCGTAGCCTAACGGAGGACCCTCACGAAAAGTGAGTCGCAGGATACACAATATCCCTCGCACACGAAGACACGATTGGGGAGATCGGTCCATCGAACACCCCAACCACACATGACTCTTCAGAATCGGCGAAATGAAGATAGCTCGCCAGACAGACTAGTCTTTGTTTCCTTACTTACAATAAGTGAACAAAAACAAGGGGGCAGAAATAGGTCGAGCTACTCTCAAATACGATCGAACAAAGAGGAACCATACTCGGTCGGCTTCGCTCAAAAATATGCAGGGCGATCGAGGTCGTCCGACGAAAATTACAAGTAAGAATTCCAATTCAAAACATGCCAACACTTTCAACACTCAGACGATCGGCCAAACGAACAAAAAGTCGAAAGCAAATATACACGTACTCGTAAAGATTGCACGCAAACAGTCAAAGGCGATCGCATGTAATACATTACGCAGAATGAAAAAAGGAGTATTTTATTCATAAACACAAGCTTCATACATTTCGAGGCCCGAAGGCATTACAACAAAAGGTACAAGTTACGGAGGAAAAACAAAAATGCCTCTCAAGGCCCCGCCTGCTGGTCTTCGCCCTCGGGTTGCGGATCGGCTTGGGCACCCCCATCGGCCTCGGGATGAATGAGTTTGCCGTTATACCAACTCAAGTCGATCCCGAGGTCAACAAGGTCAAGGATCGGCAGGGAGAATCCTGGATGCAGAGGATGCTCGAGGACATAGTATTTGAAGCTTTCCATCAGGGGACCGATCTCGACCCCTGCCTTTTTAGCGGCTCGAACAGCGTCAGCATAGGCCAAGTAGTAAGCGAACTCGCCGACGTGCTCGACATTAAGGTAGGGATCGACCTCGATCGCCTTGCCTTGAGATCCGCCGCCGTCTTCTCGACCTCCGATTCGGCCGCCTTGGCAACATTCTCGCCCCAGCCTTCTCGGCTCTCTCTTCGCGCCTCCGGCTCACCAGGCCGATCCACCGCAGCCTTCAGCCGTCGCCTCCTCTGCGAAGCCTCGAGCTTCGGCGAGTTTCCTTCTCCTTATTACAGATCGATCGGCGGCCTCCTTGGGCGGCTCGGCTCTGCTTCAATCTATCCACGTCACCTTAGCCCGTTTGGCCGTCTCCTCATACTCCTTCTCCATAGACCGTATCCGGTTGGCGTCCTCGATATTTACATTAAGGCGGTCTCGAGTTCGCGATGGAGATGAGCGGTGGAGGTCGCCCCTCAAAATCCCGGCGGCTTGGGCGGCCATCGTCGCCGTCCCCGAAGAGCCGAGGGCAGCGGTGCCGCATGGCATCTCCAGATCGCCGACGAGCGATCGCATTAAGGTCGGTCGTCCAAGCCTTGGGCAGAGAAGTGATAGCCTGGCGAACGTAAGCGGGGACTTCGACAGAATTTTGCGGAGCCTTGCTCGACAGAAAGTCCAGCACCATGGGGGCGACGTCCGGGTCGGCGAGGCGAACCCTGCAGCACAAACCAAGGAAATCAAGGAGTTAGCCCATGCCATGCTCAGAATGCCTAACTCAGAAAAATTTTTGACCCACTCTTATCTATTGACCAGCTCGGCATCGCGTCCGAAAAAAGGCTTGCCCTGGGATGTTTCCGCATCGGCGATCGCGACTTTCTTCGCCGAGCTGCCAGATGACCGGGGGCCGGAGACCGTGGGCTTGAGGACAGATC
Source organism: Orobanche coerulescens (assembly GCA_033398695.1). Taxonomy (NCBI): domain Eukaryota; kingdom Viridiplantae; phylum Streptophyta; class Magnoliopsida; order Lamiales; family Orobanchaceae; genus Orobanche; species Orobanche coerulescens. The sequence continues at coordinate 4,531,825 of CM065810.1, forward strand.
GCTCCATCATCGGGATGGCGGAGAGAGGAGCCGCAGCGACCGGAGGCTCAAGAATCGATACGTCCGCCTCAGAGATCGTCGGGGACTCCGACCTCCGCCTCTTGCGGCGTTTGAGCTGTTCCTCTCCCTCGACCACCGGCTTGGCGGCCCAGCGCCTCGGCGGGTCTCATCAAGGCGAGGTTGAGACGTCGTCGCGAGGCGCGACCGATGCCTTGCCCAACTTTAGGCGATCAAGAACTCCCCGGTTCGACATGGCTATCTCTGGCGGAGGTTCGGCAATTCGGGGAAAATAAGCCTCTGTCAAAGAAAAGATACAAACAAGTTAGACGAAACAAAACGACCTCGTGGAGACGGTCGTCAAAGAAAGGAAGCACACTTAAACTCATACCTTGAACTTTCAAGTGACGGGGGTAGCAAAACAAACGAGCCCCCAACCGATGAGCTTCGGTACCAAGCGATCGAACGTCAATAAAAGAGTTCGGCAAAGCACGGATCCGCTCCCAAACGATCAGGAAATCGAATGGAAGATCGCCGATCGCTGGAATGAGAGGTCCTGCAAAAAGAAAACAAAATTAGATCAGTCCAAGACAAGCTCAATCAAGGGGAGAGTTTAAATCCTTACTCGGATTCCTCTCCCGGAAAATGGTGGGAATCTCCAATTCCTCATTCGGCATGTCACTCGCCGCCGATCGCCATGCCCCGCCGACCCAACACCATTTAGCCAGGTCGCCCCTAGTCTTATTCGGCACGCCGAGGACCACTCTCCCGAGTCGGCCCTGGATATGATGGCCGCCGATTGACCCCTTCTGCGCAGCCAATTTAAACAAATAATTCATCTCCAGCGCAGTAAGGTGGCGGAATAACCGGTGACCGCCAAACAAGGTCAACGTGCAGATGATCTGCAGCCAAGCATTTCGGCGTCAGTTGAAGAGGCGCCAAATTCCAGGCGATCAGCAAGTAGGAGACGGCGAATGGCAACGGGAATCGCAGACCCGCCTCCATAATCATCTCGTTGACGGCAACCATACCCTGGGGCGGTTGGTCGGCGCGCTCATTCTCTAAAGGCACGTGAAGGGAAACGTCAGAGGGAATGGGGTGTTTGGCCCTCCAGCGGCTCAGGTCTTTCTTGGTCGCCGTACTCCGGATCTGTCCGAGAGTCCACTGAGACGGGACGGCGGCCTGAAAAGCCGTCCGATTCACATGTTCGTAAGGGTGAGCGGCAATGTAAGCCTCGAAATCGAATTCCGGACAGGGTCCAGCGATCGCTTCCATCATCTGAGCAAAAGCCACATAGGCGGGGCCGAATCTGCTCTCTCTTTCCCAGGCCTCCCGCACCAAATCGTCTTCATCCACCAGCGAGCCCCCCTGCTCCGCCGTTGCCGCCGTCCTCGCCACCTCGGCCTCGTTGAAAAGTTTTTCGAGTTCTTCGGGTGCAATCCCCGCTCGAATAGCTTCAGCGGCCGTCTCCATATCCACTCTAACGGGAACCTCCTCCCGTTCAGGCGACGCGGCGGCAGCGGAAGAACTTCCGGTCTCGAAGGTTTTTGATCCTCCCGACATATTAGAAAATAAAGAGAGGAAGAAGGTTAATTTTTCTTACCTAGAAAAAAGAAGAAGATCGGCACACAAGCTCCAGAAAATTCTGCAGAAATTCGACTATGGATACTAAGGGCGCGTAAAAAGTGAAGGAGAAGAAGCCCTCCCCTTTTTATAGATGGAGACGAGGGCCTAAGTACAAATAGGAGAAACCTCGGGGACTGAATCGCAACCGTCACGTGGGGATGCATTAAATGCGGCCCTCGAATCCCGCATACGCGTCTTTTCGAGGGCATGCCAGCCGACAGGTCTGACAAACCGTCGGATTCCCCCAACAGCGGCACGACGCGTGTCCCATCCACTTTTGGAAGGCCCGCCTGCTTTTCCCGCTACTCCGACGCGAAAGAAGGTCGTCCATATTTGAATTCAGATCGGCTGGTCGTTTAAACATCGGCGATCGCCAACAGTGCCACCTCACCCCGTGTTTTCAACATCGAGGCGAGCTGGGGGGCAATTGTTGTGCGGCGATTAATTCGCCGCGATAGGCGATCGTCGACCTCCCAGAAAAGTCAACCATGGAAGACAAACTCCGGACAAACGCCTAGAGCTCGGCACAATGCGGCGATCGTCTTTTTGGTACCCAGCGATCATCTTTTGTTATCTGACGATCGTCTTTCGTGTACGGACCAGAGGCGATCGTCTCATGCCACGTGGGGATCCAGCATCCGTCAAAGTCGTCGAAGACCGAATCTCGGACGATGGCCCACCCACGGATCTTCAAAGGATACCGACAAATAGGATCATTGACCCCAGCCTGACACCTACCACACCTACCGACAAGGCCGCCAAAAGGTACGAAGTGGACCCTCCTCGGACAGCGACTCGCAACGCGTGCTGGCTTCCCATTGGTTCACCCAGTGGCCTCAGCGCAACCTCGGACCTCAAGGGAACAGGCCCACGTGACGGGACGATCGGCCGTTTATTTTAATATAGAAAACAGCGATCGCCCGCGATCGCCTGAGGAATCCCAACTACCTTGTCCCCTATAAATAGAGGACTCATTGCTGCGGCGAATAGACGAATCCACTACGAATTAAGTGCAATATACACACCAAAGAGAGAAACAAAAAGGCTCTTTCGGAAAACACTAACACATTCATAGTGATATTCATACACATTCATCATATATCCCAAGCAAGAACTCACAGATTCATCTATCTGGTTCTTCCAGGCAATCTACGCGCTCCAAAGCCTAGATAACTAGAAGTCTTTACACTCCTTGTATTAGATTCTAACATTAATATTTGTACTCGACAGTATATTTATTAATAACATCTCGCGAGAGCATTCAAGCCCGGGATTAACAACCCCGGCAAATCTTGTGTTATCTATTTTCTCACGGAAGTGTTCTCGCATTTGTTTGTTACTCGATCATTCCAGCAATACTATCTCCAGATAATATTTTGGGTAACAACAATAATCAATTCCCAAAACACGCCGTTCACAAAACACACACGCATTTTGAAAGAAAGCCTTTAACGAGGCCGAACCGAAATCTTTTGAAACTTCATTTCAAACAACCAAACAAACACACCAAGACGATCACCGATCATCATATCCACAAAATAAGAAAAGTATGGGCAAGATACTTGCCTCGAATAACCACAACGCGGAGAATCGGCCGAAGTAGGTTGGCACGAACCGACTACGAACTCGCCGACTCCACCGAACGACAACCCGCAACAATGAACTATGAATGAAAACAATAACAACGAAAATGAATTCCATAATACGACTCAAAGCCGTTGAATTCAAAGAACGAATGACGAAAGTTCAAGCGTTTCCCCCAAAACGGCCAAGAACACGATTCGTTCCGTCAAAACCCGAAAACGGAATTCCAAGTTGAAATATGGATATACAATCCATAGAATATGTTTAACAACATCATTTAACCATAATCAATCCATCAAAAACGGATGAAAAACAAGATCAAGGACAAATCCCCCAAAAAGTCAATTTGAAGGAAATCAAGAAATAACTTCGATTCGACGAAGAACAATGGATTAAATGATGTTAAACACAAGAATACTACCAAGATTAATCATATCCATCATGAATTAATCAATAATACGGAACGAATCGGACAAAAACGCAAAAACCCCCAAATTCACGAAATTAGGGTTCTAAGGAAGGTTACCTTGATTCGTTGGATCAAAGGATGATAACGGATGATTGATTGATGATATGAACTCAAGAACTTCATGGATTTGTTGTTAAACAACATGGCTCAATGGTAAGATCACCCTCAGTCGCGGAAGAAAAGGAGAAGAAGGAGAAAAATGGCCAAAAACCCGTGTGCAGGGCCATAAATAAGTACCACCTGATGTGCGGCACGAGCCCAAAAATGGCTCCCGGTGGTCGGCGGTGTGCGCGGCTCGGCGGAGTGTGGCGCGGCACCGTCTGGTCGGTTTGGCGAAAAATGCCACGAGTGGGCGCGACCTGCCCGGCTGTGTCGCGGCCCGCACGCTCGGCGGCTGCCGAAACGCTGCCGGCCGTGACTCGGCGAAGAAGGCCGAGCACTACCGGCGTGACTCGGCGATGCGGCTGGGCCAGTTGCCGGCCATGACTCGGCGGGGCCAACTCCGACGGCCGACGACCCGAAATCCGAACACGAATACGAATCGATGATCTGATTCTGACGTACTCGCAAAGACGAATTTAAGAGCTAAGAGAACACACAATTCCGACCACCCGAAGGCTCGGAATTCAACAACGAGTAATTACCCAAAACTTTGGGAAATTACGAAAATGGCCCAAAACGTCCGAAAATCACGATACGCGATCGAAACACCAAACCAAAGCTCGCAACATGAATAATAACATTAAATGAACTTACGAGAAACTCGAAACAACGATTTGGACGAGATTCGCAAGAATCGAACTCAAGTGCGGAAAAGTCGCTAAAAGCTCGGAACTCAACAAAAGCGATACAAGCGAACTCGGATGACAAAAAGTGCAGAATTAATCATTCTCGAAATGGCGAAGCGGTCATGAGCGAGTCGTCAAAAGCGGACTCGGCCGAAAAAGAAATTTACGAAAATCGAAAATTGCGGATATTACATTCTACCCTCCTTAAAGAAGTTTCGTCCGAAACTTAAAATAAGCAGGAGAAGCAATATCCCTGCCAGAGAACTCGACGAAATACGCAAAAACCGAAAACTCGCGCCCGACGAAACGCCGCAAGCGCAAGGAGACATACGGCGTGAAAACACGCTCATGACGACCAACACAACGTTGCCGTTAGGAATATAATAAAACCAACAAATGACAAGCGTCATCAAACGGATAATATAGTCAAGTCAATTATCCGAACAATCACAAAACACAACGAACGAAAATCAATATGATTGACCGACCCAACGGTACATCAATCAAAACGCGAGCCAATCGCTGAACAAATACGGAATTCCACCGCCCAAGGATTGGAAGATCGAAAACGAGACTAATTTCCCGAACTTAAGGAAATTAGGAAGGAGCCTGAATGCTCAACAATCACGAAACGAGGATAAAAACCGAACAAACAAATGACCGAGACAACAAAAATCGAACAATCATGTCCGAAACACGAAGGATAATAAAATTTAAACAACAACTCCCAGGATGATCTGGTGTGAACTACAAGACATGCATTCCCATAAGATCTACCGGAAAGGGAATAGCGATTGAAAAGTCACAACGACAAATGAGTTATTCCGAAACAATACCACACTTGTTCGATCAACAAAAGCAAGGGGCAGGACAAGCTCAGAAATGCCAACAAACATAATGAGTCGACAAAGTCGAAAACACAAGAGTTCCAAATCCGATCCACTTCGAAAAAAAGAACTAATAGAACCAAATGATGTCACTTCCGAACAAGGTTCACAAGAATCGAACCGAAGTCAAAAAAAAAATCACAGCGATAACCAGATCAACCCACAACAAGATCACAGTTCGTTCGGACGATGAAACCGAAATACAGAACAAGTTCAGAAAGTATCAACGAATACGAGCGAGTCGAAAGAATGGAGAAAGAGAAAATACAGAAGTTAAAATAGTACGGGTATTACCTCCGACCTCATCCACGAAATTCACAAAAACAGGAGCAAGGTAACAAGACATTAAACAACCGACACATAACGGAACGATCACCGATGCACACGGCCATACCAACCCAAGCTCTAACAGCTCGCACATACGCGAGAACGCAGAAATCACCACGGGGCGACAATATTCAACACCAACATCCCGCCTCTCACAAGGGGCTAACACAACAAATGTGTGGAAAATGACTCAACGCTCACACCGCCAATTCGGTCATACTCGGGAGCAAACATCAAAATGACAACGCGAACATCATACATACATACCCAGCCCTCAAACGGGAATGGATAGGTTTTAAAAACGAAAAACTCATTTTGAAAATAATTTAGAAGAACACCGGTTGATCTTGAGTATCACCTTTCAAAAAGTACAAACGTGAAACATTGTTATCGAGACTTTGAAAACCATCATGCACTTGGTAAAAATGAGGACATCTTCTTTTAGCGAAAGACTTTCAGAAATATTTGACCCTCGGGTCTAAGTATAAGTGTTTCTAAACATCGAAAATATCTCAAAATACTTTTGGTCCTCAATTGGAAAAATTTTTGAAATATATTGCGGCACGAGAAAGCACCTCAAAAACACCATAAGAAAATAATTCGTTTTAAAAGTAGGTCTCGAAATTTAATTTTCTAAGATACTCAAGGTTTTCAAAAATCCAATAGGCCAGAATGCCCAAAACTCACACATATCGACGTTCACTAAAACAACTCCTAGTACACGCATCAAAACGTTTAAAACCAAGACAATACATGTCTTTAAACGGAAATAAACGAAAAAAATACCACATTCAGAACAAACCAATGACCCCATTCGAGGCCTCTAAGGACCCTCCCATGGCAGCTAGTGAACAAGTCGAACGCGTATAAGCACAAAGCCTCCACAAGAGAACTTGTAAAACGTGCAAATCGATTCGAAAATCATCAGCAATGGACAAAAACAACAATAAAAAGACATCACAAGCGACGACACTCCTCGTATAAATCAAATACGAGAGTCGACTAAATACATCTCGTGAAATCAAAATCCACATAAGGATTCCATCTCTTAACAAATAATCATAAAAATAGCTCGTGTCACACGAGGCACAACACAAAGAAGGGAGACTTACTTCCACAGGTCGCACGAAGATGATGATCGCCCCACGATACTAATCACGACCAACAAACTCAAACGACGCGTCGCGACACGACTCAGTCAGACAAAATCTGACAATACAAGACTCAACAACACATAACTCGACCCGACAGCCTAGGTTTCCTCAACCTAAGCTCTGATACCATTTATGTAACACCCCCGATCCACTCAGGGATATTACACGCCATAGACCCTCTCCTCGAAGATCTACCAGGCTGGTAACAACATTTAACATCTCGACAATGCCTTCAGGGCTAAATGACTCGGTAGACCGATTTGGTCTTTCAATAAAAATATACAGCTCAATTACAACATATACCCACGCAGGGGTCAAAATACAATAAACTCCCGTCTGGCGGGAAAAGATACTGCAGCGGAAAAGAAAATACAACTCGACCCATACGACATCAACGGATCCTCGTGTGATTAGTATCGTTCATCTTTCATTATCCTTCGTGCCGACCCTGTGTTATGCTCCAAAACCTGAATGCAAAAATAGACATCCACCCCCCCGAATACTCGGGGGTTAGCAAAACTCCACTGTTTTGCTAGTGCAAGTACAAAGTGCAAATACGAACCATACAATTCACATTCCACGAATAACAATAATCAGGAATCCTAAAAGATTCAAATACAACAAGATGAACACTTCCCGAGACGAGAGTTTGAGTAAAGACTTCCCAACAAGATCAAAATATCAAGGGAAACAATTTATAAAATGATTTGAAATACCATCGGGAGTTTTAATAGAAAATGATTTTGGATTATCAAATCCTACTTTTCAAAACCCAAAATACGAAAGGGGACACTGCCCCAAAAGTTTACTTTCCGAAAAATGACATTTACCAAACCGTTGGGATTTTAGCCCCAAATCCGTAAAATGACTTTTACAAAACGTTGGGATTTTAGCCCCAATCTCATCAACTCACAGTACACAAGAACGACCACAAGGTTCGTCTCCCAACATCAAAATCCACAAATAAAGGATTTAACACAAACAACAAAATACTCTAGTGCCATCCTAGCCAAGTAAGCCAAACGAACTCTTACCTCTTACACACTTAGTCAATGCATGCAATCATGAAAACCGTTCAAAAGCACTCATTTCCGGAAATGCCATAATCAAATCACATTTGCAAAATGCACCACAATTAAGTGGATCCACCCCTCCGTGGACCCCTACCGAGACCCGTCGGATCTAACCCATAGTGGTTAAAAGCAAGCTCGCGGATCCACCCCTCGTGGACCCCTACCGAGACCCGTCGGATCTAACCCGTAGTGAGCATACACACACACACGTTACTCATGCAATACTAACATGCTAAGAATGTAAGCTCATTAAGAATACTCACTAGAGATGGCCATTAACTCGACACCATTATCAAACTCTTCAAAACACAATAACAAGATTAAATACGGAATACACGATTCCATAACTTTAAACAATAGGAGTATCATCATCAAATCCTTCAACGTTCAAAATAACCAAATCATAATCAATTCCCAAAACACGCCGTTCACAAAACACACACGCATTTTGAAAGAAAGCCTTTAACGAGGCCGAACCGAAATCTTTTGAAACTTCATTTCAAACAACCAAACAAACACACCAAGACGATCACCGATCATCATATCCACAAAATAAGAAAAGTATGGGCAAGGTACTTGCCTCGAATAACTACAACGCGGAGAATCGGCCGAAGTAGGTTGGCACGAACCGACTACGAACTCGCCGACTCCACCGAACGACAACCCACAACAATGAACTATGAATGAAAACAATAACAACGAAAATGAATTCCATAATACGACTCAAAGCCGTTGAATTCAAAGAACGAATGACGAAAGTTCAAGCGTTTCCCCCAAAACGGCCAAGAACACGATTCGTTCCGTCAAAACCCGAAAATGGAATTCCAAGTTGAAATATGGATATACAATCCATATAATATGTTTAACAACATCATTTAACCATAATCGATCCATCAAAAACGGATGAAAAACAAGATCAAGGACAAATCCCCCAAAAAGTCAATTTGAAGGAAATCAAGAAATATACTTCGATTCGACGAAGAACAATGGATTAAATGATGTTAAACACAATAATACTACCAATATTAATCATATCCATCATGAATTAATCAATAATACGGAACGAATCGGACAAAAACGCAAAAACCCCCAAATTCACGAAATTAGGGTTCTAAGAAAGGTTACCTTGATTCGCTGGATCAAAGGATGATAACGGATGATTGATTGATGATATGAACTCAAGAACTTCATGGATTTGTTGTTAAACAACATGGCTCAATGGTAAGATCACCCTCAGCCGCGGAAGAGAAGGAGAAGAAGGAGAAAAATGACCAAAAACCCGTGTGCAGGGCCATAAATAAGTGCCAAAGTGTCGCGGCCCGGGAGTGTGCCGGCACGAGCCCAAAAATGGCTCCCAGTGGTGGCGGTGTGCAGCGGCTCGGCGGAGTGTGCCGCGGCACCGTCTGATCAGTTTGGCGAAAAATGCCACGAGTGGGCGCACCACTGCCCGGCTGTCTGCGGCCCACGGACTACTCGGCAGCTGCCAAACGCTGCCGGCCGTGACTCGGCGAGAAGGCTGCCGAGCACTACCGGCCGTGACTCGGCTTGATCTGGCACAGGCCCAGTTGCCGGCCATGACTCGCCGGCCAACTCCGACGGCCCGAACGACCCCGAAATCCGAACCTGAATACGAATCGATGATACGGTTATGACGTACTCGCAAAGACGAATCTAAGAGCTAAGAGAACACACAATTCCGACCACCCGAAGGCTCGGAATTCAACAATGGAAGTAATTACCCAAAACTTTGGGAAATTACGAAAATGGCCCAAAACGTCCGAAAATCACGATACGCGATCGAAACACCAAACCAAAGCTCGCAACATGAATAATAACATTAAATGAACTTACGAGAAACTCGAAACAACAGTTTCGGACGAGATTCGCAAGAATCGAACTCAAGTGCGGAAAAGTCGCTAAAAAGCTCGGAACTCAACAAAACGATACCGAAACGAACTCGTGTTGTGTCACGATTTATTCATCCCGACAGGCGATCGACTATAAGGCCGAGCGACCAAGTCAACATCAGTCAAACTATGGCTAGCTCGCCAAATCAAAGATATCAAACCACCATCGGGTACCTAGCGATCGACTCCCAGGGCGATCGCCCTTTGCTGGTAGCGATCTGCTCTACTAACCGGCTAAGGGCAATCGACTGCGCCCGGCAGACGATCGCCGTCAAAACCATCAAGGCTGGATCTCGTGAAAGCACCCACGTGCGAGATCCACAAAGGCGCAGCGAGATCTTCGCGGCGAGATAAGATCTTTGGCTTGTGACAAGACATTTGACCACGGCTGTCACCTACCTCACCTACCGGCATGCGCGCCGAAAGTTGTCGGTGGGACCACCCGCGGCGGCAACTCAGGACGCGTGTAAGCTCCCATTGGATCGCCTGATTGGCGCCGGCATTTCCTGCAGACGTTGAAGGGACAGGCCCATGTGCTAAAAGACGATCGCCCGATTATTATATTGCAGTAAAGCGATCGCCGGCGTATCAAGCCACTATAAATAGAGAACCTCCTCCTGGAAAAAGGTTCTCGATTCTAAATTCATTTGAACCAACGGTTCGGAATTCACTCAACGGTTCCCGATTCACTTGAATATACGGTTCGAATTCATTTGACTCACGTCCAAATACATTCCACCAAAAGTCCACATTCTCTCACATTCGATACATCACGGAAATCTTGAAGAACACACATATCATCAAGCTCCGGCTATCTCACGGAATCCATCTCGGGACTTCTCTCTCCAAATCTCTCGTCCGAGAAGACGATCGGCGAAGCGACAAGTCTCCACTAGACAGATTCCAAGGGATTCATAAGCCCGGAAGCCCAAACATCCGGCTAAATACTCGCCGTGAGAGGCGGTCGATCTCTCACCGCCGTAGTATTTCATCACCTTTGTTACAAGAACTCACGAGCATCAAATCTGGTTCTTAGGCAATCTACACGCTCACTAGCTAAGATAACAAGAAACTTTACACTCATTGTAATTGTATTCTTACATTAATACTTGTATCCCGAATATCGGTATTAATAATATCTCGCGAGAGCATTCAAGCCCGGGACTAACAACCCGGCAAATCTTGTGTTATTTATCTTTCTCTCGGAAGTGCTCTTGCATTTGTTTGCTATCCCATCCATTCCAAGAATATCTATCTCCGGATAATATTTTGGGTAGCAACAATTAGCGCTAGAAGGAGGGTGACCCTCAAACTTTTACTTCTACGTCGAAGAACACTCACTGTTCTCAGGGCATATACTTGAAGTGACACTCACTGCGCTTCAAAGAAAACCTTGAGAATCATGACATCGCCGGTACATGAAGCAAGCTGCTCTCCAAACCGCCGGACACCATATCCGGCTCAATCCGACCCCGGCCGGCGGCGAGAAGCCGCGGCAACGCGAGACTCTCGATCCCGCATCCGAGAGATGGCCCCAACCTCTCACTCGATCAATTCCAAACCGAGGAGCAGATCGAGGAGGCTATGGCCATCTGGAGGAGCGGACGGAGCATGCGCGCCACCGCGATAACTCCTCGATCATCCGCCGCATGGGAAAGCGGAAATTGATGGGCTCTTGAGCGAGCGATCGTCAAAAGCCCCATTCGCGAGAAAGGCTCTCGCACGGCCGGACGGATCCATATTCGATCGCTTGGGACGCGACCCATCCGGCGGCCAAGGGCACTCTGTTTCCAACCTTGAAAAGACGGAATCCGAATCCGTCACGGGGAGTTCGGCTACTCACCTCCACGGTAACGCATGTCGGCCATCGACTCCCGCCCGATCGCCGGGGACTCGGTACTCAATCGCCTCGGCTCCCACTCCGATCGCCGAGCCGCTAACGATCGGGCCACGGCGATGGCCGCCATGCAACGTCAGCTCAACGAGATGAGAGCACTCTTGGACACTGGGGCAAGCACCAGCAAGAAGATCGCCGGGCCGACCGAGCCACTCGCGGTCCACATCGAGCTTGCCCCCATACAACCAACGATCGCTCCTCCTAAAACACCTCTGTATAAGGGGAGATCGGACCCAGAAACCCACGAGTAAATTCGAATTTACATGGTAGGTGTGGGGCATCGATGCAACCAAGTGCCGGATCTTCCGTGACATTGGCGAGTGGCCCATAAGTGGTACGTCTCACTACCACCGCGATCGGTCACCTCTTTTAAGAAAGCGGCGGATGACTTCACGTCATACTTCGCCCGGCAAGGTCGCCAGACGAGAAGGCCCCAGCGCATGATAAAAATCAAGCGGGGAAGGACGAAAGCGCAGATTACATCGGCCGGGTAGACGAAATCATCCTCACCGCGAACCCGTCGGTGATGAGCTCGCTCTCTATTCGGTCATGGGGATTCCACGGTCACTCTCCCATGTTCGGACATCTCTCCAAGGATATTCCCCCAACTTACACGATCTTCCGCGCTAAAGTGCCAACTTCTGGCCAGGCAAAGGCTACTCACCCTCCGCTTAGACGAGGAAACGCCACCTCTTGCCCGGAAGATAGCGATCGCCAAAGCAAAGAAGGCGATCGCCAAGACACCCGGAGATCTCAAGGCTTTCGAGGACATGGAAGCCCATTTCCTTCATACGTTCAACGTAACTCCGGCACATATTTTCTATGCCATCAAGGGGCACGAAGAGCTCAAAAAGCCAAAGGCGATAAGGGACCACGGTCACCTGGACAACAATCAATATTGTGCCTACCACAAGAGTCCGGCCACGGCACCAATAATTGCCGCGACCTCCTCAAAAGCGGCTCTGGACTGTTCGAGGAGGGCAAGTTAGACGACTTATTGGTTTAGCCAAGCCCCGCCTATCTCTATAGACGATCGTCAAGTCGAACGCAAAGCAGTGGGAAGCTCATACGAGCCGACCCTGGATCAACCTCGGCGACCGTCTCTATATGCTTCAATCAAGAGAAGGAGACCACGGAAGCCATCCCGATCTCCCTCCTTATTTAAGAAACCGGAGGACTCGATCGCCATCTGCAGTTCACCGTCTAACACGATGGACTAAGGCACGAGACCGCCTCCCCCGCACAACGTACACCGTCGAAGGTCGGCATCTACATGACGATCGAGGTGGAAGAGTGCAGCCATGGTCCTGGTGGTCGATAATTCCATTTGCTTAGGCCATGCAAGGTCCCTTTAGGCCAAGATCGCCCGCCCTTCGTTTAAATACGAGGCCGGCGTAGTCGAGAGCCCTCCAAACAAATCGGTGGACACGATCGCTCGCCCTCAAAGGTTCATCATCGACATGGTGAACCGGACAATGCGGCGTGCCACAACCCCGTCTCAACGTACCGTTGAGGTCGGCCATCTCCATGGTGGCCGAGGTGGAAGCAGAGCTAACAAGCCGCGGGCGTGGAGTTGATTCATCCGACGCCCGCGCAAGGACTCCTCTAGACCAAGACCGCACGCCTTTCGTTTAAATACGAGGCGAGGCGCGGCTAACGGAGGACCCTCATAATAAAGTGAGTCACGAGACACTCAATGTCTTCGCGCATCAAGACATGATCAAGGAGTCGGCCCATTGAACTCCGCGATCGTGCACGGTTCCTCATGATGGACGACCGTCCCGAGATTCGACAAAGTTAAAGACCGCTCACTCAAGGAATTATTTTCATCCCCTTACTCCCACTAAGTGAATAAAAACAAGGGGCAAGAAGAGTGCGGACTACCTACACGACGATCGTCGCTATTCAACCACATACGGAGATCGTCATTTTTTCGGATGTAGTGCAATGATCGAACTTGTTGTAAAAGTTGTCTTATGAGTTTATCAATTCATTTGGAACTACCCTGCAGCGATCTCTCCTCACGCATTTGTACAAAGTCAAACAAAGACTCAAAAATAACCATTCATTCAAGTGATAAATCGAAATCAAATGCTCATTTTATTACTTGAAAAATAGAAATCTGATCATGAAGGCCTAAGTACTACAAAAGAAAGCTACAAACTACAAAGAAAGTAAGCTAAAAGCGTAAAATGAAGCGCCTCGGGCCCCTGCGGCCTTCGCCATCGGCATTCGGCGCGGTCCCCTCATCTTAGGAGCATCGGGATGAGCAAGGCTGCAGAGACGGATACCGGCTCAAATCCACGCCGATGTCCGCGAGTCCAAGATCGGCAAGAAAGCCGAATGGAGAGGATGCTCCAATGCATATGACTTGAACTTCTCGGCTAGAGGACCGACCTCCAAGCCTCCCTTCTTAGCCGCTCGGATCGAGTCGTGACGCCAAGTAATAGGCGAACTTCGACATACTCCAAATTTTGGAAGGGATCGGCCTTGGTCGCCTCAACCTCTCCTCTCGGCTCGGCCATCGCTTTGCGATCCACGGAACTCGGCCTCCCTCGCGGCAACCTTCTCTTTCACCTCCGCCCGGCTCACTCGGCTAGCGATCGTCACCTTCGCGATCGGCCTCTTCCTCGGCAACATTCCTCGCCTGGGCGGCACTCTGCATCTGGTCCCGAAATCGGTCGACCGCCATTCGAATTTCTCGGTCTCCTTCTTCTCGGCTCAAGCTCATGGCTCGCCCGCTTGGCCGCCTCCAAGGAGTCCTTCTCCATCGCCACGATCTTGTCGGCAAACTCGGCGTTCTCTTTCGAGCCGCCTCGAGATCCTCCGAAGGCGAATAGTGGAGGCCTCCCCTCAAACTCTGAGCGGCACAGAAGGCCATGGTCGCCGTCACGAAGAGAAAGGCGACAACGGCATGCATCGAACTCGGCGATCGGCTGAGCGATCGCATCCAGATCGATTGTCACGCCTTCGGCGGGCGGAAGCGGCCTTGCTAACATAGGGAGGAATATCACGGGAATGGCGAGGAGATCGGCTCGCCAGAAATCTACGACCATCGGTGGACAAGAAGGATCTGCGACGGATCACGCATCAAAGCACTAAGTTAGTACAACTCCTACGCGAGATGCAATTGTCAAACACGAAATGCTATCTACCTCTCGGCCTTCTCGGGATCCCGACCAAAAGCGGCTTCCCTCGAGGAATCTCGCATCCGCGATCGCCGTCTCCGCGAAAAGCCGCGAGAGGGCGGCTCGCGCTCGGAGCAACGATGGTGATCGGAGGCGCGGCGATCGGCACTTCATCGCCAGGGCGAAGCGAAGTTGCTTCGGCCTCGGCCTCTTGCGGTCGCCGAAGCCCCTCCTCCGAATTTCCTCCTCAACCACGACCTGCTCTACGCGAGGCTCCGGCTCCGCACGAGGCTCCGCCTCCGGAACTATAGCGTGCGGCCAGGTGGAACCCGAGTCGACCTCTTCGCGTGAAGACGGCCTGAGACTCCACAGGTTCGACATAGCGATCTCACGGAGGCTCCAAAGCGAGAAGCGAACCTCTGCGATTAAAGACGATCGACTAACGGTCAGACGCTGTCCTTAAAATAAGGCGATCGCCTAGTAAGTGAAGATCGCGAGACCACATACCTGGCACCGCGAGATGTCTCGGGAAGCGGAATAGTCGAGCCGACAACCGGCGACTCTCCTTGTTGATCGAGTGGCGTCTAGGTCGTCGTCCAGACAAGCTCCTAATTCGCTCCCAAACAACGAGGAAGTCGAAGGCGGCTCCTCGATCGCCGGAATATGAAAGCTTTGCAAAGCAATCAAATTAGATCAGTCAAAACGCATCAAGCGAAGGGAGAGTCTAAACCCTTCAGGATTCCTCTCCCGAATTCGGTGGGATCTCCGGTTCGCTGTGGGATTGTCGCTCGCGAAGCTCTCCACTTGCCGGCGACCCCGAGAACCACTTCGTCGATCGCCCGTATCTTATTCGAACTCCATGAATCACCGGCAGATCGGCCTTGAATATGGTAACCGCCGACCAACCCTCTATGAGCCGTCGGTTTAAGCAGATGATTCATCTCCAACGGCGACGGAGGCGACGGCGGTGACCGCGAATAGGGTGAAAGTGCGAGATGATTTGGAGCCGGGCGTTCGGCGTCGGTGAAGTGGCGCCACATTCAAGCGGCGGAGATGGGAGACCGCAAGGGCGAGAGGAGCGCAACCGGCCTCCATAACGGCCTCACTCACTGCGACCATACCCATCGGAGGCTGGTCGGCTCGTTCATTCTCGCGGGCGCGAACATGTCCACATCTCAAGGAACATGGAATCTTGTCCTCCAGACGGCGGATCTCTCACGGGCGTCGAGCTCCGTATTTGGCCGGCGACCACAACGATCATTTGCGCGGCACGATCTGCGACCGCTTGGGGAGCACATAGGGATAAGCGACCAAATATCCCACGAAATCGAATCGCGGAGTAGGACCGCCAATCTCTCCATTATTTCGAGAAAGGCCCTATAGGCCGTCCAAAATCACTATGTTGCTCCCGGTAAGCCACGATCGCGGATCTCTCTCGATCTGCGATCGTCTCTCCTCGGCCGACTCCCTAGCAATATCGGCCTCATTGAACAAAGCCTCAACTTCAGCGGGTCGATTAAAGCTCGGGTACTGCCGTCTCAGTGGAAGACGGAAGAAGTTTCTCCCCGGGCGGCCGATGTCCCGGCGGCAACTGTTTCCGCTCCAAACGATGATGAGGTTCCGCCATTTTCGATTAGAAGGGAAGAGAAGGATTTTTCTTACCCTAAAGTGAAATCGATCGACGATCGGCTCTTAGATCTTGAGAAAATTCGGCGGCGAGTCCTTCTTTCTCCAAAAGCACGCGTGAGTGAGGCTGACCCAGCGCCCCCTTTTATAAGAGAAGGCGGGGACACATTTGCAATAAGAGAAAACCTCGGGGTCGAATCTCAAGCGGCGCAGTTGACCCCCTCGAGACCCAGCGTCGCGTCTTTTCGAGGACGCGTCAATCGAGGAGTCATTAAGGACCGTTGGCGTCCTCGATAGAAGCCCGACACGTGCGAGAGACTTTTCAACACCCATTGTTTTTCCGCTTGATTCGGCCAACCAGTCGTCCAAATCCAGTATATCAGCTCAAAGGCGATCGCGGTTCCATTAAACACGAAGTCGCTCGTCAATAGTTCGGCGATCGCCAGAGAGCCACCTCACCCCACGTTTCCAACGTATGAGCGAGTGAGGGCAATTGTTGTGTCACGATTTATTCATCCCGACAGCGATCGACTATAAGGCCGAGCGACCAAGTCAACATCGGTCAAACTATGGCTAGCTCGCCAAATCAAAGATATCAAACCACCATCAGTACCTAGCGATCGACTCCCGGGCGATCGCCCTTTGGCACCGGCGATCTGCTCTACTAACCGGCTAAGGGCAATCGACTGCGCCCGGCGAGACGATCGCCGTCAAAACCATCAAGGACTGGATCTCGGGAAAGCACCCACGTGCGAGATCCACCAAAGCGGCAGCGAGATCTTCGCGGCCAGATAAGATCTTTTCTTGTGAGACAAGACATTTGACCACGGCTGTCACCTACCTCACCTACCGGCATGCGCGCGAAAGTTGTCGGTGGGACCACCGCGGCGGCAACTCGGGGCAGCGTGTAAGCTCCCCATTGGACCGCCTGATTGGCGCGGCATTTCTGCGAGACGTTGAAGGGCAGGCCCATGTGCTAAAACGATCGCCCGATTATTATATTGCAGTAAAGCGATCGCCGGCGTATCAAGCCCTATAAATAGAGAACCTCCTCCTCTTGGAAAAAGGTTCTCGATTCTGAATTCATTTGAACCAGCGGTTGGAATTCACTCAACGGTTCGATTCATGAATATACGGTTCGAATTCATTTGACTCACGTCAAATACATTCCACCAAAAGTCCACATTCTCTCACATTCCGATACATCCACGGAAATCTTGAAGAACACACATATCATCAAGCTCCGGCTATCTCACGGAATCCATCTCGGGACTTCTCTCTCCAAATCTCTCGTCCGAGACGATCGGCGAAGCGACAAGTCTCCACTAGGCAGTTCCAAGGGATTCATAAGCCCGAAGCCCAAACATCGGCTAAATACTCGCCGTGAGAGGCGGTCGATCTCTCACCGCCGTGACTGTTCATCACCTTTGTTACAAGAACTCACAGAGCATCAAATCTGGTTCTTCCGGCAATCTACACGCTCACTAGCTAAGATAACAAGAAACTTTACACTCATTGTAATTGTATTCTTACATTAATACTTGTATCCCCGAATATCGGTATTAATAATATCTCGCGAGAGCATTCAAGCCCGGGACTAACAACCCCGGCAAATCTTGTGTTATTTATCTTTCTCTCGGAAGTGCTCTTGCATTTGTTTGCTATCCCATCCATTCCAGCAATATCTATCTCCGGATAATATTTTGGGTAGCAACAACTCGGATGACAAAAAGTGCAGAATTAATCATTCTCGAAATGACGAAACGGTCATGAGCGAGTCGTCAAAATGGACTCCGGCCGAAAAAAGAAATTTACCGAAAATCGAAAATTGCGGATATTACACCTGTCGCCACAGTGGCCGCTGGATCATCGGCCCTTCTCATCTCGTAGATACGCGGCTGGGCAGAGCCGACACTGGAAGCTCCTCCTCTAGCGGGCTGACCCCGACCTCTACCTCAGCTGGCACTCAGCGGAGACTGTGGAGAAAACGAGCCCTGGTTCACACTCGGCTCTCTAGGTGCTGGAAAAGAATCACGGGACTCGCGAATCTGCCTGACTTGTTCACAAAAGAGAGCCTTGTGGCCCGACTGACCACAAGTATGACAAGTCAACTTCTGACGAGGACACTGCCGGTTCCTATGGCCCGACTGGCCACAGTTAAAGCATGTGGGATCATGAATAGAGGTTCCGGTGGCACCTCGAAAACTCCCAGAGAAACGAGCCGAACCGCCTGTGGAAATATTTGCAGCCTGAGATTTCGGCTGGCCTCCACCCTTGGGACCAGAAAAATTTCCGACTAACTTCTGCTTCTTGCTCTCACGAGCCACATCACTAGCCGTCACCGACATATCGTAAGCAAGAGCCCTACTTTGATAATCCTTCAAAGTAGTGCAGGCGAGCCCAGACATATAGTCCCGAATTGACAGTTTCATCCGCCTGGAAAAGTGAAAAATTTTGTCGTTCTCCTCGACAACTTAGGTCTTCATGTAGCCCAACTCCTTGTTTAAATCGGCAATAGCTTGAGAGACAGGAATATCCCGCGGTTGAGCATCATAGGCATGGACTCGAGCTTGTCTAACCGGCCACGGGCAATACTCGGTCTCCATTAGGTCCTTGAACTCCACCCATGAAGCAACGTGGTCCTTAGGCCCAACAGCCTCCCACCAGTCAGTAGCGTCCCCAGTAAGAAAGTACTGGGCAATAGGGACCTTACGGTCCTCGGGACAGTTGGTGGCAATGAAGACTTTAGATATCTCCTTGATCCACCCCTCCCAGTCGATCGGGTCTGAGGAGGATGCATCTTGATGACATCTTGAAGCCAACGGTCTGCTCCGCCCCGATTAGCATTGGCCCGATTCGGGTTCTGAACCACCTGAGCTATAGCCGCCATCTAGTTCACCATTTGCTGCATGACAGCCGCAATACCAAGTTCGGCGCCATCTTGAGAAGAAGCATGGCTATGACGGTCACCGGTACTGTCGGCTCCCGAAGAATGCGACGTGGCCGCCCCACCAGCTGCCCCACGTCCCCGGTCGCGTCCACGGCCACGACCACGGACCCTTCCAGCATCCATGCTGGTGTTAAGAGGTGGCAAAAAGCAACTCGATGATAAGTAAAAGAGGGAAAATAACCACAGTTCAAGAAACAGAAATACGGTACGAGAAAACAAAGAATCGAGTAAGGAAAACTTACGAACACTGGAAGTACTGAGATGCCGGCAGCGGTGTGACAATTTGCAAAATAAAACACAACTAGACCCAAATAACCGACAAGCCTAGGTATCAATAAACATAGTGCTCCGATACCATTTTCTGTAACAGCCCCGAGATATTCGAAGTATATTACAGCACCGTGGACCCCTACATGGGACCCACCAGGCTAAAACAAGAAAACACCACTCGACTAACCATCTCAGTTAGCGAGGACACACATTTAAATAATACAACATATAAAAATACGCCCGGAACAACCAGCATAATAAACATCAACCGACAATATAGCAACTTTAGTTACTACAAGACGAAGATCGGAGTGAAAAGCCTAAGTACTCGCGAGTATAATCTATAAGTTTATAAATGTGGAAAACAACCATATCAAAAGGGACAAGAAAAATAAGAAGACTCGAATGCACATGTCAACGACCCTGGCCAACATCCTCGTACTGTCCCAGCGCCCGCTCGTCCGGCTGAACATAACCTGAAATCCATAACAAGAATTTCCCCAAAACGGGTCCCCAAAGGGGTTAGCAATTACGCTAGTACAAGTAATCAAGGCAAACCATTCGCTTACACGTTTTAGAGTACAATGCACCAAATCATTTCAAAACCAAAACCAGACATGTCTTTTCCGGAAACAACAGTCAATCACATTTGCCTAGAACCGGGACAAAGCCACAAATCCCACTCAAGGCCTCTAAGGACCCTCCGAGCTGGCCATATCATAAAACAAATCGTGCACATGCATCACCTAGGACCGGAACGAAGACACAAATCCCACTCGAGGCCTCTAAGGACCCTCCCGAGCTGGCTAGCTAAACAAACTCATGAATCAAGGGCTAAAACCATTGGATTCCCTCCGTGATCCCGTCGGACCCTCCCGAGGTGAGCAAATCACACACAATATACATTACCATTTCACGTTAAGCATAAACGTTTCCAAGAATTACTTGCCTTGAATAATTGACGACGCAACGAATGGGAAGAAAAATCACCGACGAACGCTAGGAACCAACGGAACCGAACCTAACGATTCGAAGAACACAATCACAGCCAACTCTAAACGAATATGGAAATGTAATACACCCAAAAACCCACCTACGATTCATGTATATTCGTATAAAAACAACAACGAGGGCGGTCCATAAACAAACCCTCTCGAATACGCAACAACCACGAAATATACCATGAATCCGTACGGAAAACAAGAATACTAGCAAGATTAATCATATTCAACATGAGTTAATCAACCGTATGAAACGAATCGAAGAAAAACTCAAAAAACCCCAATTTACTCAAAAGTAGGGTTCTTAGAAGATTTACCTTGGATTAGGATGAAAGATTCGTGTTGATGTTGTTATTATACACCAAGAACTCAAAGAAGATGATGGTTGAGATGGTTGGAGGAAGAAATCGCCAAGAAATCGCTCAAAATCGCCAAAGCCGCGGAGAAGGAGGTGAAATGAGAAATAGATCCGTCCAAAGTCAACTCCTGGGTATATATAGCCACACGGCTTAGCGAGCGCTAATGGCTAAGGGTTAGCGTGCGCTACCCAGTTATATCACAGTCCAGAACTCACTGTCCTGGACCGTTAGCGTACGCTACTACTATCTAGCGTGCGCTAACAACGACTCGGTAGCGCGCGCTATCGAGCTATAGCGTGCGCTACCCGGGCACCTGAACAAGTCCAGAACGAACTGCCCAGTACTGGACGGTCGCGTTAGCGCGCGCTACCGGACATCTAGCGCGCGCTAGTCCTCCGACATTAGCGTGCGCTAGACAACGTAGCGTGCGCTAATCCGCTAGTCCAGAGGACTGGAATCAGAAATAAGTTCACTGCCACTCCCAGGGCTCAACTCTCTAGCGCGCACTACGAACCAAACGTAGCGTGCATTACTAAGGGATCCCTAGCGTGCGCTATGCAGAAAGATTAGCGCGCGCTAAGCACGAAATATTAACGGCCCAGAATACCGGAACATGAACGAAACATCAAACGGAACATCTCAAAACGCATAATAACCTAGAATAGATCCACGGCAACCCCGAAACGGCGGTTCCGAACAACAATTACGAGAATCAGATCAATAGATAACGGAAGAACCAATAAACGTAGAACTGGATGACAAAAAGTCTCGAAACAATTATTCTCAAAAATTAATACGGTTACACGAGGGTCGTTAAAAACGATAAATACACCGAAAAATGAAAATACCGGGAAAAGAAAAATGCGGATATTACACTTCCCTCTTGGCCCATTAATGAATTGATCCATTCCCGGTCCACTAATATCCCCTCCGCTATTTCATGATTTTCATCTCTACCTAACTTTCAATCTCTCATTCTCCCATTCTCTCTTCTCTCTCTGCCAATTCATAACTTTCATCTCTCAATCGCTCTCTAGAAATTTGACTTTGCATTTACTTTCCTCAGCCGTAACCTTCTGAAATCATGTCGTTGTCATTAGTTGAAGGTGAAATATCCATTTTTGTTTTGAATTTTGTTAGATCTAGGTTGTTTTTTGTGTTGACTTTGCTTTTTTAGTTTGCATGTTATGGTTTTGAGTTGTTAATATCTTCTTTTATGTGATATTGGTTTTGATTTGTGGTTTCAATTGTTGGTTATAACAATTTTGGTTTAGATCTAGATTGACTTTGCTAAACTGTTTAGATATGATTTTTTGTTATGGTGTTGAGTTGTTAATAACTTCGATTAAGTGTTGTATTTTCGATTTGTTGTTAATTGAATAAAATAGTTGTGTAAATTGGATAAATAGTTTTGTAAATTGAATAAAACACTTTGTTGTAAATTGAATAAAACAGTTTGTTGTAATTGAATAAATTAGTTTTGTGAGTTGTATCTTGAATACTTGATTAAGTTGTTGTAGCTTGTAAGTGTAAGTTATAAACTAATATGGGTATTTCCTTTGTTGAATCTTCAAACACCCCGTCTGAATTCATATAACCCCCCTCTGAAAAATGATGTGAATATGGGACCTGAATCAGATTCTGAGCCAAATGATGATTCAGAATTGGGGATGGCTGAGTTGGAGGTGGGTTCTGAATCAGTCCCTCAACCAAATGAGGGAGTCTCTGAATCAAATGAGGGAGTTGAGGGAGTTGCCTCTCTTGGGGAACTAAGGGAGATCCTGAATTAATCAAAACTGCTGGCACCAGTATTATTTGGGATCATATGGAACCTATTACAGTTCCTGGTGGGAAAAAATAAAAAAAATGTAAGCATTGCAATAGAGTTCTTTTTGATCAAAATGGTGGGTACAACATCTCTTTTAATAAGGCACTTGAGACTGGCATGCCCTGCTAGACATAAAATCTTCCCCTAAGATGTTACAAAGGCTGCTTCTGCTGGTAGCATATATGTGTAATCCCAACTTCACGGAGGTGTGTTTTCTAAGATGTTACAAAGGCTGCTTCTGCTGGTAGCATATATGTTACAAACTCTCACTTTTATCTTTGAAAGAGTAAAATTCCTGGATGCACATATGATATTAACTCACGAGTATCCATTTATGATAGTTGTGCACAAGGTATTCAATGAGTTTTTGAGGGCATACTCCCCCTATTACAAAAAGATCAGTAGGAACATGGTTAGGAAAGAATGTTTTGCTGTGTTTGATAAGAAAATAGAAATAATTAAGGTGTTTTTAGGAAAGGTTAGTCGAATAAGTCTGACAACTGATTGTTGGTGGACTGGTCCAGAAAATAGAGTATATGGTGTTGTGTCAAGGATTAACACCTTCCGACCGGCGATCGCCTAGGAGGTCGGACGACCGAGTCACTGCCGAGCGTCCAAGGAAGAGCTGCCGACCGGCGACCAGGCGACCTAGCCTTAGCCCGGCAGACAAGCATGAATCGGCCAGCTGAAGGTCCCAGGACAAGTCCCGGTACCGAGCGATCGACCTCAGATACGATCATCACTCGGTACTCGGCGACCGACTCCTGGCGATCGACTAGCGGACGATCCTCTCTCGGCATCTGCCGATCGACCCTTGGTGACCGACCTCTCTCGGCATCTGCCGATCGACCCTTGGTGACCGGCCAGTGCCGACCCTTTGTGGCGAGGGCGATCCTCGGTGTCGGCTAGAGACGACCGCATCATGGCGATCTGGGCGATGGCCATCCGGTCGGCCAAGGCCGAGCAACGAGGCGGCACCCACGTGCGAGATCCACAAAAGGCGGCGACAAACTGTCACCTTCCTCACCTACCAACAGGCCCGGAGCTGCGAAAGGAGGTGACGGACAAGGCGGTGACCACGGCTGTCACCTACCACATCTCTTGACAAAGTCCGAAAGTAGCAAAGTGGGACCTCCTGTGTGATACTTAGGACGCGTGCCGGCTCCTCATTGGGCCACTCAGCTAGCTGCCGGCTGGATCTATGGACTTTTGGCAGGCAGCCCACGTGACCTTTAGGACGATCGCCCCATTACATTAATGGCCGAAAGGCGATCGCCCACTAGGAGACAAGGCACCTCAACCCCTATATAAAGAAGGCAGCCTGCACTTGTATTTCCCCTCAGCAATATCGCGATTCAAGCACACCATACAGAAGCAAATACTTATACTCGGCTAACATCCAACTCTTGGCAACAGTTATCTTTCGGTCTTACTTCTCCCGGCCTATCTCATCCAGCAGATTATCGGCGGGGACGAAGAACACCGAGCTTCACTCAAAAGCCGGATTAACAGAGTCTTTTTACACTCATTGTATTTAGATTTCTCTCATTAATACTTGTATCCACGAATATTCGTATTAATAACATCTCGCGAGAGCATTCAAGCCCGGGCCTAACAAACCCGGCAAATCTTGTATTATTTATCTACTCTCGGAAGTGCTCCCGCTATTGTTGTTTGTTGTCCGTCTTCCAGCAGTATTGATCTTCGGATAAATATTTTGGGCAACAACAATTGGCGCTAGAAGGAGGGTATCCAACCCTCGATTTTTTATACCTACCGTCCCGAAGAACACTCACTGTTCTCGGGCGGATGCTAGTGACACTTACGCACTTCAAAGAAATCCTTCGTAAATCATGTCTTAGCCTCGCGTCGAAGAAAGCCGGCCCGACAGCCCGGCCAAACCCCTGTTCCGTCGGTCAAGGCCACGGCCGATGGTGGAGGGTAGCGCCCTTGATCGGAGACGCTCGATCCGTCCTGTACGGCGGCCCAAGCCTCTCGCTCGATCGGTTCGAACCAAGCGGTCGAAGGGGCCACTGGCCGTCCTACGAGGCGACGGAGTGCTCTCAACGCGCCTCCTGCTATCGCCCCCTCGGCCGTCCGCCGGAAGTCAGCAGGCTCAAGGCGTCAGCGGCGAGCGATCGCCGAGAGGCTCCGTCGCGGGAAGAGGCGCTCGCCGGCCGGGCACCTCTCTGTCTTCGATCGCACAGGCGGTGACCCGGCACAGCTGCGGGCGGTCCGGCCCTACGAGACGACGGAGTTTGAGTTCGTCACCGGGAGCTCGGCTGCCTATTCCCGAGGCGGCTGGCCGTCAGCTCGCCTCGCCCAGTGCGAGGCCGGCGGCGGAGCCGGAGATCGGTACACGATCGCCTCGGCTCCTGCTCCCAAAGCCGATCTGCAAGCGACCAAGCCACGGCGATGGCTGCGATGCAACGTCAACTCGGCGACATGAAGGCGCTCCTGGAATCCGGGCGGCGCCGAAGGCGATCGCCGGGCAGCGAGCCGCTCGCGATCGACATCAAGCTCGCCCCGTGCGGCACAAGATTGCTCCCCGCAAACACCGTGTACGAGGGCGATCGGACCCAAGTGCACTGAGAAAGTTCAACATCTACATGGCCGGGTGTGGGGCATCGACGCGACCGGATGCCGAATGTTCCCTCAGCATTTGGGCGACCTCGCCCACCGGTGGTACACTTCATTGCCACCTCGGTCCATTGGCTCCTTTAACGAGTGGCGCGCGTCTTCACGGAGTACTTCGCCACCGTGGTCGTCGGCCGAAGGTCCCCTCCGCATGATGCAAATCAAGCGAGGAGAAGAAGAGTCCGACTCGGACTACATCGACCGGGTAGACGTAATCATCCTCAATGGCGAGCCCATAAGCGATGAGACCGCCCTCTACGCGGTCTAGGAGGATTTCGGGTTTTTCGCCTATGTTCGGGCATCTCACGAAGACCCAACCTCGACCTACGCAGCCTTAGGGCTAGAGCCGCGATTTTCTGTCCGAGGCAAAGGTTTCTTCTTAGCACATGGCGGCGCGATCGGCGCCGGGCAGCGATCTCGCCCGATCGCCAATATCGACCTACGAATAAAGCGATCGGCGGCGGCGATCGCCCGATCTTCCGCCCGATCGCGATCATCACGCTACATCATCGCAACCCGGAGGACACGATCGCCATCTACATCCGGCCATATAACATGACGGACTAAGGCATAAGATCACCTCCACCGCACATCATAAAGCCATGGTCACAGCGGTCGATGGAACTGGCCGCTTGGCCATGCAAGGTCCCCTTTCGGCCAAGATCGCCGCCCTTCGTTTAAATACGAGGCCGGCGTAGTCGAGGCTCTCCAACATTAATCGGTGGACACATACCACAATCCCCGTCTCAACGTACCGTCGAGGTCGGCCATCTCCATGGTGGCCGAGGTGGAAGCAGAGCTAACAAGCGCGGGCGTGGAGTTGATTCATCCGACGCCGCCCGCGCAAGGACTCCTCTAGGCCGAGACCGCACGCCCTTCGTTTAGATACGAGGCGGCGCGGCTATGAGAGGACCCTCATAATAAAGTGAGTCACGAGACACTCATTGTCTTCGCGCACCAAGACACGGTCATGGGGTCGGTCCATCGATCTCCGCGGTGCACGATTCCTCAAACAAAAGCGAAACCACCAAGTTTCCATGGGGATCGGCCAATGTTGTTTTGCGGTACAAGACCGAAAGATAGCTAAGCCAATCGACCATGGTAGCCCAAGTCCGAAATCGTAAGTCAGCTCAGCAAGGTCGCCCGTCCTCATCCTTACACGATCACCAGCAAGAACCACCTCGCCCCATGTCTTCCACATAGGAGCAAGCTGGGGGGCAACTGTTGTGTCAAGGATTAACACCTTCCGACCGGCGATCGCCTGGGAGGTCGGACGGCCAAGTCAACTGCCGGCGTCGAGGAAGAGGCTGCCGGCCGTGACAGGCGACCTAGCCTTAGCGGCAGACAAGCATGAATCGGCGGTGAAGGTCCCGAGGACAAGTCCGGTGCGGCGATCGACCTCGAATCGATCATCACTCGGTACTCGGCGGCCGACTCTGGCGATCGACTAGCGGACGATCCTCTCTCGGCATCTGCCGATCGACCCTTGGTGGCCAGACCTCTCTCGGCATCTGCCGTCGACCCTTGGTGGCCGGCCGGTGCGACCCTTTGTTGGCCGAGGGCGATCCTCGGTGTCGGCTAGAGGCGACCGCATCATGACGATCTGGGCGATGGCCATCCCGGTCGGCAAGGCCGAGCAACAGGCGGCACCCACGTGCGAGATCCACAAAAGGCGGCGACAAACTGTCACCTTCCTCACCTACCAACAGGCCGGGCTGCGAAAGGAGGCGACGGACAAGGCCCGGTGACCACGGCTGTCACCTACCTCTCTTGACAAAGTCCGCCGAAAGTAGCAAAGTGGGACCTCCTGTGATGCCAGGACGCGTGCCGGCTCCTCATTGGGCCACTCGGCTAATTGCCATTTGGATCTATGGACTTTTGGCGGGCGGCCACGTGACCTTTAGGACGATCGCCCCATTACATTAATGGCCGAAATGCGATCGCCCACTAGGAGACAAGGCACCTCAACCCCTATATAAAGAAGGCAGCCTGCACTTGTATTTCCCCTCAGCAATATCGCGATTCAAGCACACCATACAGAAGCAAATACTTATACTCGGCTAACATCCAACTCTTGGCAACAGTTATCTTTCGGTCTTACTTCTCCCGGCCTATCTCATCCAGCAGATTATCGGCGGGGACGAAGAACACCGAGCTTCGCTCAAAAGCCGGATTAACAGAGTCTTTTTACACTCATTGTATTTAGATTTCTCTCATTAATACTTGTATCCACGAATATTCGTATTAATAACATCTCGCGAGAGCATTCAAGCCCGGGCCTAACAAACCCGGCAAATCTTGTATTATTTATCTACTCTCGGAAGTGCTCCCGCTATTGTTGTTTGTTGTCCGTCTTCCAGCAGTATTGATCTTCGGATAAATATTTTGGGCAACAACATATGGTGACTTGTCAATTTATTGATAGAAACTGGAACCTGCAAAAAATAGTTCTCTCTTTTTTAAATGTACCTCCACCCCATAATGGAGTTGCATTGGCTAAAGAGGTTCACAGAGTATGCAAGGTTTATAAAATTAGTGACAAGATTTCATTTGTGACAGTTGATAATGTTAGTGCTAATGATGTTTGTATTGGTACCTTGAAAAGAGACTACATTTCAATCTCTAATATTGTGTTGGATGGTAAACTGTTCCATGTTAGGTGTTGTGACCATATAATTAATTTGTTGGTTAAAGATGGATTCAAAGAAATTGAAAAAGTAACTGATGTTCTTAGAGAAGGTGTTAAGTACCTCTTTGGGTCTGAAAATAGATTGAATTCCCTTAATGAGCATAGGCTCATTTTGCAATTGCCACCTAATAAGTTAGTGTTAGACAATAACACTAGGTGAAATTTAGCTTATGTGATGTTGTCTAATTCTTATAAGTATAAGCAGTGTTTTGATAAATTTGTTGATGATGATGAGGCTTTTCTAAGGTATTGTCCTACTACTTTACAATGGGCAGAAGTGATTGAGGTTTGTAAATTCCTTGGTGTTCATTGATGTTACAAATTTGATTAGTGGGAGTAATTATCCAACTGTGAATCTGTTCTTGTTGGAGTTATGTAGAATTAAGAAACTAACCAATGCTCAATTAGCCAATGATTATCGTAAGCATATGCAAAATGTGGCAATTAGAATGTCCTTAAGTATGACAATTATTGGGATGGATGTGACTTGTTGCTTTCTTTTGGATTAATTATGGATCCTATAGATATAAGAAGGGGATGATTAAGTTTGCTTATAAATCAATGTACCATGTTGACTATGAAGCTAGGAGTGAACATGATGAGAGATGTTTCAATGATCTCTTTGATCAGTATGCCAAAATATATAATGATGAAAAAGGGAAAGGTCCAGTATCTCATAGTGCATGTTTGAAACAACCTCCATCTTCAACAGTTGGCAAAAGAAAGTTTGATGAGTTTACAATGGAAATGCAATGTCAAGGGAAGGGAAAAGCATACTTTGAATGTTATTGTGAGAAAATCCATTTTCCAAGTGTTGCGAAGTTTGATGTTCTAGCCTGGTGGAAAGGGAATGAAGGGAAGTACAAAATACTGTTTAAGAAGGCAATGGATATTCTGTCGATTCCCATTACCACAGTTGCATCAGAGTAAACTTTTAGTGCTGGTGGTAGAGTTATTGATAAGAAAAGAGACTCAATGAGAAGAGACACAATTGAGGTTCTTCTTTGTGTGGAGATTGGATAAAGAAAGCCTATGGGATTAGAAGTGCCAAAGAGGTAATTTTTTTTACTTCGTCTTTTTATGCTTCATTTTTTTTTCTGCTTCAACTTTTTTTCTCTTTAGTTTATCATTAATTCATTTTCTGGTTATGTTAGGAGAATGATGATCCAATTGAATTGGAATTTGAAAAAGAATTTCAAATGGAAGATCCTAAAACCTACGCCCTTGGTAAGAATTTTTTATTTTAGTTTTTTTTTTTTTGTTATTTAGACATTTTTTCATAGTTTACTTACTTGTTTATTTGTTTGTTTTGTTATAGTTGCTACTACTTCTAGTGTACCTGATGAGGCTCACATTGACAGTTCTAAAAATACAACTACAACCCCCACCCCCCAACACAGAAGGGCAGCAGCAGTGGCAAGCCACCAAAGAAGAAGCAAAGAAAAACTAGAAGTACATGAATACATGATTCATGCAATTCTATGTTATCTCATTTGGCTCATTCTACTTCATCCTTTTACGTTGTTTTACTTATCCCTTCATTCCATGGATTGTTACATTTTGACTGTTAGCTCTGTATTTGTGCTGCTTTACTAGACTGTTAGCTCTGTTCTGGTTGTTTAAAGTCGATGATGATATTTTGTTAGCTTACAAACAGACAAATGACCCAACACGTAGCTTGGCATGGCAATTGGCAACTCCATGGTTGTTGCAACCATGGCGTGTCTAACAAATTGATCCGATACGTATCCTGGCATGGGTCCATGGTTGTTGCAACCAGCGTGTCGGACATTTTTTATTTATGAAAAAAGATTAATCTGAGCCTAATGGTATTTAGGTTTTCTCATTTCAAATTATTGGAACGGTAATGACCTTAGTATTTGGATGTTCTCATTTTGGATTTTGGAATATAATATTTAGTACTTGAGTAACTTTTTTTAAGTTTTTATTAAATTCAGTTGGCAAACATATAAATCGAGCCGAGTTTTTTTGAACCGTTCGAAAAACGAACCGAATACAAGCCAAATATTAAATTAAAAAATGACCTCGAACTCGAGCCGAATATTAGATTTTGAGGTTCGGCCGAATCGAGCCGTACCGAACCGAATCGAACCTATGGTTCAAAACTCTACGAGCCGAACTCGAACCCTTAGATATCTGGTACCGTTCGGCTCGTTTACGGCCCTAACTTCAATGTTGTTTTCTAAAAATGTGTATAAAATTGAAAAGGTTCATGTGGTAATATTTGTCTTCTTTATAACAAAGAGAGATAATTAATGTGTAAATAGAAAATTAGATTATGATATGGGTAATTGAAATTGTTAGGAGATAAAAGTTGTGGACATAGAGAGAGAAATATATACCAAAGTATATATTAATTGGGTAAAATACAGAATATCTTATATACTAAAAGCTTAAGTTGTCTTATAAATGCAAAGTGCTCACAATAAATGTTTCATGAATTGAAAGTGAAATGTGAAAGGTTCATGTGTTAGTACATTGATTTAATAGTCATGCATAAGGGTAAGTACATAGGAATCGTGCACAAAAGTCTCAAAGAATACAAACCAAAAATGCCATGAATGCATAAATTAAACACACCAATTAGTGGTTAGTCTTTTTACCTTCTCGTCCACGAGTTACAAATATTTTATCAACTATATAATGTGTCAAAAATCACACATAACAAACCACAACTTCCTCCACACCGCGTGCACATTTGGCTACAACTTATTATGGTGGTAAAGTAAGCATCATATCGTCTTACTTATTTAGCATATTGATTTATATTATTTTATGTAAATTTCACGTGTGTTTTTTGTGTGTAACAATGTAGGACATAAAGATGGTAGCTTAGGAGATTTGGTAGTAACATCATCTTTTCTAATGGTTTAAGAGATCCTACACATCGTTGTCTTATCAATTAAGTGGAACATGCACGAACATTTTTACTTTGATCGAAAATGCAATATATTGATTAACTGTATTTAAGTTACTAACGATCAACTATATCTATTTTTTTGTAGCGCATCAAGAAGCATTAAAGAAAGATATCGAGAAGTCACAGAAATTATGTCAAGAACAAAACATGCAAAAGGCCAATGAACAACAACGACAAAGACAACAACAACAAAAACAACAACAACAAGATCAACGCCGCGGCCACCGGTGGGATGAATACTTAGCATTCGTATTAATAGTACGTTACAAATTAAACATGCAATATTTTACTTCATGTAATACCCATAAACGGGCTAATACTATTGATTCGTTAGCAAGTAAGTTTATTGAAAATAATATGACGAGCATTCAATTTTTAGTCAATAATTATTACTACACTTTATTGGTGCATTTTAATATTTTTGCTCTTAATGTAGTTTTTTGTCTTGCGTTGTGTTAATGTCACTTTTTTAATTAAACGTCTTGGAATATTGTGTGACTTTGATATTTGATATGACTGTGTAAATTATGTCGATGTTACATATTGCAAATGGTAGTATATAATAAAAATATCTTCACACTATCATCATAACAATGAGAATCTTCTAAATCGAAGAAGTATATAAAGGAGAAGAAAATTGTATTTCAAATGTTATCCACATATCACGAGGTAAGCATTATTCATTTGAGTTTGAGATCATGTGATTCATGTCGTCATACTGTAAATACTTAGAATGAGTTACTAATGAATGCTCCAAATTCGATATTATAGTTTATGGAAAAATGTTGTAATAATGCATTAATTAAAAAATAATTTATGTAAGTTACTCACATTAAAAGATTACATATGAAAAGCCTCATTTAAATATAACATTTTGCAAAAAACCTCTTCACATTAAAGAAAGAGATTGACAAGTCACGAAAATTGTATCAAGAACAAAACATGCAAAATGCCAATGAATAACAACGACAAAGACAACCAGAAGAACAACAACAACAAGAACAACGCCACGGCGGTGTCAATATAGATGAATACGGCATTCATATTAATAGTACGTTACAAATTAAACATGCAATATTTTACTATACGAATTATAATTTATTATACGAATTATAATTTATACTCTTGAATATACTAATCACTTTAATGTTTTATGTTTTTATAGTTTTTTTAAAAAGGAAATTTGTTTTATAGTTCGCTTTTAATAATGTAATTTATTTGAACAACGAAGTCCGTCTTTCACAAAAAAATGAGAGTTTCAAACATGAACCGAAAATTAGTCCCGAACATTACGAAAAAAATAATTAGATCCAACCTGAGTGCATCGCATGGGTCCCGAGGCAGTCCAAACCTGTGTGCATTGAGCGTGGATGAATATAAAAGGTCTCCAACATTAATGTCATCGTTTCATATTTAAAATAATTTATGTAACTTATACATATTAAAAAATTACATGTGAATAGACTCTTTTCAATGTAACATCTTGAAAAAAATCTCTTCATATATACTCTTTTAATGTCAATAAACTATTTTAAATGTGTCATGCTTAGAAATGTGATACCATCACAGCTTAGATATATAATGACGAAAATAAGTTCTGAAGATTACGATATAAAAACTTATATACAGCCCATGTGCAACTCAATAAAGTATTCTAAGTATAAAGCTTAGCATGAATGTGTGTGTGAAAACTTAAATATAAAATGACGAAAATAAATGCCGAATATTACGCTATGAAAACTTCTATATAGCCCATGTGCATCGCACGTATTTTAAATCTATGAAAACTTTTATACATCACATGTGCATCGCACGGGCATCGTTGACTATCATAAGAAATAGTTATAACTTAGCCCAATGCATTAATATTAGTTAGTTCCAATTAAAAATGATAGAGCCAATATCAAAATAAATAAACAAAAAATATTACGTAAAAAATACATCTTAAAAGATTACATGTCAATAAACTATTTTAAATACGTATCATGCTACAAAATGTATGCTACCATGACAATTTATATATACAATGACAAAAATACGTCCCGAATATAAAATGACGAAAATAAATGACGGATCCATGATCAAAATGACGAAAATTTGTGCTGAACAATAACAATTTAAATATATAATATCATCATATACAGCCCGGGGCATCGCCCGGGTCTGATTGGCTCGTTTATATAAATGGCTTAGTGACATTATGTTTACATAAATATGGGAATACAAGAGAGTTTACACCATTAAATAATTTTACATGGTATGAAACAATTGCACATCGACTTTTAAGATGATCCTTTATCATTACTATTATAATAAAATATGCTTGACAAATAAAATAATTATTAAACCCTGAATAATTTCAGTAAATTAATTGATAAGCTTGTTTATATGTTACTTAATAAGGTACGGATCTTTTTGGACAAATTAAAAAAAATAGAATTAATTTATTTAGGCAAACATTGCCTAAGAGGGGTGTATTCAATTAGAATTTTGTGGGATTTTTTTAGATTTTAGAAATCTTAGGGTATTCAATTGAATTGTTTTGAATCCATTGAAATCTTGAGGTATTCAATTTGAATTTCAAAATATCATTTAAAATTTTGGTGTATTCAATTAGGATTTCAAAATGTCATTTAAAATCTTGGTGTATTCAATCTGGATTTAAAACAATCCATTAAAATCTGAGGGTATTAAATAATCCATGAATTTGTTTGGATTCATTAAATGGTGGATTTTGGTGGATTTGTTAGTATTTTTTTGTAAGTTTTGAAATTTCACCAAAATTAATGAGATTTTGAAGGATTTCTAAAAATCCATTTTTAAATCCGAAAGACTCGCCATCAACTTTATAAAATTTTAGAATGATTATTATTAATTCAGACATTATTCCTAATTCGTTAAAATCTTTAAAAATTCATAAATTATATTAATCCAGTCAAATCTGAATGGAACACACCTCTCCGAACTTTTCGACCACTTGTGTATGCCGTACTCCCGGATTGAAAACTTGTTGCTTCATATTCGTCCAAAGGCAGTAAATTTCCTGTCTTTCTCACTCTAGGGTTTTTGAAGCTTTTCCTCCTCCACTGAAACTCGGAGTTCTCTTTTTTATCCGCGAGATTTGTATCATGACTCAATCATCACAGGAAGAATTATTGGCCACCCTTCTTGAGCAACAGAAGATCGATGTAAGCTTTCTCTCTCTTTCTCTCTTTCTCACACACACACGCACGGAAACACACACATGGAGAGAGAATCTATGTTTGATGCAAGTTTGATTACTGTTTTGGGGTTCCGAATTATATTTACCTGGAGGGAGAATTCAGTTCATATTTCACTTCGCTCTTGTTTCGATTTATGAATTGTGTGTGTGTGTGTGTGTGTGCATTTTTGTCAAAAAGATGATTTGATTTAAATGTGGAAGTTGAAGATGAGATTTGGTAGAGATTCATTTTGGTTTTCAAGTTCTTTAATTTTCCAATCTAGAGTATCAGATAATATTGTTAGATGTAGGGTTCTTTTTCTTCTCTCTTGGGTTCATTTTTTGGTATATATGTTGTTTATTTTTGTTAAGAATTTTCTATTTTTTGTATTGTTTATTTTTTAAGTAAATTTAAAACCTACCAACCATTTTGGGAAAGAGAGTACATAAATTAATGGATTTCCTCCATAAATATTGTGCCGGTTATTCAAATTTTAAATTTGTAGAAGTGCATAAATTGGTCTATCATTTCCACTGTGTGATATAGCACATCCGATTTCAATATAATTTGCCCAGGATGTTCTGAATACCGCAATGAAGACTTATTATGATATTAGCCATTAACCGTTGATTCAATCGTTGCTTGCAGCATGATGAGCCATTGATCGAGGATGACGATGATGACGATGAAGATGATGATGAAGACGATGCTGAAGGTATGTGGTACCTTTTATCGTCAAATTGGCTTATAAATTTCCATTTTCATTTTTCTTTGCACTAAAACTTGCTGCTTCATAGAATATATGGTTCTTAGGATTCATTTAACGGACTCTGTACATCTTGTATTGCTGGTTCTTGCATTATGAAGTTATTCGGAAAACCCATATTTGGTCGGAAATATATGAATTTCATTTGGCTATCTAAGATGACACCTTTACTTTTAAACTGGATCTTGATAAAAAAAAAAAAAAAAAAATTCTGGAAAACAAAGGGTCAGAATGCCATTTACATTTTCAGTTTGGTCTTTTACCTTTCATCTATTTAATCGTTTATGTTACGCATAAGGCATTTTTTGTGCATCTATATGTATGAGCTGCTTTGGAGATGTCTCCAAAACATTTGTAGTTTGCTGCAACTTTTTCTGTCGTTAAAATCCAAGTGACGAAATTAGGGCCGCAGTACAAGTGATGTCCTGAAGCATGTGTAACAGAAATGCATAACATGGTACATAATGTATCTATTTATTATTTTGTTGCTAGGAGTTATATTTCATGATACACATGTTGATTGTACACTATCCGCCCTGTAATGAAACATGACTATAACGATTCAACTCACTCAACTCACTGCCGTCTCATCTATATTCCATGCAAGTGGAAAATGTCTGATGATGACGGATTTGAAATTTCACCTTATTTCTCAGCCGTACGAAGGTTGAGTGCCACAGGAAAGGCATCCCAGTATAAAACTTTTTTACTTTGCTTGTTGCATGAATTTATAGTATTATCGACATTAAACCACTAATCGACATTACAATCTTCATGCCACCGGCCCCAACATCGTTGGGATTAAGGTGAGTTGTTGTTGACGATGATGATGATTGTTTGGAGTTATATTATTGTCACGAATGAATACTCGGATCAGTTTTTAATTGTTTCTTTTGGCAGGACAAGAAGATTCAAGCGGTAGGTCAAAGCAAAGCCGTAGTGAGAAGAAGAGTCGGAAGGCAATGCTAAAGCTAGGAATGAAGCCCATCCCTGGGTGTAGCAGAGTCACCGTTAAGAAGAGCAAGAATGTTGGTCTTACCGCATTGTCTCTCGACAGTTTTCTTATCATTTAATTAAATAAAGTGCCCTTGAGAGGTGTGATCTAATTACAGAAAACAAAATACTTATTTTCGAAAACCACAATTGCCCACTTAACATATCACAAAACACTCGTTCGTCGTATGTTCTTTACATTTAGCTGCCATTTGTAAAGTGGAAACAAGTATATTCGAGTGGATATTTTTAATTGAAAAGCACATCACCCTTGAGGTTTGACTTGATTACCAAAAGACCCCACGTAACTTTGAAAATTACAAGGCCCATCTTAATTTTTTTTGTTGTCTTACATTTACCCCCTTCATAAGGATTCTATCACTTACTCAAATCAAACCTCAGAGGTATTTAAAGTTACCCCCCCCCCCCCCCCAATTAGGTCCAACCAGGCTACGTTTGTAATTATCCTTAATTTGTAGTTAATTCTGAACAATAATGCATTTGCTAAATCACTCAAGTATCTTCTGATATGGCATTTTCAGATCCTTTTTGTCATCTCGAAGCCTGACGTCTTCAAGAGCCCGAATTCAGACACGTACGTCATTTTTGGTGAGGCAAAGATTGAGGATCTGAGCTCCCAATTGCAGACTCAAGCTGCTGAGCAGTTCAAGGCTCCTAACGTCGGTAATGCTGCGCCAAAGCCGGAGCCAACAATCGAACCTCTTTTTGACGATGAAGATGTTGACGAGAGTGGTGTCGAACCCAAGGATATCGAGCTCGTGATGACTCAAGCTGGGGTCTCGAGAGCTAGGGCTGTTAAAGCTCTCAAGGAGTCGGATGGAGATATCGTCTCTGCTATTATGGAGCTCACGAACTAGGGATATTTGTGGTGGTGTTTGGATTTGTTTTTCTTGTTGAAGAATCACTTTTTTTTTCTAATATTCCGACACATTGGGTAACTGAGGTCGAGTGGTTTAATTTTCTATCAGTTTTTTTCGTGCGTGTACGATTTTGTATGAACCAAAATATTCTCCGTTTTGTGTCTACTTTGGCTCTATTTTTCAAAAAAAATTTAGGGATGTAAAAGGGTAGGATATGGATATGTCTTTTCTCACATCTCACCCCAAAAGATTATCCATTTCATACCTTATTCTTACTCTATTTTTTGTCGTAGATAGGGTACGTGTAATATCCCTTGAGTGCATGGCTACTCACGGGTAAATGGATTACTTGTTCAAATTTAGTTTTTATCGGACAGATCTACCTATCCGATCATTCTCTGCCCTACTTAAAAATCTTCATAAAATGTATTTTTTATTTTTTTGGAAGAAATATACTCCAACAATAAAATATAAATAACTAGATAATAGTATTATTTAATAAGACCGAAAATATAACCTGCAGCAAATTAATATAAGGTCCATAACGTATTATCTTAAAATGATCTCAGGTCACTTGATTAATAGTAACTAATATAATTAACCAATTTAATTTAATAGTAACTAATTTAATTATAAATGGAGTAGGATATAAGATGTAAATATAATTGATTAAAATTTTTGTTTTTGTATATAAAATAAAAAATATATATTATATCTATTTTCACTAATTATAATACATATATAATAAATATATCTAATGGGTAATCAGATAGGGCTGGTAAAAATGCTAAATCCATACCTACCATTACTTTAACATAATGTAACAGCACGAGCAATGTTCTATCCAAATTTTGGACAATACCCTACTCGTTTATCGCGAATAACCGACACGATGGGCAAAACTAACATTCTTAATTTTCTTCCTTCCTCCATTTGAGAAGCATATATCTCTTGTGGAGCCTGAACCACGGCACTCCGATTCAGCTCGAGAGTGAGTTGGTGGGGGTCGGTGGTGGTAGCCTCGAGATGACTTTTTTGGTTATTTTTAAGACTTATATAAAATTTGTCTTAGAGTTACGCTCCTAAATTACAAATAGTCCATCAATATCATTTGTAGCACATTCTCTCAGTAAGTTAGTGCATAACATGAATTGGTAGTGCCAGATATAGTCGGAATTTCTGACGAATGGGGTAAAGAATTGTATATCTTTCATTACAAATAGTCCATCAATATCATTTGTAGCATATATTCTTTCAGTAAGTTAGTGCGTAACATGACTTGTTAGTAGTCAGAATTTCTAACGAATTGAGTAAACAAATGAAATTCTTTCGATCAAATGTTATTTTTTCAATAACATTTACATTGAAGGATTAAACCCAAGGAGTTTTTTCTATCAATTGATCCCAAGAGGGCGGCTGTACAATTGGGGGTGAGGTGCCCGGTGTGGGATCCTGCCCCCGGTTGATTTTCAAAATATTTACTAAAAATGGATATTTTTTAGCTTAAACATATATGAGGTAATTTATAAAAGAGTGAAAATTTGTTTTGATTTTTTTACGTATAGTATTATTTTATTTTTTTGTCCCAAGTTTAACAACAATTCTTTTGATACCCAAATTATTGAAATTAACCTTTACTCGAATAAATTCGAATCATATATTGTAATTTCGAGTAACATATTTTCGAGTCAACTTTAAAAAAATATACAATATTAGGAAGGTTGACAATCGGGTAACACAATCAGACAATCGAGTGACCCGAATCCGGGTTACCGGATAAGATACGAGTTACCCGTAACAAAATCGAGTTACCCGAATCTGAATTCGAGTTACCCGAATCTGAATTCGAGTTACCCGAATCTGAATTCGGATAACTCGAAACAGAATTCGTGTCATTTTCTAATAACCCGAAACATAATACATGTGAGAGTTCACATGGATGTTTAACTTTCGAGAAAGCAAAAGACACTTTGGGGATCAACTCTAATAGGTATCGAGCCGTATAGCATTATTGATCTTTACCATTATTGGTATCATTCATGTGAATTCGTGTGACTTTCTAAAGCATTATTGACCTTTTCAGATTCGGGTAACTCGAATGCTTACATCAAAATTGATATCGTATATTTTTGCAAGTTCACTCAAAATTATGTTACTCGAAATTACAATATATGACTCGAATTCATTCGAGTAAAGGTCAATTTCGACAATTTGAGTATCAAAATAGTTTGTACTAAACTTGAGACAAAAAATAATAATATTATATGTAAAAGGGTAAGAGAAGCTATTCCCACTTTATAAAATTGATCTTTTTTTTTTTCAAAATATATACTGAGAATGGGTATTTTTTATTTCAAAATATAAGAGGTCATTTATAAAATTTGCATTTGATGATGTTCTTGACCCATTTTCCTATTACACACTTTAGGTTGGTTCAATGATTAATTTTAGTTTACTTTTGTTGAAAATAGAATTACTGATTTGATAAAAAAAATTAGTTCATAAATTAAATTATGAAGTCGAAACACTAGAATATGATTCGTAAGTTAAGAATATACACAATATACTGAAAAATATTTCAATCGCAGTTGGATTCGAGATTTTTCTTTTCCAACTGAATCTTCCCTCTGCTCGATCAATTTTCTTGCTCCGCATTGATCCGTAAGACGGTCCCCTACGACCATATCAAAAAATTAAGAAAAAAAAAATTAAATCCCTAAAATAATTTAAAAAATACAATAAAAGAATAAAATACTAAAAAAATCTCAAAAAAAAATGAAAAATACAAATAAAAGTCAACAATTTAACACAATACCTAAAAGAAGTGTTGCATTGACAAGTACAGTACCATTTCTTT
Organism: Orobanche coerulescens; assembly: GCA_033398695.1. Classification (NCBI taxonomy): domain Eukaryota; kingdom Viridiplantae; phylum Streptophyta; class Magnoliopsida; order Lamiales; family Orobanchaceae; genus Orobanche; species Orobanche coerulescens. The sequence goes on from CM065810.1 coordinate 4,571,663, forward strand.
AATTCATCAGAAAACATGACCATCAAAACCTTTCTCTGACCACAAATTTTTATTCCTTCAAACCGAACATAATCATCGTGATCATAAAAAAGAACCTGAAAAAAAAGGAACAGTCGGAAATGAAAGACATTGTTCTTCGAGAGGCCAATACGAATTCCCGGCACGATAACCGTCTTGTTGATAGGCCACCGGACTAGACTCAACGGCTAGAGTTCGAACGGGACGTACCGAAAGGCCACATAAAAGACCACCGTCTCCTCCTCCTCCTATCATTACGTCCCCTCGAGCTCTCGGTTTCCGACTCGTCGCCCATATGCCGACCAATCAACAGCTGGCGACAGACGGGGCACGAACTACGCTCTTCTAGCCACGGCACGATACAACCAGAGTGGTATAAATGCTTGCACGGAAGCTTCTTGGCTCGCGAACCCGATTCGAACCTCTCCTTACACACGGCGCACGTCGACTCGGCCCGGACATGGTTTCTCGAAATCCTGACCGTCGGTAGAGCGTCGATCGACGATCTCGATGCCGGCGGAGGAACACGGCGATCGTCAATCGAGACGTGTTGGAAAAACTCTTCGACCCCCGGCCCGATAAAGTAATCCCCCCCATCCTCCCGCCTGAACCCTAGGTTTTCGTTGAGGAACTCTAGGAGCCTGCCATTGCCGGGCATCCTGACCGGCATGTCGCCGCTGAAAACAAGGAACGAGTCCCACGAGTTGCCGTCCAGCGGGCCCCGCTCGGACGTACCTCCTCTGATGTTGCTTCCATCCGGCATTCGCCGTCTGAGGAAACTCGAGACGGCTTCCATAAACCTCGGTCTTTGGTTGCGGTCTCCATCGTCCTCGACTTCTTGAACAAAACCGCCTCCGCAGTCGGGGCACATCGGGTTCCGTCTCTCAAGTGTAACGGTTTCGCGACAACTGTAACACCAATAAGTGCGCCTCTCGCTCGACATTATTCGTTCGCTCTTTCTCTCTCTAGCGACTTTCACTTGCTACACCCACTTGTAAGATCTATAACATGAAGTTAATCACTCAGTTCATTAGCATAGCATTTTCAATTTTCAGCTAACCACTTATGACCCGGAAAAAGGTAAGAAAAAACAAGTAGAAAAGGCCACTTATCAAGTACCAGTAAATTTCAGCACTTACCGAAACAAATTAACTTCAAACAGAAGACAATAGGCAGCGGATCCACCGTAGTGCTGAAAATCAAACCAAGCTTCTCAATACTCCGATTCGAAGTCAATGGGTAAAAAGCTCGTTCTATCTCAATTTGTCAATATAACGAATTAAGCTTGAACACAATTTTTTTGTTTGATTATCCGCTCGAGCTCGGCTCGATTTGATAAAAGCTATAAATTACATGTAAAAAAAATTAAACTACTCGAGCTCGATTCGTGTTCGACTCGATTAAAACTGGTTCAAACTCCAAATCAAGCTCAAACACAGTGTTTAAAACTCGATAAAATTTCAAATAGTTTAGAACATACATGAATTCGATTCGTTCGGATAGATTTATTACACCCCTAAGCGTAGGAAACAGGGAGCGGTCGACCCCCCACCCAAAAAAAACAGCATATTTCTTAAAATTACTTCAGACAAAGGATCAAATTTTCTACTAATTCGGAAATTAATCGAGCAAAAAAGCACTAATAAGAGCAAAAAAAAATCGAGATGATATTAATATCCCTAAAAGATCAAAAACCCAGAAATACAACTACACACATTGATATATATATATATATATATATAGAGAGAGAGAGAGAGAGAGAGAGAGAAGAAGAAGAAGAAGAAGATGAAAATGGGAAAGAGAAGCTAAGAATGTTCATACCTTTGATCCGGTCGGTAAAAACCGACACGGGGATGGAGAGTAAATACATTAAAGTTGATCTCCGATATACTGAAGTGTCCTAATAAAAAATGACAGAGGAGTTGAGGTGCTGTCCTGGTCCAGCTGTCAAACTTTGGTGGGGGGTGAGAACTGAGAAGGAGAATTTGGGCCGCACGTGGGCTTGTTCTTTTCTTGCTAAAGAGCCCCACTTGAAAGGATTTTTTTATTTATTGTAGCAAAAGGCGAAATTGCTCGTCCGAGGACTCTCATCTCTCGATCCGACAAGTGACGAGGAATTAAATCACAGATCTCAACGGCCACTAGGTGAAGGAGCAGTCATGGTGTCGCGAGCTATCGCCCACATTGGAGGATAAAACTCCCACATCCGCGCCGCGTGACTAACTCGCGTCCTCAGTAGCAATCTGCCACCCAGGATTGTGAATTTTTTTTGCATTTTAGAAATCCCGACGTATTCAATTTGTATTGTTTTGAATCCATTAAAATTTTGAGGTATTCAATTTGGAGTTCAGAATATCATTTAAAATCTTGGTGTATCCAATTAAGATTTCAAAATGTCATTTAAAATCTTGGTGTATTCAATCTGAATTTAAAACAATCCATTAAAATTTGAGTGTATTCAAAAATTCAGGGATTTTTTTGGATTCATTAAAATGGTGGATTTTGATGGATTTGTTAGTGTTTTTTTGTAAGTTTTGAAATCTTGGTGTATTCAATCTGAATTTAAAACAATCCATTAAAATAATAGTGTATTCAAAAATTCAGGGATTTTTTTGGATTCATTAAAATGGTGGATTTTGATGGATTTGTTAGTGTTTTTTTGTAAGTTTTGAAATCTCACCAAAATCAATGAGATTTTGAAGGATTTCTAAAAATCTATTTATAAATCCGAAAGACTCTCCATCAACTTTATAAGAATCTACGATAATTATTATTAATCCATGCATTATTTTTAATCCGCCAAATTATTTAAAAATCCATGGATTATTATTAATCCACTAAAATATGAACTGAATACACCCCTCTAAAATCTCGATAAATGCATATGGATGGAATCGGAGAAAAATATTCATTTAGCGAAATTATTTATTAATCGAAAGAAAGTTGAACATGTAATAAAATTGATATATCAAATACTTATAAATTCATTATATAATTTGATATTAAATAATTATAAAATTGATGTATCAAATACTTATTAACAATTTAATATTTTAATATATTATTTGAATACCAGTTAATCAATAATTTGACATTTTGATAATAAGTGAGATATATTATTTTTGAATACTTGCAAGTAATAATTTTGACTATATATTTAGATGTTATATTTCAATACCAATTCAATTTGTAATTTTTGTAATATTTTAATATTAATATTATATTGTAGTATGAATTTTGAAATATTAATAAAAATAAAGGTGGATATCAAAAGTTTATACATTTTAATTTTTTGTTAAAAAATTTACAGTTTCTGATTATAAATTGTAATTAAGATATTAGAAAATTAAGTTATATTACGATAACAAGTGTACTCGGAACAATTGAGTCAAAATGTGTAAAATTTTGGGATATTTATGTTGGGTAATGCTACCCCTACAAATGCATTACACACTATTTTATACTAGGTGTATCTAAGCAAAAAAATAAAGGGTCAATTTGCAAACATCTCCCCAACTCTTTCTCTCTCTTTTACACCGTAACTCTCTCCCCCCTCTCTTTCCCAAAACAATTTCTCACTCTCTCTCGCGCGCGATTTCGCTGAAAAAAATCTTCACCCTCGTGTTGGGTCGGCTTCCTCCCTCAACTCCGGCGAGATCGCACTTTAGGTTTCTCTCTCCTTCCTCTCGCGTCGGGTACAGATCCCTTTCTCAATTGTTGTGACTTGGTTTTGTATTTTTTTGGGTTTCTCCCTCCTTCCCCTCGCGTCGAACGTTATTGATTGCAGCTTTTGGGTTTGTCAATTTTCTTTTGGGTTTTTGTTGGTTTTTTTTGGGAAGATATATGCTTTCAGTCATTTTTTTCTCCCCATTATATATATATATTTGTGATTTTCTCAATTGATTTGTAATTTTTTTTTCATTTTTTTCCGTATGCAGCTTATGGGTTTTTTGTTTCTCCCCATTATACATGTTGTTAATAAGATGTGCAGTTGCTACTTTGTATGGATTACTTTTAGTAAGTTTTGAAATGTTTGAGTAAATGTTTGATTATTAAGTTACTTTGATTTGTAAATTTGGTGTAATATTTTTCTTTATTGGATCGGCAATTCTTCAAATGACATCAAGCAGCTATTCATCTACCTCTTCAAGGTCTGACTGTGTGTAATTGTGAAAGGATGGCTGTACTTAGGATTTCATGGACTCAAAAGAATCCAGGAAGAAGGTTCTGGACTTGCAGACAACATAAGATACAAAGTGATTTTTTCACCTTATTGTTTCTATAAAATGAGTATGACAAGTAGGGGATTTTTGTTGCAGGAAAACGGAGGTTGCATATTTTTTTTCTTGGTATGATGATGAAATTTGCGCTAGAGGTAAAGAAGTCATAAAAAGTCAGAAGGAGATGCTGAAAAATCTTGAAGTTGAGTTATGCAATTTTCATCATAAAGAAGAAGAGTATGTAATGGAGATTAGCTTGTTGAAGGCTAAGGTTCTCGAGTTGGAGACTAAAAATGCTGAAATAGAGTTGCAATCGTCAAATAAATATGCTAATAAGGGAACTTTCTTGTACTTTTTGTTGATTTTTGTTTTGATAATTGTAATGGCAATAATATGTAAGACATAGGGTTTTGCCATGGCATGTAAGACAATTGTATTTGCCATAGTATGTAAGACAATGTTATTTTGCAAAATAATATATGATGATCGCTCCAACACATGTGGCTAAATAACATACAAAATAATTCTACATGGACAAGATAGTTGATCATTTAGAGAACAAAATAGTTGCATTACATGGACAATATATTTGATCATCCAGATAACAAAATAACATACAAAATAGTTCTACAAACTAGTCTCACGTAGCATAAAAAACATACAAAAGAGCTCCACATATTATAAAAAAACAATTCCACAAATGGATTTTGATAATCCATTAAGTACCCCACGGAGAATTAAGACCATGTGTGTTCGGTGCTACTTGTGTTGAATTTCTTGTTGCGGATGAGGTACCACTAGTCACATCATTACCTCCACCAATAGGCCAAAATGGATTTTGATAACCCTAGCAAAGAAAGAATGCAAAATGTATAAAGAAAACAGTGATACAAATGACAAAAACAGATGACAAAACATTAGCTTAATTAATTTTGATAATTGCAAAGGCTAACCTGCAATGTGCATGAGGTAAGGGCTCTTAAAGGGCTCTCAAACAACAACAGATGACAAAACAGTAGCTTTATACAGTAGCTTTATACAAATTTTCATTGACAAAACAACAACAGACTCTTTAAAATTCCAACAAACAGGTGAGAAGATCAAACATATCACTTCATTTCTGAATTCCCTTACAAGAGATCTACCCCGGAGCCAAAATTTTAAAATTTCTAGACAACGCCATCCATCTTATGATCACCAAAACGTAAAGCAAAGTCTCTAACAGTGCAAAACTACCGAACTAAAGGAAGATGCACACCACACACACGCAAAGCAGATACAGTAGGTGTTTGAATGACATAATTCAAAACAATCATACCTATCATTTAATTGAATAAAACAACTGCCAAAAAATACAAGAAAGGAAAAGTTCATTCCCAAAATATGTTTTATTTGTTTTTCAACTATCTTCATATACATTATATATCACCAAAATATTTTGATTGAAGAATGAATGTACAAAAATTGATAAACTAACCATTTGTATACCTGAAATTGAAAGTTTCCTCCAATTCCCATATTTGGTTGAAATACAAAACTTCCCCCTATTCCCATATTAGGAGTTCCCACAAATGGAGTCAATGGACGCATGTTTGTCGAGGCATCAATCTTCTTCTTTTTTCCATTTGATTTTCCTTGCACTGCTTTTTCAATATTGCTAACTCTCCTATTAGTTGGGGGTCGCTCTTTACTACGAGTAACCAATAGATCAATTATATTTGTTCCCTCTTTTGAATAGACAATATCATCCGCAAATGATTTCGAAACATTACAAGTATTTAAAAGTACAACACAATCCCCACAAATTTTAGCCTTCTCTTGTAACCTCAATTTCATCGACGACACTTGTGTCATCACGTCGGTAAACCAATCTTCAGAATTTGATGCCACATCAGCAACCTCAGAGAATTCATTGCACATTTTATCATAACGAAGTTCTTAGGGTATGTTCGTCCTGTCATAACCGATCCGAATCTTAGTGTGCCTCCTTTTGACATTTTTACTCCACCTTTTTAGGACATACTTGGCAGGTACTTCATCATAAATCTTTTTCTCATCATATACCTTAAGTTGATGCCTACACATTATTCCTTTGAACTCAAACAACCTGCAATTACATCTAACTTCCTTGGTATCACTATCAAAAACCAACTTGAAGGTTACATCTAAGTATTGTTCTTTGTGTTCTTTAAGTTTAATACGTTCACCTACTTCATATTCTGAATAGGGAATGCCTTCACTAATCACAGTCAAATGACAACGAAGCTTCCCAACTATCTCTAGCTAAAACTGTCTAAATTTCTCCCTTGTGTAAGCGCTCTGAAAAAGTTTTTCAATCTGAAAAGTAGTTACAGTTGAGAAGGTTGTGTTATATGAATTGAAATCTTCATTCCTATCAATTTCCATCTTTTTCGCCAAAGCATTTTCATATTGTTCCACAAAGTGTTTCAAAGTGGTCTTCGAATTTACAAAATTATCAAAGAAAGAGTTCATACTTTCACTTCGTTGAGTTGTTGACATTCCCGCCCAAAAAGTATCCTTCAAAAATGCAGGCACCCACCGATGCCTCTCCTCATACAATCCAAGTAACCATTCATTGCTTTCTAAATGATATCTCTCAACAAACTTTGCCCAAGCATATTCAAATTTAACTATTGTTAATGAGTCGTGAGCAGCATTTTTCATGAAAAATTTAATTGATTTGTAGTCCTTATATCCTTTCAATTTTTCAGGCAACTTCTTCATGATATGCCATAAACACCATCGGTGTCGCGCATTAGGAAAACATTCTCTATTGCTTTTTTCATGGCTCTATCTTGATCCGTGATTATTGCATTCGACGGACACCCAGACATGCATGTAAGCCAAGATTCAAATAACCATGTAAAGGTAGTCGTGTCTTCACTTGAGATCAGAGCACACCCTAATAATACTGAATGCCCATGATGGTTCACTCCTACGAAAGGCGCAAATGGCATGTCATACTTGTTCACGAGATATGTTGTGTCAAATGTAACAACATCGCCAAATTCTTTAAATGCTGCCCTACTTCTTGCGTCTGCCCAAAAAATATTCTTCAGTTGCCCATTTTGATCCAAATCCATCAAATAAAAAAAGTCGAAATTATCGTTTTGCATTCTAACAAAATAGTTGTGCATTGCATTAGCATCACCCTCCCCAAGTTGTAAACGCCTTACTCTATTGATATAATTCTTGGCATCTTTCTCCGTCATTGCCAACTTGTCATGCCCCCCTGCTTGAACCAAACATGAATTGAAATTCTTGTTTATTCTAATTCCAGCTTGATCATTCACAAGAAGTCTTCTTCGTACATGTGGTTCGATATATCTATTGCACTTGTAATACCGCGATTTACCTGGACTCATTACATGATTATGACTAAGTTTAACTGCTTTGACAAACCACTTTCCATTACGGTTATACAATGCTGAAATCTTAGCTTTACAACCAGTTTTTGAATTCGGGTGCATGTGAAGTGGGTCGCTTGATTCACTCTTTGTCATTCCGCAACGATTACACGAAAGCAACACATATGTTAACATACCTTCTACTTTTTTGGTCGATCTTTTACATATGGCAAAACCTTTTTGCTTCGCATAATTTGCATAAAAAATCATCATTTCATCCACCGAATTAAACTCCATTCCAATCATCAGTTCAACAATCGCAGTCTCGACAATCAAATCTTCTTCCCTATCATCAATCGCAACAATATCCTCGTTGTAATTGTCGTTGTCGATATCCTCGTTGTCGTTGTCATTGTCCATGTCAACAGAACCGCTTGATAAAAAAAATGGAGTTTCAGTCATTTTTTTTCTATCCCAGATTGACAAAAGAAATGGAATGTCATAATGATTAAAGAAAGAAATAAATTACTACAGATTGGAAAAAGAATGGAGCTTCTGGAATTTACCCCGAGTGAATATCCATTTGAATCGTAATATTGTAAAAAATAGAAAAAAAAAAAGTCACAGCAATTGAGAAAGGGATCTGTACCCGACGCGAGGGGAAGAAGGGAGAAAGCCAAAGTGCGATCTCGCCGGAGCTGAGGGAGGAAGCCGACCCGATGCGAGGGTGAAGATTTTTTTTAGCGAAATCGCAAGAGAGAGAGTGTGAGAAATTATTTTGGGGAAGAGAGAGGGAGAGAGTTACTGTGTAAAAGAGAGAGAAAGATCTGGGGAGATGTTTGCAAATTGACCCTTTATTTTTTTGCTTAGATACCCCTGGTGTAAAATAGTTTGTAATGCATTTGTAAGGGTAGCATTACCCATTTATGTATGGATGAAACCTCACCGTGCTCATTGAAATATAGTTATTCTGTTTTGCTATAAATTTAGCAACAATTCTTTTGATACGCAAAATATTAAAATTAACATTTACTCGAATACATTCGAGTCATATATTATACTTTTGAGTAATAAAATTTTTAGTAATCTTACAAAATATACAATATCGAGTAAGGTTAACATTCGAGTAACACGAATGAGCAAATTGAGTAACACGATAAGAAACTCAGTAAAGGTCAAATTCAATAATTTGAGTATCAAAAGAGTTGGTGTTAAACTTAGAACAAAAAAGATACCATTATATATAAAAGGGCATAGTTATCTATTCTCACTTTATATATTATGATATATTGTAGAAGTGTCCTCAAACACTAAAAAAAAGTAAGTATCCATTTTTAGTACATCTTCTTTTTTTTTTCGAAAATGACGTTTTACTTCTTATTACACCACAATGGTATCGTCCATGGTACATTTCCATATAGTGCATTCACTGCCGGATGTACTATATGTGGCGTGCATTGACGGTGCAGATTGATGCATTAGATCTGCACCGTCCATACACGCCACGTGTAGTGCATCCGGCAAGGGATGCACTACATGGGAGTGTACCATGGACCCAACCCTCCACAATTAGACGTGCCCAACGCTGTGTCCGGTCCGGTCGGTCGGACCACGGCAGACGCCGGTCGGGCAGACAGACCGGACCCCACCCGTACATGTGAAATGTACGGGTTGGCGGGTCGACGGGTCGGCCACGGGTCCGGGTCCGGGTCCGACCCGTCTCAATTTTTTTTTGAAGTATATAAAACTTTTATTTGTTATCATTTTATACACGAAAAATAACTATATGTGAACAAGAAAATCATTTGAAAAAATTAGCTTGTATTTAATTTTAAGTTTTTACTTAAAATTAAATTGCCTACGTATCCTCGTGAGGAATCAAAGCTCCACGTAATTCTTTTACTTGAGAAGAGTTAAAAAAATGGCTTGTATTTAATTTTAAGTTTTCACTTAAAATTAAATTGCCTATGTATCCTCGTGAGAAATCAAAGCCCTACGTAGTTCTTTACTTACCTGACTTACCTTACTTACCTTTAGTCGAAGTCAATGTCGTCGTCGTCTTGATCATCGGTTTGACTCATTTGACTAGACTCTCCTTCAGTAGTGCCTTCTTGATAGGCATCTTGGTCCGCTAATAGGACATCCCACTTATTTTCTTGATCTCGTAACTCGGCTTTTGTTGCGTCTTTAAGTATCATTTGAGCGTCGAGATTTTTTGGCGTCATTCGGGATCTCCGCTCGTCCAACATATAGCCTCATTCACTAAAAACATTCTCAACGGGGACTGTGGATGCGGGCACTGCAAGAATTTCTTGTGCCATAATGAAAAGTATGGGAAATTCGGTTTCCCTTCTCTTCCACCAATCCAACAGATCAAATGTACCTGCATTGTCATCCTCCGGCACAAAACTAGTTGCATAATATCTACTAAGGTCATTTCTTTGACCGACGTTACTACCACCCCTATTTCTTGCTATATTATAGAGTTGTTGTTGAAATGGGTTAGTTGGAGTTCTGTCGAATTCCATGTTAAATGTATTTGTAGTCCTAGTTCTTGTTTTTTGAGTTTGAATCTTATCACCATATTTAGAAGAATATTCAGAAAAAACAGTTTCTAAACTATTTTTCAAATCAATTTTTACTTGTTCGACGTCAGGAATATTTTCAAATAAAGTTTGACTTTCAACACTATCCATAATATTAGGAAAACCCAAATTTTTAAGAATATTATAATATATTTCAAGTAATTGTTCTACTTGAGCTAAATTCAAATCGGGAGATAAAACAGCACTAATCAAGGAAACATCATGAATACGATTAAAGTATTTTAGCCATTTTAAACACATATCGTAAATAGCATTCAATAATCTTTCGGATTTAATACAAGCATCCATTTCAGATACAATAAAACAACAATGAAATAAAACTTTAGGAGACGTGAGATAATAACAACCACTTAAATATTTAGTTGCATTTTCAAAAACCCTTGATAGTTTTATTAAATCTTTCATCCCAATACGTTGGCAATAAATAAAATCCTTCTACGCGAAAATACGTATCAAAAAATTCACACAATAATTCTTTATATTCATTAGTTGAATTTAACATCTCATAAGTTGAGTTCCATCTATGTTTTACGTCTGGAGTAAAAAATTTGGGTTGCATTTATTTTGACTTTAAAAATTTTACCCATTGTCTAGCTAACTTAGTACGATTATGTAAAAACAAGACACATTTTCTAATTGGATCTATTGCCTCATCTACAAATTTTAATGCATCTTGTACACATAAATTTAGAATATAACATATACATCTAGTATGAAATAATCGATCCGCTAAAACAGGATTGCAAGCTTGTATTAAAGCTGGTACACTTGCAGTATTAGAACTAGCATTATCAAAACCAATTGTGAAAATTTTATCTTTTAAGCAATAAAAAGTTAAAATTTTAATAATTGCTCTAGCTATATTATCTGCACTATGTGCACAATTAAATTTTTTAAACGCAAGTAATCTTTTGTATAAGTTCCAATTTTCATCAATCCAGTGTATAGTTATTCCCATATAATCATTTTTTTTATTTAAAATTTGTCCAAGTATCTGCAGCTAAAGAAACTCTATGATTTATAGATCTAAAATAAGCTCGTAGTGCAAGTTTATGTTGTTTGGCTAAGTTTATGTTGTTTTGCATCCTGTATTCCCAACCCGTACTATCCGCAAAATTAAAAGGTAAAGATTCTTGTGCACATAATTTTGCCATTTGTTCTCTAGCAATTTTTTCATTATATTTATAAAATTGAGATTCAGACATACCTTGATTGCCGACTGGCCCGGCTCCAGTGGAAGGTTGGAAGTTGAGTTGACTTTGTGACTTTTGTTCTCCGTGGACCGAGGCATGATTATTCTCAAAATGCCTTTTAAAATTTCCATATCCATCCCCGACTTTATACGGATACTCTTTCGAGCAGTAGTTGCAAGATACCTTCATCGAACCATCCGATATTTTTTCCTTTTTAAAGTGTTTTGAAAAAAGTTCGGATACCGGTTTCTTTTCTGCAACAGGGGCACGCTTCTTTCTTGCTTCCTCTGCCTTTCACATTTTCTTCCTCCTCGGACGATAACTCTTCAACATAAGGAGGTTCTTCTTCAGCTTAGCTTGCCGCAGGACGCTTCGACTTTGATTTTTGTGTTGGAGTTGGTACGCCATGAAGTGTGCACTCGAATGTTGCATATGTTTGATTTAACATAGCTTCATCGATTTCATTGTCCATTTCTTCGTCAATGTTTTGCAGTTGTTGACGATTCGGGATACGTCGAAATCCCCGGAGATCAACTTCTTCTTCACTGGTAGTTGTTGTACTACCGTAATAGATACTTTCATGTATAGCATCATATTCAGCTTCTTGACTTTCATTTTCAAAACCGGATGGAGTTTGGTTTTGGGGCTCCCGAATAATTATTCCAGATGGTTTCTTCGATTTGCCCCAAAGACCCATTCGCTCGAACTTGGACATTTTGGATTTTTTGGGAGATGTAGCAATACCCTTTCCCTTGTCAGAACTCGACATAATGATTAAATGCGAAAAAAAAGAGATATTAAGTAGTATAGCAATTAGCAATGAGAGTTTGAGAGATAGATAATATTGAAGGTGTGAAAAAAATGTGTTGAGTAGTGAGGTATTTATAGATAGGAATTTTTTTTTAAAAAAATATGCACTAGCCGTTAGACCCGCCGGGTCCGGGTCCGACCCGCCGGGTCTAACGACCAATTTTCAAATTTTTTTTTTTTTACTTTTCCGCCGGGTTGACGGGTCGGACCCGGCGGGTTGCCGGGTAGTAAAAAAACTAAAAATAAAGAATGCCCTGAGGACAGCCTCTAGCCGGGTCACAGTGTAACACCCCCAAGTTATTCAGGGATATTACAGCGCCGTAAGCCCCGCCGTGGGACCCACAAGGCTAAACATACGCGGAACCATAAATTTTGACCGACAAGGTCTAAACACAATGGAATGAAAAACGATACAAAGGTATTCGAAATATCACCAATGTATTCACAAACATCACAACTCAATTCAATACTACGGCAAACACAGGCCGGAACATCAAGGAAAAAGGAAAACAATACTCGAGTATTCAATAGCCAATCCAGTACAACAACACTGAACGGGAAACTCCAAAGAAGATAAAACTGGAAGAAAGACACAGTATCACACTTGCCCACCATCTTTATGCCGACCCGATACCTGCCCGTCCGCTCTCCTGGAACCTGAAATACATGAAACGTATTTCCCCCATAAAGGGGTTAGCCGTCGAATAGCTAGTGCAAGTATAACAGTATGAAACATAATACTTCTCGACAATAAAGTAAATGTAATCCGTCAATTCATCAATATCCGTCAATTCATCAATATAAGACTAGTATTCCGGAATAACTAAAATCTCAAGACGTATGTGAATGCCGTAAAAACGGTTCGTTCATATCATACGCCGTTACATGTAGGAATGCCGTCAAAACGGTTCGTTCATTACATGCCAACATTATTTCATATGAATGCCGTAGAAACGGTTCGTTCATATCAACCATGGAATCGCACTGCAGGCTACGAAACCCTCGAGAGGACCATAGGCCCGTCCCGGAGTGGCTAGAAATAATCATACCATCAATATTTCATACTTTCAAAGTCGAGAACGTACAATCATAAATGTATACTTGCCTTTGAGACATCGAGAAATCGAACGGAGGAAAGGTATGAGTTCGGTAGGTCCGAGAACGCGCTTCCGGCACCTAAACGATTCGCAAGGAATATGATAATCAATTATCCATATTCAAATTACACGAAGAAACCCCGAAACCCGTCTACGATTCATAAAAATATACGGATAATCACTAGAGGTTGGAAAAATCGTCCAAATCTCACAAGTCCGAAAACGACATAATCTAACCCGTAAAATCGGAAGAAAACACTCATACGGTATGGATATATATCAAAATCTCAAGGTTCTCAAGCTTCAATCGGATAAAACGGACGAATCTACGAAAACCCCCAAAAACCAACACAAAATCAAAGTGTTCTTGAATAATCTTTCAATAATCCGATGAATACCCAATCATGTTCATAATCACGCATATATCACCTCATACACCATGATTTTATCATCCAAAACGTCAATACCCACACAAAATCGAGAAGTCAAGATGTCGAAGAAATTACCTCTTGAATACCCAAGCTCTATGATCCAAGGAATACGCGATAGATCGACTATCCGGGCTTCCCAACCGATTGAAAGTGGTAAATCTTCAACACACAAGTGATAGCTATGAAAAGAGCTCCTCTCTCAACTCTCTCTCTCGCCAGCGGAAGGAAGAAATGAAGGAAAAGTCTGAAATCTCGCTTAAAAAGCCGATTTATGTAGTTGACCGCATTGTGTGCCGCGGCTCAGCATAGGTGTGCCGCGGCACAGGCCTAAAAATTGTTCCCAGGTTTCGGCAGTGTGCCGCGGCTCAGCTCAGGTGTGCCGCAGACCGCACAAAGCGGGTTTTGGGTGAGAAAGCCACACCGGTGCCGCGGCTCGGCCAAGGTGTGCCGCGGCAATGACTCAGCAGGTGCCGCGGCTCACCATGTGTGCCGCGGCACGGCACACTGCCGCTCGGCGAATATAGGAAATGTGTGTGCCGCGGCGCACACTCCTTGTGCCGCGGCTCACACCCCCTTCGGGTCCTAAAATGATGGAAAATGACCCGGAAAGAGAATAAGAGTAATAGGATTCAATGTCTGGGCAACAATAACACGAAAATAAAAGTACGGAAACCCCAAAACGGTGCTTCCAAGCAATGATTACAAGGGTTCGCTCAATAAATCACGATCCGAAGAATATGAAAGGTTTGAAATGACATGACTTTCGACCAGGTATTACATTCTCCCCCTCTAAAGAGAAGTTTCGTCCCGAAACTTAAGAAATAAATAGTTCGGGGTATTCCATCCGCATCTTCTCTTCCGTCTCCCAAGTCGCCTCTTCGACTCCATGCCTCGACCATTGTACTTTGACCAATGGAATGGTCTTATGCCGAAGTTGTTTCTCACGGCGCTCAAGGATCTTCACGGGTTTCTCCGGAAAGGTAACATCCTCGGCTACGTCAATCTCACTGTAGTCGATAATGTGGCTCGGATCTGGTACGTATTTCCTCAACTGGGACACATGAAAAACACTATGGACGTGACTCAAAGCTGGAGGCAACGCCAAGCGATAAGCTAAGTCTCCAACTCTGTCCAAAATCTCGAAAGGTCCGATATACCTTGGACTGAGTTTTCCCTTTTTACCGAAGCGGAAAACCCCTCTGGTCGGCGATACTTTGAGTAAGACGTGATCCCCCACCTCAAACTCCAAGGGTCGACGACGAGTATCGGCGTAAGATTTATGACGACTCTGGGCAGTCAATAATCGATCTCGGATAATAGAAATCTTTTCCTTGGTTTCCAACAACATATCTGGTTCCGTCCCAACTAGCTCAGAAGCCTCGTCCCAACATAATGGCGACCTACATCGCCTACCATAGAGTGCCTCGAAGGGTGCCATTTTGATCGACGCATGCCAACTATTATTGTAAGCAAACTCGATCAACGGCAAGTGAAGCTCCCAATCATTACTCCAGTCTAAGGCACAAGCCCGCAACATATCCTCCAACGTCTGAATCGTCCTCTCTGTCTGACCGTCCGACTAAGGATGAAAGGAGGTGCTCAATCTCAACTCAGTACCCAGAGCCTGATGAACGGCCTGCCAAAAATGCGATACGAAACGGCCGTCTCGATCAGAAACAATGGTCTTGGGGGTACCGTGTAACCTCACGATCTCAGCGATAAAGGTTCGAGCCAATCTATCCGGTCCCCAAGTATCCTTAATACCCAAAAAGTGTGCAGACTTGGTCAATCGATCGACAATTACCCAAATCATATTCGTTCCAGTCCGAGTTCTCGGCATGCCAGTGATAAAATCCATTGAGATATCTTCCCACTTCCACTCGGGAATGGGGAGTGGTTTCAACAATCCCGCTGGTCGTTGATGTTCGATCTTGACCTGTTGACACGTCAAGCACCGTAGTACAAACTCCGTAACATCCTTCTTCATGTTATTCCACCAAAAATTGCGCTTCAAATCTTTGTACATCTTACTCGTTCCGGGGTGGATTGAGTAAGGCGTGGCATGAGCTTCTCGGAGAATCCTCTGTCTCAATTCTAAATCATTCGGAACGCAAAGCCTGCCCTGAAATCTCAAAATGCTATCCTCGTGTACCATAAAGCCTGGAGCTTTTCCTTTAATTACATCTTCCTTCAGTTGAGAAATCATCGGGTCACTCCACTGTTTCCCCTTGATATCATCAACCAAGGACGAAGTAATTTCGAGAGTACACAACTGTCCCTGTACTCGCTGAAGCCACACTTCGATCCCTTGTTCAGTTAAATCCTGACGAATTTTCGTCTGAGACGTAAGAACCTCAAGCATTTGAAGAGATGCCGATTTGCGGCTCAAAGCATCTGCAACGACATTGGCTTTTCCGGGGTGGTAAAGAATCTCCAAATCATAATCCTTTATCAATTCTAACCAACGTCTCTGCCTCATATTTAGCTCCTTCTGACTGAAAATATATTTCAGGCTCTTGTGATCCGTATAAATCCGACACGGTGAATCGTACAAATAATGCCGCCAAATCTTGAGTGCGAAGACAATTGCGGCCAACTCTAAATCGTGAGTAGGATAATTCATCTCATAAGGTTTTAATTGTCGAGACGCAAAAGCTATCGTCTTATCATGCTGCATAAGCACACCGTGCCTTGACCAAGCGTCACTATAAACCGCAAAGCCCTCGCTACCATGCGGTAAAGTTAAAATCGGCGCTGAAGTCAATCGTCTCTTCATTCATCAAGCTCATTGCCTCTCATCCGTCCGGATAAACTTTTCGGTCTTCTCGAGTAATTTTATGCAATGAGCGAGTTTCGAGAACCCTCGACAAACCGACTTGTAATACCAGCAAGGCCCAAAAAGCTACGAACCTCTTTAACATTTTTAGGCGGTGCCCAATTTAGCACTTGCCTCGATCTTCTCATGGTCTACACGAACCCTTCGGCCGAAATCACATGGCCGAGAAACATAACTTCTTCCAACCAAAACTCACATTTTGAGAATTTTGCATAGAGGTGCTCGGTTCTCAAAATGTCTAAAACCAAACGCAAGTGTCGGGCATGTTCCTCCTTATTTAGAGAATAGATTAAGATGTCGTCAATAAAGACGACTACACACCTGTCGAGGTACTCGATGAATATTTTATTCATTAATTGCATGAATACTGCCGGCGCATTCGTCAACCCAAAAGGCATAACTACAAATTCGTAATGCCCATATCTCGTCCGAAACGCCGTCTTCTAACGCCGACTCCTCACCCCGAGTTGATAATACCCGGATCTTAAATCAATCTTCGAGAAAATCGCAGCTCCTTGCAATTGATCAAATAGACCGTCTATACGAGGCAAAGGATATTTATTCTTGATGGTTACTTTATTCAAATTTCACGGTAGTCAATGCACAAACGTAGTGAACCATCCTTCTTCTGCCGATTTAAAAGAACGGCGCGCCCCAAGGCGAAGCGCTCGGTCTCGATGTACCCTTTTTCCAAAAGTTCTCCCAACCGAGTCTTCAATTCCTGCATCTCGGAAGGTGCCATCCGATAAGGTGCTTTAGAAATCGGGCCGCATCCGGCTCTAAATCCACGGAAAAATCTATCTCGATCTCGGTAATCCCGGAGGTCATCCAAAAACATCGGGATATTCATTAACGACCGGAATCGAAGAGAAATCAACTTCAATTCCTTCCGCTTTTCAATGCATAACACCAATAGCCCGCATAACCTTTATTCAAAAGTTTTACGGCCTTCATGGAACTCGATAAGTAACTTGGATGGCCCAACTTACGCCCCAAAACGAGTACTCGTATCCGTCTTTAGTCATCATGGTGATAACCTTGGTACGGTAGTTCATAATCGCTTGATGCCTATCAAGCCAATCCTCGCCGAGGCTCACGTCCGCGCCTTCCATAGCAACTACAATTAAATTCGATAACCAATCCATACCGGATATAATCACCGAAAATCTCTAATCTCCCGTTTCCCATGATTCTATCCCCGCTCTAGCCTCACGATGAAGGGATCGCAAGCAATGACAAGTTATATTCAAACGGTGTACACACTCCAAAGAAATAAAAGAATGTGTAGCACCAATCAAAAAGCACACGGATCGATAAGATAAAATATGGATGGTACCAAGCCACCGCCGTCGGGCTCGTCTGCTCGACGCATCTCATAAACTCGTGGTTGTACCGAACCGACGCTAGAGTCCCCTCCAGCCGTTCGACCCCGTCCCCCTGCCAAAATTCTGCCGAGGTTGACCACCGGGCGTGCCCGAGTGTCCAAAGTCCGATTCGGCTCTAACAATAAGTCGCTCTATGTCCCATCTCGTCCGCATGTGTGACACTTCAACGGTGGAAAGTGGCATTCCAATTAATATGGCTCGAACGGCCACAATTATAGCAAGTCACCGCGCGATTTGAGGTACCCGAAGTGGGACGGTAACTCCTCTTCCCTTTATTAGAACGTGACGATCGTCCGAAAAACGTTAGTCGTCTGTGATTTCGAAAGTTGCCACCCTTAGAGCCGAAAAATTTCCCGACTTTCGCTTCTTCGGTTCTTCAACGGTATCATTGTCGGGCTCAACATATCATGGGCTAAAGCTCGTCACGATACTCTTTCAAAGGTGGTACAAGCAAATCCGGCCATGTACCGCCGCAAGTCCAATTTCATCCGCATATCGAAATAACGGATCTTATCACGCTCGTTACGTACTTGATCCTTCACATGGATTAATTGTTGGTTATACTCCACGATCGCCTGCGAAACGGGAATATCTTGTGGTTTAGCCTCGAAGAAGGCTCGGATTCGGCTCTCTGCACGGCCAAGGACAAAACTCGGCCTCCAAGAGCTCCTTAAATTCATCCCATGAGGCAATACGATCATGTGGCTTGATGACCTTCCACCAAGTAGCGGCCTCCTTAGTGAGGAAATACTGAGCAATCGGTACTTTCCTCACCTCGGGGCAATCAACTGCCTCGAAAATCTTCTCCAATTCTGCTAGCCAATCCTCCCAGCCTAACGGGTCTGTGGCACCGCCAAACTGTGGAGGGTGCATACGGATTACATTCTGGAGTAGGGCATCCGTGTTTGGGTTCGGGTTATTCAGCTGAACAGTTTGGGCCAAAATAGTCATCTGAGTAGCCAATTGTTGAAGTGCATTCGCCACTCTAACATCTACGTTGTTCCCCTGACCGTCTGACTGGTCGTGCTGACTCTCGGTATCGGGATGCACCGAGTTCGACAAACTGGGGTTGGTCGACCCCGCAACTGAACTGATGGAAACGGCCGCGCCACGACCTCTTCCTCGCCCGCGGCCACGACCACGGCCACGGCCCCTACCAGCTGACATGCTGAAGAACACACAAGTCACGTAAGCACAATTCAATCGCGCATCAACAAAGTGTCCGATTCTCAAGAATACCGATAAAAGGAAGCAAAACGAAAAGGAAACACCAGAAGAGTGAGAGGTCTTACAAGTACCGGTCGCACTGTGATGATGGCAGAGTAGTGATACTGTGGACAATTAACGACTCGATCGACCCAAAAGACCGACAGCCTAGGTATCCATAGACCTAAGCTCTGATACCATATTCTGTAACACCCCCAAGTTATTCAGGATATTACAAACACAGTAAGCCCCGCCGTGGGACCCACAAGGCTAAACATACGCGGAACCATAAATTTTGACCGACAAGGTCTAAACACAATGGAATGAAAAACGATACAAAGGTATTCGAAATATCACCAATGTATTCACAAACATCACAACTCAATTCAATACTACGGCAAACACAGGCCGGAACATCAAGGAAAAAGGAAAACAATACTCGAGTATTCAATAGCCAATCCAGTACAACAACACTGAACGGGAAACTCCAAAGAAGATAAAACTGGAAGAAAGACACAAGATCACACTTGCCCACCATCTTTATGCCGACCCGATACACTCGCCCGTCCGCTCTCCCCGGAACTCAAATACATGAAACGTATTTCCCCATAAAGGGGTTAGCCGTCGAATAGCTAGTGCAAGTATAACAAGATGAAACATAATACTTCTCGACAATAAAGTAAATGTAATCCACAATTCATCAATATCCGTCAATTCATCAATATAAGACTAGTATTCCTAATAACTAAAATCTCAAGACGTATGTGAATGCCGTAAAACGGTTCGTTCATATCATACGCCGTTACATGTAGAAATGCCGTCAAAACGGTTCGCTCATTACATGCCAACATTATTTCATATGAATGCCGTAGAAACGGTTCGTTCATATCAAACATGGAATCGCACTGAGGCTACGAAACCCTCGTAGGACCATAGGCCCCGAGTGGCTAGAAATAATCATACCATCAATATTTCATACTTTCAAAGTCGAGAACGTACAATCATAAATGTATACTTGCCTTTGAGACATCGAGAAATCGAACGGAGGAAAGGTATGAGTTCGGTAGGTCCGAGAACGCGCTTCCGGCACCTAAACGATTCGCAAGGAATATGATAATCAATTATCCATATTCAAATTACACGAAGAAACCCCCCCGAAACCCGTCTACGATTCATAAAAATATACGGATAATCACTAGAGGTTGGAAAAATCGTCCAAATCTCACAAGTCCGAAAACGACATAATCTAACCCGTAAAATCGGAAGAAAACACTCATACGGTATGGATATATATCAAAATCTCAAGGTTCTCAAGCTTCAATCGGATAAAACGGACGAATCTACGAAAACCCCCAAAAACCAACACAAAATCAAAGTGTTCTTGAATAATCTTTCAATAATCCGATGAATACCCAATCATGTTCATAATCACGCATATATCACCTCATACACCATGATTTTATCATCCAAAACGTCAATACCCACACAAAATCGAGAAGTC
The DNA here is from genome assembly GCA_033398695.1 of Orobanche coerulescens. Taxonomy (NCBI): domain Eukaryota; kingdom Viridiplantae; phylum Streptophyta; class Magnoliopsida; order Lamiales; family Orobanchaceae; genus Orobanche; species Orobanche coerulescens. The sequence goes on from CM065810.1 coordinate 4,592,334, forward strand.
AAGATGTCGAAGAAATTACCTCTTGAATACCCAAGCTCTATGATCCAAGGAATACGCGATAGATCGACTATCCGGGCTTCCCAACCGATTGAAAGTGGTAAATCTTCAACACACAAGTGATAGCTATGAAAAGAGCTCCTCTCTCAACTCTCTCTCGCCAAATAAGGAAGAAATGAAGGAAAAGTCTGAAATCTCGCTTAAAAAGCCGATTTATGTAGTTGACCGCATTGTGTGCCGCGCTCGGATAGGTGTGCCGCACAGCCTAAAATTGTTCCTGTGTTTCGGTGCCGCGGCTCACCAAAGCCGCAGACCGGCACAAAGCGGTTTTGGGTGAGAAAGCCACACCGGTGCCGCGGCTCGGCCAAGGTGTGCCGCGGCAATGACTCAGCAGTGTGCCGCGGCTCACCATGTGTGCCGCGCAAGACTGCACACCGCTCGGCCAAATATAGGAAATGTGTGTGCCGCGGCGCACACTCCTTGTGCCGCGGCTCACACCCCCTTCGGGTCCTAAAATGATGGAAAATGACCCGGAAAGAGAATAAGAGTAATAGGATTCAATGTCTGGGCAACAATAACACGAAAATAAAAGTACGGAAACCCCAAAACGGTGCTTCCAAGCAATGATTACAAGGGTTCGCTCAATAAATCACGATCCGAAGAATATGAAAGGTTTGAAATGACATGACTTTCGACCAGGTATTACACACAGGAGGAGGAATCTTTCTATGTATAAACTAAAAATAAAGAATATTTAATAAATATATTAAAAATTAAATTCTTAATTATATAAACCGGGTCCGAGGCGGGTCGGGGGATAGACATCCTGGCCCCGGCCCCGGCCCGGGTTTCATGTAAGCGGGTATACCCGCCCCCGGCCCCGGTACCCGGTTTGGCGGGGAATCCCCAGCCCCAATCGGGGCGAGTCGACCGGGTTCCCACCTGGTCGGGTCAAAATGCCATGCCTAATTCTGCCATCTTCGTTTTTCCAGCACAACTGCAGAAAACAATTGATCACCAGATATCGAATCGTAGGTTCGTCACCAAATTTTGAGAGTAGCTTCCTCACATCTAAGGGAAGATTTTGACCGTTGGGATCTTCATTTTGAGGCCTGGAGGTCGAGAGGTAGCAGCTGGATAGAAGCAGTTTTCTGGGTGATGTTCTTCTTATCTTTTGTTCTTGATTGTGTTAGGAATATGCCCTCGAATGTCACTCAGGGGATGAGAGAGTAGGAGCATTGTACTTGTAATTATGGAATAATTAATAAAAAGGCAATACGATTCATTCACTGTTTATTGTATTTCAAATGCATTCTTGATTTGGTAAATATTGAAGTGAAATCCATGTAAATAAATCGAACATTCTATTCTCGTTATCGGATAAGAGAAAATGCACTGGAAGTGTTTAAAGTTTATTTACGTAAATCGTTCGTAAGTCAATAAACTTAAATGGGTATTAAGTTTTAAGTAAGACTTGTATAATTGATGCTAGGACGTGTGCATGTCTTGATAGCATAGTTATAAGCATATTGGTGGGACCAGTATACTCGAACACGTCTCATACTTGATTCAGTCACACGGTATTCACTCTCGGAGAGTCGATGACGAATCGAAAGGTTGTGATAGTATACGTGGACCTTTGACTTGAGGGTTCAGTAGAAGATGTGCCTGTGACGTTTAGTTTGTCATTAGAGTAGTTAGACTCATTTGCTTAATTGTTGAGTCGACCTCGAAGTGCTGACTATACGGGCAGGTAGCAGTCTTTACTATACACCAAGATAGGATTCTATCTCCTGTTAGTGAGCAGGTGAATGTCCTATACGGTTAATGGTAAATAAGATCATAAGTCTTTGGCCAAAGCATTATGATCTAGTCGTATTAGATACACTAGTAATCAGTCGGTCTTGATTTGCATTAACACATGTATAGTGTCTAGTCAACAGTAGGGTTTGATTTTTTCGTGACCCGAAGACTTGATCGGGACATCTGATGAAGGGTCTATACTTATATGGTATTCACGACATAATGGTTCTTGAATGATCCCTTCATTCGTTTTCAGTCGGGGTTTTACAGTGCGGCCCGCTAGGCTGGCTAAGTGCTGCCCGCACTCATTGGTTCCTCCCACTGCCGGCTGAGACGGACCTACAAAGTCGCGCACCAGGATCGTTGACGGATTAATTAGAATTTATCATCTCTATATTAATATTAGATATTGGATATCTAATTATGATTTATTGGATAAATCAAATAGCGGTCTTATGAATTGAAATTAAGTTACCGGGTAATTAATTTAATTCATAAATTATATTTCTTATAGAAATATATTTGTATTTGATATAATTAATTAATTGAATTAATTAATTAGTATAAATACATTGGAGATAAACCGGAGTGTATTTAACGGAGTCGTTTGACGAACGTCCGGTACACGAGTCGAGTGACTCGGCCCGTTTTCTTGGAAATTTTCTAATGGGCTGCCCCCCACCTTCCTCTCTCACATTGTGTGTATTTGTTTTTTAATAAGTCATGTTACTTAAGATTCTTAATTATTGATTTGATTATGTGATCTTATTAAATCAATTTTTTGTCATCTTAAAAGGTCACATGATATCTTATAAAAACAATACACCACAAACTCACCCCATAATTATTTTTCTTGAGCAACTCATGGCTAAATAGAGAAGTGAGGAGAGAGAAATTTCTTTGTTCATATTTTTCATCTTTGAGGTGGAAGAAAAGAAAGAATAAAACAAGAGAGAAAAATTCCTACGAGTTTTTCCTAACCGTGTTCTTAGAGAATGGAGTCTCGTTGATTTTTCCGGTCAAGTTCCATCGGGTGGTGACGTAGAGACATCGTGCTTTCGGTGTTTGGGACGAAGGGATTTCGTGCTCGTGTTCGTGAACAACATCAACTTACGAAAATATTATCAAAGGCTTCAAGGGTATGGGACCTTAATCCCTTTATCTTCGTTTTTTTCTTTTCGTATATACATTACTCAATCGATCCTGTTTGGGATTCTTTATTATTATCCCGCTGCGTATTCGTTTTTGTTTTCGGAATCCCAACACTGATATCAGAGCGATGTCAACGATACCGTATATACGATTTTTTATGCATTTTGAATGTTTTGGTTGACGTTTATGATTTAGAATCATTATTGGTATAATCGTATATATTTAAATTGTTTGTTGTAACATCACATTTTGGAAACGAGCTGGAAAAACGAGCCGAACGGAGGTCGGACTCGCCGTGGTCGCCGAGTCATCGCCAGCGGCACGGCAGGTGGTGGACATGGTCACTGCTACCAGACAGAGCAGTGTGACTCGCCTCATGAGTCACCCTCGGCCAGCCCCCTTTTTCGGCCACTGCCAATCACCAAACCCAGGCCCCAAAGCAGTAACAATACGCTCCAAGAAAGATTGGAGAGCCCCATCGAAAGCGCGCTGAGCCCCCTCAAAAATGCAAGGAGGACAAGTACGTAAAGCAAAGTAGAGTTTAGAAACTCCGGTACATGCCCTAAGTAACAACAACTCACACTGAGGATCTTCTAGTTTAGCAACCTTATCCATAAGCACAATGGTCTGAGTCACCCTCTGCATCACAAGCTCACCACTAAAAACAAAATTAGAACTGGCGGGACCACCAAGCAACCTAACACCATGCAAACGTCAAGCAATATTAGGGGGAAAGACACCCACAATCCTGCTACGAGGGTCTTCTATAGGCCGGAAGACTTCAGTTTTTTCCACGTTGAGATGTAACCCGAAACCAGGCCCTTCCTCCATAATCAACTGCAGAATATTCCCCACCACCAAAGTGTCACCAATAATAGTGCCGTCATCTAAGTACCACGCCTGAAGACATACATCAAAAACGTCTCTGATTTTACACACCAGGGGTTGTAAAACAAAAGCAAAAAGCAGAGGACCAAGGGGATCACTCTGCTGCACCCCTTTGAGACGACCATAAGGTGTGTTCCCCATAATACAATATGGCTGGATTAGAGTAGCAGAATTCAACCCAACGCGAAATGGCCGGACAGCGAAGATGAACTTCACGAAACATGACCGCTCGATCAATTAAATTGAAGGAATTTTGAAAATCCACCAACAACATTGAAAGACCCACATCAGTACCGTGATCCTCAATCAACCGATTCACAGCATGAAGAATTGCCTCACCACCTGCAGAAACCCCAACACCAAATTGAAGGCCATCAAAATAACTTCCCAAAGACTGTCCAACCATAACAGCACCGAGCTTCGAAATCAGACGCCGCCAAACAGTACCCACAGCTATAGAATGAATTCCACCGCCGGGCTTGACAAGAGGTGTGAGAGGAGCACTAGCAATATACTCTCCCAAATCCATAGGACATTTTCCATCTAGAAAGAGGTTTACCACCCTAGAAATAGAGTCAACTAACTCATTTGAAACAGCCACAACAGCACCACTCAAGCAATCCATAAGGTGTTGAGCTCGTAAACCATCCCTCCTACGTGATGTGCCACGTGGAAAACTCTTAATCCGGTCCAAAACAACAACAGAAGTAGCAATGAGATGATGGTGATCAACATGTATATCAGGCAAGGATGAAGCTGGAGAAGAAGGGTGTTTTGACTGTAAATCCGCAAGAGTGGCCTCATTATAAAGAGCAATGCCAGAAGAAGAAAGAACCCGGACTGCGGCGGTGTAATGGCCATCACAAATCTTCATACAACACTGCTTGATATTACGTTCCTCCAAATCAAGGTCCACGTCAGCATCAAGGAGAGGATCCAGCTGCCAAAGTTTCCCACAGAAGCAACATAATACCACCCGGCTCACTCCAAGAATAAATAGCATTAGCAATGCTCTCTTCTTGTCGTTGTCGTTTTACGCCAGATGAGCACTTGCGATTACTCCTTGGACTAAAAGTTTTAAGGATACAAAGAGGCAACACGAGAATATTAACCCATCAAGAGATGTCTTCAGGCTTACAAATCACCTTATCAAGCGCTCCTTTTAAAACCCGGGAAAAACCAAACGACATTTAGGAGAAATGGATTTCACAGTGCGAAATCATTTAGAAAGCAACCTGTCAAGAAGAGTGACAGTCAAACCACAATCCTGTTCTTGCACTGCATTATCCACATGACTGGGTACATCAGAATTGGGTTGCGGTTTAGAAAGACCATAGAGCACAAACCGAACAACACCATCCCCAACATTAGGCGCGGCCACAAAATCAGAACCTTGACCATGACGACATTTAGAACGAAAAGAATGTGTCTTAAAACAATCCCACAAAGCCAAATCCCCATACGGCAGAAGGTCAACTCAGCCTCAGAAAAAATGGCCAATTCATTGGTTAGAGAGTGCTGTGTGACTACTTGAGCATCGGCCCTACAATGATGATCACGGAGATGAGGATCAAATAGCTCCTAGTAAGCCCACTCCCCCTGCCATCTTGACACCCATTAAGGCCACAAATGGACAATGAAAACGCACCACATCAGTAGGCATTAGAGTAGCCTGTGGTACTCCCAATCAATCAATCAAGAACCAATCAATTTCTGCAATTTCAATCACATATGTACAACCCTTCAACATCAGACACCCATCAATCAGATTTTATAAATTACACCCGATTCAAAGAAGAAAGAAGTTGCCGCTGGCCCGCCGCTGCCTGGGAGAAGAAACACTGTCGCTAACCAGTTATTTCACCTAGAAGAAACGCCAACTGGGAGAAGAAACGCCGCCGCCGCCTGGGAGAAGAAACACCGCCTGGAAGAAGAAGAAAGAAATTTAACTTAACTTCATGTTATTTCAGCTAGGGGTGGGTACAAAAAATCAAAATCCCGATTCCGTCTCGGTTCCATCACAAAATTACTCAGAATGGGACGAGATCCAAAATTAAAAACACTAGGTCTGTCCCGTACCACATTAGAGTAGCTACGGTACGGGACACATGACTAAAACCTGAGGCTCGTTGTAATACCCGTAATTTCGATTTCCGGTAATTTCTTTTTTTTCGGCGGAAGTCCGTTTTGACGACTCGCTCATGACCGTTTCGTCATTCCGAGAATGATTAATTCTGCACTTTTTGTCATCCGAGTTTGTTTCGGTGTTGTTTTGTTGAGTTCCGTGTCTTTTGGCGACTTTTCCGCACTTGAGCTCGATTCTTGCGAATCTCGTCCGAAACTGTTGTTTCGAGTTTCTCGTAAGTTCATTTAATGTTATTATTCATGTTGCGAGCTTTGGTTCGGTGTTTCGATCATGTATCGTGTATTTCGGACGTTTTGGGCCATTTTTGTAATTTTCCAAAGTTTGGGGTAATTACTTCCATTGTCGAATTTCGAGCCTTCGGGTGGTCGGAATCGCGTGTTCTCTTAGCTCTTAGATTCGTCTTTGCGAGTACGTCGTAACCGTACCTTTGATTTATACTCAGGTTCGGGTTTCGGGGTCGTCCGGGCCGTCGGAGTGGCCACGGCGAGTCACGGCCGGAGGAGGGCTCGGCGTGGCCGTAAGGGCCGAGAGTTACGGCCGTATGGCGCCTGGCGGCTTCCGGACGAATGCGCCACGGCCAGAAGGCGCGACGGCACGGCCGTATGGGCCGAGTTACGGCCGTAAGTCATCTGCCGATTCGCCGTAAGTGTCCGGCAGTCTGGCCGATTTTTTTGACGAATGCCGTTACGGACGTAAGGCTCCGAGTACGGCCGTATGGGCCGAGTTACGGCCAGAAGTCACCGCCGTTACGGCCGTAAGTGTCCGGCAGTGACCGGCTATATAAGGCCTGGCAGCCCATTTTTATTCATTTCCTCACTTTTCTTGCGGCTATCGGACGGGTGCGACGGGAAATCGAGTTCTTGGTCGATTATAATCATTTCCAAGGCATTTTGGAAGATTCTTGTTGATTATATCATCATCCAATCCGTGTTCTTCGTCGAATCAAGGTATATTCTTGATTTTCCTTCAAGTTGACTTTTTGGAGAAATTGTTCTTGATTTCGTTCTAATCCGATTTTGATACATCGGTTGGTGTAGTATGATGTTATTAATCTTGTTCTATGGGTTGTATATCCATATATCGAGTTTGTTTAACTCGATTGACGATTCGAGTGTTCTTGGGAATTATTGAACATTTAGTGTTCGATTAAATGTCCCAATGAGTTTCCCTTCGATAGTTTGTTGGGATTTCCGTTGTTTTGGCCTTGATTCTCGTCGTAACCATGTGTTATTGTTTCTTCCGGAGGTTCATAGGTGTTCTAGGATTCCGATGTTGATTCCCGTTTGGTGATTGATGATTCGTGTGGTGATATTCTCGTAATACTCGTGGTGCTATCGCGTTCTTGATATTGTTCGGGGGTTCGGGGCTATTCGACCGCGTCCTATCCGTCGTCTTGTTGCGACTGTGGTTTTGAGGCAAGTATCTTGCCCATACATTTCATGTTTCGTTGATATAATTCTTGATAAATGATTTTATGCGAAATCCAATGTTTAATGAACGTAAAAAGGGATTGGTATGTTCTCGATAAATGTTGTCTGTCAACGATAATTCGTATACTTCGTGAATATGTATTCTCAGAATATGTGTGTTGGTTTGGTATGTTTAAAGATAACATGATCTCTTCGAGTGAGTTAATAGACCGTAATCCTTTGCCGGGGATTACGTATTGTTATTGTGTACTTGTTCGGTAAGAACGTAAGGTGTGTGATATTAGTTGCTACTCCTTGAAAGGAGGTTGTGATGCTTAATGTTGTTTGGCTTCATAAGTGATTATTGTTGTGTGCTTAATGCATGTGATGTGCCTCCGGGTATGATTGTTGAATCTCCGGGATCCATACTTGCTAGTATGGGTCGGGCGTGACCGTAGGGTTATCCAAATTGGGTATGTCTTGCGGGGACTCCGAGGTTCGTGGCTTGTTAGCCCGATGCCGAGATAACTTGTGGGGTTATCATCGGGTATGTCTTGCGGGGACTCCGAGGTTCGTGGCTTGTTAGCACGATGCCGGGATAACTTATGGTTGTGGTTTGATTATGTAAGTATATGTGCTTTCAAATACGTGATCGCGTTACGGTGACATGTGATTTGATATAGTTTCCCTGTGGGTTATTCACTCGGGTTTGTTCTACGGGAGCATCTGAGGTCCGTGGCTTGCTAGCACGGGACGCGAATAATCTGTGGAAACAGGTTGTTATGGTATGATCGGATCGTGGACCCCACTTGTTGTTATCGAATTTATGTTTTGGGAAAATGACTTTTGGGCTGTGTCCCTAAATGTTTTCGAAAGGCCTGAGAATTCTTAAATCCCAATGTATTCAAAACTCCCGAGGTCGTAAAATGTTTTTCACAAGATGTATATCGGGTTTACCCTATCTTTCGATTTAATCGTTTGATTAAGTGAATCACCTCGGGAAGTATGTTTATGATTAACATGTTTTGTGGAGTATGATATGTATGGCTCGTTTTCGTATTTTATACTTGCACTAGCAAAACAGTGGAGTTTTGCTAACCCCCGAGTATTCGGGGGGTGGATGTCTATTTTTGCATTCAGGTTTTGGAGCATAACACAGGGTCGGCACGAAGGATGATGAAAGATGAACGATACTGATCACACGAGGATCCGTTGATGTCGCATTGGTCTAGTTGTATTTTGTTTTCCGCTGCAGTATTTTTTCCCCGTTGTACGGGAGTTTATTGTATTTTGACCCCTGCGTTGGTATGTGTTTGTAATTGAGTTGTATATTTTTATTGAAAGACCAAATCGGTCTACTGAGTCATTTTAGCCTTGAAGGCATTGTCGAGATGTTAAATGTTGTTACTAGCCTGGTAGATCCTCGAGGAGAGGGTCTACGGCGTGTAATATCCCTGAGTGGATTGGGGGTGTTACATAAATGTTATCGGAGCTTAGGTTGTGGAAACCTAGGCTGTCGGGTCAGTGGTGTCTGTTGAGTTTTGTCTCGTTGGATTTTGTCTGACTGAGTCGTGTCGCGACGCGTCGTCTGAGTTGGTTGGTCGTGATTAGTATCGTGGGGCGATCATCATCTTCGTGCGACCTGTGGATGTAAGTCTCCCTTCTTTTTGTTGTGCCTCGTGTGACACGAGCTATTTTTATGATTATTTGTTAAGTGATGGAATCCTCTTATGGATTTTGATTTCTTGATATGTGGTTATTTGACCCTCATATTTCGTTCATATGAGGAGTGGTGTTACTCGATTGTGCATGTTTGACTTTATTTCTTTTATTCGTTGCGTGAGTTCTTTTGTAATGACTTTCGGTATTTTACCGACTGAGTTTTATTTCGAAAACCGATTCCCTTAACCGAGTTTGTGGCATTATGGCCTTGATCGTTTTGGCGAAATTCTTATGACGGTATTTAGTATTTTATAAATGGCTTTTGTGAGTTTTTGAAGTATTACCGTCATCGGCCTTTTTAACGTTGTAAATGGTTTTTAGCCTGGTGAGTTCCGGCACGGGACCCACGGCGCTATAATGTTTTGCGTAATTACCTGAAGTTTTTGGGCATTCTAGCCCATTGAATTATCTTTGAAAACCTTGGGTATCTTAGAAAATTAAAATTCGAGACATACTTTTAAAACGAATTATTTTCTTGCGGTGTTTTCAAGGTGCTTTCTAATGCCGCAATACATTTCAAAAATTTTCCAGTTGAGGACCAAAAACATTTTGAGATATTCTCAAATGCAGTTGCTTAGACCCAAGGGTCGAATATTTTTGAAAGTTTTTCACTAAGAGAAAGTGTCCTCATTTTTATCAAATGCGAAATGGTTCTCCAAAGTCTCGATAACGATGTTTCACGTTTGTGCTTTTTTTTGTTTTGAAATGTGATACTCAAGATCAACCGGTGTTTTTCTAAATTATTTTCAAAAGTAGGTTTTCGTTTTTAAAACCTATCCATTCCCGTTTGAGGGCTGGGTATGTATGTATGATGTTCGCGTTGTCGTTATGATGTTAGCTTCTGAGTATGATCGAATTGGTGGCATGAACGTTGAGGCGTTGCCACGCAATTGTTATACTAGCCCTCTGTGAGAGGTGTGAACTGATATTTACTATTTCTCGCCTCGTGGTGATTTGCGTGTTGACACACGAGTGTGAGCTGTTGAAGCTTGGGTTGGTACGTTCGTGTATATGTGTGATTATTCCATGATGTTTTGTGATTATGTGCTGGTTATCGTTCGGGCCGTTGAGATTGCTGAACGATACCGTCGTTGCTATGATTTTAGTATGCCTGTTGCTTTACGATGGAAATCATTGTATGTGATATGTGTTATGATTTTTCATTGCCTTGAGTAATTACTTATTCAAGATGCCGAGGGGCCGAGGTCGTGGTCGTGGCATCGGACGCGTAGTCGAGATCATCTTGCCGGTGATGATGCCAGACGGTGTCGCTACTATTTTACAGCAGGTAGCTACACAGATGACTCAGTTAACTCAGGCAGTTCAGCGCATTACAGATGTGACTCAGAACACTGGTGCAAACCAGTGGCTTCGGGAGGTAATTCGTATGAATCCCCCTCGATTCGCCGGTGTTGCGGATGCGTTGGGCTGGGATGGTTGGATTTTCCAGTTGGGAAAGATATTTGAGGATGTTGATTGTCCTGAAGAGCGGAAGGTACCTATTGCGCAGTACCTTCTTGACAAACATGCCGCTAATTGGTGGGAGGCTGTTAAGCCTCATGATTGTGATGTCACGTGGGCGGAGTTCCAGGCATTTATGGAAGCTGAGTTCTGTCCGAAACCGATTAGAGAGCAGAGGATTCACGAATTTTATTCGGCAGAACCGCAAGGTGTTTCGAGGTCACAGTTATCATCGACTATAGCAAACAACTCAGTTATGTGCGAGATCGGGTGAGAACCGAGGAAGAGAGGATCTTTCATTTTGACAGACGAATGAAGCCAGAGATTCGCGTGTATATGTCGGGACTTACTTGCACTTCGTTGAGGGACTACCAAGATCGAGCCTTGGCCCGTGAACTAGCTTCGTTATCGTCGGAGCGTGTGCCCGAGTCGAAGAAGCAGAGGAAGTCCAATGACCTTGTGGACAGTGCAGGAGTTGGTGTTTCTAGTTCGCAACGTCGTAGTCTTTCGGCTATGAAGCTCTGTCACTCGTTGCGTGGGACTGAGAGTTCCAAGTCTTCTGCTTTGACTCCTGGTAAAGCCAGGAGGTGTTTTAACTGCAATGTGGCAGGGCATGTCCGTGCACATTGTCCTTCTCCGCCAGTAATGTGTTACAAGTGCGGGCTTGATGGACACCGAGTTCAGTTTTGCGAGTTGGTCACCGAGCCTTCCGAGGCACGGATTTGAGCACTGAAATCAGGACCGACTCCGAGGAGTCCCTGAGGGGCGTGGTCTATCAGTTGTATGTTATGTTATTTTCTTACCCGGTTGTTTCGAATCTCGGAGATTAAGTTCTTTTATTCGAAGTGGATCGTTTTGTGTTTATTTTTTTTGTTTTCTCGACTGTGCACGATGCTTAGTGTTTTGTGATTGTTCGGATAATTGACTTGATTGTATTATCTATTTGATGACGTTTGTCACTTGTTGATTTTATCATCTCTACCGGTGACGTTGTGTTAGTCGTCGTGGAGCGTGTTTTCACGCCGTATATTCCTTTGCGTTGCTTGTAACGTTTTGCCGATGGGCGTAAGTTACGCGTTTCTTGTGTATATCGTTGATTTTTCCTGGCGGGATATTGCTTTTCCCTACTTTTTTTAAGTTTCGGGACGAAACTTCTTTTAAGGAGGGAAGTGTGTAATACCCGTAATTTCGATTTCCGGTAATTTCTTTTTTTTCGGCGGAAGTCCGTTTTGACGACTCGCTCATGACCGTTTCGTCATTCCGAGAATGATTAATTCTGCACTTTTTGTCATCCGAGTTCGTTTCGGTGTTGTTTTGTTGAGTTCCGTGTCTTTTGGCGATTTTTCCGCACTTGAGCTCGATTCTTGCGAATCTCGTCAAATCGTTGTTTCGAGTTTCGTAAGTTCATTTAATGTTATTATTCATGTTGCGAGCTTTGGTTCGGTGTTTCGATCATGTATCGTGTATTTTGACGTTTGGGCCATTTTTGTAATTTCCCAAAGTTTGGGGTAATTACTTCCGTTGTCGAATTTCGAGCCTTCGGGTGGTCGGAATCGCGTGTTCTCTTAGCTCTTAGATTCGTCTTTGCGAGTACGTCAGTAACTGCACTTTGATTTATACTCGTGTTCGGGTTTCGGTCGTCCGGCCGTCGGAGTGGCCACCGAGTCACTACGAGGAGGGCTGGCTCGGCCGGTTACGGCCGTAAGGGCCGAGAGTTACGGCCGTATGGCGCCCGGCAGCCGGACGAATGCCACTTACGGCCGTAAGTAAGGCGATCGGTACGGCCAGATATGGGCGAGTTACGGCCGTAAGTCATCAGATTCTACGCCGTAAGTGTCCGGCAGTCTTGGCCGATTTTTGACGAATGCCGATTCGGCCAGTATGGGCCGAGTTACGGCCGTAAGTCACCGCTACGGCCGTAAGTGTCCTGATGGACTGCTATATAAGGCGTGGCAGCCCATTTTTGTTCATTTCCTCACTTTTCTTGCGGCTATCGGACGGGTGCGACGGGAAATCGAGTTCTTGGTCGATTATAATCATTTCCAAGGCATTTTGGAAGATTCTTGTTGATTATATCATCATCCAATCCGTGTTCTTCGTCGAATCAAGGTATATTCTTGATTTTCCTTTAAGTTGACTTTTTGGAGAAATTGTTCTTGATTTCGTTTCTAATACGATTTTGATACATCGGTTGGTGTAGTATGATGTTATTAATCGTGTTCTATGGGTTGTATATCCATATATCGAGTTTGTTTAACTCGATTGACGATTCGAGTGTTCTTGGGAATTATTGAACATTTAGTGTTCGATTAAATGTCCCAATGAGTTTTCCTTCGATAGTTTGTTGGGATTTCCATTGTTTTGGCCTTGATTCTCGTCGTAACCATGTGTTATTGTTCCTTCCGAAGGTTCATAGGTGTTCGAGGATTCCGATGTTGATTCCCGTTTGGTGATTGATGATTCGTGTGGTGATATTCTCGTAATACTCGTGGTGCTATCGCGTTCTTGATATTGTTCGGGGGTTCGGGGCTATTCGACCGCGTCCTATCCGTCGTCTTGTTGCGACTGTGGTTTTGAGGCAAGTATCTTGCCCATACATTTCATGTTTCGTTGATATAATTCTTGATAAATGATTTTATGCGAAATCCAATGTTTAATGAACGTAAAAAGGGATTGGTATGTTCTCGATAAATGTTGTCTGTCAACGATAATTCGTATACTTCGTGAATATGTATTATCAGAATATGTGTGTTGGTTTGGTATGTTGAAAGATAACATGATCTCTTCGAGTGAGTTAATAGACCGTAATCCTTTGCCGGGGATTACGTATTGTTATTGTGTACTTGTTCGGTAAGAACGTAAGGTGTGTGATATTAGTTGCTACTCCTTGAAAGGAGGTTGTGATGCTTAATGTTGTTTGGCTTCATAAGTGATTATTGTTGTGTGCTTAATGCATGTGATGTGCCTCCGGGTATGATTGTTGAATCTCCGGGATCCATACTTGCTAGTATGGGTCGGGCGTGACCGTAGGGTTATCCAAATTGGGTATGTCTCATGGGACTCCGAGGTTCGTGGCTTGTTAGCCCGATGCCGAGATAACTTGTGGGGTTATCATCGGGTATGTCTTGCGGGGACTCCGAGGTTCGTGGCTTGTTAGCACGATGCCGGATAACTTATGGTTGTGGTTTGATTATGTAAGTATATGTGCTTTTAGTCACGTGATCAAGTTACGGTGACATGTGATTTAATATAGTTTCCTGGGTTATTCACTCGGGTTTGTTCTACTGAGCATCCGAGGTCCGTGGCTTGCTAGCACGGACGCGAATAATCTGTGGAAACAAAGTTGTTATGGTATGATCGGGTCGTGGACCCCACTTGTTGTTATCGAATTTATGTTTTGGGAAAATGACTTTTGGGCTGTGTCCCTAAATGTTTTCGAAAGGCCTGAGAATTCTTAAATCCCAATGTATTCAAAACTCCCGAGGTCGTAAAATGTTTTTCACAAGATGTATATCGGGTTTACCCTATCTTTCGATTTAATCGTTTGATTAAGTGAATCACCTCGGGAAGTATGTTTATGATTAACATGTTTTGTGGAGTATGATATGTATGGCTCGTTTTCGTATTTTATACTTGCACTAGCAAAACAGTGGAGTTTTGCTAACCCCCGAGTATTCGGGGGGTTGATGTCTATTTTTGCATTCAGGTTTTGGAGCATAACAGAGGGTCGGCACGAAGGATGATGAAAGATGAACGATACTGATCACACGAGGATCCGTTGATGTCTCATTGGTCTAGTTGTATTTTCTTTTCCGCTGCAGTATTTTTTCCCCGTTGTACGGGAGTTTATTGTATTTTGACCCCTGCGTTGGTATGTGTTTGTAATTGAGTTGTATATTTTTATTGAAAGACCAAATCGGTCTACTGAGTCATTTTAGCCTTGAAGGCATTGTCGAGATGTTAAATGTTGTTACCAGCCTGGTAGATCCTCGAGGAGAGGGTCTACGGCGTGTAATATCCCTGAGTGGATTGGGGGTGTTACACCCGTAAGGCCCGTCCCGTCCCGCTAAGTTTTTTTTAACCATTTTTAAAACTATATATTTTTATTATTTGTAACCCTTTTTTAATTAATTTTTAACAATAAACTATTTTTATTTTTTTACAATCTGTATATTATAATTATACACGAACCTAATCAACCGATATAAAGTTATTAACCGATATTTTTTCAAAAAAAAAAAAAAAGATATGTTGTATTCAATATTAATAATTGATGTTTTAAAAGTTTAATTTAGGCTATTAAATTAGTTTGTTGATATTTTTCTCAAATTTAGATGTATAAGATTATAGATTTTTTTATTTTTTTAATTTATATATTGAACTTTTTTTATGCGGGACTAAACCCGTCCCATCCCGTTCTGTCTCGTCCCAACCGGGACACGGCCCGCGCGGGATGGAATTCTGAAATCACCAATCCCGTTCCGTCCCGTCCCACTTGTTATTACACGGGACGGGACGTGGGATAACCCCAGGCCCGTCTCATCCCGTCCCATGCCCACCCCTAATTTCAGCTCATGTATATTTAAGATATTTCATGTTAACTTAACTTCATCTGTCCCGCTTAAAGCTCGTCAGATGATGTGATTTTGATATGTTTTTGGCAAATGATTGGATTGATTGGTCAGTGTGGAAGTAGTGATGGTGAGTGTGTGGCGTAGATTGAAAGATAATAGGTATTGATGGTAGGTGTGTAGTGGAGATTAAACGGTATGATTGTGATCGTTTGATGTCAGTATGTTGTAGTTATTAACATAGAGCTTATAAAGGGACAAAAAACATAGGGTAATCGTAAGCTTTGAGGGAGGCAGATACAGTAAAACCTCGATAAATGAATATGATCGGGACGAAGAAAAATATTCATTTAGCGGAATCATTTATCGAAAGAAAATTTGAACATGTTATAAAGAATTGGGACCGGAGAAAATTATTCATTTGGCGAGGTTATTTATTTATCGAACATTCATTTATCGAGGTTTAACTGTAGTAATAGTTTTATTCTGTCGTCGTTGGGGGGTTTGGCCGTTTGGGGGTGGAAGTAGGGAGCTGTCTTTTCCTCTGATGAAGTAGTTAAATGTGAAGTGATGTCATGAGTAGAGATGTTAAATGGGCTAGCCCTAGCGGGCTTCGGACTAAACGGTCCGGACCAAAAAACCCGAATTTAAACGGGCTAGGAAATATCGGCCCTAACCCTAACCCTAACGGGCTTGGGCTAAACGAGCTAAACGGGCTAAATATTTAAAAACTCTATTTTTAATTTTTTTATAAGTCATAAATCAAGAAAAGTAACAATATATTTTATATATATAGTAACAACTATACTATAATATAACAAAAAATACACTTTTATATATATATATATACACACTATATTAACAACTACAATAATAATATATATTATATATAATATTGATATATATTACATATAATATTAATATATATTATATATATAATATTAATATATGTTATATAAATATAGTATTATTGTAAGTTGAAATTAACAATATATATATATATATATATATCGGGGCAGGATGGCTTTTCGGGTTAAACGTTCGGATCAAAAAATCAAATTAAACGCTGTAAAATATCGAATTTAATCCAGTTTTTGACGTTAAGAACGGCCATTACGCCTGGCCCATTTAACATCTCTAGTCATGAGTGTCTAAATGATGATTAATCATTTACTGTTGTAATTTCTCGTTCGTTTCTGGGATCAATAATTCCTCGTATATTGGTTAATTATTACCGGTAAGCCAAGGCAGAAAAGTGTTACTTTGATTTTAGTAAAGCTTCATAGTATTGTAGGTTTTTTTCAGATATTGCGAGTTGGTGTATTCAATCCTTCCCGATTCTTTGATTCCGGATTGAGTAGAGATAACTACGTAATCGTGTGAATGTATGATTCTTTTTCCGGAACACTGACTTGTGCCCCAATTCATCTGGTTCATCTTTTGCCGGTTGACAGCACATTTTTAGATTTGAGTTTTTGTAAGTGCTTCAGCAAATGTTGTTGCGAGAATATGTTTTCTTGGTTTTTGTTCCGGGAATTATTATTCCCGTGATGTATCTTACCTAATACTGATTGTAGATACATAGATAGAAGGTTATAGATCCTTCTAGAGGTAGTAGGATCCTATTAGATGTCTTACCTTATCTAGGAATCCTATGTATGGGCGACTCTCATCAGAATGCCTATATAAAGCGCCTCTATCAGTGTTATGAATACAATTGATTTATTGCCTTTACTTTCTCCTCAAACACGTTATCGACGTAGTATCTCAACCGAGTAGGAAAATTCGTCCAAATTTAGAAATCCCAAAAAAAAATCAAAACCCTAATTCGATCGCGCTCAATCGCACTCTGCCCGACTGCTCGGACTTGAGGAATTGCCGAGGCTCAACCGCACTCGCCCGACTGTCGGACTTGTGGAATTGCGCCGCCACCGCACGTCGCCCTCTCCATCCCGATCGGACTCCAACGTCACCTGCCTCGTCGAACCCAGCCCCCAAAAATCCGACCGCAAACCACCGCCGCGTCGCTGCTCTGTGATGCCCCGCACTAAGATCGCCATCTCCGCCCGCATCCAGAGTCCGGAATAACTTGGACGAATAGATCACCTCCATCCGCGACCAGACGTTGTGCCTCTGTCTCACCTCCAATTTGCAAACCGGATCTGCGATTTCCGACTCACAACAACCCGCTCGGATCGCTGTTCCAGATTCCGGCCCGTTCATACAGCCTTCGACCCGATTGCTGACCCGACCCGATTGTTGACCCGATCCGACCCGCCTGGCGCCCTGCTGAGACGCTTTCACCGACTGTTGCCTAAAGCTACGACCCGATCTGATCGAAGCACCGCCGGACTGTCCAAACAGTTTTATGCACGTGATATTTAATGGTTGAAAACCTAGTGCAATCGAGACAAAACCTATCAAAATCGAAAACAAAAACAAAAACGAGAGACGAGAATTTCTGCGCGTAAATTTTCTGCACAGCGCAATCGTACCAAAATCATGTTTCCTGATTTGTTAACCGTCGGATCGGTGTGAAATTTTGGCAGCACCTTCCCAACACAAATATCTGTATATTAAACGGTGGAGATCGGATTCTGAGCAATATTGACTACTGAATCTGCCGCCGAACAGAAGCAGATTTTTACGAGAAAATTTGGAGATCCGACCTCATCCAATACCGAGCTACTGTACCGCCGCGCTCGAGTCCTTTTTCGGCCAAATTATCGAGCCCAGTAGCCCTATCCGGGCGTTTCTCAACTCTCCATCTTTTCCTAATTAATGATTCATTTGTTCATTGATTTGTACACTTATGAATCTTACATGTTTATGTTTTACGTGTATATAGGAAAATACGTCACTCATGATGATGTGCACGCTATGGAGAAAAAGCCATATTTATCCCATTCAAGGATCAAAGTAAATATAGAACGGAGTACCCACGGAAATATGTTGCTCATATGGAGAGAATCTCCCGTTCAAGGATCAAAGCCTATATGGAACCAAGTACCCGTAAGACTTTATTAAAGTTCCTGTTTTTCAATTCCTCTCTTTTGGGAAATTTTCTTTTTGGGGAATTGGGTGTTTGGGTTCTTTATCTCCCACGCTACTTTGCGGTGGATGAGACAATGAGAGATGGTATCACACTCGGATGTCGAAGTAAACTGTGTGACGGTCCTGGGGGAGTCACGGATAATTGTTGAAAGTCGATATTTGTGGTTGTTGCATACACCACGTTTTGGGTGCGATTTGATGTCGCCGTTTTGTCGATTTTAAACCAACAATTGAAAAAAAAAATGAACATTGTCGGTAACGGTGAAGTTATGACTCGTTCATGATTAGTCACGGATTTGTGACATACAAATGGGACAAACATCGATTGCGACGGATATGTCGTGGTTAAAATCGATTTGTGACGGAATTGTCACGTTGAATTGAGCGACCACCACGTTGGTCTTGACCCAATCCCATACTTGGAAAACTCCATCTTTCATCTTATTAAAATAAAATATTACATGTGGGTGTAGACATGTATCGTCTCCTTGCAACATGATATATGAAAGAATGTACGAGTAATTCTCATGAGTTTCAACATGTAAAGCAATGGCATATTGCGGTAAATACATGAATTCGTTGACCTCGATTATAGTTCGTATGACTATAGGTCCGAATACTTCTCCGAGTATTTGTAAAGGCATGTGCCTTATACATTTGACTATGTTTAGTCGATCTTATTGGATGGTCAAGACGAGTTGGTTATGGTATATTCATTATGTCTCATGGTTCAAAATGCTTAATTATGATGCACCGCATTGCATCCATATAACATGGCTATTATGACGTATGCTTGCAAATTGAGAATTAAAATACTTGGTTGATTGATGCACTTCGGTGGATTTTGTCTACACTTTTGATCATGACTATACGCATCCTTCTTGGTATTTGTTTATGCTTTGAAAGTTCAAACGGAATCAGTGGTTTTTAAACAGCCTTAACTGTACCGACATTCCTACTTTCTCTGCAAGTCTACCAACTTGGAGTTACCGAAAGGATCATTAGTCGAGATAAGAAATCGAACAACCTGCTGCGTTTAAACGCGCATATGGCTGTCATTGCCATGTTTTTGCATCAACACTTATGCCATTGGATATGGTCTCAACCTTGTTTTCTCACTAAACTTGGGAAATACTAAATAGCCAATTAAAACATGCACTGTGATCTGATTTTAAGGATCCGTGTGGTGCACAATATATGGATAGAAAGATACGGAAGTCTAGTTTCCAGAACATCTGACCGTTCGTCCATAGCCTTCCTAACAAGGGAGTTATCTCTGTTTTAGTGAACAAAGGTCAAGCTGCGCGGAATTTTATTTCCAGCGATTGTGCTAACTTTTGTCCCAACCAACTTGGTTCCCATCTTGAATTTGCAAGTGGTCTTATGACACATGTTTTTCAACCTCTTTTTGTCCGAATTTGCCACAGATGATGCAGTTTTTGACATGCGTTGTACGCTAAACTATCATCTTTCAAAAGTTGAAAAACAGTTTCCTTGGGGAAGCCCAAAATACGCACCCTTATAAGAAGGTCGAGCGTGTGCATGGTAGTGTTACACCATGCTTGTGTCGTAATTCTGCCCCTTAGGCATATAACCTTGCCATGTTATGCACTTAATATGATAGATCATTTTGATCATATCTGGTATAAAATCTCTATGGTGTTAGAGTGTTCGCTATGCTCATATTTGTAAAATTTTGCAAGCGAAATTGAGTGCGTATTAAGCTATTTTCAAGGAACACGATATTTTTGGATTTCGGTTTATAAATCCATTGTGACTATGATGACTAAGTCATCACAATCAATGAGTGGTATAATACTCAAGTTGTTGAATGTCGAATGGCGTTTTCTAGTCACATATGTTCCGTAACAATTGAACCATGTTATGACTCGATGATACATATGCCAAAGTGTATCACTCATAGCATCTCATTATGATTTGTGAGAATAAAATCTTATGCATCACTTGTATTGGACATGTGAAAGAAAAAGATTCATGAGTCAATATGGTCCGGCTTGCATCGGTTTGTGTAACCAGAAGATGTATTGGGACATTGACACATTTAGGCTTTAATAGTCCGGAGTTTGGACAATTTGATGATCCACATACCACGGTATTGTCATGGACGTCTTTTTCTTTGAATAAAGAAACTAGTTGGATCAAAGACACCAAAGTACGTTGGTGGAGTCGTGAGCAGGGCTCATGACCAATGATGATATTTATGTCATCCACGTCTTGCTTTCATAAGCATGTGTGACGCCAAAGACCCCCCCGATGATCCTTCTTAGCCATGTTCATTTATTAAAGTCTATTCTTTGGCACGATTAGGAGATGACACCCTCCTATGCTAAAGAGAATAATGTAACGACTCGCATAAGCATGGTGCTGAGTCCTCACTTTTCACCGAGTCCTTATACATACATGATCATAAGTATTAGCCTGGGTGGCTTATGATGCTATGATGGTGTTCACAAATGGTCGTACTCAAGTAATAACATTTATATGTTATGTTGTTCTTTTGACAATGATTGATAAGTTGATGAAACCTGAGTTATGGTTGTCCAACTTGCGGACCAGTCATTGTAAAGGTCGGTTCACCCACTTTTAGACCAAGTCTTAAAGTGAAATTTTAACAAGTACTTCCTAACATCCAAGGCTACCTTCTCACAAACTTCGGTACCATTTGGAGACTTGCAAGGAGGTGAACCACTTAAATAAAGTTTTCACATACCACCAGCCGTCCCAACAACTAGTTCGATGTCATTTCGATCGGTTTTTAACCACAAGGTTGATGGTTTTGGAATCCTAAACACCCGTTTATACATGCTCACGAAAATTTTGAGGTGTTTGGGGCTGGTGAAGGGAGTGAACTCTTCAAGAAAGCACTAGAGGTTCGATAAAACCAACGGCCTATCATCGGTTCAATCGTTTCTTCATGTTCGATCCCAGTGGTGCATGGTGGCGGTTTTGTTGAAATTCTCAAGACCAGTAGCTACGGCTATGTAGCATAGGTCAACATGTCATATTCACCTATACCTATCATCATTCAAATGCTTAGTTACGAGTGTAACAGTATGCATTTTGTTAACTGGATTGTGTTAACACTGAAAAACTTTATCGTCCACATGTTCATGTGCCAAAAGTGCGTCACCACAACGCATTATGACGGGTTATAAATGATGAATATGACATGCGCTTTCACTCATAGTCCGCTTAAAATGTACCTTGGCAGACAATCTCGTAAGTCACTTTGATGAGCCAGTCTTCCCGTCGTTAGGGGGAGATGCGAACGATCATGTTCGAGTAGAACGACTTGAAATTGTCGTAGTTTGTCCCTACTGTGCCTCACCAAGTTCCCTAAAGTGACGAGATTAAATAAATGCTGCAAACATGTCTGCAAGGATTGTGTCCGGTCATGGACGTTCGTCACCTATAAATGGTGATATGGTAACACCACAAATTGTGGTAGATGGTGTTACTAGGCCGTGGATCTCATAGAGTATTGGGATGCCAATTGGTTCGATAAATACTCTCGCTAAGAATGTATGCGAGTTTGGTACATGAAAACTTGATCATATGATCAAATGAACTCATCCGTCTCATGTGATTCTTGATTATAGTCATCATTGGGGGACGCCTCAGTGAATGCCAATCCATAAAGAGTACTCTATGAATAAAGCCGGTACATGAGGACGTGGAATGTAAGTTTAATCGAACCATACTTCGTTGAAAATCTACAACGTTGTAGCCTTGGCCTAAAATGGAAACATATGCGACTCTAGTATAAACAAAGTGATAGCCCTTTGTTGAAGTGGTACCGACACTCCAAAGATAAGATCTATCCGTAAACTTTGTTAAAGCGAGTGAGAGAAGGAGTTAAACTCACCTCATGGCACGAGGTTTCTCATGAACGCACTGGAATCGACTACGATGACACGAAACTTAGTTGTGCTATCGTAATGGATATTATAGCATCCACTATCTTTTCAGTTAGATAGTTTCCCAAAAACTGACGTGCAGCTTGTGGTTAAATCTTATCTTAGTGAGGAACTAAGTTAAGTGATAAAAAGGATCTCTTGGTGGATCAGACTCAAATCAAGTGGCTCCTGACCACGGAGCGCGTCGACAAGTGATTGTCAGGAACGCATACTAAGTATATACTTGATTTGGAAGAGATATGAAGCTTTTGCGTGTAAAACTAAGGGTTTATAGTGATGTACTCTTGTGAGACTAAGAGATTCCGCTAAATCCAAAGTTAAGAATGAAAGGATCTTGGGATACTTGATGATGCGTATTCATCAATCGGTTTAAGGCAATCTAAGGGACGGTTTCCCTAAGAGACGATAAAGTAATGCCTATATGATTCCCAATGACTAGTCGAAGTCATAATAAGACTTTGCTCACTTAAGTGATGATGCAGTCTTAAGAAAAGTACTGTATTATGTACTCATGTTTGACTCGATGTACTCATTCGTAATAATCCGGTAAAGCCAATGTGACGATGGCCTAGTATGCGCTCACACAATGTCTGTGATTGACAAGAAGCTTGAGGCTCGCTCTATCTCGATAAAAAGGACACTTGAAAACTGATACCCGAATCTGCCCAGAATGTGTTGGTCTATCTCCCATATGACCTACAGGGCAGCTCACTTGATGAAAATGGTGAAATTGATACCATTGGAAAGGTTTGTGTCTACTTTCCAAGGAAACCAACCATTTGATCACATCCATCATGTTGAGCGACATATGACTATTGTTGCAAAGTAGGACAGGATATATCCGGTAATTTGCTGAGTCAAATTCGATAGAGCTTTGTGATCTGCTCAGGTCGATCTAGGTTACGTACTGTATGTGAATGAAAAGCTATGGGTGTCTAGTTTTTATAAGTTCTTACAGTTTCGTTGATACCTATTGAATCGAAGAAGTTATGACTGATTTGGTGCATAGAGGTCAAGACTTTAGAAAACATGATAAGTCTTTAGCGACTCTGCACTTTGGATGTGTCGCGCTCTTTTTGTCCTTAGACCAAGGTTTGTTTTTCCCATTGGGTTTTCACTTGGTAAGGTTTTTAACGAGGCGACCTATGAGAACATCCATACAATGATGCGTTGTACTTCTGTTCAACTTAGACCAAGAGATATTTTTCCCACTGAGTTTTTCCTTGGTATAGTTGTGAGGGCAACTTGGCATCTGACTCCTATGATTTGAGGTACTCATCAGGGGGAGTCGTTATGTATACATCAGGGGGAGTATACACGACATGTTATGTTGGTGCGTTGCAATCTTTTCCTCATCAAGCCTTTGTTTTTCCCATGAGGTTTTGTTTTGGCTTGGAATAGGTTTTTACGAAGGCAACATCTTCTGCACCATTGTTGTATTAGTGCTCGACACAGGGGGAGTGTTCCGGGAATTATTATTCTCGTGATGTGTCTTACCTAATACTGATTGTAGATACATAGATGGAAGGTTCTAGATCCTTCTAGAGGTAGTAGGATCCTATTAGATGTCTTACCTTATCTAGGAATCCTATGTATGGAAGGACTCTCATTGTAATGCCTATATAAAGGCCCCTCTATCAGTGTTATGAATACAATTGATTGGCTGTCTTTTACTTTCTCCTCAAACAGTTTTTTATTTTATTTTTTATCCTTTTTTTTTTTATTGAGGGGGAGACGAGAAACTCCCCCACCTGTATGAGATGTCCCTTGACCAGACGGGTGTTAAATCGAGGGATGTGCACTAATGGCAGCCCTGCAAGGGAGAGGACCAACGAGACACGAACCCAGCAACGAACCTTGCAATATTTCAGCAAAGTATTGTCACCACACGGATTCGAACTCGCGATGTCGGAGTATTTCCACACCAATCACCTTGCAACTTACCATCACTCTAAGCCCCCGGGGGGGGGGGGGGAAATGCACAGATGTACCCCGTGTTCTCATAAATCTACACGGATGTACCCTGTATTTTGTAAATTGCACATATGTACCTCGTGTTCTTTATAACCATGCACGGAAGTGCCAAACCGTCCAACATAACAGAGAGTGTTCTTCACTCGCCTGGTGTGCGACTATGAGAGTAAATTTAGGTATTTTTATGACTGAATTGACCAAAATACCCTCTAAGCAGTGAAATATATAACCTCTTTTAATCTCCTAAGTATCTCTTCAGGTTGTGCATAAAAATATATTCTTTTTAAATGTTCAAAAACATTATAATTTTTTATCATTGTAATTTAATATTTCAACCAGCACAACACTGAAAATAATATCAATACCTTTCTTTACCATTTCGAGAAGTTTAAATTTTCACCATAATACATATAATAAATAGATAAATTCATAAGAAGACAAAGTTTAATATAAAATAAAATATTAAACTAGTGTATGGTGAAAATAAAAAAAAATGTATTAAATTCAAAAAACAATTTAAGACAGAGGAACTTGCAAAGACAAAGTTTAAAAATCAAAAGATACTATTTTATAATTACAAATTTTATTTTATAGAATTTTATATTAAAATATAGGAAACTTTGTATTCTTATGAATAGGAACACTATTTTATAATTTGTTTAATATAGAAAAATTATGGTGAAAATTGGCTCAAAAGTTTAAAATTACACTGAAAATAAAACAAATTTTATTTTATATTAAACTTTGTCTTCTTATGAATTTTTCTATTTATTATATGTATTATGGTAAAAATTTAAACTTCTCGAAATGGTAAAGAAAGGTATTGATATTGTTTTCAATGTTGTGCTCGTTGAAATATTAAATTATAATGATAAAAATTATCATATTTTGAACATTTAAAAGAATATATTTATATGCACAAAGAGATCTTGGGAGATTAAGAGGTTATTTATTTCACTACTTAGAGGGTATTTTGGTCAATTCAGTCATAAAAATACCTAAATTTACTTCCATAGTCGAACATCAGGCGAGTGAAGAACACTCTCCATTATGTTGGGCGGTCTGACACTTCTGTGCATGGTTATAAAGAACACGAGTTACACCTGTGCAATTTACAAAACACATGGTACATCCGTGCAGATTTATGAGAACACATGGTACATCGATGCATTTTTCCCGCCCCCGAGGACTTTCTTGGTTTTTTTATAACTCAATGGGAAGGAGACGGTAAATAGTTTTCCGTCAAACTTTTTTGATCAGATTGTAAAATTAAAAGTTTTTACTTTATACCGAGAATGATGTTTTGCTCTAACCTGTAATGCTTCCTTATACCTGTCATCTGATGCATATAATATGGCTTTCAAACTGGGTAGTTATTTCTTATTATTTAAAGGACTTTGCCATATATTTGTATATCACTATATGTTAATTTTGAAGTGATTACCCAACAAAGCTTCTCTACAGGTTTATATATTATTTAGGAAGTGACAAAATTACATCAAGAATGCTGAATTAGAATTTCGGGTAGAAAAATGAAAATAAAATATTAGTAACATCAGGCACTACGTTGGCCCCAAAACAATATTCAGCCAGACAGATCCGGGGCTTGTATGATCCCATAGTGTTCATTCTTTGGGACTCGAATTAGAATTTAATAATTTACTATACTGCTTTCAGGAGCCAGAACACATTTGCCTCTGAACTTGTTGCCAAAGACTTCTTTAACTATGAAGTGCTGTTGTATTGATGTAGTTTATCATGATATTCAGATCAATCCATTATGTAACTTATTTCATTTCTTTTTGTTGTTACCCAAAATATTATTCGGAAGAGATTGCTGGAATGGATGAGTAACAAACAAATGCGAGAGCACGTCCGTGGGGAAGTAAATAGCACAAGATTTGCCGGGGTTGTTAGTCCGGGCTTGAATGCTCTCGCGAGATATTAGTAATACGAATATTTGGGAGTACAAATATTAGTGTTGAAATCTGATCTGATGAGTGTAAAGACGCAGTTATCTAGGCTCTTGAGTCTTGATGATTCTTAGGAAGAACCAGAGTTGATGCTCTGTGAGTTCTTGTAACAACGATGGAGTGCTGTGTAGCTGAACTCTCGTATGGAAATAATTTCTGAACCTGTGAACCTCTCAACTTCTGAACCCCTGAGCTAATTGCTGAAGGTTTCCTATTTATAAGAGTGGAGGTAGCTGGGCGATCGTCTCTGCTGTATTATAATAAGCGGTTGATCGTCTTTAGCACATGGGTTGGTCTCCTTAGAGTCATGAAATTCTTGGCGGCTGATCACGAGGCAATGAGAAGACCACACGCGTCCGGAGTCGCTGTCTTGGGAGGCCCCACCTAGGACCTTTCGGCGGGTCTGTCGGTAGGTGAGGCAGTCCTTGTCGTTGACAGCTGTTGATGGGCTGGAGACAAAGGTCCTTATTCTGCGGCGCCATTCGCGGATCTGCACGTGGGTCCTCGCTCCGAGATCCGGTCCTCGTAGATATGACGGATGATGCCCTTACGCGTGGCATAGGACGGTTGTCCTTGGTCGGGCACCAGAGTCGATCGCTAGGTGTCAAGAGGCGATCGCCCTGGACCTCGATCGCTCGGTACCTGATCTCGATCAGGACTCTTAGCTTGGCAAGTCTGCCTTGGATTTATTTGATGCTGTCTTTGGTCGCTCGGCCGTTATGCCGATCGTCGTCGAGGCGTATAAATCGCCGCACAACACTTTTGTTTTGCTAGTTCATCGAGTGTCCTGGCTAATCATTTTTTATTTGATCATCTATTCAGCATCATTTTCACGATTACTGAAGTCTGAAAAACTTCTTGGCTCATTCTTCACGGATTTTTTTGTCTTAGGCTTTTGAGTTTCATTGAAATATATCCAGGTTTTGCTTCTGTTTACATAAATAGTCCTGGACTCTTTTCTCCTTTTTCCAAGAACGATAAAATAAGAGAGAAATCTCATGCACTTGCTTCTTGTTCTTCAAAGTTCTTTGCCATGCTCTGGTTAATGAAAGTTATGGTAACATATTTCTCCGTTTGAATCTGTGAGTTTCATCCCACAACATATGTTTCATTCTGATTTCTGTAACTGTGAGGTTGTTCACATAAATTCATCGACCTTTTTTCACTCCATGATTCATGACATTTTCCAGTATAATATCCAGATCGTCCCGTCACTTCTTCCAAAGCATGGTCAAGGTGCTGGTTCTTCTGGCTCCACGTTTTTCAGTACACTTGCACTTTTGGGTACAGGAGCTTCAGGGCTTCTGAGTTGTGCAACAGTTGCTTATGCTTCTGATGAGGCTGAGCACGGATTGGACTGCTCTATGTCACGGACCGCAGATTTGCCCCTATGTCACGTTGGTTGTGTGAAATGTATCGGAGGATCGTGCTTCAGTGATTGTCCCTTCAGTGTTGTAGCAAGAAACCCCTGGAGTTCAGGTATGCCGACTCGGTTCAATTCGGGGAGCTTACCGCTAGTCTTGGACTTAACCTATAAGGGGGATTCGACCGTCCCTACACAAACTGGTCGGGAACTGGAACCGTTCTCCCGATGAGCCCATGGCAGGGCGAAACCAGTGACATTGTGCCGATTCCCTAAGACTTACCCCTGTGCTCCACGCACACATGATCGCATGGGGGTGCCGCACGGGCTTGCAATCTCCCATCCCGTGACATCTAGCTATCCATGGCCACACAAGGGCATCCTGAGTTCATATGACCATGCTTCGTAAGTAATCGTATCATTGCCTAGTTCTTGAAATAATTTGGGAAAACGTACTGTGATCTCCTTATGCTTTTAATTCCGTCATAGAAGTTTATTCTAGAAGACTTGAGGCGAAAGATCATCTATAGTTACTCTATATAAACTTCAGTTAAGTTCAAATGCTTATAATGAAACGGAGTATAATATAATTTCAGTCCCCAAGTTTTTAGCCATTTTACGAAAGAGAAAATGATTTTTGGCCACGTTATTTAAAACTAGTTTTTATTGTCATTTCAGTCCTCAAGTTTTTTAAATCCTCACTAAAGAAAGTTTATTTTAGCCATCATATTCAAAAAAAGGGTTTTTTATTCATTTGATCCATGAAACAGACCAATTTGCCCTTATTATTACACACTTTAATTTAGTTTTGTACCTATGTTGCACAGGTGCGGGGTGCGGGTGCGGGTGCGGGCAGATACGAGTGCGGGGATACGGTTTTTTGAAAATATTAGGGTGCGATACAGTAAGGATACGTCTGTTTATTTTATATTTTATTATATATAACACTTGTTAAATATAAAAAACAACAATTCAAATATCATTATAAAACCAATTCAAATACATAAAACAAGTCATACAAAAAACAAATCAAAATGGCTTTGAGCGTGAACTTTACGTCTTGTTCGTGAATGTTGCTAAAGGTAAAAGTAATTACTTATTAAATGATTTACTTTTTGTATTTTATTTTATTTGATTTACATTTTAAAAATTACAAAAAAAAAAAACTAAAAAAAAAAATCACCCACGCCCCGGATACGCGTATCCTGTGCAAGGATACGCAAGTTCGAATTTTTTTTTCCTGCACGGATTCGCCACGTGGCAAATCCCGTGCGAATCCCACCCGCACCGCACCCGCACCCGCACCCATGCAGTATCCGATACTGCATACCGGTGAATTTTGAAGAATCCGTGCATCATAGTTTTGTAGCCATCTTGCTTAAAAACTGGGTTAGCTATCTTGTTTAAAAACTGGGTTTTTATTGTAATTTCAGTCCCCAAGTTTTTTAGCTATTCACTACAGAGAATCTTATTTAGCCATCGTTTTGAAAAAAATAGTTTTTTGCCATTTGATCCGGGTTTCCCCATTCCTTCAGAAATATGACGCGGTTTTGAGGTTTAAGAGGCTGAAACCTAATTTGGCGGTTTGTGTTGGTGCTGGAAGATGAGAAATCAAGGCATTTGGGGGAGTAAAATGGGGAAGGGAGTGCTAGGATGGAAGTATCAGCGGTGACGAAGGTGGCGCAGAAGAAATTAGAGAAGTCTGCATATTTGGTGACGGCAGTTGCGTCGAGCCTCGGGGTTACTTCCATGGCGGTCGTGGCTGTTTACTATCGATTTGCTTGCCAAATGGAGGTAAAAATTTCTACTCTATCTCCAGATTCTATCGCCTTTCTCCCCTTAAATTGTAATTTTTCTGCCCATCTCTGAGTTGTAACTAGAAATAATTATTTTCTCCTTTAAAACTCGAACTTTTGTTATTGGTAGTACCTTGAACAAATGCTGCATCTTGATGTGTGATCAGGTATAAAATGAGGTATTACCTTACTTGTTCGCATCATATCAATTATCAATTAAGTTCAGATGATATATATAAAATAAAATCCACAGCCTAAATTATGTGGATAGGTAATTTTTCATCCATAGAAAACTTAGGGGGGTGTATTTAATTAAGATTTTAATGGAATTTGATAGATTTTAGAGTGTGATGAATTTGATAGATTTTAATGGAATTCAACAGACTTTCATAAATTCTCTTTGATTTCAATGGACTTCTATCTATTAGAATTCTATAGACTTTTATGGATTTTTATGGACTTTTACGAATTTCTAATGACTTTATTTTTCTCAACATATAGTAACCACATGAATTTCATTTATTAACGTTCTATCTTAATAGATAGTTGTTCTATATGTGATTTTCAATCAATTGCTATGTATAATAGATTTTTTAATTAAAAACAAATATCTATTACAAATAGAAATTTTACAATAAATTGATATAATTTGACGAGAAAAACTAAAGAAGTATCTCATATTAAAAAGACAAACATATACAAGTTATTAAAGCAATGAGCAGATATAAAATGTTTAATTATAAACTGAATTTTTTTTACAAGTTTCTGTAAATAATTATTTTTTTCATAAAAAGTTGAACAAGAGAAGATAAAAATATTATAAGAACTTCTTTACTGTTCCGGGATATGGTGGTAGGGCTGTCTAAATGATTCTCGGTTAGAATCGGAACCGCGCGGTTCCGGTTAACTGAGAACCGCAATTTCGGTTATCGTTCTGGTTTTCGATTCCATTGTGTATCATTTGTTCGGTTTTCGGTCTAACCGATAACCGTTCGGTTCTGAACCGAAAACCGGTTTTATAAAATATATTTATTAAATTTAATTTTTTATTTTATAACTATATTATATTATTTTAATTTTTGTAAATTAAAATTGGAAATTAGACTGTTTTTATGAAATTATATTTTGTAATTATATTATATAATAAAATAAAAAATAATATTAAATAAATATATTTTATAAACCGAACCGGAAGCAGATTTTATTTCTGAAATTATATTTTTATATTTTATAATTATATTATATTATTTCAATTTTTTTAAATTGAAAATAAAAAAAATAGTTTTTGTGGTTAACCGAACCGGAACCGAAAATAATCGGTCCGGTTCCGGTTAACCGAAAATTTATACGGTCCAGATTTCGGTTCTTATTTTAGGACATTTATGGTTCCGGTTAACCGAAAAATTCGGTCTGATTAACCGGAACCGAACCGTTCGACAGCCCTATATGGTGGTAGTGGCAACGGGGTGACAGCGGAAATGGTGTTGGTGGTGGGACGGGACAGTGGCAATGGTGGTGTGGAGGCGGTTGTGGTGGAGGCGGTTGCGTCAGTGGTGGTGGGTGGTGGTGACGAATAAAAATCCATCAAAATCTTAGAAGTGTAGGAAAGATTTTAAAAGATAAATTATGTTTGTACCTTGTGCTTAAAGATGAGTACCCAGATGATTCCATTAAAATCCTTAAAATCCAAAATAAATTTGAATACCTCGAAATTTTGTAAGATTTATAAAAGTTTTCATTTAATACCTCATGACTTTAATGGACTTTTAAGAACTCCATTAAATTCTATATTGAATACCACAAAAATTTAATTGACTTTTAAAAGTCTCAATTAAATACACCCAAACTTTTTCAAATCCATCAAATTCTATAAAAGTCTTTAAAACTCATTTGAAGTCTCAATTGAATACGACCCCCTTAATTGATATGATGTTACGCTTATGAGTCCCCTTGTTAATACCACACGTTGAAATCAACAGAGCTTTTGTTGAGCAGATAGCCGAATGACAGAGAAGTACCGGGAAGACAAGAGAGACGATTATGGAGACAGAGAAGAGCACCTCCAAAAGGAACTGAAGAAAAAGAAAGACGGGGAGGTCTGCGTTGCACTGGAGGTCTAGGAACCTGACACATTTATTTTATTTACTGGTGGTAGAAGAAGTAGAAACGTTAAACCAAAAGAAAAGGAAAGAACCGTTGAATGTAAAAGTGTATATATATACTTGTTTTCACATGTGTTTATTATGTACCATGTGTTGTACCGCGGGCAGAACAAATGTATTGATATGCATTTATAAAATAAAATTTCAAATAAAACTTCTATATCAAATGAAACCTTTATTTCACTAGAATTGTTAGAATGAAACAGGTTATTATCTAAAATTGATTTTTGTGGATAGTTGAAGTGCAAGAGCATCATACCTAATTGATATAGATAATTTAAACGTAAAAACCTGAACTTAATTGATATGCATGTGAATATCTTAATACTGTATGAAAAGTTTAATTTGAAATTGAGGTATCCGCATCAGATTTCTATTAAGCACAATTTTTTAAGGTGAGATTTTGTTTTAAATTTTAAGCTTTTGGTGTCCACAATACACAAAACAAGAAAGACATAGTACTTACAAGTTGGTAATTCTCTCTAATCTATCATCGCCTTTTTGGCTCAGAGATGTGAAGTCTCTGTATGATAGTTCATTTTTTGTTTTGATTTCAGAATCTCCAACTCTTTGCTTGCTTTCTCGTTTGACTTGATTTCCCAGTCGGACCTTCTTTTTTCTCTACAGTCGTGATGTCTAATTCTTCTTCATTCTGGTTTGCTGCTCTTTTTGGTTGTGTGGTTGTTTCAGACTTGATGAGTTCTCTCTTCGATTTGATAATTGGATCTACTGTCACAAAAAGGGGGTTTCTTCCTCTACAGACGCGCTATGGTAAGACCAATTTGTCTGAGTTTGTTTTCCCAGCTAAATATTCATATTCATATGTTCGATCAAATTTGATTCTTGCTTTTAATTGGTGTTTATTTGTCTCTCCTCCTCCATAACCCGCCTCCCACTCCGTCCTTACGCGACCATCGAGATCCTCCAGAAAACAACCAGCCATCTGCCTATTTTTCAAGACCGAGATTCTGTTGATTTTCAAGGTTAGTTTTTCTCTGGTTTGAAGGTTCCACGCCTTAATCTGATAGATTTCCTCATTTAATTACTTAGTTTTTTAATTTAACATATAATTGTTGTAGGATTGATTACCTTGGGTTAATTGGAACTACATATATTTCGTGCCTAACTGTGTTTGATGTAGATGAAGACTTTTGGTAAGTATATGCCTAATAAATTTACTGATTTAATTTTCTCTGAGAGCGGGTTGTGCACTATTATGTGAGGATTAGTAATCAATTAACTTTTCCTTGTCTTTTACATTTAAATTATTGAGTATTGTTCTTATACATGTTACATTTACACTGATTTTGGGGGTTTTGTTGAATCTCTGTTATTGTAGATTATTTTTTGGGGTAAATTATGGGTGGCGGAGAAGGAGAGGATCTGCAGCAGGCGAGGTGGACGGCAGCGTACGATTATGATACGACCCGAGATGGGCGGATTTCTGGTCAAACGTCCTTGTCCGGACACGTGCTCCCTTGAAACGACGTCGTCAATCACTTATCACGTGATTTTCTTATCGCTCTTCGTTTTATTCGAGTTGATTGAACATGATATTCGCCTTGCTATTATCTTCAATATTTTACTTATTAGTGTAAATTTGATAATCTTGTTGGACCTCATTATGATTTACATACTGAATTTCATCATATGTTTTTCCCCCTTACTGAATCTTGATGATTTGGTCAGTGACCATCAATAATCTTGAATTTGGAGTACATCAGATATCACCTAGGCAAAGAAATAAATAAAATGGAATTATTCACCGTGACTTCTCTATTTCTGTATTTTTTTCACTGATCATAGGATGGAATATTCCAATGAGGCCTCGAAGCTCTGCTCCGACTTTCTCAAAGCCGTGCGCAGTTGTCGAACTGCGGAAGGTCATCTTCGTACATCCTTTCCCAGTTATCGCTCTACTGTGTGCGTCTTCAGTTCCGCTCTTCTGCTCTTCTGTGAAACAGTATTTGTTTTAATTCAAGTTTTTGGACATTATGACATTGTTTTGCCCGCGTTCGTTTTTGAAATTTTGATTTGAAATTTGGCTCGGTTTATATATTTTGAGTAGTCCATCGACTCGTAAGAGGCCTAATAGAATTGAGGCGGATGTTGTAATATTGGTTTGAGCATAGCATGTTTTTCAACTTTTACTTGTAATTGGTTATGTAGAAACTATAAAAGGATGAAGAGCCGTTTGGTCGAAAAGTTGCCTGTCAATTTAACGTTTCTTTTCCTTTTCTCTTGTGGTTTCATGCTTCCGGACATAGTTTCTCTATATAATAAACATGTGTTAATCTCTCCTCTCTGTGTCCCTTTCCAGATCGTTCTTCTTCAACATAGATCTTTCCATTCTTGCGCCGGTGCTTCCTGGGCTGCGAAATGGTAAGGCGGAGCTCAGATGATGGCACCGATATCAGGCAGCAGCGATCACAATTTTCTGGGCGGAGTTCGCGAGGGCCTAGACCTGTTGCAACGACTGAGTTCACACCATAGGCCTTCCGGAAGGCGATGCGGTCGTGAGGCAACAAAGTCAAGGTTGTGCTGTTGGGCTATCAGTCGCCTTGGATGGACGACTGCGATTGAACTTTGAAAACCCTGAAATATAAATAGCGCAGAAAGCTATTAGTCTATTCTATTTTCAACAAATCAAGTTTTCCTTGAGCTCAATCTCAAAGGTATTTGCTAGAAATCTTCTCCCGTTTCTGCAATTGATGTGCAATCGATTATTTTATGTCTCCAAGTTCTGGAATTTTATATTTTTCACTTTTATCGCCTAAGCAAAGAAATAAACTAATGGAGTTATTCACAGTGATTTCTCTCTTTTTTTTTCTCCGCTGATCGTAGAATGGAATATTCCTATGAGGCCTCGAAGGTTCGCCTCCGACTTTCTGAAAGTCCTTCAGTCGTCGAACTGCTGAAGGTCATCTATGTACGCCCTTTCCCAGTTATCACTCTATTGTGTGCAACTTCAGTTCTGCTCTTCTATGATTTTTTTATTCGTTTTTAATTCTAGTTTTTGGACATTATGACGTTGTTTCGCCCGTGTTTGTTTTTGGAAATTTGGTTTGAAATTTGGCTTGGTTTGTATATTTGAGTGGATCATTGACTCTTAAGATGCATAATAAAAGTGAAACAGATTGTACAAGTTTAACTTGCTCTGATCCACTTTTGACAGATGAACTGTTTATTTGGGAGATTCGGTTTGTATTAGATTACAAGGGATGGAGAAAGCAACTTTATTATAGGACATAACTATGAATGACTGTAATTATTATTTCGTATTAGGCATTCTAAGTTGATGCTACTAGGCGCAATATTTTTTATTTAATTTTGATTACTTATTGTGTAAGGAAACTTCTTATTGATCTATATGCGTGAATAAAGATCTGTTGAACCCCTTTTTTGATTTTGTAGGACTGTAGGAATTTCAAATGACATGCAATGAAGGATGAATGAAAACTAAAAGATCGAGAAGAAATTTACCTGTATCTATGTGGAATAGTATACTTGTGAACAGTGCTACTTGAATGCTTAAGTTCGTTATGAGCATAGCATATTGTTTTGTCTGTTATTTCTGCAGAAAGAGAAATCATTTGCTTACTATCAATCCAGACAAGAGGCAGTAAGTCTATTTAGGACAGGATTCAAGTAACCCCCTTTTCCAAATATTTTTCAACTGTTACTTGTAATTGGTTATGTTAACAGGTTTAGATTGTCAGAGGTTCTTGGCTCCAAAGAGATAAACGAGTAAACAGCTTTCACATTTCCTTAACACTGCTTTGTCATTTTGACTATATTCATCCAGAATGGCGATTTACTGAGAAATCAATATTTCGTATATTATTCTGCTGGTTACAACGATAAATTGCGGGTTACTTGATGAGTGCCTGCGGAATCTTTTTTATTTGCTTCATTTCGCATCTAACAAATTCAATTTAAACTTTTACAGAATATGTGCTGGACTCATGTGTGTTATACTGCAGGCTATGGTCTCGTCATGGAAAAAAGCGACCCAGTGCGACCTTTCATATTTGCTATGGTATCATTTCTGCATCTGAATTGTTATGGACAAATTAGTCAGATTTGATGTGGGCGAGCCCAGGCCTGCCAGTAAGTTGCTCCACTGGTGACATGCAGGTTACGAGTTCAAGTTATGGAAACAACCTTTTGCCAAAAATGATTTTTGTTCGATCTTTTAAAAACGTTTATGCGTTGAACATTTTTAGTATAATTTGAAAAAAAATCCTATTCCAGTTTCCTTGGTTGTATTTAGCACCTTTGCTGGACAGTTGGCATTTTTGCTCCCACGCAGATATCAAGATTAGTTCATGCAAGGTAAGTTCTGATAGTTTGTTTCCTCGTTGTAATTTTCTTATGGGCGTGAACTTGGATGAGGATGATTCTTTTAAGGTTAGGGTCAATCTGTCTGCAAAAACCTTGTTCTTTTGGGTTTACTTTTGCTGTTTTAGTTTTTAATTTGGGTTTGGGGTTGAGAACTATAGGAATACTGGCCATGCAGTGTGGACGAGCAATTAGCTATTTTAATTCAGATTTAAAATGTGAAATGATCATGCATGTGATTGTCTTGGCCACGCAGCGAGCAATTAGGTATTCTAATTCAGATTTAAAATGTGAAATGATGATGCATGTGACTGTGATATTCCCTTACCTGGCGAATTCGTATTATGTGTTTGAGATATACAACTTTCGCCGTTAATCTTATTGTGGCTATATTCCTGTTTTGTTGAAATTACAAATCTGATGAAGGGCGTTGATTTGCACTTTCTGACTTTAATATTAATTTTATTGTGTTTGATTTTGCTTCTGTTGGATTTTTTTGGAGAATATCCCTCCGTCGATCGATTTATTTAGGCTATTGCTACCTCTGAAGTCTGAACAACCCTTACTTGAGGAGCTTGAACGTGTTAATAACCCTGTGTGAGTGTGTGATGGTATGTGCACTTTAGTTGAATGTAATGGCTGCCCATCATTGAGAATCAATTTCCAAAAAGGTTTGATCATCTTTTAAATATTAAAGTTATTTTCTAAAAAAATTTAACCACCACTTTTTTACTGTTATGAGGAGGAAATACTGTAATTAGAGGTATATTAGAGATTTATTTAGTCTTGAAAAGAAAGGCAGTTATTTCTTAAACGTACAATGTCTTGTTTTGTTTTGTTTAGGGATATTATGTAAAATGTTCGAGGCATTGTGTTTAAGGAATTATACCATGAAATGACTGACGTATTTTTGGTTGTTACCTTTAGCTTTTATAGGTTCTATTCTCCATTTGGCCCATATGTGCATTGAAGTTGTTTCAACGTTTGTGGTGATTGCTCTTTGTACTGATGCTGTATCTTTCTGTTACTATCGGTATTTCTATTACGTGTTTTGTCTCTCGTGCTCTTCATCTCCTATATTTAACTTTAACCTCAAATTAGATGTTGTGCATATTCATTTCTCATGGAGACGGGCACATTGACATCGCCCGACGTGCTGTGCACGTTGCACTCATATTTATATATATATATATATATATATATATATATATATAGAGAGAGAGAGAGAGAGAGAGAGAGAGAATGCTAACTATTTAAGAGAATACGAGAATGGTCGCCCATGTACAAAATCATATATGATTACGTGAGTGTGTACATCAGTATAAAATCATATATGATTTTATACGTATATATTTGATTTTTTTGATCAGTATAAAATCATATATGATTTTTTCCGTCAGTGTAAAATCATATATGATTTTATACATGAGCCACCATTCTCGTATTCTCTTAAATAGTTAGCATTCTAGTTTGAACCTGACTCTCTCTCTCTCTCTCTCTCTCTCTATATATATATATATATATATATATGTATCTTAATTGCGTAATATTTTTCCTCTCAGGCCCGCCATAATTGTCAGAACTATGTTTTTGCTCTTTTAACTGGCTACCGTGATCCTCCTGCTGCCGTCATAGTATTTTTTGCTTCTTTTTCCTCTTGATCCTACGTGGCATATTCAAAAGTTTAACTCCCAACAAAATTATTTTCTAGTTTTCTCTCTTATTTTACATATATAACATGACTTTTCTGTAAGTTATATGATCTATTTTAGAGTTTCTTTCATGTCTATGGTTTGTTTTCTATTTTGTTTCATATTTTGGGACTTGCGTCTTTATTTCATGTTTTAAAGTTGGTGTTCCATTTATTTTCAAGTTTTAGGGCTTGTTTCTACTACCCAAGTGTTTAAGGCCTTGTTTGTTCATTATTTACATTTCATTTTTGGGGTTTATATATACCAGTTTGCATGGATACACTTGTGTAAATATGAGAGATTGCCATTGTTATAAGTATGATGCAGTAAGCTGTAAAATGCACAAATACTTATGGTGGGTTTAGAGATGAGTTCTCTCCAATCCCCATTAGATAAATTCATGAAACCCAATAAGAAATTTACACTGAATTTATTACCCAGAATAAGCAGTAAATAACGCAACAAGTGCCAACTGTTTTTGCTAGAAAAAGTTGATTAACATTTGGTCCTTAGCCCCTGCAGCATTGATAACAATCTAATTAACTGCATTCTTCCTCTTCTTCTTCCAAAGTTGTTTTCTTTTTTCCATAATATGTTCCAATAGGAAACCAAGCCTCTAAAATAAGATTTCTTCGAATCTTCCCAAATCCCCCCGCACCCCATTCTGGACCATATGAGTTCTGAAAAATAAAATAATCTGCACCAGACTCCTCTCCATAGCCTAGTAGAGTAATCGTGTGAAATGGTTTTGTTTCTCCACTGCCAACATCTTCCAAAGTCTTGATTAGATCTTTTTCTATTTGGGTAGGCCCATCGTAGATTCCTCTTATACCCTCCCCAGGCTTCCAGTTCGAGAAACTTGTAGGAGCAAGTATCGTGGCAGCCAAGGGTTGTTCAAACAATTTGTCGGTAATTTTCGCTATCTCGTCCTTGTCTTTCTCATTCGTTGGTTGGAAAAATTCATAATTCTCTACAAAGATCGGACCATCGTCGGATCCTTTGCCTAAAGCCTTCAAGCCGTATGTTTTTATGAATTTCATCACATCTTCAAGACATAGATTGCTACCACCATCACCAGGGGGATATTTGACGGGCACGTCCTCCAACAAGTGTTCCACTGATCCAACAAGTGGATCACCTCCATTCTTTTGGAGATCGGCGTATAAAATATTTCTGATGGCATATGCACCGCATATATATGAGGAAATGAAAAAAAAATAACAAAAAAAATCCAAGAATTATTTTGAGTACATAAACTACTTAAAAGAAATCTGAAATGTTATTGAAAAAAATTGTCTTAAAATTCTGGAAATGACTTTTTTTTTAAACATTTCTATTTGAAGTTTTACTGACCAATTTCTATTTTCTATAAATTCTTGGAATTTTCGTTAATCATTTTATAAAAACATACAGCTTGAAGGCTTTAGGCAAAGGATCCGACGATGGTCGGATCTTTGTAGAGAATTATGAATTTTTCCAACCTACGGATGAGAAAGACTGACGAGATAGCGAAAATTACCGAGAGATTGTTTGGACAACCCTTGGATGCCACGATACTTGCTCCTACAAGTTTCTCGAACTGGAAGCCTGGGGAGGGTATAAGAGGAATCTACGATGGGCCTACCAAAACAGAAAAAGATCTAATCAAGACTTTGGAAGATGTTGGCAGTGGAGAAACAAAATCATTTCACACAATTACTCTACTAGGATACGGAGAGGAGTCTGGTGTAGATTATTTTATTTTTCAGAACTCATATGGTCCAGAATGGGGTGCAGGAGGATTTGGGAAGATTCGAAGAAATCTTATTTTAGAGGCTTGGTTTCCTATTGGAACATATTATGGAGAAAAGAAAACAGTTGTCGGAAGAAGAGGAAGAATGCAGTTAATTAGATTATTATCAATGCTGCAGAGGCTAAGGACCAAATGTTAATCAACTTTTTCTAGCAAAAACAGTTGGCACTTGTTGTGTTATTTACTGCTTATTCTGGGTAATAAATTCAGTGTAAATTTCTTATTGGGTTTAATGGATTTACTGGAGATTGGGGAGAAGTCACCTCTAAACCCACCTATTTGTGCATTTTACTGCTTACTGCATCATACTTATAACTATGGCAATCTCTCATATTTACATAAGTGTATAAATATAAGAAATGAAGAGCACGAGAGACAAAACAGAAAGAGCAATCACCACAAACGTTGAAACAGCTTCAACAGACCTTTTTTTAACTGCACATATGCGCCAAATGGAGAATAGAACCTATAAAAGCTAAAGGTAACAACCAAAAATATGTCAGTCAATTCTTGGTATTCCTGAAACACAATGCCTCGAACATTTTACATAATATCCCTAAACAAAACAAGACATTGTAAGAAGATATTACTGAAACGTTTAAGAAATAACTGCCTTTCTTTTCAAGACTAATAATAAATCTCTAATATACCTCTAATTACAGAAGAGGTAGTTGATGGAAATCTGATTCCACCTGCAAGACCTAACAAAAGTAAAGCAGGACCACCACAAGAAGAAGATTGGATGAAGGCTAGTGTGTTTGTGGATGCTTTAAGAGTGTTTTTATGATGTCACTTTGACGATTAGTGCATGGGGTATACCACTTTCCAGTATGTGATTATCATGGAAAACACAATAAATGGGTTGTTTGTGTTACCAGAGTTGGCGAGTGGAGCAGTGACAGTTGACTTTGAATGAAATGACAATCAATATGAGAAGCAAATGGCTGAAGTACTTTGGTACATGGTCGAACATTAATCATATATGGTGATTATTGGACTGGTTTTAGATGCACGGTTCAAATTGAAGAATGTGGCTTTTAACTTCCGCATAGAAGGTTTAATGGAGGATGAGGTGGAGCAAAGAACCGCGGACATTAGGGAGTTAATAATCGATCTTTACAATCAGGTATTCTTCTTGTCTATTCCATTTGATTTTTTTCTTAATCTGTGCAATATGATGTTTCTTTCATTCTGTCACAACAATCAGGAATTTATTTATTTATATTAATCAATAATAGTTTTCTTACACAATTTTTTTGGTTGATGTGGAAAGTGACAATTTTGTCATACAAAAAAGGAGACCCCTATTATATGTTGGGTTGTGGAGCCGGAAGTACTATATACCAAAGTCCGATATCGCCAATCCAACTTCTTGGAGGAGGGGTATATATGGTATTTACGTGTATTAGGGTTTTCTGGTTTTGGCTATAAATAGGCCCATCGGCACCAGTTGTAAAACACACCAAAAATTGTAAACTCTCTCTTTCTCTTTCCAAGGTATTTTTTATCAGCTCTTGAAATGTTCATAAGTTTTCAATGGGTATTTTTAATTACAAAAAGAAAACAAGTTTACCTGTCAAAGTTACAACTACCTATTATTACAAAAATAATAGCACATAGGCTGAATGAATGGTGTACAGAAAGAACTACCCCCGACTCTAGCTTTAATTACGAAAAGAACACAAGTTTGCCTGTCTCAGATGATCTACCACTAATGATGCTTTCTACTTTGCTAGTACGTTGTTGTAGATGGAGGCAAACACCTACCATGACTAACCTCTCCAAGTTCATCGTCTAGTAGTATCACGAGTACCGGCAGTTCAATTAGCCGAAATCAGATCCTTAGTAATCTAAAGAAGGCTGTTCAAGAAACTGAAGACGTGGTGACAGCTCATGAAGTCGATCAATACTTGGATGCTCCATTAGAAGTAACAGAAGGTGAGGATCATTTTGACATCCTGTTATGGTGGAGGGTCGAGGGTTATAAGTTTGCAGTCTTGGCAGCTATTGCAAAGGATGTTCTTGCAATTCAAACATCCAAGGGGGCCTCCGAGTCTTCTTTTTCAACTGGGGCAAGAGTTATCGACTGTTTTAGGAGCTCGTTAATTGCTAAAACAGTTGAGGGACTCATTTGCATGGAGAATTGGTTGCTTGGAGATGACGTCGTTGAGGTTGAAGAACCGACGACTGAAAACATGGAGTTATATGAATCTATTGGGGAAGGTATGATATATATATATATATATACTGCTTCGCATCACTAATACTTGGTTGCTTGCTTCGCTTCACTAATACTTGTCTATACTGCCAACACTTTGTCTACTCTTATTTAGTAAATACCACCTCCTTGTACTGCTTCACTTAATTAACTATACTGCTTATTTACTATACTACATTGCTACTTTTATATACTGTTTCACTCAATTGGTGAGACTGAGAGGCTGGGAATATTTTACAGATTTTGAGAGCAGTGTATCTAGCCGACGTAAGGACAAGGCGCTTCCACCCAGAGTTCCAATTCCAAACTCATAAGGAAATTCCCACAATACTGTAATAAATGTATGAGTTTTAACTATTCAAGGATTGTAATCTATTTCGTATCGTCTTTAATTTCAGTTGTATGAAGTTATGTACTTAGATTTATTGTCATGTAATAAGTCTATAAATATCAGGTTCATTTGAGAGTCAATATTGATCAACTGGACCACTATTCGTCTAATTTGTGTCCCCATCCCATTTGGGATCGGGACGGTCGAGATTAATTCTTCAACCCGTCCCGTAATTTTCATCTGGGATGGGAACGAGATTACCTTAAAATGGTCTGATCCCGTCCCATGCCGAGGCTTATGGATAACACTCAATGCGACTGAGATTAACAGATTAAGACTAAAGTTTGACAGCTTAACCGACTAAATGAGCATACTTGAAAGAACTAAAAATAATATTCCCTCCATTCGAGTTGAGCACCCGTATTTCCAAAAAAAAAAAAAAAAGAGAGAAATCGATAAATATGAACAAATCTGTAGTATAATTAAAATGTATTTTCTTATCGTCAGGACAGAAAAACTTGGTCTTATATTAGGCCGGTACCAAAATTACATATTTTTTCATATTTGTTGATTCTAATCGCACAGTTCCATCATAAAAAGAAGAATATACAAATTGGAATCGACAAATAAAAAAATATGTAATTTTAATATCGGCCTAACGTCAGGCCAAATTTTTCTGACCTTAGGTCTGACGTTAGGTCGGTGTTAAAATTACATATTTTTCATGAAAACTTGGCCTGACGTTAGGTCGGTGTTAAAATTACATATTTTTTCATATTTGTCGATTTTAATCCGTACAGTTCAATCCTAACAAGAAGAATATACAAACTTGAATCGGCAAATATGAACAAATATGTAGTATAATTAAGATGTATTTTCTTATCGTCAGGCCGGTACTAAAATTGCATATTTTTTCATATTTGTTGATTCCAATCCGCACATTTCAACTCTAATAAGAATAATATACAAATTAAAATCGATAAATATGAAAAAACATGTAATTTTAGCACAGATCTAACATCAACCCAAATTTTCCTGGTCTGACAGTAGAAAAGCCCACGACTACATACTTAGTTAGACATACATTATACTAAATATATTCATTATACTTTACCTCGTAGAAACTTGAATAAAAAATCTAAATATGAATAGGAATCATATCATATATTCAACTGTATTTAAAAAGTTATATTTCATACCATTTTCAAAGTTGTTGAGCGGACGAGCTTATTTAAGCATTCAGCCCAATAAACTGAAAATAAACAATTACGCAGTCTTAAAATTGAATAGGTCATTTATATAAATTAAATTAAATAATCTAACATAAAAAATAATTATAATATCACGCTCGATACTTACAATTAATAATTTGATTATTAATTGGCAATACAATTTTTATCAAGTGTTCCGGCTGGAATTTAATTTTAATATTGGGTCTATTCTTCCTAATCAACAAAATTCATACCTGATTCAAAGGTTTATTCTTTCGATTCAATCCGGAAGAGCTTAATTTTCTGCCCAAGTTCTATTTTTATACGCAAATTCTATTTTTTTACATAATCCATTCAATTTCATTCCTTTTTTTTTCATCTATATTCTATTATTTCAGAGAACATGTGGGCCTTGAATTCGTGTAGTTGCACATTCAGTCCGGAAAAAAATTGCCATAATTTATTTTTGGGAAAAATGCATAGAAATTTATGAATTCTGTTATATTTTTTTTTATTTTGCACTGATGTCACGATTCGAAATGTCGATCGTGTTGACTGATCAAATAAGGCGTGTCTTCTGGTTAGCTTGCCACAAGAGGGATAAAGAGAGCAACATTACCGTTAAGGCGTTGTTTGTCCGGATGCATCGGTCTGACCGAGTCAGACCTGCCGACCCGGTTTAGTCCGGAGAACTTGTCGCTGGTCCAGGACTTGATTATGAAGGGGATCGTTGCGGGTAGGGCACAACTGATCGGGGACTGCCGTCGCCCCCTGATGAGCCCATGGCAGGGCGAAACCAGTTGGCATGCGTATGTGGGATAGATTGGTCTTAAGGTGTGAGGGGCCCCGAGATGCCGCATGGACATCGGAACTCCCGTCCCGTGGCACATGGTATCGGAGCAAGGTGACTTTTAAACTTAATTCATAAAAACACTAACTTTCAACTTTGTTCAATTTTTTTCCTATTTAAACCCCGTCTAAATTAATCTAATTGGCGCTTATATGGCAACCGGACATATCGGGGCCTCTTATGTCCACCAAATTTAACGAGATTATTTGTAGAAATTCTGTACGACGTCGTTTGATATCTTGATTACATTCTTCCAAATTTCCCTCCCATGTGAATTCGCGAAACCTGTGATAATTTTATGACGAAATAAAGCAAAATTCTTCATGTTTGCATTATGTCATCTTGATCTATAAAGTTATGATTCAACAATATAGGATATTTTGATGAAAATTTTCGTATTGGGGAGAAAATGAACAGAATCGAAAGTTGGTGATTTTATGAGAAAATTCAAAAATCATGTGCAAAATGAAAGACAAAGTAAAGTTCATCTATTTCTGTGTATTTTTTCAACAGAGATTTTGACTTAACAAAATTAGCATAACCTATATATCTGGACGTTGTACTTATTTCCCTATGATTAAGGCATTTTTCCCATGAAATTTTTGCTTGACGAGGTTTTAACGAGACAACTTGACATTCGTTGAAGACTCGGCACAATAGGAAGTGTCGAAATAACTACACATGTGTGATGTGTGTGTCTTAGTCTACAAGTTAATGAACTTCTCCTAATTAGTGTAGGACTATGCATGTTAGAATGTCCCATAATATACAATCCCTCCATATTTAAAGGGATCCATAGGTAATGCTACGCTTACACACCATTTACAACTTTTTTTACACCAAGCATTAAATAGTGTCGTACCATGTCCATTAAATGTGTAACATTAGTAAATACTTTTAATATTTTAATATGGTATTATCGCTGAAGCAAAAGATACAATATTGTTTGATCTAGTTTGTAATTTTTTTGGTGTAAATGATGTGTAAGAGTATCATTACTCGTAAAA
The DNA here is from genome assembly GCA_033398695.1 of Orobanche coerulescens. Classification (NCBI taxonomy): domain Eukaryota; kingdom Viridiplantae; phylum Streptophyta; class Magnoliopsida; order Lamiales; family Orobanchaceae; genus Orobanche; species Orobanche coerulescens. Next base: position 4,637,184 of record CM065810.1, read on the forward strand.
ATAAACACAGTCTTTGTTCTAATTCTTGTCTTATTTGCTTTTACTTCAATACTTTTTGCAAATATTATATTTATTTTATATTTATTTAATTAGTAACATATATTTTAAAAAATCAATTTTGTAAAAAAAAAAAAAAAAGACACTACAATGGGAAATAATTGGGTAGGATATATTGGTAACTAGAGTAAACAAAACCGGAGAGACTGAATAATAAAAATCAATTGATCATATTACATATCTTTACTTTGTTTTTCCCCCAAAAAAAAAAAGGAAAATTACAAAAAGTTAAGTGACGATATTTAACCAAAGATCCTCGTGAGCAAGAGACCCAGCCACTGATCAATCTCACCAACAATCTTAGTGGATCTTCCCTTTTTACCCATCGGATACATACCGCTAACTAAATACTCTCTCCGTCCCATGAGAATAAGGACCTAAAGAAATAGTACGGATTTTAATAAAAGTAAAATGATAGTAGTGTCAGTGGAGAGAGTATTATTTGAGTGCATAATCTTTGAGACTGACGAAAATGAGAAAGGGTAAAGTGTTTTTTTCGAAAATGGAGTGTGGCTGTTTTTCCGACGAAAATAGTAAAAAGTGTCGATACTCATGGGACGGATGGAGTATAATATTTTTTTTTAAAAAAACCATACCATTGTTATTTATTCCAGAGCTTTCCACGACTCCAGGGTGGGAAAGCTACAAAAAGAGTCGAATAAACGCTCACCAGCGGCTGAGCCACCACCATCCGCCACCTCCGTCGGCCGAGACACCTGAGGCGAAGCCGATCCGTCCAGCAAAATAGCTGACGTGTCGAGCGTCGGCAACCCCCCATCCCAACGTGTTCCTTTTTTAGTTTCAATCCCCGCCGGCTCGAATATCGTCGCAACAGTCCGCGGCTCATCCAGGCCGCCGAACCTCGCGCCGGTCACCTGCTGCACCATCTGCCTGAAATTCGCCGGATCCGCCGCGATAAACGTCGTCCTCGCCGTCGCCGATCGCTTCGAACCTCGCGATTTCCGCTTCGACACCCTCCCGCTCGGCGGGACGCAGGTGCGTCGCTGCTTCGAGACGGCGAATTCGTTCTCCGATCCGCCGGAACCCGCCGGCGTCCGGACGGGCTCGGCGGATCGAGACTCAACAATCTCGGCCGAGAAAACGTCGCCGTTGGATGAATTACCCGAGAAGGAGCTCTGCAGAGCGTTCGTTAGTGTCTCGGTCTCGTTCGCGAAGTCTTCGGAAAACCAAGCGTCGGCGAACGCTGGCCGGAACTGCCATGGCTGATCCGTTATCAAATTCTCATAGTACGCCATTTCCTCACAGTACAGCAAATGGGAAACGGTTCCGCTCACAAGAGAAAAATCGTAGGAAACGTTACAGGCGAGGCGGAATATGTAAAGGATCTGGTCGTGGTTTGCAGGTACATGGAGAGTATGTCGAATGTATAGGTTCAGAGCTGCAGTATAGCTGCGAGTGAAGAGAGGTTTATGAAGGTTGGGGGAGTGATAAATAGGGTGGTGGTGGGCCGGTGCTAAACGCGTTTGCTCATTACACGCGGCGGGTCAATATGTGAGAAAGCTAAACCCATGGTTTTAATTAAACTTCAAATAATAATAATAATCATCTAAATTTGATAAAAGTACACCTTTAGGGGTGAGAATTTAAGATCGGAAAATCCCGAGTCCCGGTCTCGTCACGAGTCCCGACGGGGAACGGGACCCCGAGTCCCGAATTTTACGGGACTGGGATCGGGACCGGGACCTTAAATTTTGGTAATTTCGGGACTCGGGAACTGTTAATGGAGTCCGGAAACGCCGAACGACAGTGAAAACCCATACCGGATTCCGGAAACGCCGCCGTAGAGGAGTACTACTACGATTCAGAGAAGTCTTCAGATGACGAACCGCCGAGAGACACCGAGGAAGAGCAAATTCCGGCCAGAACCAGAGGCGCCGAACGTCCTCGACGGATCCCGTACGAAGAAATGCTGGTAATCCTCAATGTTCTACTTCATTTTGAAAAATATAGGGTTTGGGTTTGAAAGAAAAATACAGGGTTTGGGTTTGAAAAAGTTACGAAATTGTGAAATCCCGGGCTGGATACGATTTGTGTGTGGTATGAGTTGTTGTCCTCTTGCTCTAATTATGCAGTTTAAATCATATTTCTTGATAATTTGTGGCTGAATTGATATGCATTGTATGAGTTACGAAATGTGTGCTGGTAAATGGTTACGAAATGATCATTTCGTTACTGGTAAGTGGTTACGAAATGATCATTTCTTTACTGCGTATTGATATATTTCATTGAGCATTTAATGTTAATGTTTTATGTTAGATTACTTGGACATTCAAAAGGAAGAATTTAGCAGCCGAACACCACAAAGTGATGGTAACTGGGTACGAGTCTACGGTTGGTGATATCCGATGTTGCCTCGAATCATTTGGAAGTCAATTGATAAGAGAGATGAATAAATCTGTTTTTGGGGTACTACATGAAGCTCCCGGACACGGTCACACGGTCCGACAAAGCCCTGCACTACATGATATCCCAGCAGGTCACCCCAAAGCCTGAGCTAGACAAAACAGCACTATGGTTCAAGGTTCAGGGCCGGGTTTTGAGATTCTCGAGGGTGGAATTTGCGCTGATTAGTGGCCTCAAATTTGGGCCAGCCAAGGTCAATCCATATATGATGCATCAGATCCCGGTTGCATCTGTGTACGCACGGCTACTCGAGAGCAAACCCATACTCCCTATTGATCTCCGTACTAAGTTCATCGACAAGAAATTTAAAGTGAACAAAGTTGAGGTGAAGGGCAGTGAATCCGATTATCTGAAGGTGGCTAAGGTCTTGATGGCCTCTATGTATGTAGTTGGGATTGACCCGAACAAGACTAAGATTCCAAACTGGATGTGGATACTAGTGGAGGACAATGATTCTTGGGAGCAGTTTTCATGGGGAAGCATGTCATACCAGCTGCTGATTGGTCAAATTAACGCCGTAAAAAAAACACATTCCAGGACCCTACCATCTAAAAGGAAATACAATTGCATTCTTGGTAAGTTACTACTACCATAACTCTATAACGCAATTATTATATCTTAACTTGATACTAAGAAATAAATAATGCCCAAATTCTTATTTGGATTACCATTTTATGTGTTTGATACTCTTATTATTATATTTTATGCACGCTTGAATTTATGAAGTAATACCATCTATTGGGCTGAAAATCGGTGGTCGTAAGGAGCAAGAAAAGAGGCCTCGTATGCTGAGGTATAGCTATAGCACGGGCAACGACTTCCCAGAATATCATTCAAAGGTAAAAATATGATTTAGTAACTAGTACCACCAGTACGAATTCTATATTTTTTATACGGTAAACTAGTACGAAGTAACATATTAATGACTTCGTTTTGGCATAACCATCATTGTTTCCAGCTACGAATTAGTGTCTGTCTTTATGGGATGGGATTCTGGTATATTTGGAAGAAATTTGTAACTTCTTACCAAGTGTTTCATTTGCGTATTATCATCCAGTTACGAAGTTACGAATTAATGACTTCGTAGTTAAGAAATTGTAACCTCTTACCAGTTGTAACTTCGTATTATCATCCAGTTACGCCGTTAAGAAATTGCAACTTCTTACCAATTGTAACTTCACCTCAAACTTACCATCCAGTACGAATCCTATTATTTTTGTACGGTAAACTAGTACGAAGTAATGAATTAATGACTTGGTATTGGCGTAACCATAATTGTTTCCAGCTACGAATTAGTGTCTGTCTTTATGGGGTTCTGGTATATTTGGAAGAAAGTGTAACTTCTTACCAAGTGTTTCATTTGCATATTATCATCCAGTTACGAATTAATTACTTCGTAGTTAGGACATTGTAACTTCTTACCAATTGTAGCTTCTTATTATCATCCAGTTACGAAGTTAAGAAATTGAACTTATTACCAATTGTAACTTCGCCTCAAGTCGAGGACCAATTTTGTTCCTATTGGCCCAACTACATTCTCTGGTCCAGATGAACTATCAAGCCCAGCAATGGCCTTATATTTATAATACAATTCATCACAGTTTCCAAAGCGGAGTCAAAACCGTGAAGATTCTCCACATTGTGCGTGTATGCATATATTTTAAATAAAGCAACCTTGTTTGGCATGAAAAATGAAGTAGCTCAGTAGAACATGCAGTCAAAATGAGATATCAACTCATGTTGCCTTGACAATAAGAGGTAACCTATACCTCTTAATCTTCTGTGTATTTTAATTTGAAGTTAGGAGAAGTTACTCATTTAAATATAGTTTCACCCCATGTATGAGCCAGCTCGCAAATACTGAAGTATATTCATTTATACAGTTGTTTACTGAACACTAAAATAGAGACAGTAAAACAGGTGGATCAGTGGATGTAAATGAATATTCGACAAACGAATAATCTCGCCAAATGAATAATTTTTTTCGGTCCCAACTCTTTATAATATGTTCAAATTTTCTTTTGATAAATGAATAATTTCACTAAATGAATATTTTTCTCTGATCCCGATCATATTCATTTATCGAGATTTTACTATATTACGAGTCATATACTTAAACCGGTAAAGAGTAATAATAAAAAGTATACTTTTACAGTTCTTCTCTTATTAGTAATACTAAAAATTTATTTTTACTTCTTAATTGTCCGTTTAAAAGCTTTATATATATTTATATATAGCTTTTCATATATACACTAACATCAAACAACCACAATCGCATCACTTAATTTTCATTAAACACTGATTATTAATATATTTTACATTTTAATCTTCACAATACTCTTATCACCACTACTTACACAACTTTTCAATCTTTTATATTCAACTATTTACCTAAAAGTGGTAGGTCTAGTGGACCTAGAGAGGCATGGTGGTGGAATGACGAGGTCCAAAAGAAGGTTAAAGCTAAACAAGCGCTATTTAAGGAGCTTTTGTCGGTTAGTGCTGGGGAGGAGAGAATCTTGAAGATTGTAGCGTACAAGGTGGCGAAAAGAGAGCTAAGAAGGCAGTGGCTAAGGCGAAAGGGGGAGGCTTACAAGGAGATCTACAAGCGCCTAGACACCAAAGAAGGAGCGAATGCTATTTTTAAACTAGCGAAAGCTAGGGAAAGAGGGCGGCGCGACCTGGGTCCCGTTAAGTTTATTAAGGATGATTTGGGCCAAGTATTAGTGAACGATGTGGCTATTAAGGAGAGGTGGAATAGGTATTTTTTTGAACTTTTCAATGAGGTTAGGGGTAGTGACTCGGTGGTGCAAGGAGTTAGTTTATCTTCTGCCCGTTCGTTTAGTTCGTGTGAAAGCATCAGCAAGGAGGAAGTAAAGGGTGCTCTAATGAAAATGGGTAGAGCTAAGGCGGTAGGCCCGGATCACATCCCTATTGAAGTTTAGCTTTGTCTGGGGGAAGTCGGAGTTCAGTGGCTAGCAGAGCTGTTCAACATCCTCCTCAGAGGTTCTAAGATGCCGACGGAGTGGAGGCATAATATTGTCGTGCTGTTTTTCAAGAACAAAGGCGATGCTCAGAGTTGTAGTAACTATATGGGTATTAAACTCCTCAGTCATACTATGAAACTTTGGGAAAGAGTGGTGGAATGCAGGGTTAGAAGAGAAGTTGAGATCTCAGAGAACCAATTTGGCTTCTGATTAGTGCATAATTGATCTAAAATTCATATACAAAATATTCCTTTTTCCGGGCATAATCGTACTGATTTGTGATTAAAAATACATATTTTACAGATATGTCCAAACATGAGCTAAAAATGGTTATTTTATAGATTACTGACATGAAGCATCAAAAAGGACGGAAAACAAGATCAAATCCAACGACGGGAATTTTTCAAGGCAAAACGACCATACAACACGGCGCAAAAAAGACCGTATTATGTAGGCCGTTTCACATACGGCGCAACAAGGGCCGTGTCTTGGGCCGTTTCACACACGGCCGGCATTTAGCGCCGTGTCCTCGCGCGTATTCCGGAAGAGACCGAGTCACCACAAAACGGCGCACAACACGAGGCAAACTGGGCCGTTTTTCATCGCCGTTTTTCAGCAGATGCCATGCAAAAATAGTCCACTTTTGACCAACTTGTGAACTCAACCACAAGATATTTTTTTGGTCAAAAATCTAAAAATTCAAAGACATGGGTGAAGTGTGAACAAAGAATTAAAAAAATGATATTACAATAGATATTTTGAATTAAATAATCAATTGTATTCTTGAAAATCACCTATAAAAGGACATCTTCATCCATTGCAAAAAAATACCCATCTTCTTGCTAAGAAATACTCCTTTCTTTTAGCAATATATTTTCCTTAGAACTCTCAATTTTAGTTTGTATTTCATTTTTGGTTTGAAGTTTTTCTTTCATTTAGTTTGTAATTGAAAAGTGCTTGATCAATAAGCACTTAGTATTTTACTTAGTATTTTACTTTCAATTTTTGTAAGCTTGTAACCTTTAAACAAGTTTGAAGTTATATTTTGAAGTATGTTTCTTGCATTTTGATACATCATATTCAAGTAAGTTTTATCTATTGTCATTAAGTTCTAGTAATTAAAAGTTTCTATATATATTATATATATATCAATTATTTCTATTATAATTTTAGTTTGTATAAACCAATGAGTAGCTAATCTTTCTTCCTAGGGGAAGAGAGATTTCTATTAGGTTATATATTGAGTATTTGATTGATTTAAACTATTTTTAGGACTAATTGGTTTAAATAGAGATTGATCATATCCTATTTTTACTAATGAAACCTTCTTGATTGATTGTTGAGTGATTTGGAAACATATCTTTTCAATCTATCAAATGTTAGTATTGTTATCAACATCTTAAGATTGCGAAAGTGGTTAAGACACCTTTGAATACGAAAGTTATGAGGTGAAAAGTTGATTACTTGATGAACGATCGTTTATCCTAAAAATCGTCAAGTTAGAGAAATGAAAGGACTAATTGGTTTAAATAGAGATTGATCATATCCTATTTCTACTAGTGAAACCTCCTTGATTGATTGTTAAGTGTATTGGAAACACATCTTTTCAATCCATCAAGTGTTAATCTTGTTATCAACATCTTAAAAAAGCAAAAGTGATTAAGACATCTTTGATTACGAAAGTACAGAGGTGAAAAGTTGATTACTCGATAAACATTCGTTTTTTCTTTTATATCCGTATAAATCAATTCCGATACTTAATTAAAAACCTAATTTAATGAACCCGTATTCCCCTAGATTTTATAAATTCCCAACTCATTTTAATTCTATTCATTTTCACTAGTTAAAAATAGTCTAGTATAAATAGTCTAGTATAAATAGTCTTAATATAAATAGTGTAGTATAAAAATAGTCTTATATAAAATAGTCTTATTAAAAATAGTTTGGTTTAAAAAATAGTGCATTTTAATTTAGTTAATATTTAAAAACCCAAAAATATATTTTAGAATATTTTAGTATTTATTTCTTGCAAAATCTATACAAAATATTATACGAAGCCCTGTTGGACAATCCTCGAGAGAAAAGACCTTGGTAGAACTTACCACAAACTACTTCTACCTCGTATATATTTGCGAGCGACTCAAAAACTCCTATTTTTAGGATAAGTTTTTGACCGATCAAATTTTGGCGCTGTTGCCGGGGATTATTTTAGGCCAAATATAATTTTTTGTATACTTTTGTTTATATCTTGTTATTTTATCTTTCTTTATTTCTGCATCTTTTATTCTTCTGTCCGGTCAAGTGGCGGAACGGTTCTCCGTGACTATCAAAGTCGGATTTTTCAGTTTCCCACAACAACTGATATTTGTAGATATTTTATCGTTTTTCATTTTAATTTTTTTATCATGGAAGAAACATTGTATAAAATTGAAAAACGATTTCCCTTTCTAAGCAAAAATGCAATTTTAAAGATTTACAAGACAATGCTTGAAAGGATGAGGTTGCTTATGAATAAAAGCATACCTTTTGATATTAGGTTCATAATTGAAGCCAAAGTGAGAATAGCAGGTGAATTCACGGAAACACCTACTAGATTTTTACCAGGGCTTGGAAAAAGTTCATATGCAAAGAAACGACGAGCAAAGATAATAGCCGTTTGCTATAAATGTGCTAGATGGAACTGTAATTTAAAATGTCGATCTTTAGGAATTCCATCTACAAACAGAGAAGATAAAATTCAATTCATTAAAGATGGTCTGAATAAAGAGAATTTAGATGATATCGAAATTTCTCTTGACACGCATCCTAGTGGACTTGTATATTACGGAATTCAATGTTTGTGGAATAAATTCAAACCAGAATATGAACAACGTCTTGGGAATCTGACGTTAAAAGACCCTGTTTGCCAATTTATAAGAAAATTGATGGGAAGCTTCTCCCCGACTCATAGAAGGCGTTTAAGCCGTTTATGAACGTAAAATCAGAGGAAGATGTGAGCCACAATCACAACTACTGTACATACACGTGAGTATCTTTTATTTTTGTCGTATGGTGAGATTTTCTGAATAAAAAATGTGATACGCGATAAATGCATTCATTATTCTATTGAGTAGTTGAAGCGCAATCAACGCAATCACAAACTTGTTAAACAATTTTTCCTCATTTTTCTTCTATAAATAAACATTGTGCTTGTTTCTTTCATTCATCCCTCAAACGTGTATTTTTCTTTCCTTTTTCTCTCAAATAAATTTCTTTTCAAAAATGGAATCATCATCTTCCACAAAAAGATTTAACTCAGTCTGCATTTTTGGTGGAGCTAGTTATGGAAAAGATGCATGCTTTACTGATGCAGCACACAACTTGGGTCGTATCTTAGGAGAAAAATGCATTCATGTAGTTTACGGAGGAGGAAGTCTAGGATTAATGGGACGAGCTGTTGCTTCTGCCTATATGGAAGGAGTAAGAGTGTTGGGAATAATTCCAAAACCTCTGGCTGAAAGTAAAATCACTGGGGCAACTATTGGAGATGAGTTTAGATCTGTAAATATGCAAGATCGCATAACTCACATGATAAATAATTCTGGCGCCTTTATCACCCTTCCCGGTGGTTTTGGCACCCTTGAGGAACTTTTTCATGTGGTTACGAGCCCGACTAAATGTTCATCATAATCCAATAGGTCTGCTTAATGTCAATGGTTTCTTTGATGGTTTACTATCTTTCATCGACTACTCTGCTGAAAAAGGTTTTATTTCCGAGCGTGCTAAACGAATCATAGTCGTTGCAACAACACCAGAAGAGCTAATCAAAAAACTCACTGAATTTGTTCCTCAACCAGATCCAGCTCTAGCTAATATTGTCTGGATGGAAGATCTCACCGTGAGAAAACGAAAAGTGGATTCATTCCTCTCCCTTTGATACCCCATATCAGACCTCTTGTTATTTTTACTTTCTGTCGTGTGTAAAAATCGTGCTAAATGATGGCAGCTTAAGGAGTTTCTTTTTGATCTCTTGACGCGCATCTATTCGCGATTTATGTATTTTTATTTTTATTGCCGTAATTTTTTTTGTTTTTAATAAAAGCATTGATGACAGCGTAAGGCGACTCTTCGGACTTTCCTGAAGCGCATCTTAAAAATTGTGTTATACTTCCGGGTATATTTTTTTTTTTGTTGTTGTTTGCCTCGTATATTTTTTTCATGCAGATCCAAAAAGGCATAGCTCAAGCATCAATTTTCATAACAGAGAGTATTCTTTTTTTTCTCTCTTGCTTTTTATTATTTTTTTTAAAAACCGAGGACGATTTCTTTTTCAAGTTTGGGGGTGGTATGTTTTGACTATTTTGGTGTGTTTTGACTCTTTTGGTATGTTTTAATTATTTTGGTGTGTTAGTTTTGATTATTTTGGTGATTTGCCTTAATTATTATTATTTTTTATTTATATATATATATATATTATTTTGATTTGTGAGATTTCTAGATCTGGCCATAAACACCAATAAATTAGCTATATACAAGCTTCTAAAATTATTTTAGCCGGTAAAAAAATTGTATATTCCAAAATTTTTAGCCTTAATCTCTCTTTCCAAACCTTGTAGTTATCATATAAAATCGAGTCATTCGTTACCTTGAGAAAAGAAGAATCAGTCGGTTGATGAAAAATAGAACTGAAATTTACTTAATTTGTGGAGTTTTTGATTTTTTCATGCTTAACTAATAAATGATTTTCTGCAAAAATTCTATTCCCTAAAAAAAAAAAAGGAGTCATTGGTGAAAAGAGCTACACGTTAGCAAATAACGGTGTGAAAGCTATCACCTAAAAAAAATAACATAAAGGAGAAGTGTTGAGCAGCAACAGCTGCCTAATTTTGGGGGTCATAAAATTTTGCGAAAAATAAAGGACTAACCATTGTTGGTGCGTAGCTGCCGTCTCACAGAAAAATTGGTGAAAAGAGCTATACGTTAGCAAATAACGGTGTGAAAGCTATCACCTTTTAAAAAAAAAGATAGAAATTGTGTTAGTGAAAAGAGCTACACGTTAGCAAATAACGGTGTGAAAGCTATCACTAAGGGATGTAGTTTATGAACAGACTTGAATTAATTAGCGGCTGAATTTCAATACACTCAATTTCGTGAAAAATCACAATATTTGATGACGCCAATGAAATTCTTCTTCATATTGAGTCGAAAAATAAACGAGTGATCGAGAGCAACCATTAAATGGAGTCGTGTGAGTCACGAGTGGGAAAGAAATAATCAACTTTTTGGGGGGAAAACCTTGCATTTTGGAATTACAAAAATAAAAACCGTGTTTTAACTTCAAAATCGTTAGTAGATTTATTTTGAATCTTGATTCATTTCTATCTACTGTATAAAGTTGGTTATTGTGTATTAATGGCATTTTGATCTCTTTTTATCTTTATATATAATTATTTTTCTTAAATTTGTGTGTATTAATTTTTATTTTTTTTATTTTGTGTCTTATTTTTATTTTTATTTTGTGTGTGATTAATAAAGAGTCTTGCTCGGGACTAGCAAGAATTTAAGTGTGGGGTATTTGATTAGTGCATAATTGATCTAAAATTCATATACAAAATATTCCTTTTTCCGGGCATAATCGTACTGATTTGTGATTAAAAATACATATTTTACAGATATGTCCAAACATGAGCTAAAAATGGTTATTTTACAGATTACTGACATGAAGCATCAAAAAGGACGGAAAACAAGATCAAATCCAACGACGGGAATTTTTCAAGGCAAAACGACCATACAACACGGCGCAAAAAAAAACCGTGTTATGTAGGCCGTTTTGTAATATCCGCATTTTTTTTCCTTCTCTTATTATTCTCATTTTAGTGCATTTTCGTTTTTAACAACTCGCTTGTAACCGTATTGACATTTTGAGGATATTTAATATTGAACTTTTTGTCGTTCGAGCTTGATTCGGACTCGTTTTACTCGATTTGATGTTTCATGTTGTTATTTCGGATATTATCGTAATCGTCGTTTGGAACCGCCGTTTCGGGGTTGCCAAAGATCCATCTCGTGTTATTATGGGCGTTGTGAGCTTTTGTTTGGTGTTTCGACCATGTGTCGTACATTCCGGATGTTTGGGCCGTTTTGTAAATTTTCCCAAACTTTTGGAAAAATTTCGTTTGTTGATTGTTTTTCCGAACCTTTGAGTAGTCGGGAATATGTTTTCCTTCGGCATTTAAGTTCGTCGTTTCAGGTCCCTAATGTCCGTACCATCGTGAATTGTTCCGTTGTATTTCGATTCTTTTCCGGTAACTCCCTCATTTCTTCTGGCCTGTACTCCACAGAAAGGAATGTTACGTACGTAACACCCTTTTGGTTACGTACGTAACGTTCTAGTGTATTTCGGTCAGGCGATTACGCCTTTTTGGTTACGTCGTAACACCCTTTTGGTTACGTGCGTAACGCCTAGTGTATTTCGGTCCAGCGATTACGCGCTTTTTGGTTACGTCGTAAGGCCCTTATGGCTTACGTCGTATCTGACTACGTACGTTAGCATGTGGTGGCTAACGTACGTAACGAGGCCTGGGTTTATAAACCCAGGAGTTGACCGATTTCGGCCATTTTCACTCCTTCTCCTCCCCATCCGACTCCTAGGCGATCTTCTTGGCATTTCCGGCGATTTGAAGCTTGGTAACTCCGAGCCATCATCTTCTTCGAGTTTTTGGAGCATATTATCAACCTCTAATCGTGTTCTTCGTCATTATTCAAGGTAAACTCCTAAAACCTTGTTTTGGGTAATTGAAGGGGTTTTCATGTTTCGTCCGATTCGTTCCGTATGTTAGATTAATTCATGATGTACATGATTAATCTTGTTGATTTCGTTGGTTTCCCTACGGATTCATGGTATATTTCGTAGTAATTTTGTAATCGAGAGGGTTTGGTTGTGGTCCGCCCTCGTCGTTGTTTCTATACAAATATACATGAATCGTAGGTGGGTTTTCGGGTGTATTCCAATTCCGTATTCATTTAGGATTGGTTGTGATTGTGTTCTTTGTATCGTTAGGTTTGTGATTATCGGCTCCTAACGGTCACCGGTGTTTTTCCTTCCGTTCGTTGCGTCGTTTATTATTCAAGGCAAGTATTTTTGGAAACCTTTATGCTTAACGTGAAATGGTAATGTATATTGTGTGTGATTGCTCACCTCGGGAGGGTCCGACGGGATCACGGAGGGAATATAATGGTATAGCCCTGGATTCACGAGTTTGTTTCGCTAGCCAGCTCGGGAGGGTCCTTAGGGATCACGGAGCGGGATCAATGGTATAGCCCTGTTCCCAAGGCGATGCGTGTGCGTGATTTGTTTTATAATATGGCCAGCTCGGGAGGGTCCTTAGGGATCACGGAGCGGGATCAATGGTATAGCCACTGTTCCCATGGCAAATTGTTTATTTGTTTATTTAGGAAAAAGACATGTCTGGTTTTGGTTTTGAAATTGATAATGGTGCATGTACTATGAAATGTGTAAGCGATTGGTTTGCCTTGAATACTTGTACTAGCGTAATTGCTAACCCCTTTGGGGACCCGTTTTGGGGAAATTCTTGTTCTGGATTTGTGTTATGATCATCAGGACGAGCGAGCGCTGGGACAGTACGAGGATGTTGGCCAGGGTCGTTGACATGTGCACTTGGGTCTACTTATTTCTTTTGTCCATTTCGATATGGTTGTTTCCTATATTTATAAACTGATAGACTGTACTCGCGAGTACTTAGGCTTTTCAAATTCAAACTCTGTGTTGTATTATTTTAAATTGCTACACTGTCGATTGTTGCTCATTTCGTCGGTTGCTCTGGGTATATTTTCATGTGATGTATTATTTGATTGTGTTTCCTCGCTAACCGAGATGGTTAGACGATGGGTGTTCGCTTGTTGTAGCCTGGTGGGTCCCATGTAGGGGTCCACGGCACTGTAATATACTCCGAATATCTTGGGGTGTTACAGAAAATAGTATCAGAGCGCACTAGGTTTATGGATACCTAGGCTTGTTGGTTATTTGGGTCTAGTCGTGTTTTGTTTTGCACATTGTCACACCGCTGCCAGCATCTCAGTACTTCCGGTGCTCGTAAGTTTTCTTATTCAGTCTTTTGTTTTCTTGCATAGTATTTTCGCTTTTCGAATCGTGGTTGCTTTTTCCTCCCTTACTCATCACCAATATACTTCTGTTATCTCTTAACACCAGTATGGATGCCGGAGGAAACCGTGGTCGTGGTCGTGGTCGTGGTCGTGGATGCGGCCGAGGACGTGGGGCAGCCGGTGTGGCTGCCACGTCGCATTCTTTGGGAGCCGGCAGTACCGGCGACCGTCACAGTCATGCTTCTTCTCGGGAGCGCGCCGATCTTGGTATTGCGGCTGTTATGCAGCAAATGGTTAACCAAATGGCGGCTATAGCTCAGGTGGTCCAGAACCCCGATCTGGCCCATGCTAATCGGGGCGGAGCGGATCGCTGGCTACAGGATGTCATCAAGATGCATCCTCCTCAGTTTTCGGGAGCTTCGGACCTGATCGGCTGGGAAGGGTGGATCAAGGAGTTATCTAAAGTCTTCACTGCCACCAACTGTCCTGAGGACCGTAAGGTCCCTATTGCTCAGTACTTTCTCACGGGGGACGCTACGGATTGGTGGGAGGCCGTTGGGCCCAAAGATCATGTTGCTTCGTGGGCGGAATTTCAGGAATTGATGGAGACCGAATATTGCCCGTGGCCAGTTAGACAGGCTCGAGTGCATGCTTTCTATGATGATCAACCACGGGATATTCCCGTATCCCAAGCTATTGCTGATTTTAACAAGGAGTTGGGATATGTGAAGACCCAAGTTGTCGCTGAGAGCGAAAAAATTTTCCATTTTTCCAGGAGGATGAAACTGTCCATTCGGGATTACATGTCTGGACTCGTCTGCATTACCTTGAAGGATTATCAGAGTAGGGCCCTCGCTTATGATATGTCAGTGACGGCTAGTGATTTGGCTCGTGAGAGCAAGAAGCAGAAGTCGGTCAGAAATTTTTCTGGTCCCAAGAGTGGAGGCCAGCATAAATCTCGAGCTGCGAATATTTCTACGGGTGGTTCGGCTCGTTTCTCTGGGAGCTCTCGGGGTGCCGCCGGAACCTCCGCTCGTGAGCCCACATGCTTGAAATGTGGCTTTTCGGGTCATAAGAACCGAGATTGTCCTCGTCCGCCTTTAACTTGTCATACTTGTGGTCAGTCAGGCCACAAGGCTTCTTTTTGTGATCAGCTCAGACAGCTTCGCGGTGCCTGTTCTTCTCACCCAGCACCTATGGAGCCGAGTGTGAACCAGGGCTCATTTGCTCCGCTGCCTCCACCGAGTGCCGACCGAGGTAGGGGTCGGGGTCAGCCCGCTAGGGGAGGAGCTTCCAATGTCGGCCCTGCCCAGCCGCGTATCTATGAGATGAGGAGGGACGATGATCCAGCAGCTACTGTGGCGACAGGTACCGTTCATATTCATGCCCATCGTGTCAATGTGCTTTTTGATTCGGGTGCTACGCATTCATTCATTTCTCTAGAGTGTGTACGTCGTTTGAGTCTCGACTGTTCGTCACCTTGCGAGCCTTTCATCGTTAAACTTTCTACCGGTGATAGAATTGTCGGTGATCGAGAGGTTCGGGACTGTTCTGTGTTTATTTGTGAGAGGGCTTGGCTCTCTAATCTTATTGTCGTGAGTATCGAGGGTGAGGATTTGATTCTCGGGGATGATTGGTTCGAGCGGCATGGCGCAATCATGAACTACCGCATGGGCATCATCACTATGTTAGCCGAGGATGGCACCGAGCACTCTTTCGCGGGACGAAAGAGGGGAAACCAGAAGTTCGTTATTAATGCCTTGAAGGCGATGAGACTCCTGCGAAAGGGGTGTACTGGTTATTGGTGTTACGCCTTGAAGGCGGAGAGTGGTGGAGTCGAGCTTCCATCGATTCCAGTCGTTAGTGAGTTTCCTGATGTATTTCCTGACGAGTTACCGGGATTGCCACCGGACCGTGAGGTTGAGTTTGCTATAGAGTTAGAGCCGGGCGCGGCACCGATTTCAAAGGCGCCGTATCGTATGGAACCTTCATATATGTCCGAATTGAAGAAGCAGTTGAGTGAGCTTCTTGAGTCGGGTTATATTCGACCGAGCGCTTCGCCTTGGGGCGCGCCGGTCCTGTTTGTGCGAAAGAAGGATGGTTCACTGCGTTTGTGTATCGACTATCGCGAACTAAACAAGGTGACCATCAAGAACAAGTATCCTATGCCGAGAATTGATGACTTGTTCGATCAGTTGCAGGGAGCCGCGGTCTTCTCGAAGATTGATTTGAGATCGGGGTACTATCAGCTCCGGGTGAGGGAGTCTGATGTGCCGAAAACAGCTTTTCGGACGAGATACAGACATTATGAGTTCGTAGTTATGCCTTTCGGCTTAACTAATGCGCCGGCGGTGTTCATGCAGTTGATGAACAAAGTCTTTATTGAGTATTTGGATAAGTGTGTAGTCGTCTTCATTGACTATATTCTTATCTATTCGAGGAATGAGGAAGAGCATGCCCATCATTTGCGGATAGTGTTAGACATTTTGAGGACCGAGCAACTCTATGCAAAGTTCTCGAAATGTGAGTTCTGGCTGAAGGAAGTGATGTTTCTGGGTCACTTGATTTCAGCCGAGGGAGTCCGAGTGGATCTGCAGAAGATTGAGGCAGTGTTGGATTGGGCGCCGCCCAAGGATGTGTAGGAGATCCGTAGTTTCTTGGGTCTGGCCGGCTACTATCGTAGGTTCGTCGAGGGTTTCTCGAAACTAGCTCGGCCACTTACACAGTTGCTCCAGAAATCCGAGAAGTTAAATGCGGAATGACGAGAGGCGATCCGATTTGAGGAGCTGAAGAGGCGTTTGACTTCAGCCCCGATTTTAGCGTTACCGTGTGGCAACGAAGGTTTTGCTGTTTATAGAGATGCTTCGGGTCAGGGTCTTGGGTGCGTATTGATGCAGCACGGCAAGACCATCGCTTATGCGTCGAGACAGTTGAGGCCATATGAGCTCAACTACCCTACTCATGATTTGGAGTTAGCGGCAGTTGTTTTTGCACTCAAGATTTGGCGTCACTATCTTTTCGGCTCTACATGTCAGATTTTTACCGATCATAAAAGTCTGAAATACATATTTACTCAGCGGGAGTTGAATATGAGGCAGAGGAGGTGGTTAGAGCTGATTAAGGATTATGACCTCGAAATCCTTTATCATCCGGGCAAGGCGAACGTCGTGGCCGACGCCTTGAGTCGGAAACCGATTGCCTTGCGAACGCTTGAGGTCCTTACGTCTCAGCCTGAGCTTCGGCGGGCTTTGCTTGAGTTTGATGTCGAGGTTCTGTTGCCTGGGGCTGTCGGGCAACTTTGTGCTTTAGAGGTTTCGTCGTCCTTGATCGATGAAATTAAGCTGAAGCAGTTAGAGGATCCGATGATTACTCAAATCCGAGAGAACGTTCTTAAAGGAAAGTCTCCTGGGTTTGTGATTCATGAGGATGGCATTTTGAGATTCCAGAGTCGGCTTTGTGTATCGAACGACTCAGAGTTGAGACAGAGTATTTTGCGCGAGGCCCATGTTATGCCTTACTCCGTTCATCCTGGTTCGAGTAAGATGTACAAAGACCTGAGGAGGAATTTCTGGTGGAATAATATGAAGGAGGAGGTCGCAGAGTTTGTAGCGAGATGTTTGACTTGTCAGCAGGTCAAGATCGAGCATCATCGACCGGTCGTATTATTGCAGTCACTTCCCGTTCCGGAATGGAAATGGGAAGATATATCGATGGATTTCGTTACGAGTTTGCCGAGATCGAGATCGGGCATGAATATGGCATGGGTGATTGTTGATCGTCTTACCAAGTCGGCACATTTTCTGGGCATCAAGGATACTTGGGGCCCAGAGAAGTTAGCTCGTGTGTTTATCGCGCAGATTGTGAGGCTTCACGGTACTCCGAAGTCTATTGTTTCGGATCGTGATGGCCGTTTTGTATCGCACTTTTGGCAGGCGGTGCATAAGGCGTTGGGTACTTGTTTGCGTTTGAGTACCTCTTTTCATCCCCAGTCAGATGGACAGTCGGAACGCACTATCCAGACATTCGAGGATATGTTGCGTGCTTGTGCTCTCGATTGGAGTAGTGACTGGGAGGAGCATTTGCCACTAATCGAATTCACGTACAACAATAGTTGGCACGCGTCGATCCGGATGGCACCGTATGAGGCGCTCTATGGGCGGCGTTGTCGATCGCCGATTTATTGGAATGAAGCGTCCGATTTGGTCGGGACCGAACCGGATATTGTCTTAGAGACGAGGCGGAAGGTGGATTTGATTCGAGAACGGATGTTAACTGCCCAGAGTCGACAGAAGTCATATGCCGATGTCCGTCGTCGACCTTTAGAATTCGAGGTGGGAGACCACGTTTTGCTGAAGGTGTCGCTGACGAGAGGAGTTTTCCGTTTCGGGAAGAAGGGGAAGTTGAGTCCTAGATTTATTGGACCCTTCGAGATTCTCGAGCGAGTCGGTGGGTTAGCATACCCTTCGAGATTCTCGAGCGATGTCCGTCGTCGGCCTTGAGTCACGTTCATAACGTTTTCCATGTTTCGCAGCTGAGGAAATATGTTCCGGATCCTAGTCACATCATCGACTTTCGCGAGATCGATATTGCCGAGGACATTACCTTCGAGGAGCGTCCCTTAAAGATTTTGGAGCACCGTGAGAAGCGACTGAGGCATAAGACCATTCCTTTGGTCAAAGTGCAGTGGTTGAGACATGGTGTCGAGGAGGCGACTTGGGAAACCGAGGATAGCATGCGTGCTAAGTATCCCGAGTTGTTTATTTCTTAAGTTTCGGGACGAAACTTGTTTTTAGAGGGGTAGAATGTAATATCCGCATTTTTTTTCCTTCTCTTATTATTCTCATTTTAGTGCATTTTCGTTTTTAACAACTCGCCTGTAACCGTATTGACATTTTGAGGATATTTAATATTGAACTTTTTGTCGTTCGAGCTTGATTCGGACTCGTTTTACTCGATTTGATGTTTCATGTTGTTATTTCGGATATTATCGTAATCGTCATTTGGAACCGCCGTTTCGGGGTTGCCAAAGATCCATCTCGTGTTATTATGGGCGTTGTGAGCTTTTGTTTGGTGTTTCGACCATGTGTCGTACATTCCGGATGTTTGGGCCGTTTTGTAAATTTTCCCAAACTTTTGGGAAAATTTCGTTTGTTGATTGTTTTTCCGAACCTTTGATTAGTCGGGAATATGTTTTCCTTCAGCATTTAAGTTCGTCGTTTTAGGTCCCTAACGTCCGTACCATCGTGAATTGTTCACCGTTGTATTTCGATTCTTTTCTGGTAACTCCCTCATTTCTTCTGGCCTGTACTCCACAGAAAGGAATGTTACGTACGTAACACCCTTTTGGTTACGTACGTAACGTTCTAGTGTATTTCGGTCCAGACGATTCTGCCTTTTTGGTTACGTACGTAACACCCTTTTGGTTACGTAATGCGCCTAGTGTATTTGATCCGGGCGATTACGCCTTTTTGGTTACGTCGTAAGGCCCTTATGGCTTACGTCGTATCTGACTTTCGTGCGTTAGCATGTGGTGGCTAACGTGCGTAGAGGCTGGGTTTATAAACCCGAGGGTTGACCGATTTCGGCCATTTTCACTCCTTCTCCTCCCCATCCGACTCTGGCGATCTTCTTGGCATTTCCGGCGATTTGAAGCTTGGTAACTCCGAGCCATCATCTTCTTCGAGTTTTTGGAGCATATTATCAACCTCTAATCGTGTTCTTCGTCATTATTCAAGGTAAACTCCTAAAACCTTGTTTTGGGTAATTGAAGGGGTTTTCATGTTTCGTCCGATTCGTTCCGTATGTTAGATTAATTCATGATGTACATGATTAATCTTGTTGATTTCGTTGGTTTCCCTACGGATTCATGGTATATTTCATAGTAATTTTGTAATCGAGAGGGTTTGGTTGTGGTCCGCCCTCGTCGTTGTTTCTATACGAATATACATGAATCATAGGCGGGTTTTCGGGTGTATTCCAATTCCGTATTCATTTAGGATTGGTTGTGATTGTGTTCTTCGTATCGTTAGGTTTGTGATTATCGGCTCCTAACGGTCACCGGTGTTTTTCCTTCCGTTCGTTGCGTCGTTTATTATTCAAGGCAAGTATTTTTGGAAACCTTTATGCTTAACGTGAAATGGTAATGTATATTGTGTGTGATTGCTCACCTCGGGAGGGTCCGACGGGATCACGGAGGGAATATAATGGTATAGCCCTGGATTCACGAGTTTGTTTCGCTAGCCAGCTCGGGAGGGTCCTTAGGGATCACGGAGCGGGATCAATGGTATAGCCCTGTTCCCAAGGCGATGTGTGTGCGTGATTTGTTTTATAATATGGCCAGCTCGGGAGGGTCCTTAGGGATCACGGAGCGGGATCAATGGTATAGCCCTGTTCCCATGGCAAATTGTTTGACTGTTTATTTCCGGAAAAAGACATGTCTGGTTTTGGTTTTGAAATTGATAATGGTGCATGTACTATGAAATGTGTAAGCGATTGGTTTGCCTTGAATACTTGTACTAGCGTAATTGCTAACCCCTTTGGGGACCCGTTTTGGGGAAATTCTTGTTATGGATTTCAGGTTATGATCATCAGGACGAGCGAGCGCTGGGACAGTACGAGGATGTTGGTCAGGGTCGTTGACATGTGCACTTGGGTCTACTTATTTCTTTTGTCCATTTCGATATGGTTGTTTCCTATATTTATAAACTGATAGACTGTACTCGCGAGTACTCGGGCTTTTCAAATTCAAACTCCGTGTTGTATTATTTTAAATTGCTACACTGTCGATTGTTGCTCATTCCGTCGGTTGCTCTGGGTGTATTTTCATGTGATGTATTATTTGATTGTGTTTCCTCGCTAACCGAGATGGTTAGACGAGGGGTGTTCGCTTGTTGTAGCCTGGTGGGTCCCATGTAGGGGTCCACGGCGCTGTAATATACTCCGAATATCTTGGGGTGTTACACGTTTTACATACGGTGCAACAAGGGCCGTGTCTTGGGCCGTTTCACACACGGCCGGCATTTAGCGCCGTCTCCTCACGCGTATTCCGGAAGAGACCGAGTCACCACAAAACGGCGCACAACACGGGGCAAACTGGGCCGTTTTTCATCGCCGTTTTTCAGCAGATGCCATGCAAAAATAGTCCACTTTTGACCAACTTGTGAACTCAACCACAAGATATTTTTTTGGTCAAAAATCTAAAAATTCAAAGACATGGGTGAAGTGTGAACAAAGAATTTAAAAAATGATATTACAATAGATATTTTGAATTAAATAATCAATTGTATTCTTGAAAATCACCTATAAAAGGACATCTTCATCTATTGCAAAAAAATACCCATCTTCTTGCTAAGAAATACTCCTTTCTTTTAGCAATATATTTTCCTTAGAACTCTCAATTTTAGTTTGTATTTCATTTTTGGTTTGAAGTTTTTCTTTCATTTAGTTTGTAATTGAAAAGTGCTTGATCAATAAGCACTTAGTATTTTACTTTCAATTTTTGTAAGCTTGTAACCTTTAAACAAGTTTGAAGTTATATTTTGAAGTATGTTTCTTGCATTTTGATACATCATATTCAAGTAAGTTTTATCTATTGTCATTAAGTTCTAGTAATTAAAAGTTTCTATATATATTATATATATCAATTATTTCTATTATAATTTTAGTTTGTATAAACCAATGAGTAGCTAATCTTTCTTCCTAGGGGAAGGGGGATTTCTATTAGGTTATATATTGAGTATTTGATTGATTTAAGCTATTTTTAGGACTAATTGGTTTAAATAGAGATTGATCATATCCTATTTTTAGTAATGAAACCTTCTTGATTGATTGTTGAGTGAATTGAAAACATATCTTTTCAATCTATCAAATGTTAATCTTGTTATCAACATCTTAAGATTGCGAAAGTGGTTAAGACACCTTTGAATACGAAAGTTATGAGGTGAAAAGTTGATTACTCGATGAACGATCGTTTATCCTAAAAATAGTCAAGTTAGAGAAATGAAAGGACTAATTGGTTTAAATAGAGATTGATCATATCCTATTTCTACTAGTGAAACCTCCTTGATTGATTGTTAAGTGTATTGGAAACACATCTTTTCAATTCATCAAGTGTTAATCTTGTTATCAACATCTTAAAAAAGCAAAAGTGATTAAGACATCTTTGATTACGAAAGTACAGAGGTGAAAAGTTGATTACTCGATAAACATTCGTTTTTTCTTTTATATCCGTATAAATCAATTCCGATACTTAATTAAAAACCTAATTTAATGAACCCGTATTCCCCTAGATTTTATAAATTCCCAACTCATTTTAATTCTATTCATTTTCACTAGTTAAAAATAGTCTAGTATAAATAGTCTAGTATAAATAGTCTTAATATAAATAGTCTAGTATAAATAGTCTTAATATAAATAGTCTTAATATAAATAGTGTAGTATAAAAATAGTCTTATATAAAATAGTCTTATTAAAAATAGTTTGGTTTAAAAAATAGTGCATTTTAGTTTAGTTAATATTTAAAAACCCAAAAATATATTTTAGAATATTTTAGTATTTATTTCTTGCAAAATCTATACAAAATATTATACGAAGCCCTGTTGGACAATCCTCGAGAGAAAAGACCTTGGTAGAACTTACCACAAACTACTTCTACCTCGTATATATTTGCGAGCGACTCAAAAACTCCTATTTTTAGGATAAGTTTTTGACCGATCAGCTTTATGCCGGGGAGGTCCACGACTGAGGCCATTCATCTCGTCAGACGCCTTATGGAGAAGTTTAGAGAGCGGCGTAAGGACCTCCATATGGTGTTCATAGATCTTGAGAAAGCTTATGATAGCATTCCACGTGATGTTATTTGGAGGAGCCTAGTAGAGAGGAGGGTGTCGTTGTCGTTCGTTAGGGCAATCCAAGACATGTACTCCCAAGCTAGGACGTGCGTTAGGACCCCAGCTAGTGACACCCATTATTTTCCGGTTGAGATAGGGCTTCACCAGGGGTCGGCGCTAAGCCCTCTTCTCTTCGCTCTGATCCTTGACATCATATCGCGGGGGATACAAGATGGCGTCCTGTGGTGCATGCGTTTTGTTGACGACATTGTGTTAGTGATGGAGTCGAGGAGGGAGGTGAACTCGAAGTTGGAGCTATGGAGGTCTAAGTTCGAATCCCAGGGCTTGCGTGTGAGCAGGTCTAAGACAGAGTATCTCTGGTGTAACTTTAGTGGTTAGGCCAACGAGGAAGATGTAGAGGTAATGATTGCGGATCAGATCGTTCCCCGTACAGATAAGTTCAAGTATTTGGGTTCTATCATTCAGAAGGAAGGTGAGTGTGACGATGATGTCACTCATCGCATCAAGGCGGGGTGGCTAAGGTGGAGAGCAGCAACAGGGGTCCTGTGCGACAAGAAAGTCCCTCTAAAGTTGAAGGGTAAAATTCTATAGAGCGGCTATCCGACCTGCAATGTTGTATGGATCTGAATGTTGGGCGATGAAGAATTCGCTTGAGAGCAAGTTGGAAGCGGCTGAAATGAGAATGTTATGCTGGTCGTGTGGTCACACAATGTTAGATAGAATCTCGAACGGGGTCTTCAGGAACGCGCTAGAAGTGGTGCCCATTTCAGCGAAAGTTAGGGAAGGGAGATTGAGATGGTTTGTCCACGTCTGCAGTGTAACACCCCCAGAATACGACCGGGAATGTCACACGCCGTAGACCCTTATCACAAGGATCTACCAGGCTAAACTCCAAAAGACTACTCAATGATTGACCGACCGGGGTCAAAATTAAATACAAAGCAGACCGACAAGGTCATTAACCAATTCAGAACTAACGACATTCATATTTCAATGACAATAATAAACTTGAACACCAAAAAGAATGACAACTCAATTTAATAAATGAAAACTACACCCATGCAAGGGTGAATACTCGAACGACTGAGAAATACCGACCAGAATGAAACAAAAGAAAAGACTCTGACTCTGGTGTGATTAGTATCATTGTCCTCCATCTCCTTCCCAAGCCAATCCTGGATCGCTCCCATTTGCCAAAACCTGAGCGCATAACAGCACCCACCCCGAAAACTCGGGGGTTAGCAAACTGGAATTTTGCTAGTGCAAGTACATAATATACAAGATATACGAATAATAACAACACAAATCTCAACAGTCGTGAAGCCTTAACATAAACCACACATTCCCATAGTCCACACAGAATAGTATCACATACACAAAGTGAAAGATAATCACATAGTCATATTCTCTGTGCATCAACATAACACCAATGAAACTTTAAACGAGCCCAAGGAGTCGAAAAATCCCTTTTTATACAAGGAAAAAGTATTTTGATAAGAAAGTTTGAAAACATCATTATTGACTCGAGGCCATCATGGGGTTTTGAAAATCAAACGGGAATACTTTTAGAAAATACTTCAAAAACTCTCGGATCCTCGACCCAACATGTGGAAAACAATTTACAAGAAAACCATTACAACGTTATTCGGTCCTCGACCCAATGCACGAATAATCATCACAAGATAATCAAAGGCATGACCTCTCATTCGACAATTCTGCTCAAGACCCTTGATTAATTAACCCTGAGATTTCGTCAAACATCCTTGGTTAATTAACCCGATACCAACGTCTTAAAAACAATTTGAAACAAGCTTTCAAAAACACGAATCACATCTATATCGAGACCGTATTTTAAAAGAGTTGAAAGAACTTTGAAATACGAGGATTGTTCGATAACGGGTCTTAGCTATCACTCGAATATCCGTTACCAATAAGCCTGCCAGCGCCTCCCTTACACACCTGTGCACCGGCGTTCACTCCACTATGTTGGCCGCCCCTTGAACATGTCACCGCGCCGCGATCACTCCTGACAGAGCCGCCCCTTGCACGCGCATTAGGTAACACGGTGTTCACCAAACATATGGAGCCGCACATTGCAGGCGTACACCGGGCCGGAGTACACACCCCGCCCTCAGAGGTTCCCGGATACGACGTCTCTCACAACAAGTATTCACATTATTACAAACATCAAGTACACAATCAATCAATTCAACAATTATCAAATCAATACACCAATTCACACAATTTATCCGACAGTCCATAACCACACAATAAACAATAACACGTACATTATCAATCAAGATCCAACACAATAAGCCTTCGGCACAACCAACCAACGCTACACATATATCCTTGTATTGCGACTCAACCGAATATATATATATAGATATATAGATATATATATGTATATATACATATAACCTTACTATATTATATGAATAACTATAGTTCATCCATCAATCCGAGTTGAGTACGCCAACTAGTGTTAGCATTCACCACTCGTCGTTCACCGACATAGGCATATATATCAATATACGTATATACATACATATATTTAACATATAAATATATATAAATCTATATATATATACACACATATATATATATATATACACACACATATATATATATATATATATATATATATATAAATATCCGTATAAATTCATACACTTCGACAACGATGATTTCACGCAGTTACAATTCGTATATCAAGGTACTTGCCTTGGTAATCTCTCGCGGATACTCCGAAGGTACGGTCGGTTGGCAAAATCCGGAACCCCAACGAAAACAACGATCGGAAGGGCTCAACACCAGATTTTTGTAGGGAAATCGTCCCTAATATCCTATCATCGAATAAACAATCAATCATACGAGGAAAAACATCACAAAACGATCAAATTCCTCTCTGCGGCATTTCCCCGGACACCTTGTAGGCGTCAAACGGAAGTTCATATAATCGAAGAATCGGAAATGGTAAAACCGTGGAAAGATGGTGAAAATGATAGAATACAACTTAATCTACAATTATCCATCAGTAATTTAAGTTCATAAGGCTCAAACGGACGAAATCTACCAAGATCCCCAAATTTCCCAAAGTTTGGATTTTAGGAAAAACTAACCTTGATTCGGTCGATTGAAGGATGTTATGGATTGATCGATCAATGATATGGACTCAGGATCTTCGTGGTTTTGTTGTTCAACAACATGCCTTATCGCTCTCATAACCTCTGGCCACGGAAGGAAGAGAATGAAATGAAAAAATGTGTTGAAACAGGGCTGCTCGGTCAAATATATCGGGCAAGCGACTAGCGTCGCTAGGTTGTCCGGGTAGCGTCTTATCGGCGGCCACAGTCGAGAATCTTCGGCCGGGTCCGATAAGCGTCGCAAGTCATCAGCGGCGGCGTGCGCAATCGGCCGTCCCAGACTCTCGACTAATCTGTCCGGCCAGTAAGCGTCGCCCGGCCCGGCCCGTGGCGTGCGCTAACTGCGAGTTAGCGCGCAGTGTCCATTGAAGGCGTGCGCTACTGCTGATCGGCGAAGTCAGACCCTCGCCTAGGCGCCGGGCGATTAGCGTGCGTTACCTCCCGGCGATGGCGCGCTACTCCTGCGGTTTAGCGCGCGCATTGTCCGGCCGTAGCGTCACGCTAGGCGGTCCTCGCCATCCTGTCCGTGATGCCCGGCCATCCGTGCAGTTCCTCCATAACCGTCCGGCGATGCGGCCGTCGTGGCACGGCGACTCGATTCCTAAAAGCGCCGCAGGCGAACACGGCCAAACGCTCGCGGACAACAACACCGATCCGAAATGAAATTAACATACAACAAATCACCACCTATGGCCATAAACACAAAATCGATTGTCGAGAAAAATAATACGACGCTCGGACACCGAGACATGTCCGGTATAAGAAAAAGAAAAATTCGAATAAATCAAAATACATATCTCGGATATTACATTCTACCCCCTTAAAATAAGTTTCGTCTCGAATCTTAAAATAGAGAGCGGCGGAACAATCAAGTAAATAACTACTTGCTCAGCCCCAAATCATCACGAGCAAAGCGCGAGTGCAAGGTTCCAGAATACGATGAACCGACCTAGCAAGTACAAGGCGGTTTAAAATGGTCGAAAGGTGCGCAGATGAATTACCAACAACGAAAGTCGTCCCATACCGAAAATACTAAGAAGAGTACGGGTAATACATTCCCCATACTAAGAGGACATTATGATCCCGAAACTTAGAACAACAAGAGTTGGAAACGTAAAGCAATGAAACGAAATACGATCGAAGTCACGATTGTTTGAAACAGCAACGATTAAGACATAGTACAAAATCTTCATTCTCCCATGCTAGGATCTTCGAAGGAAGCATAGGATTTCGGGACACTTCCCGGTCCCTAGTTCTGCTCTCTCTTAGGGCGGCATTCTTTGCCAATTCGGAAACTGTCTCACAATGTTTCTCCCGATGACCTTCACACCCACACCGGTAACAAGTCAAGAGTGGAAAGGGACAATTTGCACGATCATGTCACGACGATTGCGGTTGAAGCACCTTCTCTTCTTCTGAGAATCACCGATGTTGGCTTGGGATCCCAGCGCTCACTCCCGACCGCAAAGACGACGCGTCCGAGCAGCCGAGGGTTTGGGAGCCTTAGACTCTTCATCGCCCAAAAATTTCCCAGATGTCCTCGGTCTCTTCGTTTCGCTCGTGGGCTCGATCATTGAGGATATTTCATAGAATATCGTTTGATCTTGATACTCCTTCACTGTAGCATGAATAGTTGTCGTACGAACCACCTTGTCGCTTCCACTTAGTCATCACACTTACGTCGCCAAGGCTCGACATGCTAATACGGATGGTACCGTTAAGCGTTATCAAATAATCAGTTGCACAATATACCACCATTATCAACACAAGGTTTAGTTAACATCTATAGAATAACGTAAAGCGTAAAGTTTTATGAAGTGAATTTCGAGTCCTTCGACGAGGACGATCATTATATGTATGCACTTAATGAAAACAAATTTTTGGAAAAGAGGGCTAGTCACGTTGCGCCCAAGACTCATAAATACTGTCTTTTATTTCGGAAGAGGAAGTTTATATAACGACTCTAAAAATTATTTTCGAGTGATGTATAAAAGAAAAATCGAAAATTGAATTGTGACTAATTTGAAATATTTCAAAAGTGTTGAGTCCCAAATACCACAATTTTGAAAATCTTTCCTCTTCTTCCAAAATGTTTATTCGAAAGATTTTTTTTTTTTTTTACCGAGATACGTGACCATTTAACATGACGACATTAAATCATGGCTTTTCACAATGTTAGAAAATTTCAAAGCATCACTTTAAAATATTCGTGATACTACAGTGTCGTGGGACCCGTGCCGGAACCTACCAGGCTAAAAATCATTTTTTAAAAAAAATGTTCAAATTGCCAAAAAGGCCGATGTTGGTAATATTCTCGAATCCTCACTAAGTCATTTATAAAAATATCAAATACCGTCATAAGAATACTATCAAAACGTGAAAGACCAAAATATCAAAAATCGGTTTGCAAGATACCAAAAGCCATCTTAAAAATACTCATGCGGCGGATAAAATTAACATTCATAAGTTTATTCTAATAAGTGTAGAAACAGATAAATATGCTCGACTTCAGAAACATATTACATAACCATTTTTGCTCGGACCGCATACGCATGTTATATCCTAAAACAATAATATCACCAACAAGTTCCAATCCTTAGTTCACATTAAACACGTTAGCACAATATAATCAAATACGTATATAAGGGGACTTACGATCGGGAGGCTTACCATCACAGATTGCCGGAAGATGATGTCGGAACCACGATACTAATCACAACTCTGATGCGCGCGACTTACACAAGACATGGACTTGACCCAACGGCCTAGGTTTTCGCAAACCTAAGCTCGATACCATAAATGTAACACCCCGAATACGACCAGGAATGTCACACGCCGTAGACCCTTATCACAAGGATCTACCAGCTAAACTCCAAAAGACTACTCAATGATTGACCGAGGGTCAAAATTAAATACAAAAGGCCGACAAGGTCATTAACCAATTCGTAACTAACGACATTCATATTTCAATGACAATAATAAACTTGAACACCAAAAAGAATGACAACTCAATTTAATAAATGAAAACTACACCCATGCAAGGGTGAATACTCGAAACGACAGAGAAATACCGACGAATGAAACAAAAGAAAAGACTCGACTCTGGTGTGATTAGTATCATTGTCCTCCATCTCCTTCCCAAGCCAATCCTGTTGCTCCCGAGCCGCCAAAACACTGAGCGCATAACAGCACCCACCCCGAAAACTCGGGGTTAGCAACCGGAATTTTGCTAGTGCAAGTACATAATATACAAGATATACGAATAATAACAACACAAATCTCAACATCGTGAAGCCTTAACATAAACCACACATTCCCATAGTCCACAGAATAGTATCACATACACAAAGTGAAAGATAATCACATAGTCATATTCTCTGTGCAGAACATAACACCAATGAAACTTTAAACGAGCCCAAGGAGTCGAAAAATCCCTTTTTATACAAGGAAAAAGTATTTTGATAAGAAAGTTTGAAAACATCATTATTGACTCGAGGCCATCATGGGGTTTTGAAAATCAAACGGAATACTTTTAGAAAATACTTCAAAAACTCTCGGATCCTCGACCCAACATGTGGAAAACAATTTACAAGAAAACCATTACAACGTTATTCGGTCCTCGACCCAATGCCAGAATAATCATCACAAGATAATCAAAGGCATGACCTCTCATTCGACAATTCTGCTCAAGACCCTTGATTAATTAACCCTGAGATTTCGTCAAACATCCTTGGTTAATTAACCCCGATACCAACGTCTTAAAAACAATTTGAAACAAGCTTTCAAAAACACGAATCACAGTCTATATCGAGACCAGTATTTTAAAAGAGTTGAAAGAACTTTGAAATACGAGGATTGTTCGGTAACAGGGTCTTAGCTATCACTCGAATATCCGTTACCAATAAGCCTGCCAGGCGCCTCCCTTGCACACCTGTGCACCGGCGTTCACTCCACTATGTTGGCCGCCCCTTGAACATGTCACCGCGCCGGCGATCACTCCTGACAGAGCCGCCCCTTGCATTCGCATTAGGTAACACCGGTGTTCACCAAACATATGGAGCCGCACATTGCAGCGTACACCGTGCCGGAGTACACACCGCCCTCGCAGGTTCCGGATACGACGTCTCTCACAACAAGTATTCACATTATTACAAACATCAAGTACACAATCAATCAATTCAACAATTATCAAATCAATACACCAATTCACACAATTTATCCGACAGTCCATAACCACACAATAAACAATAACACGTACATTATCAATCAAGATCCAACACAATAAGCCTTCGGCACAACCAACCAACGCTACACATATATCCTTGTATTGCGACTCAACCGAATATATATATATAGATATATAGATATATATATGTATATATACATATAACCTTACTATATTATATGAATAACTATAGTTCATCCATCAATCCGAGTTGAGTACGCCAACTAGTGTTAGCATTCACCACTCGTCGTTCACCGACATAGGCATATATATCAATATACGTATATACATACATATATTTAACATATAAATATATATAAATCTATATATATACACACATATATATATATATATACACACACATATATATATATATATATATACATATCCGTATAAATTCATACACTTCGACAACGATGATTTCACGCAGTTACAATTCGTATATCAAGGTACTTGCCTTGGTAATCTCTCGCGGATACTCCGAAGGTACGGTCGGTTGGCAAAATCCGGAACTCCAACGAAAACAACGATCGGAAGGGCTCAACACCAGATTTTTGTAGGGAAATCGTCCCTAATATCCTATCATCGAATAAACAATCAATCATACGAGGAAAAACATCACAAAATGATCAAATTCCTCTCTGCGGCATTTCCCCGGACACCTTGTAGGCGTCAAACGGAAGTTCATATAATCGAAGAATCGGAAATGGTAAAACCGTGGAAAGATGGTGAAAATGATAGAATACAACTTAATCTACAATTATCCATCAGTAATTTAAGTTCATAAGGCTCAAACGGACGAAATCTACCAAGATCCCCAAATTTCCCAAAGTTTGGATTTTAGGAAAAACTAACCTTGATTCGGTCGATTGAAGGATGTTATGGATTGATCGATCAATGATATGGACTCAGGATCTTCGTGGTTTTGTTGTTCAACAACATGCCTTATCGCTCTCATAACCTCCGCCGCGGAAGGAAGAGAATGAAATGAAAAATGTGTTGAAAGCAGTGCTCGGTCAAATATATATCGGGCAATCGACTAGCGTGCGCTAGGTTGTCCGGGTAGCGTGGCCTTCTCGGCGGCCACAGTCGAGAATCTTGGCCGGGTCCGATAAGCGTCGCAAGTCATCGGCAGGCGGCGTCGCAATCGGCCGTCCCAGACCTCTTGGACTAATCATCCGGCCAGGTAGCGTCGCCGGCCGAGGCCGTAGCGTGCGCTAGCTGCCGAGTTAGCGCGCACTGTCCATTGTAGCGTCGCTTCGCCTGGTCTGGCCGAAGTCCATACCCTACCGCCTAGATCGCCCGGGCCGATTAGCGTGCGTTACCTCCTGGCAGTGGCGCGCGCTACTCCTGCGGTTTAGCGCGCGCAGCTGTCCGGCCGTAGCGTACGCTAGGCAGTCCCTACCCTGCTTGTCCGTGATGCCCGGCATCCGTGCAGTTCCTCCCATAGCCGTCGGCGGCGCCCGGCCGTGGCACGGCGACTCGATTCCTAAAAGCGCACGGACGAACACGGCCAAACGCTCGCGGACAACAACCGATCCGAAATGAAATTAACATACAACAAATCACCACCTATGGCCATAAACACAAAATCGATTGTCGAGAAAAATAATACCGGCTCGGAAGCAGAAATTTCCGGTCTAAGAAAAAGAAAAATTCGAATAAATCAAAATAAAAATCTCGGATATTACATTCTACCCCTTAAAATAAGTTTTGTCTCGAAACTTAAAATAGAGAGCGCGGAACAATCAAGGAAATAACTACTTGCTCGGCCCCAAATCATCACGAGCAAAGCGCGAGTGCAAGGTTCCAGAATACGATGGCTGACCTAGCAAGTACAAGGCGCTTTAAAATGGTCGAAAGGTGCGCAGATGAATTACCAACAACGAAAGTCGTCCCATACCGAAAATACTAAGAAGAGTACGGGTAATACATTCCCCCATACTAAGAGGACATTATGATCCGAAACTTAGAACAACAAGAGTTGGAAACGTAAAGCAATGAAACGAAATACGATCGAAGTCACGATTGTTTGAAAGCAAGAACGATTAAGACATAGTACAAAATCTTCATTCTCCCATGCTAGGATCTTGAAGGAAGCATAGGATTTCGGGACACTTCCCGGTCCCTAGTTCTGCTCTCTCTTAGGCGGCATTCTTTGCCAATTCGGAAAGCTGTCTCACAATGTTTCTCCCGATGACCTTCACACCCACCGGTAACAAGTCAAGAGTGGAAAGGGACAATTTGCACGATCATGTCCCGACGATTGCGGTTGAAGCACCTTCTCTTCTTACCGAGAATCACCGATGTTGGCTTGGGATCCCAGGCGCTCACTCCCGACCGCAAAGGCAGCGAGTCCGAGCAGCCTTGGGTTTTGGGAGCCTTAGACTCTTCATCGCCCAAAAATTTCCCAGATGTCCTCGGTCTCTTCGTTTCGCTCGTGGGCTCGATCATTGAGGATATTTCATAGGATATCGTTTGATCTTGATACTCCTTCACTGTAGCATGAATAGTTGTCGTTCGAACCACCTTGTCGCTTCCACTTCCGTCATCACACTTACGTCCGCCAAGGCTCGACATGCTAATACAGATGGTACCGTTCAGCGTTATCAAATAATCAGTTGCACAATATACCACCATTATCAACACAAGGTTTAGTTAACATCTATAGAATAACGTAAAGCGTAAAGTTTTATGAAGTGAATTTCGAGTCCTTCGACGAGGACGATCATTATATGTATGCACTTAATGAAAACAAATTTTTGGAAAAGAGGGCTAGTCACGTTGCGCCCAAGACTCATAAATCATCTTTTATTTCGGAAGAGGAAGTTTATATAACGACTCTAAAAATTATTTTCGAGTGATGTATAAAAGAAAAATCGAAAATTGAATTGTGACTAATTTGAAATATTTCAAAAGTGTTGAGTCCCAAATACCACAATTTTGAAAATCTTTCCTCTTCTTCCAAAATGTTTATTCGAAAGATTTTTTTTTTTTTTTACCGAGATACGTGACCATTTAACATGACGACATTAAATCATGGCTTTTCACAATGTTAGAAAATTTCAAAGCATCACTTTAAAATATTCGTGATACTACAGTGTCGTGGGCCGTCAGGAACCTACCAGGCTAAAAATCATTTTTAAAAAAAAATGTTCAAATTGCCAAAAAGGCCGATGTTGGTAATATTCTCGAATCCTCACTAAGTCATTTATAAAAATATCAAATACCGTCATAAGAATACTATCAAAACGTGAAAGACCAAAATATCAAAAATCAGTTTGCAAGATACCAAAAGCCATCTTAAAAATACTCATGCGGCGGATAAAATTAACATTCATAAGTTTATTCTAATAAGTGTAGAAACAGATAAATATGCTCGACTTAAAACATATTACATAACCATTTTGCTCGGACCGCATACGCATGTTATATCCTAAAACAATAATATCACCAACAAGTTCCAATCCTTAGTTCACATTAAACACGTTAGCACAATATAATCAAATACGTATATAAGGGGACTTACGATCGGAGGCTTACCATCACAGATTGCCTAAGATGATGTCGGAACCACGATACTAATCACAACTCGATGCGCGCGACTTACACAAGACATGGACTTGACCCAACGGCCTAGGTTTTTCGCAAACCTAAGCTCGATACCATAAATGTAACACCCTGAATACGGCACTGAATGTCACACGCCGTAGACCCTTATCACAAGGATCTACCAGGCTAAACTCCAAAAGACTACTCAATGATTGACCGACCGGGGTCAAAATTAAATACAAAGCAGACCGACAAGGTCATTAACCAATTCAGAACTAACGACATTCATATTTCAATGACAATAATAAACTTGAACACCAAAAAGAATGACAACTCAATTTAATAAATGAAAACTACACCCATGCAAGGGTGAATACTCGAACGACAGAGAAATACCGACCAGAATGAAACAAAAGAAAAGACTCTGACTCTGGTGTGATTAGTATCATTGTCCTCCATCTCCTTCCCAAGCCAATCCTGTGACTGCTCCCGAGCTGCCAAAACCTGAGCGCATAACAGGCACCCACCCCCCGAAAACTCGGGGGTTAGCAAACTGGAATTTTGCTAGTGCAAGTACATAATATACAAGATATACGAATAATAACAACACAAATCTCAACAGTCGTGAAGCCTTAACATAAACCACACATTCCCATAGTCCACACAGAATAGTATCACATACACAAAGTGAAAGATAATCACATAGTCATATTCTCTGTACCGAACATAACACCAATGAAACTTTAAACGAGCCCAAGGAGTCAGAAAAATCCCTTTTTATACAAGGAAAAAGTATTTTGATAAGAAAGTTTGAAAACATCATTATTGACTCAGGCCATCATGGGGTTTTGAAAATCAAACGGGAATACTTTTAGAAAATACTTCAAAACTCTCGGATCCTCGACCCAACATGTGGAAAACAATTTACAAGAAAACCATTACAACGTTATTCGGTCCTCGACCCAATGCACGTAATAATCATCACAAGATAATCAAAGGCACACCTCTCATTCGACAATTCTGCTCAAGACCCTTGATTAATTAACCCTGAGATTTCGTCAAACATCCTTGGTTAATTAACCCCGATACCAACGTCTTAAAAACAATTTGAAACAAGCTTTCAAAAACACGAATCACAGTCTATATCGAGACCAAGATTTTAAAAGAGTTGAAAGAACTTTGAAATACGAGGATTGTTCTAACGGGTCTTAGCTATCACTCGAATATCCGTTACCAATAAGCCTGCCAGCGCCTCCGCACACTGTGCACCGGCGTTCACTCCACTATGTTGGCCGCCCTTGAACATGTCACGCGCCGCGATCACTCCCGACAGAGCCGCCTTGCACGCGCATTAGGTAACACCGTGTTCACCAAACATATGGAGCCGCACATTGCAACAGACACCGTGCCGAGTACACACCCCGCCTCGCAGGTTCCCGGATACGACGTCTCTCACAACAAGTATTCATATTATTACAAACATCAAGTACACAATCAATCAATTCAACAATTATCAAATCAATACACCAATTCACACAATTTATCCGACAGTCCATAACCACACAATAAACAATAACACGTACATTATCAATCAAGATCCAACACAATAAGCCTTCGGCACAACCAACCAACGCTACACATATATCCTTGTATTGCGACTCAACCGAATATATATATATATAGATATATAGATATATATATATATATGTATATATACATATAACCTTACTATATTATATGAATAACTATAGTTCATCCATCAATCCGAGTTGAGTACGCCAACTAGTGTTAGCATTCACCACTCGTCGTTCACCGACATAGGCATATATATCAATATACGTATATACATACATATATTTAACATATAAATATATATAAATCTATATATATATATACACACATATATATATATACACACACATATATATATACATATCCGTATAAATTCATACACTTCGACAACGATGATTTCACGCAGTTACAATTCGTATATCAAGGTACTTGCCTTGGTAATCTCTCGCGGATACTCCGAAGGTACGGTCGGTTGGCAAAATTCGGAACTCCAACGAAAACAACGATCGGAAGGGCTCAACACCAGATTTTTGTAGGGAAATCGTCCCTAATATCCTATCATCGAATAAACAATCAATCATACGAGGAAAAACATCACAAAACGATCAAATTCCTCTCTGCGGCATTTCCCCGGACACCTTGAAGGCGTCAAACGGAAGTTCATATAATCGACGAATCGGAAATGGTAAAACCGTGGAAAGATGGTGAAAATGATACAACTTAATCTACAATTATCCATCAGTAATTTAAGTTCATAAGGCTCAAACGGACGAAATCTACCAAGATCCCCAAATTTCCCAAAGTTTGGATTTTAGGAAAAACTAACCTTGATTCGGTCGATTGAAGGATGTTATGGATTGATCGATCAATGATATGGACTCAGGATCTTCGTGGTTTTGTTGTTCAACAACATGCCTTATCGCTCTCATAACCTCCGCCGCGAAGGAAGAGAATGAAATGAAAAATGTGTTGAAACAGGTCGCTTTGGCCAAATATATATCGCAACCGACTAGCGTGCGCTAGGTTGTCCGGTAGCGTCGCTATCGGCCGCCACAGTCTAGAATCTTCGCCGGGTCCGAGAAGCGTCTGCAAGTCATCGGCAGCAGCTGCGGCGCAATCGCCCGGCCCAGACCTATCGACTAATTCGTCCGGCCAGTAAGGTGGCGCTGGCCGAGCCGAGAGCGTGCGCTAGCCGCTGAAGTTAGCGCGCAATGCCCATCAGAAGGCGTGCGCTACTCGCTGGTCCGCCGAAGTCCAGACTTACCGCCTAGATCGCCGGCCGATTAGCGTGCGTTACCTCGGCATGGCGCGCGCTACCTCGCGTTTAAGCTGCACTGTCCCTGGCCAGAAGCGTACGCTAGGCCGGTCCTCGCGCAATCGTCCGGCAGCCCAAGATCCGTGCAGTTCCTCCCGCAGCCGTCTGGCCAGCGCCCGATCTGCCGTGGCTCGACGACTCGATTCCTAAAAACGCACGGAACGAACACGGCGAAACGCTCATGACAACAACACCGATCCGAAATGAAATTAACATACAACAAATCACCACCTATGGCCATAAACACAAAATCGATTGTCGAGAAAAATAATACCGACGCTCGGAAACCGAGAAATTTCCGGTCTAAGAAAAAGAAAAATTCGAATAAATCAAAATAAAAATCTCGGATATTACATGCAGGAGGCAGGCTTCTGCTCCGGTGAGGAGGGTCGAGATTTTAGTAGTTGTTGGGGAGAGGAGGAGAGGCAGACCGAGGAGGACGTGGGAGAAGCAGCTGAGATTAGATTTGAAGGCCTTAAACCTTTCCGAGACCATGATTGCTGATAGGTGCGCTTGGAGGCGCCAGATCAGAGTTGTGGATTCTTTAGTTGGGAGTCGTGCTGTAGTTGAGAGCCTCATGGTTGGGTTGTCTCGGTTAGCTTTGACCTAGAGCATTGCATTTTTACATTTATTGTATATTTTATTCTATTGCCTTTTGCGTGTGGTGTATTTTTGACAGGGAGCTGTACGCGGAGTCAACCTCTCTTCTGTTTGAGCAGCGTTCATCGGGAGTGAAGTAGCCAAATTCCGCTTAGGTAAGTCCCATGTGGATTAAGCCATGGGCCCAGATATGGTTTTGAGTTTTTTCGTATCATATGCTTCCCTTTGTATTTTTCACTCAATTTGTTGTTGTGCACTAAGCTGAGGGTCTTCACAGAAACAGCCTCCCTACCGTAATAAGTAGGGGCATTGTCTGCGTACATCTTACCCTCCCCAGACCCTGCTCTGAGCGGGATATACTAGGTATGTTTGGTTTGGTTTGGTTTGGTTTATTTACCTGAAATACCAAAATTGCACCATTTGTTAAACCTTAAGCAGGATAGATGGAGTATGTTGGGAATAATCTATTGAACTTTGATAAGTGCAAAATCTACAATAAACTTCTACATACGTCAAAAACTATAATAGGAAGTACTTTAGAGTCATACACCAGACGGCGAGTATACAACGGTCAAGGTCCATTAGAGAAAATACTTCGATAAGCGTAGGCTCGCATGTGAAAAATACATGCTACAACTAAGCAACTTATCAAGAGGCAGAAAAGATCTCTTAGACTAGAAGAATACTTTTTTTTTTGATAACTAGGTGATCCCAGTTTAGCCGGACTAATCCTAGTCCCTCAATGAACCCACTCCTAACCCATTGAGAGAAGTAAATCGCGAGTTGCTCGAGCAATTCCAGGGTTCCCATTTTCTGTACACTTCTGCGCACAAGGAGAAGCCCTTAACTGATTAATACCTCGGGTTCCCAAGACAGCTTCTCGGAGAACACCAGCGATTGGTCAAGACTCTCCGGTTCCCAAAGAAGGAAATACTCCCATACTGCCACTTGACGTGAGATTAAATATTGATTAGCGGTCGCTCGAGCTAGCCCCGATGAGCTAGAGGATCATAAAGAGAAAAATCTCCTCTTTCACCTCCTTAGTGGGAATTGAACCCAAGACCTCCCAAATGAGTGTCTTTAAGGGTAGATGTCCTACCACTGGACCACCAACCAATTCCCAGACTAGAAGAATACTTTATTCATAAAGTACTGGAGCACAAGTGTTAGCATTTAATGCGGGAACAATGCTAAATGTACACATAATGTGTACACATAATGTGTACATATATGTGTACATGCATCTCATTCATCCATTTAATGTGGTCCCACAATAAATGAATGGGTCCACATTAAATGGATGGATGAGATGCATGTGTTTACAAGTATGTGTATACATATGTGTACATGTAGCATCACTCTTAATGCGGTATACATGTATGATACCCATTAGATGACACATGATAAAAGAAGAACTTGACAGCTAAGAGAGAAGACGACATTAAATGAAAAGTTTAGATATGATTGTAATATATTTTGAATATACATAAAGCCACGATTTTCGAAATGGGAAAATTTTAGCAACCATAAATGGTCATATTAGTGAAATGGTTACCTACATCCCTTTATATAAAGATGGCGTGCCCTATCAGGAAAGATGAATGCATGAGTCGTGCAAGGAGATGATCGAAGTCTACGTGGATAAAATCGGTATAAAAGTCCAATATATGTCCAGACAATAATAAAAAAGACGAGCTCAATGCCATATCTCGGGATCAGAACAGCCACTCAAGAGATAAAAATCTAATTTAAGCTTATAGAGTTATCCGATGGCAATCAATCTTATATTCTCAAGTATTTGACCGGCTTCGATCTTTTATAGGTCGTGAAGCCACCTGATACCAACTTGCGTGGATGGAGTTAGCCGTTGGGGGTCGAAAACTGGCATTTATGCGAGAATGTTGACTCAAGTCCAGTTGAACATAAATATGTGTGTACAATGTTGTTCTGTATTCCAAGTGTATCAATCTTTGTGATACAACTTGCGTGTATTACTATAGTTTCATAATTGTTGTGTACTAAATTGATTCTAGTGAACGTTCACCTACGTGGAGCAGAGACCAGATAGGGCAAGTACAATGTTGAGATATTTTTCTAAGTATTTTTTTGTTACATGTGATGTGAGGCGGATCGACGCATGCTAGTGGAAATTGAACATGCACTCGCCTCGTGAATTTAGTCTGGAGCGAGTTGAGATTGATATTTTAACCGCCTCATCACGTTATTTTACGATGTGGGAAATGATATGTAAATGAATAATAAATTCATAGAAGTTGACATAAAAAAATATTTGTTTGGAAAGAAATATTTAATTTAGCAAAATATATAAAAACTTTAGAGATAAGTCTTCATAACTTACACGCTTCCTAGGAATTTGATTTCAGTTCATAAAAATTGATACGAGAAAAGATATTTATTTGGAAGGAATGATTTCACTTAAAATGCATATGAAAATTTTAGAGGCAAGTCTCAATAATTTACACGCCTCATATGTCTAATTTCAATTCATAAAAATTACTATGAATTTTCTTTATTTGAAACGAATATTAAAAAGATATTTAGGATATTAACTACAGTAGAAAATGAATTTAATTATATTATAAATCCATACAAATTTATATGAAAAATATCTATTGGAAGGTGTGATTTAATTTAAAAGAAAATGAAAGCTTACTACACCTGTTTTTAACCAAAAAAATATGAAGTTCTCAATACTAAAATTATTTTCAATGTCATAATGTGATTATTTTTACACAATATTTTTCATTAAAAAATAA
The DNA here is from genome assembly GCA_033398695.1 of Orobanche coerulescens. NCBI lineage: Eukaryota > Viridiplantae > Streptophyta > Magnoliopsida > Lamiales > Orobanchaceae > Orobanche > Orobanche coerulescens. The sequence continues at coordinate 4,676,791 of CM065810.1, forward strand.
AGTAATATTTATATAGAAAGATTTACATTATTTCTACATTATATTTGAAAATACTTTGTATACATGATATTTATGATTATATCATATATTGTTCTCTTTTTGTCTATGCGAATAATCTCCAATACTTTCATACTTTATACTCTTGATATCGTTATGTAAATTTGACTGCTAGTAAATGTTGTTTTTTAGAATATATAACATTATATAGCTTTTAAATCACACTCGTATTATCATCATTTCAAAACAACCATAAGGTAAAACTATTTTCTTTGAAGTTAAAGGGTAACATGTTCTCAAAGGGATCAAGTACCATTCTTGATATGAAGCATTTTATCATGAATTTAGTAGAGAGTTAAAGAGTGGAATGAGTCATTATCATAATTAAAAACAGCACTGCGATGCAGTTTTGCAAGGTATGGTGGGACAGGACGGGACAGGACGAGTACAATATTAAAATATTTATTTTAAGTACCTTTTTCTTGTTAAATAAGATGCAATGAGTGGAAAACAACATGCAAGTGTGGAACAAATTGAAATTGAAATTTTAAACCATCTGTTCTCCCTAGGTATTAGGAGATGCGTAGTTAATTTAATTTAAATATTTAGAATTTCAAATTTAGATATTTAAATTAGACCAAAATTCATATATTTCCTACTCCCCATTTTTCATATTAAGTTATAAAATTAAAATGTTACATTTATAAATATTCGGATTAAAAAAATGAACCGTCAATCGTCGTTTTCGACTGAACCATAACCACCAGTTCGCTGTTAAAACCACCATAGGACGTTTCAATACCGATTGGTCGTTCACGTCGATCAGAACCGCCGAACACTTAAGATGGAAAAAGAAAAGGAAGAATTTATGAAATAATAGAGAAAGAACAAAGAATCATAGAAAATTATGATTATTTGTTGGGACGGGAACAATGATGCTCACATTGCTATATTGCTAAATGCGGGAATAGTTTGGCTTTCTCTTTTACATATAACATTATTTTTTCCCAAGTTTAACACCAACTCTTTTGAAATCCAAATTGTCGGAATTGACCTTTACTCGAATGAATTCGAGTCATATAACTTTCGAATAACAAAATTTCGAGTGAATTTGCAAAAATATACAAAGAAGTCGTTTTGGGTTACTTGAATGGGAATTCGAGTTACCGAATAAGTCATTCGGGTTACTCGAATAGGTATTCGAGTTACCCGAAGAAGTCATACAGGTTACTCGAATAAAAGAGTTACTCGAATTCAGCATTCGTGTTACTCGACGGCGCATTCGTGTTACTAGACGGTGCATTCGTGTTACTCGATTTTGTACTCGTGTTACCCGGATGATAATCTTCCCTCAATATTGTATATTTTTGTAAGTTGACTCGAAATTTTGTTACTCGAAAGTACAATATATGACACGAATGCATTCGAGTAAAGGTCAATTACGATAATTTGAATATCAAAAGAATTGGTGTTAAACTTGAGACAAAAAAAAAAGTACTTGTATATGTAAGAGCACTTCAAGTTTTCTCTCTTGCTAAACCAATAGAAGAATCTGAAGAAGTTCAGAAGTATATGAAACATAAAGATGTAAATCTTATCCGTAACCTACCTTATATGTCGGGTAAATATGTAATAGGATTGGGTATCGGTCGAACCCGATAATGTATGGTCGTGTACGGACAGGATATGTGTATATGATATTACCCGTTTACTCGACCCAATTACCCATTCAGCTTACCTGTTTGAGATATATAAATATAATATTATTTTATATTATACATAAATATTATATTATAGTATATTACATATATTGTATTAGATAAAATATATTATTTTGAATATTTATTATAATAAGTTTAATTTATTAGTTACATTATACATATACATTTTATATATTAAAATATATTTATAATATTAAATATAGGGTATGTGGATACTCGAATATCTATGGGCACCCGATTAGTAGAATAGATTATACACAAAATCGATCTGAAATAAATAGGGTACAATATGAAGGAGAAATACACATATCCTGTCCGACCTATCGACATCCCTAATAAACACGGAAAATCGTGATGCATTTACCACAAATAAGTTTTCTGAAATAGTTAGCATGAAAGGATTTAAGTTCTTTCAAGTTTTTTTTTTAAGTAGAATTTATTTTTAAAAAAATCCGTAGAATTTATTTTTAAGAAATTCCTAAGTAGCTTATGAATCAAAATTGATGATATTTCGATTGTGATTGTAATTATATTTAATATTATATTTTATTAATTATATTTAATAAAATATAATTATATCTAATACTCCTACTAATTATTTTTAACGAGTCATTCAGACCCGGGCGATGCCCCGGGCTGTATATGATGGTATTATATATTTAAATTATTATTGTTCAGCACAAATTTTCATCATTTTGATCATGGATCCGTCGTTTATTTTCGTCATTTTATATTCGGGACGTATTTTTGTCATTGTATATATAAGTTGTCATGGTAGCATACATTTTGTAGCATGATACGTATTTAAAATAGTTATTGACATGTAATCTTTTAAGATGTATTTTTTACGTAATATTTTTTGTCTATTTATTTTGGTATTGACTCTATCATTTTTAATTAGAACTAACTAATATTAATACATTTGGCTAAGTTATAACTATTTCTTATGATAGACAATGATGCCCGTGCGATGCACATGTGCTGCATAGAAGTTTTCATAGATTTAAAATACGTGCGATGCACATGGGCTATATAGAAGTTTTCATAGCGTAATATTCGGCATTTATTTTCGTCATTTTATATTTAAGTTTTCATGGTGTCACACATTTGCTAAGCTTTATACGTACTTAGAATACTTTATTGAGTTGCACATGGGCTGTATATAAGTTTTTATATCGTAATCTTCAGAACTTATTTTCGTCATTATATATCTAAGCTGTGATGGTATCACATTTCTAAGCATGACACACATTTAAAATAGTTTATTGACATTAAAAGAGTATATGTGAAGAGATTTTTTTCAAGATGTTACATTGAAAAGAGTCTATTCACATGTAATTTTTTAATATGTATAAGTTACATAAATTATTTTAAATATGAAGCGATGACATTAATGTTGGAGACCTTTTATATTCATCCATGTGCAATGCACACAGGTTTGGACTGACTCAGGACCCATGCGATGCACTCAGGTTGGATCTAATTGTTTTTTTCGTAATGTTCGGGACTAATTTTCGGTTCGTGTTTGAAACTCTCATTTTTTTTGTGAAAGACGGACTTCGTTGTTCAAATAAATTACATTATTAAAAGCGAACTATAAAACAAATTTCCTTTTTAACAAAACTATAAAAACATAAAACATTAAAGTGATTAGTATATTCAAGAGTATAAATTATAATTCGTATAATAAATTATAATTCGTATAGTAAAATATTGCATGTTTAATTTGTAACGTACTATTAATATGAATGCCAGGTATTCATCTATATTGACACCGGTGGCCGTGGCGTTGTTCTTGTTGTTGTTGTTCTTCTTGTTGTCTTTGTCGTTGTTGTTCATTGGCATTTTGCATGTTTTGTTCTTGATACAATTTTCGTGACTTGTCAATCTCTTTCTTTGATGTGAAGATGTTTTTTGCAAAATGTTATATTTAAATGAGGCTTTTCATATGTAATCTTTTAATGTGAGTAACTTAAATAAATTATTTTTTGATTAATGCATTATTACAACATTTTTCCATAAACTATAATATCGAATTTGGAGCATTCATTAGTAACTCATTCTAAGTATTTACAGTATGACGACATGAATCACATGATCTCAAACTCAAATGAATAATGCTTACCTCGTGATATGTGGATAACATTTGAAATACAATTTTCTTCTCCTTTATATACTTCTTCGATTTAGAAGATTCTCATTGTTATGATGATAGTGTGAAGATATTTTTATTATATTTTTATTATATACTACCATTTGCAATATGTAACATCGACATAATTTACACAGTCATATCAAATATCAAAGTCACACAATATTCCAAGACGTTTAATTAAAAAAGTGACATTAACACAACGCAAGACAAAAAACTACATTAAGAGCAAAAATATTAAAATGCACCAACAAAGTGTAGTAATAATTATTGACTAAAAATTGAATGCTCGTCACGTCATTTTCAATAAACTTACTTGCTAACGAATCAATAGTATTAGCCCATTTATCGATATTACATGAAGTAAAATATTGCATGTTTAATTTGTAACGTACTATTAATACGAAAGCCAAGTATTCATCCCACCGGTGGCCACAGCGTTGATCTTGTTGTTGTTGTTGTTGTTGTTGTTGTTGTTTTTGTTGTTGTTGTCTTTGTCGTTGTTGTTCATTGGCCTTTTGCATGTTTTGTTCTTGACATAATTTTTGTGACTTCTCGATCTCTTTCTTTAATGCTTCTTGATACGCTACAAAAAAAATAGATATAGTTGATCGTTAGTAACTTAAATACAGTTAATCAATATATTGCATTTTCGATCAAAGTAAAAATATTCGTGCATGTTCCACTTAATTGATAAGACAACGATGTGTAGGATCTCTTAAACCATTAGAAAAGATGATGTTACTACCAAATCTCCTAAGCCACCATCTTTATGTCCTACATTGTTACACACAAAAAACACACGTGAAATTTACATAAAATAATATAATACAATATGCTAAATAAGTAAGACGATATGATGCTTACTTTACCACCATAATAAGTTGTAGCCCAATGTGCACGCGGTGTGGAGGTGTGGTTTGTTGTGTGTGATTTTTGACACATTATATAGTTGATAAAATATTTGTAACTCATGGACGGGAAGGTAAAAAGACTAACCACTAATTGATGTGTTTAATTTATGCATTCATGGCATTTTTGGTTTGTATTCTTTGTGTTTAATGTGCACGATTCCTATGTACTTACCCTTATGCATGACTATTAAATCAATGTACTAACACATGAAGCTTTCACATTTCACTTTCAATTCATGAAACATTTATTGTGAGCACTTTGCATTTATAAGACAACTTAAGCTTTTAGTATATAAGATTATAATTATTTTTAATACTAATTACACGCTCACTGGGTCTCTCACCGTGTGACAGCAAAATGTCACTATCAATTTTCTTAATTGTGTATCTGCACATGGGGAACATGATTGTGGATAATATTTTTCATGCCCAGACAATATTACTCAAACTTCTTTTAACAAAAGTCGAAATTCCTCGCCCCAAGGGCTCCATCCCTCGGTCCGACAGAAATTGGTGGAGAAATTAAATTATGGTGATTCAACGGCTCACTAGGTAGGAAGAACAGTGTCTGGTGCCCACAATGAGCTATCTCCCACATTGGAGGGATAAAACTCCCACACTGCGGCTGTCAGGACTCGAACCTACATTTTTCTAGCAATTTGCCATCCTGCAACCAGTCGAGCTGCGCGGACATTCAAACTTCTGATTTCAAACTAGGAGATCTCAGATTACAGTTTTAATCTTTTTCTAACAATATTTTAACTTTTACTTTGCAAACTTTAAAAATCACATAAATGATATATATTGGTCGCTAGGACTAGGACTGTCATTCGAGCCGTGCGAGCTCGAGCTCGAGCTTTGTTTTACGAGTCGAGTCGCTCTTTTAGGTAAACGAGCTCAAAGTACTGATTGAATTCGACTCGGAATTCACGAGTCTAGCCGAGCCGATTCGTTTAGCTAAATGAGCCGAGCCGGTCGCGCAGCTCGTTTAAAAATTACAGTCAAACGATCTTAATCTTGTGTCTGAGATCGGCTCGTATTATAAATGAGTTCGAGTTGAGGTGGCTCGTTTAGCTAAACTAGCCTTGTTCTATGTTCGAGCCCGACTCGTTAACGAGCTCGAGTCGAGCCGAGTCCTGATAAACGAGTTTGAGTTCGACTCGAATTAAAGCCCTATTGATCGCTGAGTCGGTCGCACTCGAAAAGTAGCGTCTGCGGTATTCTCGTCATCAAAAAAATAAGTATATATTTTTAAATGGGGCAAAAAATAAGTAAGATGGTCGTTTTCGCTCTTATTACAAGTTGCAACAAACGATCGACTTGAAATCTGGATCCCGCGTTGTCTCAACGCGTAATGTGTCTATGTGCTCTTGTGATACCTTTTCCTACATGAAATTCTATTGGATTTTTCATTGTTCTTCTCGTGTCAGTTGGCGTCCTGCTTGTCTTCCCAAATCGAAATTGATCGGGGGCATTGAGACTTCCAGGACGATCTATATTTTGACTGGTCAAGTCGACATTCTGAAAATACTTTTTGTCGGTGGTTGGCCGACTAGATGTTGCACCGCCGTCCACATGGCATTAAGTTCGGTACGTCGGGTTGGTTATCATCAGTGTAGATTATATTTTATATTATTTCATTTGTTTTACTTGAAGAGAATATATCGATGAATATTTAATTATTTATTAATTGAAAGATATAGAACATCAAGAAGTGTTTTCTTATTGTTGGTAGTCGATCCACCTTGGCATCCACTTAAGCACTCCAGGCAGCCGACCAGCCGAGCAGATCCTGGAGCCGAACCGGTCATAGACCCGATTGTCTCTCGGACTCACAAAAAACCGGACCGGGCAGAGACATTAGAGCCGACCCGGAATCCGGACCAGAAGGACCGAGTAGACCCGATATGAATACGCTCCGAACCATAATCATGAATAAGACCGACCAGAGTAGCGGGAAGCTCGAGGTCCGACCCCGTTGTCGGTCGCAACAGATAAGTATCGCCAAAAGCCCGAAGAACAGGCAGACAGGACAATAAAAGAGGGCTGTCATGTCCCTTCCCAAAGCAAACTTAAGAAGGTGACACATGTCGAAGAAGTCACCACACTGTGACAAATGTCATCAGCATATTCACCTGAATTTTCCTGCTGTCATCTCACGAATGGCTGACATTGCCTATATATATGCCAGGAGAATGTACAATAAAAGGACTTTTGGAAAAGAGCGGAAAAAAGGATATAGAGAGAGAAAAAAGAGAGAAAAGAGAAAAGGATAAGACTTGTAATTAACAAGCACCAGCAAAACGGACCGGTCAAAATGTTTTCGGCCCGGCTCTATTCTATCAAAAAGGTCATTAATAAAATTTAGTGATCAAACACCTTCCTTTTTGTTATTTTATTTTCTACGTGGCTTCGATCCATTCGTGCAGATCAGCACACGTGACGTTGACCAAATCAGACGTCAACAGATTGGCGCTAGAGGAAGGGCACCTCCAGGAGCTTGAGCGAGTCGCTCAAGCTATGACTACAAATTCTGAATATAATCAGCCCACCACAAAGAAGGGAAATCCGTTCCAGTTAGCGGAGCGCTTTGGCATACCTTGCGTTCATCCGGGAATAACCACCCTCACCAATAAGTGGTGAGATGAAAGCATAGGAATCATCGTAACCATGAGTCGAAAGCATAGGAATCATCGTAAGTAGGATTTGAAAGCACAGGAGCCATCGTGACCATGAGTTCCTGCTCGACTCGGCTGACCTTTTAAAGGTCATAACTCGAAGGATATCGAGCGCAACTCAAAGCTCTAGAAAATTTCTCAAAGAGCCCTCGTATCCTTCAAATTAAAGTTGCAATCAACATACACCATAATATCTGCAAACTCTTTCGGGATTCCCGACAGATCCTCACAAAGACCCTGGTAATCCGGAAAGAATAGTCTGTTGGGAGGCTGGCGAGAAAACTCAAACCGTTATTGGACAAAGATTAGGCTAAAATCAGGTGAATATGGAATTCGATATGACGAAGGAATAATCTTTATAAGGAAAGAGGGGCCCGGCCGACCGAGTTACCAACGATCCTGCAACTGCCGACCCAAGGAGAATATCACTGCAATCTGCACCGCCTTCGCTTGATCGGAAAACGCGGTCTGACATACGGCCTATCTGACGCCGAGATCGGATATGCCCCGGTAGAGCTGGTCTATGTACTCATACTAACCCCCTGAAAACAAGCGCAGGGATGGCCCTCGCTGGCCCTGGCCAGCGTTTGTTCTGCTCGACCGTTCGCTTGAGTTCTCTAGCCGCCAACTATAAAGCGGAACATGAAGCCCTCCCGGCCGATCTGGAAGTAGCAATCTCCCTTGATTTTGCTAAACATCACTATCTTTGGAGCAATTCTCGGGTAAGGGCTCATACGAACCCAGGAAGCCCGGATTGGTCAAATCCCTTGACCCGGGTCGGACCCCCCATCTAGAAAATAAAGTTGAGGTAACGGTACGCAGTCGTCACGATTAGTTATTTTGCAAAAGCGGGTCGGGGCCAAACCACTAGTGCGGACAACCGAACAAAAAATAAACCATCTTATATGAAAGTTACTCAGGACCCCTTAGTCCATCATATCCGATATTACCACGACAAGGAAGAATCTCCGGCGTTCTGCGACGACCTCCATATACGGAGCGACTTATCCATGTCGCACGATTCACAATCCAACGGACAAGTCGAGGTGATCAATACAATTATTAAGCAGTACCTCAAGACCCGCCTCGAAAAGCGCAAAGGGTCACGGCCTGAAGAACTCCCTGAAGACTTGGCAATGCATCAGTCTGCCACTTGATGTAACCTCCGGCACTAAGACGACGACCCTGATCGAGATTGGAACACGCCCACCGGAGAATCCATTTCGAAGAACAAGGTCAATGTGACCCTAAAAACCTGGACCTCGTCGCCCAAAAACAAAACCAAGCAGAGAGGCGGAACATCTTCTACAAAGCGCCCGAGGTTCATCATCAAAGCTTCCAGGTCGAAGACCTCGTTATTAAACGAGCGTTGGGGCCCGACCCGGGACCTCCTGAATCCAAGTGACAAGGACCGTACGAGAGTAACAAAGCCCATCAGAACGAAGTTTGTTAGCTAGAATATATGAATGGCCAAGGATTGATTCATTCGTTGAATGCCATGTCCTTATAAAGGTATAATCAATAAAATTCAACTCTATTTCATCTCTAAATCGAATGTACTATAAGACCGAGTTCGCCTCGGCACCTCGAATGACCGGCTCCTCCGGCACTATAAGACCGAGTTCGCCTCGGCACCTCGAATGACCGGCTCCTCCGGCACCATAAGACCGAGTTCGCCTCGGCACCTCGAATGACCGGCTCCTCCGGCACCATAAGACCGAGTTCGCCTCGGCACCTCGAATGACCGGCTCCTCCGGCACTATAAGACCGAGTTCGCCTCGGCACCTCGAATGACCGGCTCCTCCGGCACTATAAGACCGAGTTCGTCTCGGCACCTCGAATGACCGGCTCCTCCGGCACTATAAGACCGAGTTCGCCTCGGCACCTCGAATGTCCGGCTCCTCCGGCACTAGAAGACCGAGTTCGCCTCGGCACCTCATAAGACCGGCCCATCCGGCACTATAAGACCGAGTTCGCCTCGGCACCTCATAAGACCGGCCCATCCGGCACTATAAGACCGAGTTCGCCTCGGCACCTCATAAGACCGGCCCATCCGGCACTATAAGACCGAGTTCGCCTCGGCACCTCATAAGACCGGCCCATCCGGCACTATAAGACCGAGTTCGCCTCGGCACCTCATAAGACCGGCCCATCCGACACTACAAGTCCGAGTTCGCCTCGGCACCTCATAACACTGGCCCATCCGGCACTACAAGTCCGAGTTCGCCTCGGCATCTCATAAGACCGGCCCATCCGGCACTATAAGACCGAGTTCGCCTCGGCATCTCATAAGACCGGCCCATCCGGCACTATAAGACCGAGCTCGCCTCGGCACCTCATAAGACCGCTCCATCCGGCACTACAAGTCCGAGTTCGCCTCGGCATCTCATAAGACCGGCCCATCCGGCACTATAAGACCGAGTTCGCCTCGGCATCTCATAAGACCGGCCCATCCGGCACTATAAGACCGAGCTCGCCTCGGCACCTCATAAGACCGGTCCATCCGGCACTACAAGTCCGAGTTCGCCTCGGCACCTCATAAGACCGGCCCGTCCGGCACTATAAGACCGAGTTCGCCTCGGCACCTCGAATGACCGGCTCATCCGGCACTATAAGACCGAGCTCGCCTCGGCACCTCATAAGACCGGTCCATCCGGCACTACAAGTCCGAGTTCGCCTCGACACCTCATAAGACCGGCCCGTCCGGCACTATAAGTCCGAGTTCGCCTCGGCACCTCATAAGACCGGCCCATCCGGCACTATAAGACCGAGTTCGCCTCGGCACCTCATAAGACCGGCCCATCCGGCACTACAAGTCCGATTTCGCCTCGGCACCTCATAACGCCGGCCCATCCGGCACTACAAGTCCGAGTTCGCCTCGGCATCTCATAAGACCGGCCCATCCGGCACTATAAGACCGAGCTCGCCTCGGCACCTCATAAGACCGGTCCATCCGGCACTACAAGTCCGAGTTCGCCTCGGCACCTCATAAGACCGGCCCGTCCGGCACTATAAGTCCGAGCTCGCCTCGGCACCTCATAAGACCGGCCCATCCGGCACTACAAGTCCGAGTTCGCCTCGGCACCTCACAAGACCAGCCCGTCCGGCACAATCAACAAAAGGTGAACAGAAAAGACAGCGGCCAGACCAACCGGGCCCAAACACAGAAAAAAGCAACAAAGGCCATAAAAATATTTCATTCATTCAAAATAAGCCGCTCCATATCAGAATACAAAAGAAATCAAGGAAAAACGGCATGCAGGCCATACATGGAATAAAACAAAAATCTACCCGGCCGTGTCCTCCTGACCGACCGCCTGAGAAGACTGTCCTTCACCTTCGCCAGACGGAATCACCACCGGATCTTCGACAACTTCGGCGACCTTCGGCTCATCATCTCCGAGAGTTTCAACCTTCAGGTCGGCCGCCTGAGACTTTACATAGGCCTGGACCTCCTCAACGGTCTTCCCTTCCTTCATGAGATCCAATATCTCATAACAAGTGGAGACATAGTTAAGGTTGATCAACTCCTCGTACTCGGGTGTCTTCTGGAAAGCAGCCGCCCCGTCGGCAAGGCCCCTGGCATAACCCACAGCTTCACAAGTCTGGACCCGCTCGGTCAATTGCTCAAGCTTGGCCTTAGTACTATGCAAATAGGCCTCGTGCTCGGCCCTGATGTCCAGGCACCGTTTTTGCGCCTTTTCGGCCGCCGTGGCCATCTCGTCGGCCTTCCTTTTCCAGATATTGGCCTCAAAGGCCCGGCTCTCCAGAAGCTCCATCTCACCCTTCAGAGAGGTCATCTCCTCCTCCAGAGACTTGATAAGCGAAGGGCAGAGGTGGTGCTCCTCCTGTAAGGCCTTGAGATCGGCCCTTTTTGTGTTTCTCAACCAAGGCCATCAGCTCCCCAGCGGCCTTCACATAGGTGCACAACGCCCGGCCCAAAATAGCATTTCCAAATTGAATCTGCTCATCCGGACCCATGTCGTTGGTCACCATCTCCATTTTCGGCGTCCAACCCAAAATAGGGACATGGCTGGACTCAACCACCGCTGGAGGGACCCGGTCGAGCATCTCGGCGGTCGGGGTGGCTGCCCGGATGTAGTCAAGGAACCGGCCATGTCGCGCCCCTTCATCTGGGCACAAGGTTCTTCCCGATCCTTATTCACCGGGAGATAGTGGCCCTCCAAATCAATCGCGGGCTCCTTACCCTTCGCACGGCCCGTCCGTACAGGGCTCGGGGCGGGCACAGCAGTCTCTGGAATGGGGAAACCCTCGGCCCTGGTCACGCTATCCTCAGGCCCGGCCTCTACTCTCTTCCGCTTGCCCGCGCGCTCCCTACGCTCGGCGGCCTCGCGGCTTGACCTTGCCACCATTGCGCAGGCGTCTCTTTCCGTCCCGACGAACTCCTGCCCATAGGGACTGGATAAGGAAGATGTGTTAAAAAAAAAAAAAAGATAGAAAGAAAGAGGAGCTACCTGACGAAGACATTCTGCTCGGGTTAGTTGATCGAAGTCCCGCAGCCCAAAGATTATCCTCAGTAACCAGAAGATATGACTTCCTCCGATCAACAGGAAGGTCCAAGAGCTGTTCAACCCGGTCGTCGAACAAGGAGGAGGTCTCTGAAGCCGGGATACGTTCTGCACAAACAATAAATTATGAGCGTTAGACAAAAAAGGAACAGCAATAAAGAACACGACACTTACTCATTTTAGCAATGAAGTGTTCTGGGACCCAAAGCTCGGCGTCTATTACGCCAGGTTCCCACTCATCAACCGAGCTCATCCACGGCCCCCCTACATAGAACCACTGTTCTTTCCAACTATGTATGGTCTCCGGCACATCCACCAATTCTTTATACATCGCGTGCCGGGCTGTCAAGTAAAACCAGCCAGAACCAGATCGGCCGACCGACCTCCATAGGAAGAGACTGTTAATCTCTTCAAAACTGGGCTCGGTCCATCCATGTTGACTGAAAAGAATCAAAAGACCCACCATCCGAGCCCAAGAATTCGGATGAATTTGGGCAATACAAAGGCCCCACTGCCTTAACCACCGGGAGAGTACCAACGGAAGAGGAAACCTCAGCCCGGACAACAGGGAGCGGTAATACACCGCCGTGCAGCCGACAAGAGGGGTGTGAGGTCTCTCCTCTGGATCCGGAACAAACATCCGCACCACCGCGGGTATCTTAAATCGCCCCCGCCAAGCCTCCAACTGCCCATCGGTGACCGTGCTGCGTATCGAGGCCGAATCCCATTCCGCCTCAACAAAAGGAGACGGCCGAGGCCGAACCCAGGCCCAAGTCTCGCCAACCGCCGTCAACGGCGTCACCACCTCCACGTCTCCAGAATCTGCATCTCCAGAATCCGGCGATCTTGCGACCTCGCCGCCATCCTCGTCGCTCCAGTCAACAGGAGCATCACCCATCGACAGATCCGCCACTCCCGTGCGGTCCGGAGACACAGTCAACTCCTCCGCCGTATCCCTCCGCTCCGACATCGTAAAATAGGAAAAAGAGGAGGAAAAGCAAGCTTACCGGGAAAGTCTGTGAAATCAGAGAAGAAGAAATATTGTCGAAAAAAAATCTTTCTCTGCAACAACACGTAAAAATGGCGAAAGAAGCAATAGGGAAGAAGGCTCTCTATATTTATAGGATGAAACAGGGGCATTAAATACGAAAGCACATGAAGCGGCGATTCATAATCATCACGAAGATCAAAGACGCGTGAGACACCACGACGAATTACGTCCCGCCACGCGTCCCCCTCACTATGACTCTTCAAGATCCCGAAGTCAAATCGACACGACTCTCAAAGATACGTCCCTTCAAGAGATCTTATCCACCCCCAAACCGGATCGACCTCAATCTGAAACGATTCCAGCACCGGCCAACCCGGCACGGCCCTGGACTCGGGGCCCTTGTTGGTAGTCGATCCACCTTGGCATCCACTTAAGCGCTCCAGGCAGCCGACCAGCCGAGCAGATCCTGGAGCCGAACCGGTCATAGACCCGATTGTCTCTCGGACTCACAAAAAACCGGACCGGGCAGACCCGATATGAATACGCTCCGAACCATAATCATGAATAAGACCGACCAGAGTAGCGGGAAGCTCGAGGTCCGACCCCGTTGTCGGTCGCAACAGATAAGTATCGCCAAAAGCCCGAAGAACAGGCAGACAGGGCAATAAAAGAGGGCTGTCATGTCCCTTCCCAAAGCAAACTTAAGAAGGTGACACATGTCGAAGAAGTCACCACAGTGTGACAAATGTCATCAGCATATTCACCTGAATTTTCCTGCTGTCATCTCACGAATGGCTGACATTGCCTATATATATGCCAGGAGAATGTACAATAAAAGGACTTTTGGAAAAGAGCGGAAAAAAGGATATAGAGAGAGAAAAAAGAGAGAAAAGAGAAAAGGATAAGACTTGTAATTAACAAGCACCAGCAAAACGGACCAGCCAAAATGTTTTCGGCCCGGCTCTATTCTATCAAAAAGGCCATTAATAAAATTTAGTGATCAAACACCTTCCTTTTTGTTATTTTATTTTCTACGTGGCTTCGATCCATTCGTCCAGATCAGCACACGTGACGTTGACCAAATCAGACGTCAACACTTATAATTGTATTATTACTTATTTGTTGAGAACTAATTTTAAACACGATTCACAACAATAACCTATGAGATGTAAAAAATTGGAATAAAACCCTTTTATTTAAACTAAATCATATTCTCAAAATAGACTTATTCATGTGACTGGGAGAATATAAAATAGGGGTAAATATATATAAAAACTCTTGTGTTATATAAATTTCGAAAAGTTCCCTCAAGTCGCAAGAAATATTGCAAAAGATAATCCTTAAACTAAATGTTATTCAGATATCATATAGCTATTTCATAAATGTTGAAAATTACTTATAATTATCTAAGATAGGTGAAAATATTTATGAAATGTTGAAAGTATTCTGAAAAACTAAATTTTCTTAAATGATATTTAACCAATTTATAAAAAATGTAGAAATTATTTGAAAATTCAAAAAAAAAAAAAAATTTAGGAAAATATAATTTCAGAAGTAAAGTAGATTTCTTAAAAATTCAGATAATTTGGAACTTTAAATTCATTGTAGAAGTTTAAGAATAGTTTGAAAAAAATAATCTTTTTATTTATATGAAAATTAATTCTTTACAAAGTATATAGTTCCTTTAATTTTCTGATATTTTAAGGAAAATTTTAAAATTTCAGATTTTTTATATACTTCTTTATTTTTAAATATATTTTTTAACTAAAAATTAACACCGTTAATATGTTTGACGGAATAAATAACAGTAGGAGATATTGTACAAATTTCTTTTGCAATAAAAGAGAATCATATATAATGAAAGATTGAGTCTTAAAAATGATTGAGGAGTATTAATGACACTAATTTTGAAACATTTATTAGGGTTTTACAATTTAGCCCACATTTTCTGCAGCTTTCAATTTAAACCCGTTTTGATTTATGATTCTTCGATTTTAACTCAGTCAGCTTCTCATCTCTTACAATTTGACCTTACTCAACTTTAAAACCTCCAATTCTGTCTCATTTTGACCAAGACATTAAAATATTGACCTTTCAATTAATATTAATAATTAGTCCGATTTTATGCATATATATTTTAATTTCCGTCATTATATCGTAATATTTTATAATGATTAAAATATTATTACATGTAGACTTTATCGAGGATTTACGGGCTTAGGATTGTGAGTCGAGCATCTCCATATTCAAGTCAGACATCATCATTTATTCGTGGTAATTTTCACTATCACTTTAATTGCTTTAATTGTATTGTATATGTGATATTCAATTCAATATGTGATATTCGATTCATATTTAAAAATTGACGATACATGTTGTGAATCAGGCTCACATGTATACGTGTAAAGACTAAGAGGCTATCTTAAGATATATGTTGTTGCGGGGACACTTGCGCAACCTCAATATTCACATGCATGCTCGATTCATGTTATATGTGGTATTTTGTGTATGTTTCATGTTGTTGCGGGGACACCTGCGCAACCTCAATATTTGTGTTATGCGTGCTAGATTCATGCTATACGTAATATTGTGTGTATGTATTCATGTTGAGGAAAAGATATGATAGATTATTCATTTTATGCTTTTCATGAGATTGTATATTACTGTGATAAGTGAAATTTCCACAGTGAAGGAAGCTCACTCCACCTTTATTGATCCATGAGTTAAACCGAAGAATGAACGAAGGAAGCGAAATGAGAGAAGATATGAATTAAATTTATTAAATTATGTTTTTCTTATGTCAAATGTTTCGAAATTCTTTTGGGGAAACTTTTGTTAGAAATTAACAATTTATAATTTATTCTTCCGACGGAAATTTTATTTCGTATCTATAACATGTTATTGCCTTAATTAAAGGTATTTAATTTATGTTAGTGTAGCGACTCGACTTTGTAGGCGTTATTCTTCGTCAAATTTACCTTTTATTTATTTTCCCCAATAATTACCCCTAGAAAGTCGGGGCGTTACATAGTGATATAACTTATATTACACACATTAACGCAACCTTGATACAAAGTATATAAACATCTGCACAAATATTACGTACAAAACACATATATATTCAACCAAAAGCACAACCGGTGCATCGCACGGGTTCGTAACGGCTCGTTTTATATAATTTACCCTTCTAATTACAGTAAATTTTATATTTTTACCTTTTTAAATAGAGAAACTGTTTCAAATGCTTTCCAAACAGTAAATGGTTATGAGAAGCTCCCTTAATATTATGCGACAGCCATAAAGTTGACTTATGGGAAGCTTTCCAGATTTCTTTATATTATTTTTATTTCCCCTTACAAAATTTCGAGAGCTCGAATCCGTTTATTAGGACTCGACTCGACTCGAGGTTGTTAATGAGTCGAGCTCGAATATAGAATAGGGCTCGTTTAACTAAACGAGCCAACTCGATTGGAACTCGTTTATAATACGAGCCGATCTTGGAACAAGATTAAGCTCTTTCAAGTATAATTTTTAAATGAGCTGCTCGACCGGATCGGCTCGACTTGTGAATTAAACGAGTCGAGTTCAATCAGTACTTTGAGCTCGTTTACCTAAACGAGCCGGCTCGACTCGTAAAAAAAAAAAACTCGAGCTCGAGCTCGTTTATCTCAAGCTCGCCCGGCTCGAATGACAGCCCTACCCATTACAATATGACTGATGTGTTTGGACCAAAAAATATTACTATTTCGGGTTAACTCGAATCGACTAATAATTATAGATGGGAATATCCATCTATATTTATTTAAATTTTTTTTTTTTGATTTCTAAATTTTCAGTTGTAATTTTTATTCGAATTTATACGAATTACTTAATTACATTCGAGTCATTTATTTGGGGTGACTCGGATGTAATTAAGTGAATCAAATATGTGATTCGAATGTACTTTAAGTGATTACATGTAACTCGAATGATTTTGTGTGACTCAAATGTATTTTAAGTAATCAAGATGTAATTTAGGCGACTTGAATGTATAACATGTTGACTCGTATGTAATTTAAATGACCCGAATAAGTGACTCAAATGTAATTTAGGCGACTCGAATATGTGATTAATGTATTTTGTGTTACACGAATAGATGGTTCGGATGTATTATTCGAATAGTTTGCGTATGAAAAAAAAGATTATTATTAAATTTCGTGTAAAAAAGGATTATTTTATATTCATATATATACTTTACAATTTTTCCTCAATTATGGGGTGTATTAAGTTATATTTAATCATGTTTTTCTAGAACCATAGGTGTAATACGTAGATGCGATTCTGGAGCTAAACCAGGGTGACAGGGTTCAATAAAATCATGTGAGACCTATTGTTTAATTATTAAGTATTTGTTTATTAAAGATGATTGGAGTAATTCTGGGGATTCTAGAAACGGCATTTATGAAATTTCACAAATATTGTGAGGGTAATGTAGTCTTATTGATAAGTGCCAAAGGGCAAAAATATTATATATATATATATATGAAATAGATCATATGAAAACTAATTACCTTGTGAAATCTAGAAATTTTTGTAGGTCATTGATATTAGTGATATGTTGTAGATGAGTAGAATTATATGCATTTATGTATTTTTTTTATTGCATTATTTGTCGTATACTAATAATTAGCGGACGCAACAAATAATAACAAATATGCAATGAAATTATTTAATAATGCAATTGGTTTCTAGATTTCACCATTAAGAGTGTTTCTACCATAGTCAATCTATATATATATATATATTATATATATATATATGGTTTATTGAATTCGATATTTTTCACATCACCAGCCACCTAGATAGTTCTACGACATGGCACATTGATTAGTCGATTAAATTGATCAGCATGACGCAACTATGGATGCATCATCACATTTAGGGCTGTAAACGAGCCGAACTGTACCGAACCTTCACTGGGTTCGGTGCCGCTCGAAATTATTCGAACCTTAGGTTCGATTCGGTTCGAAAATTTCGAACATCAGAATTTTAGGTTCGATTCGGCTCGAAGACTAATTTTTTTATATAGTTCGGTTCGATTTGGCTCGATTTTTCTAACCGTTCGAATATAGTTCAATTCGGCTCGTTTACGTTCGAATATAGTTCGATTCGGCTAGATTTTTCGAACTATTGGAATAAAATTACATAGTCCCAGGATTAACAAGTTCAGAATCCAAAGTGAAATTACATTCCTAAAATAAATTCATAGTTCCAGAATTAACAAGTCCAGAATCCAAAATAAAATTACATTCCCAAAATAAATGAATTAACAAGGAGGTTATGTCTTTCATTATTGGGCCAAAGCACCGAACTGAGACGAACGGTTCGGTCCGAACGCCAAACCCTATTTTATATGATTCGGCTCTACGTTTGATGTTCCGAATCGAGCCTCGAACCGAGCTTTTTCGAGCTTAATACTTCGAACCAAATCGACTTTCAGGTTTGCTCACAGTCTTAATCACATTCTATATAAATTGATACCAAAATAAAAATATGGACGCAAATCATGGGCAAGTGAAAGTTAGTGGATGCATTTTTGCAATTTTACCATACAAAAACAATGAGGAACTATATCCCGCATCACAAGAGCGCTTAGTAACATGCTCACCTTACTATATAAATATACATTTATCATATTTATTATAATTTCAAAACTTCATACATAACTGTTGCATCAAAAAAAATATTTAATTAGATGCTTTGGAGGTGTGAAATATAATTCCATAAAGACATATAGTCATAATAGATCTTCCCTCCATCTCAATAGTAATGAATTTTTTTTTTCTCGTTAACTAATAATATATATATATTATAATAGGTAGCTTGGTATTCGACCAATAAGGTTCGATTATAATTTATCCCATTAAAATGGATTGATCTCGAATTTGTTATTCCGTCATCTGGTTTAATTATGCGATTAATACATAACGCGTAAGATAACACCAACCATCAATAACTTACCAACACTTTGGTCTAATATCTCCGCCACGTTCTTAATTAGGAAGCTAATTAAATTAAAAATGAAAGTCAAAATAAAATAATAATAATAAAAAAATTAATACCACCAAAATTAATTTTAATTTCCTGTATATTAAGTCCGTTATAATATGATTAAACAAATTCAAATAATTTATTTTGTTTTAGTGCAAAAAATTAAATTTGACGATATTTTTTTAAAAAATATTTAAAATATTTTTCGTAATTATTAAGATAATTTAGTCTATTGCAACGCTTTAAGTTCACGTATAATCCAACACTTTGGTGTAGCATTAACGTCTTTTGCAACAGTGCATTCAGGTCTAATGCAACACTAATTAGATAGTATTGCAAAAGACCAAAGATCAGATGGCTATTGCAATACTTTTCCTTGCAACACTGGAGATACGCGTTGCATATGAGCACTTATGGCGTAGTGTACTTATTCGTTTTGTAGGTGGAATCCATACCAATGAACCATCTGTAGGTCCGGATTAAGTTGATTGATGTTGGATGTGCCATGAACACGTGGGTAACAGCATTTGTATCCGGGTCGGCCTGCGTCCAATGTACGTAGTTATTCGTCACAGCCAAATGGTGAAACTGACCGACGACATCTCTTTCTTCAAAATCATGCTTCCTCAAGTGGTCTCTATAATTATAGATATGTCGCCTAGTCGGTTTGTCCTCGGGAAATTTATTCTGAATGGCCGCCAAGATGGCACACGGCTTGAGCAAAGACTCATCTCACGAACAACTTGTTTGGCCGATTTACTCAGTCCACTCATTTGATGATGCCCCTCCGGATATACAATAAATGAGTGATTGTGCATACCCTTAATCCCAGACATCGGTATGATTATCCAACCACTCAAGTCATGCAATTGTTCGGACTTTATCTGAAATGTACACTTGCATGCTTTCGTCGTTGTGTCCTTTCGAACAGCGACATCCAAATCTCTTAATACCCCTATGTACCGTTCACCACGGTTACATCTCAATAGCTTTGTCTTTCCTTTATTCTTGTACGACGAAATGATCAACTCGAAACCAATTTGAAGAGCAATTTTTTTCGCCTAACCAATCGCATCACAATCACTAGCGAATATTTCGTCATTAACGAAATAACCACTATAATCAACGCCGTCACCTTCAAATTCTTCCAATACAACCTAAAATTATTAATTGACAGAATGTTAATAATAATACCAATAATATTATTATTAAAATTTAAATTCATGCAAAAAAGGTCCAGCGTCCAAAATTGCGCTGGACCATGGCCGAGGCGTCGCATGGACGCCTTTGGCCACCAGCAAGCGCCGAATCGGACGCCTAACCATGGCACAGGCGTCTGAATCAGACGTCCAGACCATGGTTCAGGCGCCTGGTTTAGACGCCTAGACCAAGGACGGAGCGTCCGGAGCAGACGCCTGTACCATGGTCTAGGCGGAATCCTCGGACGCCTGTACCATGGAACAGGCGGAATATTTAGACGCCTGCGTCATTTTCTCCGAAAAATTACCTCCAGATGTGAATTCTCGTCCATTTTCGTAGTTGTCGATGATATTGACGATATATATTTGATTGTGTGTTCTGTAGAATAAATGAAAAATTATTTCTAGATTTCAATTCGAAAAACTGGTATGTTGGTGTGTTGGGTAGAAATAATGAAAGATTGTCAAATGAACAAAAATGTAATATTATAGGGCGGTGTCTAGTAATTTAGGGCGGTGTTTAGTAATACCCTAAAATTAATAGTTAAAATGGGCACAGTGAAATAAACAAGGTTCATTGGTAGAGGGGTTACTTGGAGGTTACACTCACAAATTGAATGATCATCTTTATGTTGCCTACATGTGTGGTTTGCCTATTTATAGGGAGCTCATTTGCATAGTTTGATAGGTGGTGCATATGTTGTTTTGCATAACTTTTGAACACATAAAAACAAGAGAGCTCTCTATATGTTTTCATTGTCATTGTTTACAAAACTTGCAGTCTCAAATTTCATAGAGCTTCTTAGTCCTCACCATCATCTAGTTCGTTGGAGCTTCTTGGTTTGTGGTGCTACTACGAAGAAGACGAAGTCGTTTTATCTTTGGGGACGATACGCCAAACCGTGAGCACTAGTCGGGGCGTATTTCGTCTTGCGGAAAGAGGTTTTCCTCGATTCGGCTTGTTACTAGTTCTGTTCCAGTGTCTTCGGATATGATTTGCAACTTTATGTTCCGGCGAGTTCCAGATTGTTCCCCGTAGTGTTACGACAACATCGAGCAGAACAATTCCGACAACATTCAATCTGTAATTGTTATTTCAATTCAATTAGTTATTTTGTTGTCTCATCTTTTATTTTCTTTAGCTTTTTCAGAGCATAGGTATATAATGGTATACCCCGGTCTAACCATATTCCAACAATCGCAAGACGAAATATTGACCAAACCTACGCTTTGGAGAAGAAGTGTACATGAGACAAATATGAAAGCTTATAACCTTTGATTTCGATGTCAAGTGATGTAATTCCATTATTGATGTTTGTTGATGAAAAAGTTGCTGAAAACGTTGCTACTGCAGGTGCTGTTGCACATGTTACTGCAACTGTTGGGCAGATTGTTGAGACAAAAGCGTCAACAACAAAATTAACTCTGCAGATGTTTTTGTCAATGTTGGGCAGATTGTTGAGACAACCGTGTCTGCAACAGTTTCATCTCGAGAGTCAAGGCTGCTACCTCAAGATGAAAATCTAAGAAGGTTCAAGTTTAGACTTGAAAAAGTAGTCACAATAAAGAGCTAACAAGAGGATGACTAATGTTTATTTCTCTTATAGAAATTGTATGGTTTTTGGCCTAATTGCTAGTTTCTTCTTTGTGTATGAAAATATACTGTCCTACATGGAAATGTGGGGATACAAGGAGAACTTGTGTCAAGTTGAACCAAGAAACTCGAAGTAGTGAAGTTTCTTGATGATCGACACCTACTTGGTGAAGGAATGAGTGCAAGAGTGTCAACTCGTAGTGCACAAAATCCATACCAAATAGGCCGTTCTTCCGAACTCTTTCTTCATTGCCATGATGATTGAGTAGTACTTCCTTGGTGGAAGAGGTTCAAGAGTTCCCTTAAGCATGTGCTAAGGGTTAATATTCTTGAAAGACTTGTTGTCAATTTCATTTATGAGATAGGCAACAAGAGGGCTAATCCTTAACCAAGGGTTGGGATTGAAGCCAATGCTTATTTGTTGGAGTGTTGTTCCTCAAGTGATAGCGAATGATGGCTAACTTGTTGGGGTACTGTTCCTCAAGGTGTATGTAAATCACTTGTCAATGCATATTTCCAAGTTTGACTAAGTTGAATTTTATGAACTTGGTTGTGATGATATCCATAAAGGTATACATGTTGGTAAACATAATAGTGCATGTAATATTGAATACAATGTTATACATAATGTTGAGTATAATGTTGTGAGAATTATTGATGAAACATAGTGGTAAACATGTTGTTAAATATAAAAAGGACCACGAGGTGGTCGAAGTGGTATATAATGTGAATCACGTGGAACTTGGTGTCAAGCTCACTTATAGTAAACAATGTGTTTGCACTAGAATTTGAGTTTGAAAATTTTCATTTTGACCAAGTGTGGAAAGTTCATATATGAATGCTACATGGAAAATAGACTTTTCAAATTGAATGAAATAACTTTAAGAGCTACCTTATGCACAAGCGAAAGGAGATGTCTATTGAAGACTTGATTGTAAAACTCCGTGTCAAGTCGGACGTGAGATAGCAAGATCGAAGGCCGAAGAGCTTGATCTATGTTAAGGCCAACATGTTGGAGAGATAATTCCTCCAATAATCGTGCCACTTAAATGCCAAGAGCATAAACAAAGGGACAACGTTTACCCTAAGTTTGAGGCGGACTGCTACGATGGTAGCAAATATGGCTTTGTGGTGAAGAATTGCCAAAGGTCGAATATCAACAACAAAAAGCAAGACGCCAATGTTGTTGAGAATGAATTTGGTTAATGAGACGAAGACTATATTGTTTTTGTGCTCACGAGGAGGTCAATCATATTGAGAATCAATGCAGTTGGTTTTTCAACATTGGTGTGACCGCGCACGTTCAATTAATAGGAATTGTTTTGTTGCCAATACGACTGTTGAGAGGAGGAAGCTCAACATGGGGAACCAAGCCTCGTTTAAGGTTGCCAGAGTTGGAATGTAATTCTCAAGCTGTCTTTTGACATTGAGATCATATGTAGGAGTTTGGTTTCAACTCCATATTAGTTTTAAGGGGTTTAGACTAATGTTTGAGTCGGACAAATTTTATTTTGTTAAAAGGTCCTTGGAAGAGGTTATTTCACCGAGGTCTCTTTTCAAAATAAGTGTGTTGGCCGTGTGCCATGTAACCAAGTGCTAATGAAAAAGCACCTACTTCCTCTACTCTATGTACTCTGATTTATGATATTGTAGATTATATCGTGTGAATCTAAATGTTATAAAAGGATTAGTAAACTTAGTTGTACTAAAAGTAAATGAAATAAATACTCAAAACAAATGTGAAGTTTGTGTTGAGGTGAAAATGACGAAGCTACCGATTTATTCGGTAAAACGGAGCACAAAACCCCTAAAATTAATTTATACCGAAGTATGTGATATAAAGTTTGTGCAAAATAGAAGTGGTAAAAAGTATTTTATCACATTGCACAAGATATTGTTATCTTTATCTTCTAAGAAGTAAAGATGGGGCTATTGAAGCTTTAACTTCATGAATGAAGTAGAGAGTCGATCGGGCTATTGAATTAAGATGGTTCAATTTGATTGAGAAGGAGAGTATGTAGCTCCGTTTGAATAATTCTGCAACGCAAGTGGCTTAATTCATCAAACGAGAACTCCATATTCACCTCAATCGAATGATGTTACTGAACGTAAAAATCCAACACTTGTGGAGATGATTAATGTCTTGTTGGTTAGTTCAGTGTTGTCACAGTTAATGTGGGGCAGTTGTTATGATAACAACATACTTGAAAGTAAGGACGTTACTCCTTATGAATTGTGGAATGGTAGAAAATCATCGTATAAATACCTCAAAGTGTGGGGGTGTTTGACGAGGGCTGAGGTGCCTCTACCTAAACAAGTTATAATTGATCATCAAATGGTCAATTGTGTCTTTATTAGGTATGTACAAAACTACAACGTCTATCGATTTGTTATCCACAAGTTATATATGACTGTGAGGACAACAATCGAATCAAGGAATACAATATTCTTTAAAAAAAACGTATATCTTTGTAAAGACAAAGATAAAATTGAAATCAATTCTCGGAATAGAGTTGAAGATGAAGCCCGTTTAGGAGTCAAATGCTATATGCAGAATGAAGGGTATGATTTGTTGATACCTATTCAAATTGGTCTATGATTATGTCTAATTGAAAGTTTCTCGTGATTGTTGCTTTGCATACCAATTGGATGTTTTAATAGTTTGCAAACTGGTTAAAATTTGTATATGGAATGAGATGAGTGTCACTTGAAATTTGGTAATGTTATGTTATCAAAACGAGTGTGACAAATGTGTGTACATCAAGAACACGAATAATGAATATGTTATAATGTGTCTTTATGTAGACGACATGTTGATCATTGATAGCCAAGTGATTAACGACACAAAGAGCATGTTAAAGGTAACGACACAAAGAGCATGTTAAAGGGAAACTTTGACATGAAACATATGGGGCTAACTAATGTGATTCTTGGAATGAAATCTAAGAATAAAGTGCTCAAGAAGCTCAATGCTTGTGAAAGCTTGACAATAAGACTCCAGTATATCTCAATGTTCACTTGAGCAAGAATCAAGATGAGCCCATTGCATAAGAAGATTATGCACGAGTCATTGAGTGCTTAATGTATTTTACAAATTTCACTCGACCCGATATAGCTTGCGCCATGAACAAATTGAGTCGTTACACGAGTAATACAAGCATGGAGCATTGGAAAGCTCTTGTAAAAATTTTGAGATACTTGAGGTATACTCAAAATTATGGGCTACACTTTTTAGAGATAACCCCGGTACTTAAAGGGTACAGTGATGTGAATCGACACAAAATACTCGCTTTTATAAGTGAGTATGTGTTTATGATAAGGGATGGAGTTATCTCGTAGAGGTATACGAAACATACGTGTATAGCCCGACCCATCGTGAAATCAAAATTCATAGCTTTGGATAAAGCTAGTGAGGAAGTCTCCCGACTACGCTTCTTTATTCCATGTTGGACTAAGCGCCGTCAGTGTAGTTTTATAATTAACTATTGGTAGAGCAAAAAGTGTCTTGTACAATGGTATGTCGTAGCAACATATCCATTGACAACATAATATTGTTAGACATTTGATCTCAAATGTGATTATCTCAGTTGACTAAGTGAAGTCAATGGATAATTTAGCGGATCCGCTAACCAAATGGTTAAACCGAGATCAAATGGATAAGTACTAGAGAGAATGAGATTGAAACCCACCTCTTGAGAACGATCGTAGTGGTAACCCTACCATGATGATTGGAGATCCAAGAACTTGGTTCAATGGGAAAACTAAGCTACGAGAGTTCGCGTGAAACACTCACCTATACGGCTATTCCCTAGAGAGTAATTGAGTGTTAAAGCTTGCCTAGTGGTGAGGTTAAGTCTATGACTTTTAGTGATTCCTAAATACCTCGAGGAGGTTGAGTATGGCAAGATACTCGGAAAAGAATCACCTATATAAGTGAGAAGTGGGGCCGCTTCAATATGGTACTTATGAATCCAAGGAGGTTGTCCATGGGCTGTAAAGGACACAAACGTGAGAACAGATGAGGTTGATACATTAGTGTGTCAATAGTATTGTCTAGGTATACACTAATGAGGAATAGTTCAAAGGCATCGCGTCCTACTACTCCGCCGGTATACTCGATAATATTGACTAAGGATGGTTCAAGGCCAAAAGCTACTAATCCTAATACACTATTGTCTCTCGAGGGCTAAGTTGCTTGTTTGCATACATGCATGTGGCATTTTCACTCATGTGGGGGATTATTGGAAATTTGATTTTGAGTTGACCAATTTCTTGTGTTATAATCATTGGCTCAAAATTGAATTTTGGTGAGTGAGAAATGGGTTTTAATGAGCACCAAACGAGCTGTTATTAGAGTGCACATCCTTGGCCTTGGGCCTTGGTGTTTGGCAACTGGTTCTTAATTAGTTTGGTGGAAATTCGAACAAATAATGCACATGTTGACTACAATGTTGCCGTAACATTTGCGTCAACATTTTTTGTTCGACAGTTACAGTTGTAACAGCTGATTTTTGAATCAAATTTGAAACAGCTATGAGAGTTACAACTGTTATTAATTGCTGGTTGGGAGTTACACCATGGTGTAATGCTTGTTGGGAGGTTACATCTCCATATTCAATTTGGTAGAGGGGTTACTTGGAGTTTACACTCACAAATTGAATGATCATCTTTATGTCTCCTACATGTGTGGTTTGCCTATTTATAGGAGCTCATTTGCATAGTTCGATAGGTGGTGCATATGTTGTTTTGCATAACTTTTGAACACATAAAAATAAGAGAGCTCTCCATATGTTTTCATTGTCATTGTTTACAAAACTTGCAGTCTCAAATTTCATAGAGCTTCTTAGTCCTCACCATCATCTAGTTCGTTGAAGCTTCTTGGTTTGTGGTGCTATTACCAAGAAGACGAAACCATTTTATCTTTGGGGACGATACGCCAAACCGTGAGCACTAGTCGTATTTCGTCTTGCGGAAAGAGGTTTTCCTCGACTCGGCTTGTTACTAGTTCTGTTCCAGCGTCTTCGGATATGATTTGCAACTTTATATTCCGGCGAGTTCGAGATTGTTCCCCGGAGTGTTACGACAACATCGAGCAGAACAATTCCGACAACATTCAATCTGTAATTGTTATTTCAATTCAATTAATTATTTTGTTGTCTCATCTTCTACTTTCTTTTAGCTTTTTCAGAGCATGGATATATAATGGTGTACCCCGATCCAACCATATTCCAACAAAAGGAGAAGAGCTATAATGGAGTCAATCGACCATGGAAGGTTTGAATAATATATTTATTCCATAATAACTTTGCCAAATATTGTTTCTGTCCCACTCAAAGAAGCTTGACATAGAGTGTGTATTTGGTATATTTTAGGTAATGATTGATGTAAGTAATGATAATAAATATATGGTAGAAATTAAAAAGTAAAAGGTAGTGATGATGATTATATAATGGAGATTAGAAAGTAAAAGGTGATTGTTTGAGTTGATTGTATAAAGTTGATAAATATAAAATTTCTGAAGTAACAAAAATAGAAATAAGTATAAAATAAAGCTATGAGCGAAATGGAGGAAATAATATTATTCATATTTGACGATATTCGGAATTAGTCAAAACATTAAAAGTTTTTATAAAGGCTATATGACGGACATCATTGATTCAATCTGAGAGTCGAGCCAGCTCG
Organism: Orobanche coerulescens; assembly: GCA_033398695.1. Lineage (NCBI taxonomy): Eukaryota > Viridiplantae > Streptophyta > Magnoliopsida > Lamiales > Orobanchaceae > Orobanche > Orobanche coerulescens. The sequence continues at coordinate 4,704,278 of CM065810.1, forward strand.
TTTAGCTAAACGAGTCGAGCCGGTCGAACAGTCCGTTTAAAATTACACTTAAATGAGCTTAATCTTCTATCAGAGATCGCTCGTATTATAAAAGAATTCGAGCCGATCTGGCTCGTTTAGCTAAATGAGTCTTATTCTATGTTCGAGCTCGACTCGTTAACAAACTCGAGTCGAGTCATGATAAACGAGTTCGAGCTCGACTCGAATCACAACCCTAAAAAATTTTTTACTTTTACATGAAAGTGAACTTATCAAAAATAAATAAGAAATGATACAGGCACAGCAACACCCTGGACGCACCCCATATACACTTGTGTTTTACAGTTGTTGTACTGAATGTTTTACTATTAATTTTATTATAATATTATTATAATTATTTTATTTGTAAAATATACACTACAATCCTCATAAAGTACGAGTGTGTACGGGAATGCGGTCCGGAACCTATGTTGTATCAATTCTCAAAATAAACATGAAGAAAATGTCAACAACGGCCTGCTGTACCTGATTGTACTTTCTTGTCTTCTTCTACCGCTTTTTTTTTCAATTGACTGACTATTGTTAATAAAATACAATTTCCTTTCCTGAGGGTAAAATCGTACTGCCCATACGCAAAACGACATGCGCCCACAGTTTGACGCGTGTGAATTCATTTATTGCGAACATCCACCGTCCGACATTCCTAACTTGATCATCCGACGGCAGATGCCTTGCTGTTGACTCTTTCTTCGTTGAAAAAGTACGATGATGGTGGTCGTCGGTGATCTCCGTTTTGCATTTTATTTATCACTCCCTCACTCACGCTCAGTTCAGTTGTAGTAATATTTAAAGCAAAAATAAAAATATTTTAAAAAAAATAATTAAATGTGATATGTGTATATATATATATTGTAAATAGTGGTGGTATATTTATGGTGTAAATCATAAAATAAATGTATTAATGATGGACGGGAGAAAGTATTGTTGGAAAAATCACTTTTAATTGATTTTTATTGGCTAAAATATTTAATTTATGTGAAATTAAACCGTTCAGGATTAATCTACGTTCGGAGTAGATAATCGTAGTATATCTAATTTCTCAAAATTGATTTTTAGTGAGTGGGAAATTAATGAATGAAATTTACCATTTGAAAGGGCGTTTGGAAATTAATGGGAATATGAAGAATAATTCAGTGTACAAAAATCTGATACTAAAAATCAGAATTCGATGGATGTACGAGTCGCACGCTGTATTCATTGAAAAAATTGAAGTCAGATTCAAGGCCAGCAAGATGAGTTGGATCCTTTTGGCATTTTCATAAGAAATCGAGACACCACGGTGTTCGTAAGAAAAGATCGATCAAGGTTGTAATTATTTTTTGCCTCACATGTACTATTGAATTTTGACCGACGATTTCTTGACACCATAATGTCTGATATTTGTCTTTTCGAAATATCATAATCTATCTTGTCGTGTCGATTCTGAAGATATCCTCGAATTCTTGAACGTTGTTTGTGACTTGTACACATTGGGAATTTTTTCAAATGAATCAATATATAAATAACAAAATAAAAACATTATAAAGAAATACATTACATTCCAAGCTTATTCGGTTTCATATATTTAAAATAGGGGAGAGTATAATATTATAAGTATTTTCTTTTTCTTTTCTTTTTTTACTAATTACTTTTATTAAGTTCATAAAAACTTGGTCGGCGGAAATGTAGGATGGTTTGGTCCATGGGGATACCGCCGATCCTTATGTAAAAATTCGACACGTCTTCTTTTTTATTTTGTACTTTTTTAAAAAACCCCTCAACTCAAGTTAATAAGTGGAAGTGTACAGTTCAGTTTTAAAAATTAAGTTCCTGAAATTATTTAAAAATTTAAGGAAATAATTAATGAATATAATAATTTGAACAGTTGAATCTTTCAAATTTTAGGCTTTCCGAGTTAAGGTTTAAGCCCAAAATGCTGGAACGACCCGTTTCGCCATCCTGATTCTATCTACCCTCGAACTTCAAAATAGAAATCGTTCGTACAACCATCAAATGCTCTATAATTATGAAGATCCTGTTGGTTCTAAAAAAAATTCATGATTCCATTAACCTACAAATAGATTATTGCCGTTATGAACATATCTCCAAAGTCTAAATTTAAAATATTAAGAAAAAATAATATTTCATGTGTCCCGCTCGAAATATTACACTTACCTTATATTTTGTCCCTTTAAAAACATTACAATTATTTCAAATTTACAAAATCAAATCAAGCAACTACATTTTTAATTTTCACGACACAGTCACCAAATATACACCCTCTATCAAGTTTTGAGCGGGAGAGGAGGATTACTAAGTCCGTCCCAACGAAAATTTTATATTTTCAGTGTTTTTTGTAGGTAAATAAATGAATGATAGATTGATAAATTTTAAATATTGACGAGGAGTGTGTAGTTAAGATTAAAATATAAAATATATTGCGGAAATTAAAACTTAGGAATTTATTTTTTTTAATTGTCTAAATTTATTTATTTTTTAAATGAAATATAAATACTTTAAACCGGAAAGATAGAATATTTGACGAAGGAATTTATGGGGTGCAGCAAATGCAGAGACAGTGGGAGAGGTTGTTGACCTACAACTACTTTGTTGTCGCTGGTCCATTTTGTGCTAAGCAGCCACGTGTGTGTTGACTTTATTTTTAACTCTTTTCACACACTAATTTAATTTAATAATACTAGATGTTCGGTCATGTACTATATTACTTAAAAATATTCTATTCAGCTGTCATATTTCTTCTTAAAGATTTTCTGACACGAATCTTAATAAAAATGATTGAATATAAATTGAGTGTCACATAATTGAAGGAGTCTCCTATTAACGTAGTGTTAAGTTAATTAGTGTATATTATATGAACAGATTTGGGAGACATACCGAAACGAAAAGATAGAAACAAATTTGAAAGACGAAAATTGTATGTGATTAAGTCCTAATATATATATATATATATATATATATATATGTATGTTTGTAGCGGTGTTTTACTATTTTTAGTTATTATATGACACTCATTATATCATTGTAGCAGTGTTTTACTCGGAGCCCTTCCAGTCCCAGCATCTGGAAGGGTGGTATTATACCAGCGCCTACGTGGCGCTGATGTTGTATATTTTAATATAAAAAAATAGTAGGGGTGATACAAAAACACCCCTACTATCAATACCTTACTACATATACAGTATCCGGTACAACCCCTACAAAGCATGGTGTAGATAGTAGAGGTGCTTTTGTATCACCCCTACTATTTTTTTATATTAAAATATACCACATCAACGCTTAGTAGACGCCACATCAGCGCCACGTAGGCACTGGTATAATACCACCCTTCCAGACGCTGGGACTGGAAGGGTGCTGGTGTTTTACTATTTTTAGTTACATCACAATTATATCGTGATGTTAAATACTCCAATATTACTTTTTTTTTCAAAAAAAAAAAGGTTAATATTTGGATCATTTTGATTTATAAAAAGACGACAATTTTGTGGATGGCCCCCCAAAAAAACCACACTTTTCGTCGATAAAATATTAGATGTATTTTTTTTTGTCACAATATAATCTCATACAGTAGTATATTATCTGTGATGTAAACTTACACACATTAACTAATTATGATATCAATAATTCAAGAGAAAGTATTCTATGTTATAACTAATATCAGATATGTTTATTTTTAAATTAAATTATTATTTCTAAATAAAATTTTTCATCAAATTTATAATTCAATTAAAATCATTATCTAAGCAAGTTAATATTCCTTTCAAGTAAATATTTTTCAATATCAATTTGTGACAATTGAAATTAAATATATGAGACGTGTAAATTATGAAGACTTGTCTCTAAATTTTTTATTTTTGTATTTTATATTAAATCATTGCTTTCAAATAAATATTTTTCTTATCAATGTTATTAAAATTTTCATATCAAAATTATTATGACTTAGTATCTCTAAATATTTTATATTTTCGAAGTAAGACTATTCTTTCTTAATAAGTATTTTTGTATTAATTTCTATAAATTTATTATCCAATTAACATAATCTCCTGTACCGTAAAATAACGGAACGCACAATTTAATGTCAATTTTAATTCGCCCCACAATAAATATAGTGTAACAAGAGCCACATATAATATTAGAGAAATATCCTGTTAGAATTCACAATTTTTTTCTTTTTCTCTGCTGACCTCATTGCTTACCCTGAAATGACCTCATTATTTTATCTACTACCCCTTCTATTTAAACTACTTTTTCTATTCGCTTTTAGTTTTAACATTTTACTACTCCATTTTATACTATTATTTTTATCTTAATATTTGATTGTATTTTTATACCACCATAAAAATAAATATTAGCATGTAAGATGTTGAATTTATCTTAATATAATTTTTTAAATATTATTTCTTGTAGTTTTTATTAATATATAACTTAATAATTTATTTGTCAAAATTATATGAAGGGCGTGATATCTCTCTTTGTTGTATATATAAAAGAACCAGGGCTGTAAACGAACCGAGCAGTTCGCGAACAAGTTCGAGCTCGGGTCGTTAAGGGCTCGGTTCGACTCGGTTCTTTAAGAACTCAAGCTCGAACACAAAAATCTGTGCGTTAAGAAAACGAGCCCGAGCCGAGCTACGAGCTCAAAAGCTATGTCCCACCTTACTGCAGTTAAGACATGCATCTGTTTTTTGACCTCCTTACTCTTTTGAATATGGGGCGTTGCCTTTACCTTTATCGATATTTCTTTGAGCCTAAACTATTTCTTGTTCATTTCTTTTTATTTATCGACTTCCAAAACCCAGAAGAAATTACAAGGGCAGATTCTTTCCCTTTTTCTTCATCTGATGCTGGGCCGTCCTCAACTTCGTCATGAGCCGAGTCATGTTATATGCAATCGCATTGCACTTAAAAGTTCATGACGAGTTAGGAAAATTAATTAGGACGAAACTGCAAGATAAGGTCAGTTTGAAGAGAAGCATGCATCTCAATATCGAGAGCTTCCAATCTCTCAGTCATCGTGATCATTTTGAGGACATCGTCCCCAGCATTTTTGCCCTCTTTCATCCACGCGCAGAACAAGTGCTTTGATATCTCATATCCAATAGTTCAGTTGTGCTCACCATAGAGCTCAGTCAAGTGTGCTAAAATGGCTCTCGAAGATGTCATTTCTTCTTGGGCAATTTGCAACTTATTAATTCTAGAGCCCATCATGTACCCTCACACCCTGATATCGTCTTTTACCGATTTTTTGTGGGAGTCGATCTCTTTCTGGTTGGCTGGGGTTCAGTACGAGGCGCTTTAATGTCCACCGCCAAGACGTATTCCAGCGTTTCCATGGTGATGACAATTCTCATGTTCTGAAGCCACTCCACAGAGTTAGGACGGGTAAGGGTGTTCTTTTTGAATAAAATTATAAGTGAGTTCAAAGTCATTTTTGAGAGATCATCTGTTTGACTGCAGAACGTAAGATTAATTAGTGATTGTCAATTATGATCCGAGTATTAATTTTAAGGACTTTCTACAATCATAATTCGGCTCCAATTACTTTTATTGGCATACCACACTTCCATGTGGGATTTTATTGACTTCATAGCGGTGATTGAGTTTTTATAAAATTTAATAGATACCAACCATACTACTTGCAGTTTATTATCCTTTATAAAGTGGTGTCCAACACCAACACATTTAATAGAGATATGATCTTGTTTTACTCCTAGTTCACTTTATAAGAATATTATTAATTCTAACAATTCTTCCTCATAAATATGGTCATTAGTAGGTAATAATTTTCATATTAAAAATGCAAATTCATTACAAACGTTACAAGTTGAGAATTAAGATCTTCATTATTAGCTTTGATGGATAGTTAATATTATGATTTGATGATTTTGGTCCTCTCTCTACCTATAAGTAGCAATCTATATCCATCTAAAGATTGTAATCAAGAACACAATATCATAGAAACACATATGCTAAATAAACTTATAGGCAAAAAGGGAGAAACCTCATCATCATACATTCAATCGGGTAGAATCTATTCAATCTGTTTACATCTTAATGGCTAGAGGTATGTCAATCTAATTACATATTTGTGATAATCATGTAATTCAAGATCTTGGAATTATGTCATGTTTAAAATTCATCTAACATGTGGTATCGGAGAAAGGTTTTAGAATGCATGATTATCCGTTAATATGATTCCTATGCTTGATCATCACCATCTGACTTTAATTTTGTTGTGCGGTGATTTATACGCCTTGATGGCGATCGGCATAATGATCAGGAGCCAGCCAAAGAAGCAGATGCTGGGCAAGCGCCTAGCGGTCGACGTCCAAGGCGATCGTATATTGGCATCTGGCGATCACCTATAATGTCCGACTGTAGACGATCGTCCCGTGCCACGTATGAATCCGACACCCGTCAAAGTCTTCGAAGACCAAATCTCGGATGAAGACTCACGTGCAGATCCGCAAAAGGCGCCACAAGATAAGGCCTTTTAACCCCAGCCTCTCACCACCTTCACTCCTACCGACAGGCCCGCCGAAAGGTACAAAGTGGGTCCTCCCCAGACAGCGACTCAGGACGCGTGCGGACTTCTCATTGGCTCGCACACCTGGCTGCCAGTAGCAGCCTCAGACTTTAAGGAAACAGTCCCACGTGATGGGACGATCGCCTACCTTATTCTAATATAGAAAACGGCGGTCGCCAGCGATGGACAGGGAGGACCTAGCAACCTCTTCTTCTATAAATAGAAGGCCTCCGGCAGTGGCTAGAAGAGAGTGAAATCCATTCACAAAAAGACAGTGAAATCGATTCACGAAGACATACAGGCTGTGAAATTCATTCACGAACACAGAACACCAAAAAGCAAGAACTCAGAGAGCTTCATATCTGGTTCTTCCGGCAATATACACGCTCAATAGCTAAGATAACTAGAGTATTTACACTCATTGTAATAGCGCTCTAACATTAATATTTGTACTCCCTAGTATTCATATTAATAACATCTCGCGAGAGCATTCAAGCCCGGGACTAACAACCCCGGCAAATCTTGTGTTATTTATCTCCTCACGGACGTGCTCTCGCACTTTGTTTGTTACTCGACCATTCCAGCAATATCATCTCAAGATAATATTTTGGGTAACAACAATTGGCGCTAGAAGAAGGGCACTTAACCTTCATTTTTTTTTTATTCCGACCGCCTCGAAGAACACTCACTGTTCTCCGAGGCATATACTTGAAGAAACACTCACTCTTCTTCAAAGAAAAACCTTCAGAAACATGACGTCTGCCACGACCTCAAAAAGAGTCACCCTGCGATCTGCCGGACATCTCATTCCGGCCCAGACTGAATCCCAAGCTACGGCGGAAGGCAACCGCGGCGACGCTAGGCTCTCACTCCCGCCCCCGAGGGACGGTCCCAGCCTCTCACTCGATCATTTCCAACCCGCGGAACAGATCGAGGAGCCTATGGACATCCTCAGGGAGCGACGGAGGGCATGCGACTCGCCCACCATTACTCCCTCAGCCATCCGCCGTGCGGGCAAGCGGAAGCTCAAGGGGCTATACGCCGAGAAATCGTCGGAAAGCCCCGAGCCGCGGAAAAAGGCGCTCGTAAGTCGGGACGATTCCGTCTTCAGCCGTCTAGGGAGTGATCCCTCATGGCGACCCGGGCATTCGGGCCCCAGCCGGGAGACATCGGAGTCCGAATCAGTCACCAGGAGTTTGGCATACCCGACTCCCAGAAGACAATCCGGTCAACGGGCTCCCACTCGCCCAAGAATTGAGCTCGGTGGCGGAGAACTTGTCACCTACCACGGGGCCAGAAGATCGGTACACGATCGCCTCAGTTCCCGCTCCGAGAGCCAATCCGCGAGCAGTCAGGCTAGGGTAATGGCCGCCATGCAGCCCCAGCTCGACGAAATGAAGGCGCTCCTAGAAACTGGGGCAGGCGCCAAGAGATCGATCGCCGGAACGAGTGAGCCGCTCGCGGCCCAGATCGAGCTCACCCCCATCCAACCGAAGATCGCTCCTCCTCAAACACCTCTATATGATGGAAGATCGGATCCTGGGACCCATTTGAGCAAGTTCCGAATTTACATGACCAGATGTGGGGCATCGGACGCGACGAAGTGCCCGGATGTTCCCATTGACATTGGGCGATCTTGCCCATAGGTGGTACATCTCACTGCCACCGTGCTCGATCAATTGTTTTGAGAAACTGGCGAACGACTTCACGTCGTATTTCGCCACCAAAGTTGCCCGACCAGAAGGTCCCCACCGCATGATGAAAATCAGGCAGGGGAAGAACTAACCCGATGAAGACTACATCGACCGGGTGGACGAAATAGTCCTCACCGGCGAGCCCATTAGCGACGAACTCGCTCTCTATTCGGTCCTAGGGGGATTCTATGGCCATTCACCCATGTTCAGGCGCCTTACGAAGGACATCCCCCCGACCTACGCGATCTTCCGCATCAGGGCCGCTGATTTTATGGCGCCAACTTCCATACCGAGAAAGGAGGTCGCCAAGCCCAGAAAAGCGATCGCGAAGCCGCCTGGCGAATTCAAAGCCTTCGAAGATGTGGAGGTTCACCTCCTCCACAACCTCAATCTATCTCGGGCTCACATTTTCAATGCCATCAAGGGGCGCGAGTGGCTTAGTAAACCAAAGCCAATGAGGGACAACGGTCATCTTGACCGCAACAAATTTTGTTCCTACCATAAGAGTCCCGGCCACAACACCAGCCAGTGCCGCGACCTCCTCAGACAACTCTGGAGACTGTTTGAGGAAGGCAAGTTGGATAACTTGGTTACCAAGTTAGAACCTCGGGAAGAGAGGACCGGGGGGCGCGAGCGCCGACCGAACGATGGAATCCCTGCCAATCCAGTCGCCAGGATCGAGCCGAACAAGCCGAAGTACTCTGACGAATCAATCCCTCCGATCAACCCTGGCGACCGGATTAATATGCTTCAGGTGGGAGGTGGAAACCTCGGAGGCGTTTCCCCGGTTTCCACCATGTCGAACAGAAAGCGGAAGGCCGAATTGAGGGCGTTCGCCGTGGTCCATATCGTGGTACCCCCAGAGCCGACCATTTCCAAAGACGCCCTCATCACTTTCTTCGACAAGGATAGGGAGGAAGTGCAGTGCCCCAAAGAGGATGCATTGGTAACCTCTGCATGTATCCTTGGGAAAATGGTCGATCGCGTGCTGGTTGACAATGGGAGCTTTTGCAATATCATATTCAAATCTGCTCTCGACCAGCTCGGCAACCTGACCAAGTTCATCAAGCCATTTGACAACGTGCTCCAAGGGTTCGGCGACAGCACAGTCCAAGCCTATGGAAGGATCAAGCTCTCTGTCGAGCTAATATGTTATTACGATCCCAAGGTTAGGATTACTAGGAACCTTAATTTTGTAATCATAGATAGGCCCATCATCTATAATGGGTTCTTAGGTCGCCCATTTCTAGAAACCTTCGAGGCGGTCGCCTCTTCTTTCTTTTACTGTATCACCTGCCGATGGGACGGTCGGTACTGTAAAAGGAGACCAACTAATGGGTAAGAAATGTTTGAATTACTCCTGTGTCGTAACTTCTTTCAACGCTTCCCATACTATTCATACATTGAGACGATCGACAATCAACCGGTAGAGATCGACGAACTAAGCACCTCGTACCAGCCCGACTCAGAGGACGGCATCTCATATCGATTGACGGACGACATCGAGCCAAGGATCGGTTTCGAGCCAAGGATCGTTTTCGAGCCAAGCCTCGACATCGATCCAAGGATCGAGTCCGGAAATTGTTCCAAACGAGAAGCAACCATCCCCATTGAAGAGTTGGAAAGTATAACGATAGACCTGGCTTCCCGGAGCGGGAAGTACAGATCGGCACAAGCGTCGACCTCGAGTTAAAGGAGGATCTGATCAGTTTACTACGTAAGAACATCGGAGTCTTTGCCTGGTCGCATCAAGATATAGTCGGCATAAGTCCTGAACACGCTTGCCACTATCTAAAGATCGACCCGGTAAGGAAGCCTGTTCACCAGAAACGTAGAAAATTCGGTCCTGAGAAGTACCCAGCGCTCGACAAAGAAGTCAAAAAGATACTCGACAATAAACTAATCGGAGTAGCTACCAACGAGCCTCAGTGGGTAGCCAACGCGGTGCTCGTCAAAAAGCCGAGCAACTCCTGGAGGTTATGCCTCGACTTCACCGACCTCAACGCGGCATGTCCAAAAGACCACTTTCCAATGCCACATATTGACCACTTGGTCGATAGCACGGCAGGTTGCGAAATGATGTCGTTCATGGATGCCTTCGCCGGATACCATCAGATCCCAATGGCGGAGAAAGACATAAAACACACGCGCCAACGCGGTGCTCGTCAAAAAGCCGAGCAACTCCTAGAGGTTATGCATCGACTTCACCGACCTCAACGCGACATGTCCAAAAGACCACTTTCCAATGCCTCATATTGACCTGTCCCTATTGGGCTGGGCCCTTCCCCATAAGGCCCCACCGTCGGGGCATAAGCGCCCTCTTGCTACCCATATGCGAGGCGCCGTCTTAGCCTTCCCTGACCAGGATCGCTCCCACACCTGTAGCGTTCGTGATCGGCCTCCTCAACTGTGTATCGATCGAAAGGGAGGGCGGCACAGCCCCCAACCAAGGGAGTGCTTACGTCCAGTATGTCCCCCCTTATTCCCGACATGCTATGGTGCCCCAGGGTTCGCCGGATACCATCAGATCCCAATGGCGGAGAAAGACATAAAACACACGTCGTTCCACATGGAAAGGGACGTATACTTTTGGGTCCGGATGCCGTTCGGTATGAAGAATGCGGGAGCGACCTACCAACGGCTAGTCAACGGGATGTTCGCCAATCAGATCGGCAAGACCATGGAGGTCTACATTGACGACATCGTAGTCAAGAGCCTCAAAAAGGAATATCACCTCAATGACTTTGCCGAGACGTTCGCCATCCTCGAGAAGTTCAATATGAAGCTGAACCCCAAGAAATGCAACTTCGGGGTAAGCTCCGGAAAGTTCCTGGGGTACATCGTCATCCAAAGAGGGATCGAGGCAAACCCCACCAAGATCCAGGAGATCCTCGACATGCAGGAACCACGAAATGTCAAACAGGTGCAACGCCTCACAGGTTGTCTAGCTGCCCTTAACCGTTTTATTTCTCGGCTCGGAGATAAAAGTAAACCATTCTTCGCGACCATAAAGAACAAGAAGTTTGCATGGACAAAATAGAGTGAAATAGCATTCGCCAAAATCAAGGAGTATCTGTCTAATCGCCAAATCTTGGCGAAGCCGATCCCCGGCGAAAAGATATTCCTTTACATGGCGGCCTCAGAGGTCGCGCTGAGTGCTGTTTTAGTGCGGGCAGAGGGGCAAGCCCACTTACCGATCTACTTCGTTAGTCAAGCGCTCCATGACGCGGAAATGCATTACACGCCTCTGGAGAAGATCGCCTACGCTCTAGTCATGAGTGTTCGCAAGCTAAGGGCTGTTGGGAAAACAAAGACCCTGTATCGAAACAGCCGGGATACCCGATCCCTGTATCGAATGATATTTGATAAAGAGGTTTTGACATATATGCCAATCCGAATACAGTAAAGGAAACTGTATCGAAGCTTTGAGGCTTTATCCTCGTATCAAGACTCCGCTCGAATCGGCATATAGTGAAGCTCTTCAAGATAAAGACGAAGTCTTGTAAAAAGACCAAGTATGGAAACTGTCTCAAACTCAAAATACAGCTTATCTTCCATACACTCACAACAGACAAAGAAGGAACAAGTCAAGTCCCGTTGAATAAAGAAGTATTTAAATACTCAAGGATAAAGTATTTAAATACCGCCGCCTTCGAATCTTCGTAATCCGCGAAATCCGGATCGTGTCATAATCCCGTTGGAACGAAATCTCATTCAAACGGATACATCTCAACGGATACATTCTTCGAGAGACTATATATATCTTATGAAGGCATTGAAGATCGATTACCAAGAAACCTAACACTCAAGCTATCAAAATTTATCATCGAGCAAACATATCTCCAAAGCTTACCGCAATTAAGAACGAAAGAGATATACAAGGCTCATCATCCCGAACAACACTTCATCACCGAAAGCTCTTAAAGTCAAAGTTGTTGTTCACCATCCGTCTATACGTTGAACAAACTCAAGATCAGCCCAGGTGGACCGAACAATCTGGCTTCTCCGAATCGTGTGTGAAGGATTTGCATTGAAGAAGACGAAGCTTCAGTGTGTGAAGAAGCAAGTCAAAACATTAAGCTCAAAACCAATCAGGTGAACGGTTTAAGCTAAGACCTTTATATCAATCAGGTGAACGATATATTGATTGTGTGTGTTGTTATAATTACGTAGTTGTGTACGCAGAATTATAATAAACCTTTACTCTGTGTGGAGGACCGGTGGACGTAGAGGGTTTACCTCGAACCACTTTAATTATGTGTTATTTACCTTCACTTTTCTCGCTTTAAATTACCGTGATATATTAAGTATACACTATACACTTAGTTGTCAGTATCCACAACAACCTATCGTATCCAAGACTTCCGCTACGCACTCGTATTTAGAATCCGTACAGTTTGTTGTTTAAACTATTTCCCAAACCGTATCCAGATACTTAGTGGCCAACAAGTGGTATTGATTCTAAAAGAATCACGTATTTCTTTTTAACCGAATCGATTCAAATCACTTATTTTCAAAACAGTCTCTTTCATTCCTATATTATCGTATGGATACTTCTATGATTAACAAAGTCCCTATGTTCTCTATTAACGAATTTGACGACCGGAGAATTAGAATGGAAGCTCATCTTGCAAAGAATGCACGAAGAGATGATTTTTGTTATACAGGATGGTCCTATCAAGATCATGAAGGTAAATCCGGCCGCAAGGATTGAGGGCCAAGCCCATGCCGAAATGCTCGAGAAGGAACGCGAGCAATGGACAACAGATGAAAGGAAGCGAGCCAATCTCGACAATGTGGCTAAGAACGCGTTATTTGTCACTCTTGACAAAGGCACGTTCTCAAAGGTAAAGAGCTGCAAAACACCCAAAGAAATCGGGATAAACTCAAATTAATTTGTGAGGGAACTGAGCTCTCAAAAGAAAACAAGATTTCAAAACTAACTCAAGAATTTGAATCTTTTGAAATGAAACCAACTAAACACTTGAGGAACTTGACCTCAGATTTACCGGTATTGTTGGTGAACTTGAAGCGTTGGGCAAAATTTACACCCAAAAGGAGAAGAACTTAAAAATTTTCGTATCTCTCCTCCCAGATGGGACATTAAGACCACAAATATGCTTGTATCCTGTAATATAAATGAAATATAAACTTTTGATCTCTTCTCGACCTCAAAGCCTTTGAGTATGATATTGTGAAGAGAGAAAGTCAAGAATCTCCTTCAAAAGTCACAGCTCTCGCCGCCGTATCGAACCGTCGACACGGATGCCTAGCTCGTCGAAACCCAGCCACAAGAATGCCGATGATGGACGACATCCTGTCCCAAGATGAAATGGCGCTTCTAATGCATAAATTCAAAAAGTTCATCAAACGGTCTGGAAAGACTCCCTACAGGCCCAAACCTGTCCACAAGGTAAGTACCGAAACATCATCTGGTGATGCTAACCTGTGCTATAACTGCAGGAAACCAGGCCATTATGCAAATAAATGTCCTCATCCCAAAGTCCAAAGATTGCCTGAGGCCGAGCAACAAGAGAGAGATGAAAGAAGATGTGCTTGGAAAGACAAGCTCAAGGCCCTGATTGGAGAATCAGAAGCCTCCCCCACACCATCCAAATTAGCAGAATGTCTTCAGGTGGTCACTGAAAGTGATTCATCTGACGATGAGTTCGATGATAAAGCATACATGTGCTTTATGGCCAAAGATGTTCCAGAAGGTGAAGACAGCGATGATGAGGTAAGTTCAACCTCAGCTATTCCATCAAATGCATCTCATACTTTCAAAAATATGATGAATGAATTTAAAAACATTCAAAAGGCCCATGAGACTCAAAAAACTGAGAATATACAGCTTCAATTAACAAATTTAGAGCTGAAAGATGAAAATGACTTGCTGAAAATAAACTATGAAAATATGTCTCTTGACTGTGAAACCAGCAAGGTCGATTTTGAAAAACTCATGGAGAGCAATCATCAACTTGCTCATGAACTAAATGAGGTTAAAACCCACAATGAGAGCAAGACAAATGATTTGGTTCTACTACAAACCAAAATCACAACTCTCGAAAAATGAGAAACTGAACTTGAGACCATTCTGAAGTCTTTTGAAAAATCGTCCAAAAGAATGGAAGAAATTCTGAGCACTGGGCAACATGCTCATGATAAAAGTGGCTTAGGATACAGCTCATGTTCAAACAAAGGGAAAACTAGTACAGTGTTCGTCAAGAGTGTGGAACACATTCCAGAATCGGAAGATACTCCTAGTCCCATAAAGGAACCTGCTGTACCGAGAAAACCGAAGGCTGCAATTCCGCCCCCGCAAACCTATACCAGACAGCGGAATCATAAGTCATTCCAACCTGTGAGGCGCACTCAACAAAGATGCTCCCGAGCATATCAACAAGCGTCAACTGCTCGAAGGAAGGTCAGATCCAACCACCAAAGGCCCGCACAAAGATTTATCAAGCACACTCGCGAGGTATTGGATACAGGAGCCCCGTTATCCCTCAAGCCGCCAGATGCTGGATTCGGTATCAACAACGGATTGGGAATCCAACTGGAGACCCGTAAGACAAGTCATTAGGCCTAAGAAAATGGCTCCACCTCCTAGACGGCACTCATCGAATAATAATAATAACCACGAATTTTACATGCATAATAATTATCATGATTATAACAACTACGGATATGCCCCGTAGATATCGCAACACTGCAGTATGTCCTACAAGAAACCAATTGCCGCCAGAAAGCTTGGGTACCTAAAGGAACTAACATACATGGACCCAAAATCAAAGGGGACCTAAATCTACCTAATTTCTTTGTTACAGACATTCTAGAGGAGGATACAGTACTTCGATAGTAGATGCTCTCGTCACATGACCGGAGATAGGAGCAAGCTATCGATTTTGTAGAAGGTCGCGGTCCAAAAGTTCGCTTCGGTGATAAGTCTAAAGGAAGAACAAGAGGGAAAGGAAACCTACTTGTCGGGAAATTCAAGGTCACCGATGTTGCATATGTTGAAGGCTTACAGTATAATCTACTTAGTATTAGCCGCCTGTGATAAACAGTTCTCGGTGAAGTTCTATATAGATCAGAGAGTCAAGAACACCCAAACCAAGGAAGTTGTGCTTACAGAAGCGATCGTAATATGTACATTGCCGATCGAAGCCTATGAGCTCCTCAATTCCATGTTTTGTTGCCAAAGGCACTGCAGATATTAGCTGGTTATGGCACAAGAGGATGTCTCACGTCAACTTCAAGACGATCAACAAGCTTTCAAGACAGGGAATCGTTAGAGGTTTGCCAGATGTGTCATTCAAGAAGGACAGCGTCTGCAGACCATGCCAGAAAGGCAAGCAAATCAAGTCAACCCTGAAAAGCAAATCCTACCTTTCAACCCAAAGAGTGTTGGAAATGCTACACATGGATCTCTACGGTCCTGTAGACCCAGTAAGTTTGGGAGGTAAGAAATACTTCATGGTTGTTGTTGATGATTATTCTAGGTATGCTTGGACGATCTTTCTTAGCAAGAAGAAGGAAACAACATCAAGGCTGCCCGAGCTCCTGAGAAAGTTGCAAAATGAAAAAGCATCGAGTATCGTGTGCATTTGTTCCGACAGAGGTACTGAATTTACTAACCGCTTTATAGAGCAATACTGTTCGGAGAATGGAATACAACACGAATACTCAGCTGCCCGTACACCTCAACAAAATGGTGTTGCCGAGCGAAAGAATAGGACGTTGAAAGAAGCAACAAGGACAATGATTGCCGCAAGCAAATTGCCACAGCGTTTCTGGGGTGAAGCAACCAATACAGCGTGCTACACTCAAAACCGATGTATCGTCAACAAGCACCACAACAAAACAGCTTATGAGGTATGGAATAACAAAACTCCATTAGTTTCGTATTTTCACATTTTTGGATGCAGGTGTTATGTATTGAACAATGGCAAGGACCAACTTAGAACCTTTGATGAAAAATCAGATGAAGGAATATTCGTAGGATACTCCTCCGTCAGCAAAGCTTTCAGAATCTTTAATAAAAGGAAGCTGACGATCGAGGAATCAGTTCATGTAGTGCTCGACGAACCACACCATGACCCTACAGGAGTAGATGATATCACTCAGAACATCCACCATCTATCTATCTTGGATCCACCTACACCCATAGAACCTGTCGTTGATTTAGAAATCAACCCCGCAGCTGTAAGAATCGATGTGGATGAAGCCGACGCTGTACAAGCTGAAGCTGTATCCACAGAAACTTTCGATACAGTACGGGATCCTGAATTAGAACCCGACCGAAGATGGTTGAGAGATCACCCGCAAGAGCTGATCATTGGAAACATTAATGCCGATGTTTCTACTCGTAGGAGAATACAGAGTACACAAGGAAATGTACTTTGTGCACAAGAAGAATCTAATGCTGAGGTTTCACAGTTTCCTGAATGGAAATCCCAATCCGAACTTAGAAGACTCAATATGTGCACTATCGCTGTATTCTTAGCCCAGTCCGAACCTGTTTCGACCATAGACGCTCTTAACAACTCTCATTGGATAACATCTATGGAAGAAGAGCTTAACGGTTTCGAAAGAAACAATGTATGGTATCTTGTACCCAGACCAACACACCAATCGGTTATAGGAACCAAATGGGAATTCCGAAACAAAAAGGATCGAAATGGACTTATCATAAGGAACAAATCCAGACTAGTAGCACAAGGCTATTGTCAGGAAGAAGGAATCGACTATGATGAAACCTTCGCCCCTGTAGCGAGACTAGAAGCCATTAGGATATTTTTAGCCTTTGCCGACCATAAGAGTTTTATCGTATACCAAATGGACGTCAAGAGTGCTTTCCTGAATGGAGATCTTGCAGAAGAAGTTTATGTTGAACAACCACCAGGGTTTGCCAACACAGACGATATCGATCTAGTTTACAGGCTAAGGAAAGCGCTGTACGGACTTAAAAAAGCCCCTAGAGCCTGGTACGAAACCCTGTCCCAGTATCTAACCAACAACGGATTTGAGAAAGGTGCTGTGGACAAAACCTTGTTCAAGATACAGGAAGGTGATGACCTTCTAATGGTACAAATCTATGTGGATGATATTATTTTTGGTTCAACTAACCTTGCTCTATGTCAAAGGTTCTCTCATCTCATGCAAAGTAAATTTGAAATGAGTATGATGGGGGAACTTAGTTATTTCCTAGGTTTGCGTGTAAAGCATTGCCTACAGTATATTCATCAACCAGAGAAATACAAGAAGGAACTTCTCAACAAATTTGGAATGAACACTTCCAAATCCTCGCTAACCCCCATGAGCACTTCCATGCAAATTAGTGTTGATGAAGCCGGAAAGCCGTTTGACCAATCACTCTACAGAAGCTCATTGGTTCGCTCCCGTACTAACGGCTAGCGTGCCCGATATCCAGCTTGTTGGAGTGTGTGCGAGATACCAAGTTGCACCTAAGGAATCACACTTCAATACGGCTAAACGAATATCAAGTACATTAAAGGAACAATGATGCAGACTATGGTATCCTAAGGAAGGCGGATTCGATTTAGTTGGATACAGCGACTCGGATCTCGGAGGTCGCAAGCTAGATAGAAGAGTACAAGTGGAACTTGTCACTTTCTCGGACCTAGACTCGTTTCTTGGTTCAAGAAGAAGCAATTGGCTAACTCCTTTCCACGGCCGAATCAGTACTATGTCATGGTAGTCGCCGTATGCGATCCTTCGATGCAAAGAACAATCGCCGACTATGGAATCGATGCTAGAGAGACTCCAATCATGTGTGATAGCACGAGTGCAATTGCAATCACGCACAATCCTGTTCTGCACTCGCGCACTAAACATATCAACATGAAGCATCACTTTATAAGGAATCACGTCGAGAACAAGGATGTTCGCCTAGAAAAAGTTCATACAGACGTTCAGCTGGCGGACATTTTCACCAAGCCTCTCGACACAGCAAGATTCAACATGCTCAGACAAGAATTGGGAATGCTACAGCCAGACTCCCTGTAAGTAATTTACTGTTTTTACTCAACAATTGAGGGTGAATGCTGTAAGACCCGTGAATACAGTATCCAACATTAATTATTTGTACACTCAGAATCATCAATACAGTACTATAGCGAGCGAAGGCATATGAATCCTACAGCTGGTGTGTGCAATAATTAAGGGGGAATACTGTAGGACCCATGAATACACCATTAATCCAAATATTGCTGTATGGAATTCAAAACCTATAAGTACCTTTTTAAGGGGGAACGCTGTATCGACGCGGAAAACAGCACATGCTATAGGATTTTGATTCAGTATATAATATTATTTCCTTTCAAAATAATTTTTGTCCACGTGCTGCTTTTTATGTCAAATGTCATGTTCATTAAATGCCTTACACGACATCTGGACAACTGAATCTCAAAAGCCGCGATGTTTTTAAATTGTTTATTATTTTTAAACCGCCGTTTTAGGCATTTAGGGTATCAACCTATGTTAGAAGTGGGACCCGCTCTATTTTTAAACTTTTTAATGGATTAGCGTACCAGTTACACTCAGTCCATCTTAACCGTTGATTTCAAAACCGGTTCCCATCCCTTAAAATCTGACCATTCGTACTCTGCAAAATCCTATTTCGCCGCCCAACTATAAAAGGATCGACCCGCCATTAGAGACTCTTTACGCTTTCTGCAAATTCAAGAGTTCTCAAGCAAATACAGCCTACATATTTTTCTGCATTTCACTGCATATTTCGATTGTTTTCTTGCACCCTTTTTCTTAAGAAAACATCAATGGCTGGACAATCTTCTTCCCCTGTTCTGAAGAAATCCGCTAACATCATTGATTGCCGGATCTTCTCCAAACATGTCATCATTGAGCGTATTCTCTCAGAAACCAACGACGCAGAACCTATGGAATATATCATTACTCGTCTTCAACAACAAGGCCTCTATCGCCTTGGAAGCAAGACCGCCGACAAATTCGACGCCCATCTGGTTGAGGAATTCTACCTCAACGCCGCCATCCGTTTTCTGTCATTGGCCCAGGGAGGTCATGTTGCTGACATCACTGCAACAGTCCAGGGAGTGGAGATCTGTATCGATCGCGATCTGCTCCAGAGAATCTACAGGCTACCCACTGATGGCCTGACCATAGATCAACTTGAGACATTCGGGTCTCAAGAGCTCATTACAAAATTTTATGGACTGTTTACAGGGTCCAAAGTTGTTGACATGGTGACAACTACTTGTCACAAGAAAAACTTTCTTCTTCCTTTTGTATATCTTCATGACTTTTGCTCCAGGATTATTGAAAACCGAACCGGTGCGTTCGAGATGTGCACAAACTTAAGGTTCAGGATGATGGTGGCTATTTTGACCTGTGAAAAGGTCAATTGGTGCCAAATAACCCTGAAACGCCTACAAGAGGAGGTGTGCAAACCTGCCACCCAGAAGAAATCCTTCGGTTTAATGCTGAATTATATCCTGACGAAGTGCGGACTGACGCAATCCGCCGATGCGAAGAAAAATAGCTCGAGGATATACTTAGGAGGCGTCAAGCCTACTGTGTATAACCAGAGCACCATGTCTTGCAACCTCCCGAGAACCAGGCACATGCCAATTTCTGATAATCCAAGAGATGAATCGGTGAAGGTCCCAGAAGTGGAATCTTCATTGAAGCGAAAGAGATCTCACAGCAAGAAACACTCTGCTGGTGAGAAGCCCAAGAAGAGACTCAGGAGGCTTTCGAAAATCAAATCTGCCAAGCACTCCAAGGAAGTCTCCCCCGTGGCTCAACCCACTTATGAAGAACCCCAGGGTCCAACCCCTGTGGAAGAAGTGTCTCCTACTGTATCGACAGTAGATCCCGAGCCTTTGGCGGCTAGGATGGATATTGAGACATCTGCCAACAATCAAGACTTTAGCGAGTCGGTTGCCCATTCGGAGCCAAAAGCTACTTCTCCTCTGCGGGATCCCACACCCGTACAGGATCCATCTTCCTTCAGGGCACCATCCCCTGTAAGGAGTCCCTCTTCCGTACAGGATCCCATACTCAGACAGAATCCTCGAAATAGCGTCTCCAGACGTTATTCAAGTCCCTCCCGACTCGATCATTAATCGACCCTTCTTTCGGTTCAAATTGAACACGCCACGAAAGATTTTTGCAATGGAAAGGCTACGGTGCTAGCTCGCATTTATACACTGCATAACCGGAGCGATTGAGCCACGAAGAGAGATTCGTCTCGAAGTGACTAATCAACAGAATTGAGGCCCCCGCTCGATGGGACAACCCTCTTGCAAGGATCTAATTGAAAGCCATCTTCCGCAAAAATCGACGCTGAGGAAAGGAAAGAAAAGTCGAGGATTCTCCCACTAATCCAAAAGATGACGAAGATCATGACTCGATTTACGACGACGATGCTTTACAAGGTGTCCGAGAATGAGTCATGAAGAGGTCAAGCTCGAGACGCCTCTCCACCTGAGACGACGAAGGGACTTCTACCTGTGCAAATCCCCTTCGCCACACTGAGAACATTCCCGACGAAGAGGAATCACCTCCAAATGAGGAAGTACAAGAAATTTTGGAACAGCACTGAGCTGCTGCGACCAAGAAGCCATTCTCGAAAGCCAACAGAGGATTCACCTCCCGTATCCATGTTTGTCAAGAATCTTCGCAACAGAAGCTTCTCAACCCTCGTCGCCGAACCACGTGAAGCCGCTCCCGCCTTCAACCGTGGAATCCGAGGACGGTATCGAACCCGAGGATGTCCAACTTACTTCACGCCCATCCGTGAATGTAAGAAGGTTGAACAAACTCTGCAGACCTTACCCAACCGCATTCTCCGATCTCGCCGCACGAAAAGAGCGCTGCGTGCTCTTGGCCTTCGACCGTATTCATCCAGATGCAGAAATGCTCTATCTTCCGTTGAAAAAGCATTGAATCGATGCATACTTCGCCGAAGAAATGACCACTCTTCAACATGAAGTATCTCGTGTTGTCGACGCATTCATTCTTTTGCCAAGTTTTCAAACAAGCTTTGAAGATCATGGAAGATAAGCAGAGCAATCGCTCAAGGAAGAAGCAACAAAACGAGGATAGTCAAGCCAAGACCGCTTGTGCTATGATTGAAAACAGACTCTCAACTGCGTGCTCACGACAAATGCATTCAGAAATGTCGCACTCTTTCCTCCCTTGTAGAGAGAATGACCAAAGATCGAGACAAAACAGACGCTGCTCTAGAAATCCTGCAAAGTCTTGATGAAGCCAAAAAGGGGGAAGAGGCACGAGAAGTCGCTAGAGAATTAGCCGCAACAAGAAAGGGAATTTGAGGTCGCTCGTAATGATCACTGCCGAATTGAACAAGCTAGCACCTCCATCCCAAAGTTTTAAAATTTCAGGCTCCAGACCGGAATTTCATGATCCCAATGTCCCTTGGCAAACTCTTATTCAGAGACCTTCGGAAATTCATCTGCCGACCAACCGCAACCCTACTGCCGACGAAGTGAATCACTGGAGGAAGAACGAACTGATGAGATACTTTGTCAGACTCATCAGGGAATTCGCCATCTTCAAGAACTATAAAACGTTAGCGGAGGCCGCAGATAAATTTACAAAGATGCTAGAAGACGGGAAACTCCCTCTCCAAATCGAAATGAAATCCAAACACAGAAGAGGAGATCGGGTCACCCATCCAGAAGACTGGATACTTGCCTTTGATCGATCCTATGATGGAAGAGCTATATACCAGGATCGAGGCAATGATTCTCTTCAAAACTGGTGGCGTGGTACCGAGAATGAACCAGGAAAAAAACCATGGAGGCATGCGGATTATAGATAAGGAGCTGAAATCTATGTATATTTTTGTTTTGTAATTTCTATTCGAAACAGCAAACTCTGTACTCAATTCATTTTGAATATCAATAAAAACGTTTGCTTGTGTTGAAAGATTACAACTCGTAATCTACTGTGTTGATGTATGATTACTTAAATTGTTTGATAGCAATCTCAAGTTAGATAAACTTGATTGAAAACTAAGGTGTACGAACTAGTCTACGAACAGTTCATAATTTCAGTTGTAAGCTTAGAATACATTGTAAGATTGTGCCTGCGCGCCAATCATAAGCTTAAGTTGTAATAATCCTTAAATCAGATTTAACTTGCTGCGAAAGCAGTTCATCATTTAGACTAAGTCAGACCTTTGACGAAAGACCAAGAAATCTGCCAGAAGTCATCAAAGAAGATCGCTTCATGAAGAAGGTTTTGGCATCATCAAGAAGACTTGAAAAGTTAAGAAAGAAAGTCTTGGCAAATTGTCAAAAAGGGAGAAATTATTGGGAAAACAAAGACCTCAGATCAAACAAATGATACCCGATCCTCGTATCGAATGATATTTGATAAAGAGGTTTTGACATATATGCCAATCCGAATACAAGAAAGGAAATCAGATTGAAGCTTTGAGGCTTTATCCTGTATCAAGACTCCGCCGAATCGGATATAGTGAAGCTCTTCAAGACAAAGAAGAAGTCTTGTAAAAGACCAAGTATGGAAACTGTCTCGAAACTCAAAATACAGTTATCTTCCATACAGCTCACAACAGGACAAAGAAGGAACAGAAGTCAAGTCCCGTTGAATAAAGAAGTATTTAAATACTCAAGGATAAAGTATTTAAATACTGCCAGTCTTCAGATCTTCAGAATCCCGCGAAATCTGGATCGTGTCATAATCTCGTTGGAACGAAATCTCATTCAAACGGATACATCTCAACGGATACATTCTTCAGAGACTATATATATCTTATGAAGGCATTGAAGATCAGTTACCAAGAAACCTAACACTCAAGCTATCAAAATTTATCATCAGAGCAAACATATCTCCAAAGCTTACTGCAATTAAGAACGAAAGAGATATACAGTGCTCATCATCCTGAACAACACTTCATCAGCTGAAAGCTCTTAAAGTCAAAGTTGTTGTTCACCATCTGTTCTATACGTTGAACAAACTCAAGATCAGCCCTGTGTGGACTGAACAATCTGGGCTTCTCCTAATCGTGTGAAGGATTTGCATTGAAGAAGACGAAGCTTCAGAACTGTGTGTGAAGAAGCAAGTCAAAACATTAAGCTCAAAACCAATCTGTGTGAACGGTTTAAGCTAAGATCTTTATATCAATCTGTGTGAACGATATATTGATTGTGTGTGTTGTTATAATTACGTAGTTGTGTACGCAGTAATTATAATATACTTTTTACTCCTGTGTGGAGGACCAGTTGACGTAGAGGGGTTTACCTCGAACCACTTTAATTACTGTGTTATTTACCTTCAGCTTTTACTGTTTTAAATTACTGTGATATATTAAGTATACACTATACACTTAGTTGCTGTATCCACAGCAACCTACTATATCCAAGACTTCCGCTACGCACTCAGATTTAGAATCCGTACAGTTTGTTGTTTAAACTATTTCCCAAACTGTATCCAGTATACTTAGTGGCCAACAAGGGCCTACTTCTTTGAGCATCAAGTGGAGGTTCTGACGACTCTCCCCTTAAGGCAAGTTCTGCACCGACCCGACACCAACGGGTGACTCCTCAAGTGGTCACTGGAGATCGCCCAATACTGTATCACGTACGCTCCTCGCACAGCGATCAAAGGCCAAGCTCTGGCGGACTTCGTGGTGGAATTAACATTCCCACCCAAGCCGACCCAGGTAGGCCGCCCTGCTTGGAAGTTGTACGTGGATGGCTCGGCTACCAACTCGCGAGCAGGGGCAGGGATTGTTCTCATCATCCCCGACGGCCAAAGTTTCACAAATGCTATGCGTTTCGGCTTCCGTTCGACCAACAATGAAGCCGAATACGAAGCCTTGGTGGGCGGGCTCGATCTAGCACTCGCCCTGGATGTTCGCCGTCTCCACATTTTCATGGACTCCCTCTTGATCGTGAACCAAGTCAAGGGAGAATATGAGGTGCGCGGCGAACAAATGATCAAATACCAAGAAATGGTCGCCGAAATGTGCACGAAGTTTGAAGAAGTGCTGATCGAACAAGTCCCGAGAGAGCACAACTCCCAGGCCGACGCCCTGTCCACAGGGGCGCAGCTACATAGGGGCGGGAGGGGGCGCCCGACCCCCCAAAATTTTTTTTGCGATGTAGGTGGTATATAGTTTTCGTGTAAAAAAATTTCGGTATATTTGGTTTCGACCCCCCAAAATTTCGGTATTACCCGAAAAATAGCGTTAGGAAAAAAAAAATTTAGATCCCGACCCCCCACTGAAAATTTTCTAGCTTCGCCACTGCCTGTCCAAACTAGCGTCGTCAGATGGGTGGCCGATTTCTCTAACATTCAAATCACGAAATCAATGAAGCCGGCGATCGACAGAAGCCTGGTTACCACAGTTACCATCGCCGAAGAGAATTGGATGACTCCGTTTATTAAATACTTGAAGGACGGAACGGTCCCCGCCGACCGTATCAAAGCTCGCCAACTTCAGTTCCGTGCAACCAGATACATCCTATTGGATGACCGGCTTTACAAGTGAGCTTTCAGCCTTCCTCTCCTCAAGTGCATTACGCCGGAGGAAGGCCGGCTCGTTTTAGCTGAGATCCATGACGGGATCTGTGGAAACCATGCTGGAGGGCGAGCTCTCATCTACAAAACGACCAAGCACGGTTCTTTCTGGCCTACACTATAAAAAGATGCGATTGCCTATGCCAGATCCTGTCACAGGTGTCAAGTGATGGGCCCGAACATCAAGCTCTCCCCCGAGCAGCTCACTTCTATGAACAGTCCATGGCCGTTCTCCCAATGGAGCATCGACCTCATCGGTCCTTTGCCGACGGCGCCAGGAGGATGTAAATTTGCCATCATGGGAGTCGATTATTTCACGAAATGGGCTGAGGCCGAGCCACTCAACAAGATCGGCCAAGAACAAGTAATCAAGTTCATTTGGAAAAACATCATATGCCGGTTCGGTCTACCCCAGGCTATCATCTCCGACAACGGAAAGCAGTTCAACGGCTTGGAAGTCATGCAATTCTGCGAGAAATGGGGAATCAAAAGTTGTTCTCGGCCCCCCACCACCCTCAGACGAACGGGCAGGTAGAGGTTGTAAACAAGATCCTCAAACACACGATCAAAGCACGACTCGAATCCAAATAGGGACGATGGGCGAGCGAGCTTCCAGATGTTTTGTGGTCCTACCGAACGACGACCCGAAACTCAACCGGCGAAACCCCGTTCGCCCTCGCCTTCGGAACAGAAGCAGTGATCCCTTCGGAGATCGCCGTCCTCAGCCACCGAACTAAACAGGAAATGACGACGGACAATGATGTAGCCCAACGAATTGACTTGGACATGCTCGAAGAACGGCGACTGACCTCGGAAATGAAGAACACAATCCACAAAAGGAGGTCCGAGAAATTCTTTAATTCGAAGGTCAAGGAAAGGCGATTCCAAGTGGGCGACCTGGTCCTCAAAAAGATCCAGACTCACACCAGAGTATTTGGCCCGAATTGGGAAGGACCTTTAGGATATCTAAGTGGCTGACTGGAGGAGCCTACGAACTTCAGCACCCAGACGGCACTCCGGACCAATATCCCTGGAACGCTGTACACTTAAAGAAATACTACCAATAAAAACTCTGTATTCAATTACCCAATGTACAAAGAGTTTAATGAGATGTTCCGATCCCATCTATATGATTCGCCTCGATGAAGACAAACAAATAAAAAATAGGACGACTCGCTCGCCCCACAAGAGGTCGTCATCTAACCTGACGGACCTATGCAAGCGATTGCCCCTCCAAGCACAACATATACCGTCGAGGATCGTCATTCAACATGGCGATCCGAGGTAGAAAAGTGCAGCCATGGTCCTGGAGGTCGATGGAACAGACAGCTTCGTCCATGCAAGGTTCCTTTGGGCTGCGATCGCTCGCCCTTCGTTTCAATACGAGGCGGGAATAGCCGAATGACCCTCCAAACAAATCTGTGGACACGCTCGCTCGCCCTCAAAGGTACATCATCTAACATGATGGACCCAGACAAGGCGATGCGTCCCTACCCCCGTCACAACGTATACCGTCGAGGATTGCCATCTAACATGGCGATCCGAGGTAGAAAAGTGCTAACAAGCCGCGAACGTGGAGTCGATTAAACCGACAACGCCCCGTGCAAGGACTCCTCCAGACCAAGACCGCTCGCCTTTCGTTTACATACAAGGCGGGCGCAGCCTAACGGAGGACCCTCACAATAAAGTGAGTCGCGAGACAGACCTACAGGTGGAATGTCCCTCGCACACAAAGACACGGTTATGGAAGTCGGTCCATCGAACTCCACGACCGTGCATGGTTCCTCAAAGTCGAAACAATCGTCCCCCCTCGAAGAATCAGCGGACTAAAGATAGCTCACCAAACATATTATTTTCGGTCCCTTACTTACGCTAAGTAAACAAAAACAAGAGGCAAAGTGGAGCTATTCATACATGCGATCGGGAGGAAGGAACCATACACGATCGGCTTTGTTCAAACACATACATGACGATTGGTTTTGTTCAAGAAATTTACAAGTAAGAATTTTCAAGTGTACCAATGCATTCGGATCTATTCAGATAATTGTGCAAAGTCGAAGTGATGCGGAACATTCAGACAGACGATCATACAAACAAGGCATCAGGTGCAATTATGTAAACACTTCTGTAAATTCGTATGCAAACATTCAAAGAGGCGATCGTACAAATAAAGAGTCAGATGCAAAAAGAAGTATTTTATTCCATTCAAACGTTTGTACATACACGCCCGAAGGCAATACAAGGAGAAATTGGAAATTACAAAGGAAAGAAAAACAAAGTGACTGCGGCCTCACTCAGGCCACCCCCGATTGGCCATCGCCTCCAGCAGGCGGATCGACGCGCACTACCTCACCGGCTTCAGGATAAACAAGTCTATCCGGCAACGGATACCAGCTTAGATCGGTCCCTAGGTCGGTGAGGTCGAGGATCGGCAGAGAGAAGTTCGGCTGCAAAGGATGCTCAAGCACGTAGGCTTTGAAGGTTTCCATCAGAGGGCCGACCTCGAGCCCTACCTTCTTGGCAGCACGGATAGCGTCGGCGTAAGCCATGTAATATGCGAACTCGCCGACGTACTCCACATTGAGGTAGGGATCGGTCTCGATCACCTTCAACTGCTCCTTTAGCCCCGCGGCCATCTTGTCCGCATCCGCGAGCTCGGCTACCTTGGCAGCCAGTTCCCCTTTCGTTTTCTCCAGCTCGCCGTTTAGCCGGTCCACCACCGCCTTCAGCCCGGTCACCTCCTCTTGCGAGGCCGCGTGCAACTGACGAGCATCCGTCATTTGGTCGTGAAACCGATCAGCCACCGCCCGAGACCGGTCAAGCTCCTGCCTCATCCGGTCAAGATCTTGTTTGGCCCGTTTGACCGTCTCAGTATATTCCTTCTCCATGGCCACGATTCGGTCAGCAAACTCGGCATTCTGGTTTCGAGCAGCCTCAAGATCCAAATGGAGGCGAGCAGTGTAATATCCGCATTTTTCTTTCCCTTGTATTTTTATTTCCGGTGTATTTTTTGATTGTAGTAACCCTCGTGTATCTTTCAGTGTATTTTTCCTGCCATCTATCGATCTGATTCTCGTTATTGTTGTGCGGAACCGCCATTTCGGGGTTGCCGTGGGTCCGTCTCGTGTTATTATTTCCCCGATATTGATTCATATTGCTTTCATTCTCTTCCCGAATCATTTTTCATCTTTTTTGGACCCTAAGGGGGTGTGGGCCACGGCACAAGGAGTGTGCACCGCGGCACACACATTTTTCCAGTTTTTGGCCGAGCGGACTGTACTGTGTGCCGCGGCACACCCGTCCGGGGCCGCGGCACACTTCCGAGTCAGTGTCGTGGCACACCCGTCCGGGCCGCGGCACACTCGTGTGGCATCTTCGACCAAAACCCGACTGTACCGGGTGCCGCGGCACACACTGGCCGGGCCGCAGCACACTGCCGAACCACAGGGCAATTTTGGGCTTGTGCCGCAAACACTTCTTTGCGCCGCGGCACACCATGCGGTCAACTGTATAATTTCGTTCTTTTTGGGCGAGATCAGCCATTTCCCTCATTTTCTTCACCTGTGCACGAGAGAGAGATGGTTGAGGGGAGAACTTCTCATCATTCATCACTTGAGGGTCGATTTTCATCATTTTTGTTCGGTTGTGAAGCCCGGATAATCAATCTAACGCGTGTTCTACGGATCATAGTACTTGGATCTTCAAAGGTAATTCCTCAGGAACCCTAATTTTGACGAATTTGGGTGTTTTTCGGGATTCTAGGGTTTAGTTTCGAATTATTCATCTATATATCGATATTCTTTACCGATTGTGATTGTTGAGTAATTCTAAATCTAATTTCCTTGATTTTAATCCGTGAATTATCAATACGGGGAGATTTTGCGTAAACCCTCGCCCGTATCGATTGAACGTCTATTGTCGTAATTTGTAATCGGGGTTTTGGGATTATTCCTTTCGATTATTGATGTCCGTTGGGACTGAGTTATGCTAATTCTTCGTTTAGGAACCGTCGTTTTCCATTCGGATCATTCGTAGTCATTTTTCACTTCTGATTCTTCGAAGATGTCTCAAAGGCAAGTACTTTACATTTGTTTACATGTTCTAGTATTTGAATTATGGCTGTATCGTGGTTGTTGTGGATGGATATGTGTATGTTCACCTAGGGACGGTCCGACGGGGCCTCTAGGGATACGTATTGCCGCGAGTGTGCATATTGTGAACTGTGGTTAGCCACCCAGGGATGTCCGACGGGGCTCTGCGGGGTACGGTGGTCGTGAGTCTCGTACCAACGGTTAACTTTGAATTGTGATTTGTTGGAGATAATGTGCTTTGTGATTGTACATTGTAAATATTCCGGAATATAAAACGTTTTCAAAATTGCTTTTTGGCGCATTATTCATCTGATTAGAATGTAGTTCAAATGGATTGTACTTGCACTAGCAGTTATCGCTAACCCCTTAAATGGGGGAAATACTTTTTGTATTTCAGGTATTGATCGTGGGGACAAGCGAGCACTAGAGCCGTATGAGGATGATGGGCAAGCATGATATTGTCCAGTAATCAATTCTTGGTGTTTTGTTCTGTCAATTATGGTTGATGTATTGTTTTGGGATTTTTGTATTATAAAATTGGTTTAAGTACTCGAGTACTTCCCGTTTGAATTGTTAATGTCGTGTTCCCGCTTTGGGAAATGGATTTAATGTCAGGAGTTAATTGTCGGTTTGTATTCTTATTATGAATTGTCGTCTTATTGATGGTTGTTTGTCTTTGTCGAATGTCTTGGTTGGTACACTAGCACAGTGGATTCCACAGTGTGGGATCCACGGCTATAATATGCCCCGAATGTCTTGGGGTGTTACGAATATGGTATCGAGCCTAGGTTTATGGATACCTAGGCAGCCGTTATTGGGTCTAGTTAAGTGTCGTTTTGGGACAATTATCACCGCTATGCCATCATCTCGATGCCGGTGCTCGTAAGTTTTTCCTTACTTGACTCGTTTCACCGCTCTGTTCTATTCCTGTCTTAGTATCTTATTGCGTTTTGCGTTTGAATTGTACTTACCCGTTACTTCTTCGAATTCCTGCTGGTAGAGGACGCGGGCCTTGTAGGGGACGCGCGCAGCGATGGGGCGGCCATGTCCGATCACTCGGGAACCCGGTCGCGATGCCTTCTTTGTCGAAGCAGTGTTCCTAGTTCCGAGAGGCTGGGACCGATGCGCTAGCTCCGGTAATGCATATGAGAATGTTGGAGTGGCCAACATTTTGCAACAAGTAGCGAACCAGATGACGCTACTGACTCAGGCCGTTCTAGTCGGCCAAGCGAATGCCAACCCGGTTCCGCCTACTGGATCCGGCAGTGATAAGTTACTTCAGGACGTGATTCGTATGCGTCCTCCGCAGTTTGATGGTGCTTCCGACCCCTCTGGTTGGGAGAATTGGCTATTCGAGATAGAGAAAGTATTTGAGGCTGCTAATTGTTCTGAGGAGAGGAAGGTACCCATTGCTCAGTACTTCCTCGCCAAGGAAGCAGCAACGTGGTGGCAAGCGGTGAAACCGCGTGACCGGGCCGCTACGTGGGCCAAGTTTCGAGATCTGATGGAAGATGAATTTTGTCCTTGGCCAGTGAAAGAGGGGGGGATCCGAGCCTTCTTTGAGGCTAAACCCCAGGATGTTCCTATTTCTCAAGCTATCAAATACTACAATCAATAGCTGCATTATGTGAGAAACCAAGTCCGAGATGAGCTTGATAAGATCCGCCACTTTGATATGCGGATGAAACTAAGGGTGCGCCACTACATGTCTGGTCTGGGGTGCACGACTTTGAAAGATTATCAGAATAAAGCGATGGCTTATGAGATGTCGTTTTCTGCGACAGAGACGGCAACCGAAGGAAAGAAGCAGAAGACCTCCGGTCAGTTTTCGGGAGGCAAGTCTGGAGGGTATCCGAAGGCTCGATCTGTTCGCGAGTCTTGAGTCGATCGCCGTCGGATTGGGCGAGGGAACGGTTCTAGGTCTGCTCCTACTGGTTCCGTTCGTGGTCCTACGTGCTTCAACTGTAGTCGCCCGGGCCACATGATGAGTGAGTGTGATAGGCCTCCGATTCAGTGTCTTGCTTGTGGTCGGATGGGTCATCGTGCTAAGTTTTGTACGGATGCAGCTCGGGCTCCAATTACTCAGATACCAACTCCAGCCGCGGGAGAGCCGAGTGTGAATCAGGCACCGACAGTTCCTCAGCCGCAGCAGAGTTTTGGTAGAGGTCGAGGACGTGGACATCCTTCTAGAGGGGGAGCTTTGAGTGCGGGGTCTGTTCTGCCCCGAGTGTACGAGATGAGACGAGCAGGAGATCCTGACGCGACGGTGGCTACAGGTACCGTCCACATCCTTGATCATCCTGTTTCCGTATTGTTCGATTCTGGTGCTACGCATTCTTTTATATCTATGGATTGTGTGCGTCGTCTGCATATTGATTGCTTGGTTGCGTGTGAACCATTTGTTGTTAAACTGCCTAGTGGGGATAGCATCGTGGGGGATCGTGAGATTAGAGATTTTTCTATGAGTATCGCGGGGAGGGATTGGCCTTCTAATCTGATTGCAGTGGATATTAAGGATGAAGATTTGATTCTGGGTGAGGATTGGCTGGACCGTCATGGGGCGATCATGAATTATAGAACGAGAACCGTTTCGATGTTAGCCTCTGACGGTACCGAGCATTCTTTTGTGGGGCGTAAGCGGAGTAGCCAGAGATTACTGATCAGCGCCTTGAGGGCGGTGAGACTTCTTCGGGGAGATTGCACGGGTTATTGGTGTTACGCCTTGAGATCGAAAGAAGGGGGAGTCGAGCTCTCGTCTATTCCGGTAGTGTGTGAGTATCCTGATGTCTTTCCAGACGAGTTACCCGGTTTGCTGCCGGACCGAGAAGTTGAGTTTACCGTCGAATTAGAGTCGGGTGCAGCACCGATCTCTAAGACGCCATACCATATGGCGCCCACCGAGATGTTGGAGCATGGGATATATTCGACCGAGTGCTTCACCTTGGGGCGCACCGGTCCTGTTTGTGAAGAAGAAGGATGGGTCACTTCGTTTGTGTATCGACTACCGAGAGTTGAACAAAGTGACCATCAAAAACAAGTATCCACTCCCGAGGATTGATGATTTGTTTGATCAGTTGCAAGGGGCAACTGTGTTTTCGAAGATCGATTTGAGATCGGGGTATTATCAGCTCCGAGTGAAGGATACCGACATTTCGAAGACGGCCTTTCGGACGAGATACGGTCACTATGAGTTTGTGGTTATGCCTTTTGGGCTAACTAACGCCCCAGCCGTGTTCATGCAGCTTATGAACAAAGTCTTTATCGAATACCTCGATAAGTGTGTAGTCGTTTTTATCGATGACATCTTGATTTACTCGAGGAGCGAGGAGGAGCACGCCCGTCATTTGCATATTGTGTTAGATATTTTGAGAACTCAGCATCTTTTTGCTAAGTTCTCAAAATGTGAGTTTTGGTTACGGGAGGTTATGTTTCTCGGTCATGTGATCTCGGCCGAGGGTGTTCGTGTGGACCCACATAAGGTAGAGGCAGTGTTGGATTGGGCGCGGCCCAAGAACATGAAGGAGGTCCGCAGTTTTCTGGGGTTAGCCGGGTATTACCGTAGATTCGTCGAGGGGTTCTCTAAGCTCGCTCGACCGCTGACTCAGTTGTTACAGAAGTCAGAGAAGTTTGTGTGGACCGATGAGAGGCAGAATAGCTTTGAGGAGTTAAAGAAGCGGTTGACGGCCGCTCCCGTTTTGGCTCTACCGAGTGGTAATGATGGTTTCTCAGTTTTCAGTGATGCTTCGGGCCAAGGGCTCGGATGCGTACTTATGCAGCACGGGAGGACGATTGCCTATGCTTCCCGTCAGCTGAAACCGTACGAGTTGAATTACCCTACGCACGATCTTGAGTTGGCCGCAGTTGTATTTGCGTTGAAAATTTGGCGTCATTACTTGTATGGCTCGTCGTGTCAGATTTTCACCGATCACAAGAGCCTGAAGTACATTTTCACGCAGAAGGAGCTTAATATGAGACAGAGGAGATGGTTGGAATTGATTAAGGATTACGATCTCGAGATCCTTTATCATCCGGGCAAGGCTAATGTGGTAGCAGATGCCTTGAGCCAGAAATTGGTATCGTTTCGGGCGCTTGAGTTACTTACGGCCCAGTCGGGACTTCAGCGAGAATTTATGAGGTTGAGCATTGAGATTGTGCTGCCAGAGAGTTCCGGGTAGTTGCGTACTCTTGAGATTTCTTCATCTCTGGTCGATGACATTAAATCGGGACAGTTGGAGGACCCGATGTTTATCCAGCTTCGAGAGAGTGTAGGGAAGGGGAAAGCCCCGGGATTCGTTATTCATGAGGACGGAGTGTTGAGATTCCGAGGACGGTTGTGTGTTCCGAACGACTCGGAATTGAGACAGAGTATTATGCGAAAGGCTCATGCATCACCTTACTCAGTCCATCCAGGCTCGAGTAAAATGTATAAGGATTTAAGAAAGAATTTCTGGTGGAACGACATGAAGAAGGAGATAGTTCAGTTTGTGGCTAAGTGTTTGACTTGTCAGCAAGTCAAGATTGAGCATCAGCGGCCAGCCGGGTTGTTGAAACCACTTCCCGTCCCAGAGTGGAAGTGGGAGGATATCTCTATGGATTTTGTCACGGGTTTGCCGAGGACGAAGACTGGTATAAATATGGTGTGGGTGATTGTAGACCGACTGACTAAGTCGGCGCATTTTCTGGGCATCAAGGATATTTGGGGTCCAGAAAAGTTGGCTCGTGTTTTTATCGCACAGATAGTGAGACTTCATGGTACGCCGAGGACCATTATTTCAGATAGAGATGGCCGGTTTGTATCGCACTTTTGGCAGGCGGTACATAAGGCATTGGGGACACAGTTGCATTTGAGTACATCTTTCCACCCTCAGACTGACGGACAGTCCGAACGTACCATTCAGACGTTCGAGGATTTGTTGCGCGCGTGTGCGTTAGATTGGAGTAGTGACTGGGAGGATCATCTGGCCTTGATTGAGTTTACTTATAATAATAGCTGGCACGCGTCGATTAAGATGGCACCGTATGAGGCACTTTATGGACGACGTTGCCGATCACCGATATGTTGGGATGAGCCGTCCGATTTGGTTGGCACCGAGCCGGACTTTGTGTTGGAGACGAGGGAGAAAGTTGAATTGATTAGGAAGAGAATGTTGGCTGCTCAGAGTCGGCAAAAGTCTTATGAGGATGTTAGGCGTAGACCTTTGGAGTTTGAGGTGGGAGATCATGTTCTGTTGAGAGTGTCTCCGACGAAAGTAGTTTTCTATTTTGGGAAGAAGGGGAAACTCAGCCCGAGATATATTGGACCTTTCGAGGTATTGGAGAGAGTCGGTGAGTTGGCATACCATTTGGCTTTACCTCCGTCGCTAAGTCATGTGCATAGCGTATTTCACGTTTCCCAGTTGAGGAAGTACGTTCCGGACCCGTCCCACATTATTGACTTTGGGGGCGTGGAGATCGAGAAGGATGTTACGTTTGAAGAGAGTCCCGTCAAGATTTTGGAGCGTCGAGACAAATAGTTAAGGCACAAAACCATTCCTTTGGTTAAGGTGCAATGGTCGAGACACGGAGTAGAAGAAGCGACGTGGGAGTTAGAGGAGGATATGCGTTCGAGACACCCCGAGCTTTTTTATTCTTAAGTTTCGGGACAAAACTTTATTTTAGAGGGGGAGAATGTAATATCCGCATTTTTCTTTCCCTTGTATTTTCATTTCCGGTGTATTTTTCGATTGTAGTAACCCTCGTGTATCTTTCAGTGTATATTTCCTGCCATCTATCGATCTGATTCTCGTTATTGTTGTGCGGAACCGCCATTTCGGGGTTGCCGTGGGTCCGTCTCGTGTTATTATTTCTCCGATATTGATTCATATTGCTTTCATTCTCTTCCCGGATCATTTTTCATCTTTTTTGGACCCTAAGGGGGTGTGGGCCGCGGCACAAGGAGTGTGCGCCGTGTCACACACATTTTTCCAGTTTTTGGCCGAGCGGACTGTACTGTGTGCCGCGGCACACCCGTCCGGGGCCGCGGCACACTTCCGAGTCAGTTCCACGGCACACCCGTCCGGTCCGCGGCACACTCGTGTGGCATCTTCGATCAAAACCCGATCAGACTGGTGCCGCTGCAGCTGGCCGGCCGCGGCCTGCCGCGAACCACAGGAGCGATTTTGGGCTTGTGCCGCGGCACACCATGCGATCAACTGTATAATTTCGTTCTTTTTGGGCGAGATCGGCCATTTCCCTCATTTTCTTCACCTGCGCACGAGAGAGAGGGTTGAGGGGAGAACTTCTCATCATTCATCACTTGAGGGTCGATTTTCATCATTTTCGTTCGGTTGTGAAGCCCGGATAATCAATCTAACGCGTGTTCTACGGATCATAGTACTTGGATCTTCAAAGGTAATTCCTCAGGAACCCTAATTTTGACGAATTTGGGTGTTTTTCGGGATTCTAGGGTTTAGTTTCGAATTGTTCATCTATATATCGATATTCTTTACCGATTGTGATTGTTGAGTAATTCTAAATCCAATTTCCTTGATTTTAATCCGTGAATTATCAATACAGGGAGATTTTGCGTAAACCCTCGCCCGTATCGATTGAACGTCTATTGTCGTGATTTGTAATCGGGGTTTTGGGAGTATTCCTTTCGATTATTGATGTCCGTTGGGACTGAGTTATGCTAATTCTTCGTTTAGGAACCGTCGTTTTCCATTCGGATCATCCGTAGTCATTTTTCACTTCCGATTCTTCGAAGATGTCTCAAAGGCAAGTACTTTACATTTGTTTATATGTTCTAGTATTTGAATTATGGCTGTATCATGGTTGTTGTGGATGGATATGTGTATGTTCACCAAGGGACGGTCCGACGGGGCCTCTAGGGATACGTATTGCCGCGAGTGTGCATATTGTGAACTGTGGTTAGCCACCCAGGGATGTCCGACGGGGCTCTGCGGGGTACGGTGGCCGTGAGTCTCGTACCAACGGTTAACTTTGAATTGTGATTTGTTGGAGATAATGTGCTTTGTGATTGTACATTGTAAATATTCCGGAATATAAAACGTTTTCAAAATTGATTTTTGGCGCATTATTCATTTGATTAGAATGTAGTTCAAATGGATTGTACTTGCACTAGCAGTTGTCGCTAACCCCTTAAATGGGGGAAATACTTTTTGTATTTCAGGTATTGATCGTGGGGACAAGCGAGCACTAGAGCCGTATGAGGATGATGGGCAAGCATGATATTGTCCAGTAATCGATTCTTGGTGTTTTGTTCTGTCAATTATGGTTGATGTATTGTTTTGGGATTTTTGTATTATAAAATTGGTTTAAGTACTCGAGTACTTCCCGTTTGAATTGTTAATGTCGTGTTCCCGCTTTGGGAAATGGATTTAATGTCAGGAGTTAATTGTCGGTTTGTATTCTTATTATGAATTGTCGTCTTATTGATGGTTGTTTGTCTTTGTCGAATGTCTTGGTTGGTATACTAGCCTGGTGGATTCCACAGTGTGGGATCCACGGCGCTGTAATATGCCCTGAATGTCTTGGGGGTGTTACATAATATGGTATCAGAGCCTAGGTTTATGGATACCTAGGCTGTCGGTTATTTGGGTCTAGTTAAGTGTTGTTTTTGGGACAGTATCACTGCTATGCCATCATCTCAATACGCCGGTGCTCGTAAGTTTTTCCTAACTTGACTCGTTTCACCGTTCTGTTCTATTCCTGTCTTAGTATCTTATTGCGTTTTTTGTTTGAATTGTACTTACCCGTTACTTCTTCAGAATTCCTGCTGGTAGAGGACGCGGGCCGCGATCGCGCGGGCCTTAGAGGGGCGCCGCGGCAGTGGGGCGGCCATGTCCGATCACTCGGGAACTGATTCGGCGATGCCTTCTTTGTCGAACGGTGTTCCCCCTAGTTCCGGAGGCCAGCAGGACCAGTCTGCTAGCTCCGGTAATGCATATGAGAATGTTGGAGTGGCCAACATTTTGCAACAAGTAGCGAACCAGATGACGCTACTGACTCAGGCCGTTCTAGTCGGCCAAGCGAATGCCAACCCGGTTCCTCCTACTGGATCCGACAGTGATAAGTTACTTCAGGACGTGATTCGTATGCGTCCTCCGCAGTTTGATGGTGCTTCCGACCCCTCTGGTTGGGAGAATTGGCTATTCGAGATAGAGAAAGTATTTGAGGCTGCTAATTGTTCTGAGGAGAGGAAGGTACCCATTGCTCAGTACTTCCTCGCCAAGGAAGCAGCAACGTGGTGGCAAGCGGTGAAACCGCGTGACCGGGCCGCTACGTGGGCCGAGTTTCAAGATCTGATGGAAGATGAATTCTGTCCTTGGCCAGTGAAAGAGTGGAGGATCTGAGCCTTCTTTGAGGCTAAACCCCAGGATGTTCCTATTTCTCAAGCTATCAAAGACTACAATCAATAGCTGCATTATGTGAGAAACCAAGTCCGAGATGAGCTTGATAAGATCCGCCACTTTGATAGGCGGATGAAACTGAGGGTGCGCCACTACATGTCTGGTCTGGGGTGCACGACTTTGAAAGATTATCAGAATAAAGCGGTGGCTTATGAGATGTCGTTTTCTGCGACAGAGACGGCAACCGAAAGAAAGAAGCAGAAGACCTCCGGTCAGTTTTCGGGAGGCAAGTCTGGAGGGTATCCAAAGGCTCAGTCTGGTTCGCGAGTCTTCGGGAGTCAGTCGCCGTCAGTTGGGCGAGGGAACGGTTCTAGGTCTGCTCCTACTGGTTCCGTTCGTGGTCCTACGTGCTTCAACTGTAGTCGCCCGGGCCACATGATGAGTGAGTGTGATAGGCCTCCGATTCAGTGTCTTGCTTGTGGTCGGATGGGTCATCGTGCTAAGTTTTGTACGGATGCAGCTCGGGCTCCAATTACTCAGATATCAACTCCAGCCGCGGGAGAGCCGAGTGTGAATCAGGCACCGACAGTTCCTCAGCCGCAGCAGAGTTTTGGTAGAGGTGTAGGACGTGGACAGCCTTCTAGAGGGGGAGCTTCGAGTGCGGGGTCTGTTCCGCCCCGAGTGTACGAGATGAGACGAGCAGGAGATCCTGACGCGACGGTGGCTACAGGTACCGTCCACATCCTTGATCATCCTGTTTCCGTATTGTTCGATTCTGGTGCTACGCATTCTTTTATATCTATGGATTGTGTGCGTCGTCTGCATATTGATTGCTTGATTGCGTGTGAACCATTTGTTGTTAAACTGCCTAGTGGGGATAGCATCGTGGGGGATCGTGAGATTAGATATTTTTCTGTGAGTATCACGGGGAGGGATTGGCCTTCTAATCTGATTGCAGTGGATATTAAGGATGAGGATTTGATTCTGGGTGAGGATTGGCTGGACCGTCATGGAACGATCATGAATTATAGAACGAGAACCGTTTCGATGTTAGCCTCTGATGGTACCAAGCATTCTTTTGTGGGGCGTAAGCGGAGTAGCCAGAGATTACTGATCAGCGCCTTGAGGGCGGTGAGACTTCTTCGGGGAGATTGCACGGGTTATTGGTGTTACGCCTTGAGATCGAAAGAAGGGGGAGTCGAGCTCTCGTCTATTCCGGTAGTGTGTGAGTATCCTGATTTCTTTCCAGACGAGTTGCCCGGTTTGCCGCCGGACCGAGAAGTTGAGTTTACCGTCGAATTAGAGCCGGGTGCAGCACCGATCTCTAAGACGCCATACCGTATGGCGCCCGCCGAGATGCTGGAGCTGAAGAAATAGTTGGGAGAGTTGCTGGACACGGGATATATTCGACCGAGTGCTTCACCTTGGGGCGCACCGGTCCTGTTTGTGAAGAAGAAGGATGGGTCACTTCGTTTGTGTATCGACTACCGAGAGTTGAACAAAGTGACCATCAAAAACAAGTATCCGCTCCCGAGGATTGATGATTTGTTTGATCAGTTGCAAGGGGCAACTGTGTTTTCGAAGATCGATTTGAGATCGGGGTATTATCAGCTCCGAGTGAAGGATACCGACATTTCGAAGACGGCCTTTCGGACGAGATACGGTCACTACGAGTTTGTGGTTATGCCTTTTGGGCTAACTAACGCCCCAGCCGTGTTCATGCAGCTTATGAACAAAGTCTTTATCGAATACCTCGATAAGTGTGTAGTCGTTTTTATCGACGACATCTTGATTTACTCGAGGAGCGAGGAGGAGCACGCCCGTCATTTGCATATTGTGTTAGATATTTTGAGAACTCAGCATCTTTTTGCTATGTTCTCAAAATGTGAGTTTTGGTTACGGGAGGTTATGTTTCTCGGTCATGTGATCTCGGTCGAGGGTGTTCGTGTGGACCCACATAAGGTAGAGGCAGTGTTGGATTGGGCGCCGCCCAAGAACGTGAAGGAGGTCCGCAGTTTTCTGGGGTTAGCCGGGTATTACCGTAGATTCGTCGAGGGGTTCTCTAAGCTCGCTCGACCGCTGACTCAATTGTTACAGAAGTCAGAGAAGTTTGCGTGGACCGATGAGAGGCATAATAGCTTTGAGGAGTTAAAGAAGCGGTTGACGACCGCTCCCGTTTTGGCTCTACCGAGTGGTAATGATGGTTTCTCAGTTTTCAGTGATGCTTCGGGCCAAGGGCTCGGATGCGTACTTATGCAGCACGGGAGGACGATTGCCTATGCTTCCCGTCAGCTGAAACCGTATGAGTTGAATTACCCTACGCACGATCTTGAGTTGGCCGCAGTTGTATTTGCGTTGAAAATTTGGCATCATTACTTGTATGGCTCGTCGTGTCAGATTTTCACCGATCACAAGAGCCTGAAGTACATTTTCACGCAGAAGGAGCTTAATATGAGACAGAGGAGATGGTTGGAATTGATTAAGGATTACGATCTCGAGATCCTTTATCATCCGGGCAAGGCTAATGTGGTAGCAGATGCCTTGAGCCAGAAATCGGTATCGTTTCGGGCGCTTGAGTTACTTACGGCCCAGTCGGGACTTCAGCGAGAGTTTATGAGATTGAGCATTGAGATTGTGCTGCCAGAGAGTTCCGGGCAGTTGCGTACTCTTGAGATTTCTTCATCTCTGGTCGATGACATTAAATCGGGACAGTTGGAGGACCCGATGTTTATCCAGCTTCGAGAGAGTGTAGGGAAGGGGAAAGCCCCGGGATTCGTTATTCATGAGGACGGAGTGTTGAGATTCCGAGGACGGTTGTGTGTTCCGAACGACTCGGAATTGAGACAGAGTATTATGCGAAAGGCTCATGCGTCACCTTACTCAGTCCATCCAGGCTCGAGTAAAATGTATAAGGATTTAAGAAAGAATTTCTGGTGGAACGACATGAAGAAGGAGGTAGTTCAATTTGTGGCTAAGTGTTTGACTTGTCAGCAAGTCAAGATTGAGCATCAGTGGCCAGCCGGGTTGTTGAAACCACTTCCCGTCCCGGAGTGGAAGTGGGAGGATATCTCTATGGATTTTGTCACGGGTTTGCCGAGGACGAAGACTGGTATGAATATGGTGTGGGTGATTGTAGACCGACTGACTAAGTCGGCGCATTTTCTGGGCATCAAGGATATTTGGGGTCCATAAAAGTTGGCTCGTGTTTATCGCACATATAGTGAGACTTCATGGTACGCCGAGGACCATTATTTCAGATAGAGATGGCCGGTTTGTATCGCACTTTTGGCAGG
The DNA here is from genome assembly GCA_033398695.1 of Orobanche coerulescens. NCBI lineage: Eukaryota > Viridiplantae > Streptophyta > Magnoliopsida > Lamiales > Orobanchaceae > Orobanche > Orobanche coerulescens. Next base: position 4,744,841 of record CM065810.1, read on the forward strand.
CGGTACATAAGGCATTGGGGACACGGTTGCATTTGAGTACATCTTTCCACCCTCAGACTGAAGGACAGTCCGAACGTACCATTCAGACGTTCGAGGATTTGTTGCGCGCGTGTGCGTTAGATTGGAGTAGTGACTGGGAGGATCATTTGGCCTTGATTGAGTTTACTTATAATAATAGCTGGCACGCGTCGATTAAGATGGCAACGTATGAGGCACTTTATGGACGACGTTGCCGATCACCGATATGTTGGGATGAGCCGTCCGATTTGGTTGGCACCGAGCCGGACTTTGTGTTGGAGACGAGGGAGAAAGTTGAATTGATTAGGAAGAGAATGTTGGCTGCTCAGAGTCGGCAAAAGTCTTATGCGGATGTTAGGCGTAGACCTTTGGAGTTTGAGGTGGGAGATCATGTTCTGTTGAGAGTGTCTCCGACGAAAGGAGTTTTCTATTTTGGGAAGAAGGGGAAACTCAGCCCGAGATATATTGGACCTTTCGAGGTATTGGAGAGAGTCGGTGAGTTGGCATACCATTTGGCTTTACCTCCGTCGCTAAGTCATGTGCATAGCGTATTTCACGTTTCCCAGTTGAGGAAGTACGTTCCGGACCCGTCCCACATTATTGACTTTGGGGGCGTGGAGATCGAGAAGGATGTTACATTTGAAGAGAGGCCCGTCAAGATTTTGGAGCGTCGAGACAAACAGTTAAGGCACAAAACCATTCCTTTGGTTAAGATGCAATGGTCGAGACACGGAGTAGAAGAAGCGACGTGGGAGTTAGAGGAGGATATGCGTTCGAGACACCCCGAGCCTTTTGATTCTTAAGTTTCGGGACGAAACTTTATTTTAGAGGGGGAGAATGTAATACCCGCATTTTTCTTTCCCTTGTATTTTCATTTCCGGTGTATTTTTCGATTGTAGTAACCCTCGTGTATCTTTCAGTGTATTTTTCCTGCCATCTATCGATCTGATTCTCGTTATTGTTGTGCGGAACCGCCATTTCGAGGTTGCCGTAGGTCCGTCTCGTGTTATTATTTCCCCGATATTGATTCATATTTCTTTCATTCTCTTCCCGGATCATTTTTCATCTTTTTTGGACACTAAGGGGGTGTGGGCCGCGGCACAAGGAGTGTGCGCCGCGGCACACACATTTTTCCAGTTTTTGGCCAAGCGGACTGTACTGTGTGCCGCGGCACACCCGTCCGGGGCCGCAGCACACTTCCGAGTCGGTGCCGCGGCACACCCGTCCGGGCCGCGGCACACTCGTGTGGCATCTTCGACCAAAACCCGACTGTACCGGGTGCCGCGGCACACGCTGGCCGGGCCGCGACACACCGCGAACCACAGGGAGCGGTTTTGGGCTTGTGCCGCGGCACACTTTCGCCAAGGCGCGGCACACCATGCGGTCAACTGTATAATTTCGTTCTTTTGGGGCGAGATCGGCCATTTCCCTCATTTTCTTCACCTGCGCACGAGAGAGAGAGGGTTGAGGGGAGAACTTCTCATCATTCATCACTTGAGGGTCGATTTTCATCATTTTCGTTCGGTTGTGAAGCCCGGATAATCAATCTAACGCGTATTCTACGGATCATAGTACTTGGATCTTCAAAGGTAATTCCTCAGGAACCCTAATTTTGACGAATTTGGGTGTTTTTCGGGATTCTAGGGTTTAGTTTCGAATTGTTCATCTATATATCGATATTCTTTACCGATTGTGATTGTTGAGTAATTCTAAATCTAATTTCCTTGATTTTAATCAGTGAATTATCAATACAGGGAGATTTTGCGTAAACCCTCGCCCGTATCGATTGAACGTCTATTGTCGTGATTTGTAATCGGGGTTTTGGGAGTATTCCTTTCGATTATTGATGTCCGTTGGGACTGAGTTATGCTAATTCTTCGTTTAGGAACCGTCGTTTTCCATTCGGATCATCCGTAGTCATTTTTCACTTCCGATTCTTCGAAGATGTCTCAAAGGCAAGTACTTTACATTTGCTTACATGTTCTAGTATTTGAATTATGGCTGTATCGTGGTTGTTGTGCATGGATATGTGTATGTTCACCTAGGGACGGTCCGACGGGGCCTCTAGGGATACGTATTGCCGCGAGTGTGCATATTGTGAACTGTGGTTAGCCACCCAGGGATGTCCGACGGGGCTCTGCGGGGTACGGTGGCCGTGAGTCTCGTACCAACGGTTAACTTTGAATTGTGATTTGTTGGAGATAATGTGCTTTGTGATTGTACATTGTAAATATTCCGGAATATAAAACGTTTTCAAAATTGATTTTTGGCGCATTATTCATCTGATTAGAATGTAGTTCAAATGGATTGTACTTGCACTAGCAGTTGTCGCTAGGGCTGGGGGCGGGGCGGTTTGGGGCGGGGCGAGAGTGTAACCGCACCCGCCCCGTATTTTTTGTGCGGTGCGGTTTTATGCGGGGCGGGGCATTTTTACAACTTAAAACCGCACCGCGCCACACTTTTCGCGGGGCATGAAGGGAGCGGGGCGGGGCGGGGCGGAGTGAAATAGGATTTTGACTATTTTTTTTGTTTTTTATCTTGTTATATGCGGGGCGGGGCGGGACGAAGCGGGGCGGGGCAGGACGGATGAAATAATAATAAAACCGCACTCGTTTTATATTTTTTTGGCGGTGCGGGTTTGATGCGGGGCGGGAAATTTTGATATATCAAACCGCACTCCCTCGCCATTTTTGCGGTGCGGGGCGGGACGGGACGTGCGGGGCGGTTTTTTTGCCCAACCCTAGTTGTCGCTAACCCCTTAAATGGGGGAAATACTTTTTGTATTTCAGGTATTGATCGTGGGGACAAGCGAGCACTAGAGCCGTATGAGGATGATGGGCAAGCATGATATTGTCCAGTAATCGATTCTTGGTGTTTTGTTCTGTCAATTATGGTTGATGTATTGTTTTGGGATTTTTGTATTATAAAATTGGTTTAAGTACTCGAGTACTTCCCGTTTGAATTGTTAATGTCGTGTTCCCGCTTTGGGAAATGGATTTAATGTCAGGAGTTAATTGTCGGTTTGTATTCTTATTATGAATTGTCGTCTTATTGATGGTTGTTTGTCTTTGTCGAATGTCTTGGTTGGTATACTAGCCTGGTGGATTCCACAGTGTGGGATCCACGGCGCTGTAATATGCCCTGAATGTCTTGGGGGTGTTACAAGCAGTAGAGGGTCGCCCCTCATAATCTTTAACAGCTTGAGTGGCCATCGTCGCCGCTTGGAGGGTCAGGGCGAGTGTCGCCTGCATGGCATCTCCAGACCACCGGCGCGCAATCGCGTCCAGGTCGGTCGTCCAAGCCTTAGGAAGAGAAGAGATGTCCCGGGAGACGTAGGAAGGGACGTCGATAGGCTCACGCGGGGATTTGTTCGCCAGGAAATCCAGCACCATTGACGAGGTGTTCGGATTGGCAAGACGGACCCTGCAACAAAAAACGAAGGAGTTAGTATGCATCCTACACAAGTAGCCTAACTCAAAAAGATCCAACCAGTCTTACCTCGCGGCCAACTCGGGGTCGCGGCCGAAATAGGGCTTGCCCTGCGGGGTCTCAGCATCGACGATCGCCGCAGTCTTCAGGAAGGCCGCTGAGGCCGAAGACCCCCCCGCCATGGGAACAGCGGAGATAGGTGGCGTGGCAACCGGCGGCACCACAATGGACGCCTCCGCATCAACAGTGGGCAGGGGCTCCTCCGGCCTCCGCCTCTTGCGGTTGCGCTGGAGCTGCTCCTCATCCTGAGCCTCCGGCTCGACGACCGGCACTACAATAGGTCTCTCCTCGGGGATAGGACGGGACTTTATTGCAGGGGCACGACCCGCCTTCTATCCTTGGTGGAGACGACCCAAAAGACCGGGGTTCGACATTAAAATCTCTCTCGGGGGCTCGGAGTAACGGGGAAAGTGGATCTATGTCAAAGAAGAAATTCGGCCAAGTTAGACATCTATCTCAATCAGACGATCGTCAAGTAGAAAAGAGGAAGTAAAAATTTATACCTGGAACCTTCAGGTGGCGAGGGAAGCGAAACAATCGAGCGCCCAACCAATGAGGTTCGTTGTTGACCGTGCGATCGTCGAGGTAGTTGTCCGGCAAACCACGGATTCGCTCCGAGATGATCAAGAAGTCTAAAGGAAGGTCGTCGATTGCTGGAACAAGGAAGCCTGCAAAAAGGAAACCAAATTAGATCAGTTCAAGGTGTATCCAAACAAAGGGAGAGTTAAAACCCTTACTCGGATTCCTCTCCCGAAAACTGGTGGGGATATCCAACTCATCCTCTGGCTTATCGCTCGACGCCGACCTCCACGCTCCGCCGACCCAGCACCATGTTTCCAGGTCGCCCCGAACTTTGTTCAGCACCCCGAGGACCACCCTACCCATGCGGCCCTGAATGTGGTAGCCGCCAACCGATCCCTTCTGCGCAGTCAGCTTGAAGAGATAGTTCATTTCTAGCGCAGAAGGTAGACGGAACAACCGATGACCGCCAAAAAGTGTCAAGGTGCTAATAATCTGCAGCCAGGCGTTCGGCGTCAATTGTAGCGGCACCACATTCCAGGCGGACAGTAGGTATGACACGGCGAACGGCAATGGGAACCGCAGACCAGCCTCCAGGATCAGTTCATTAATAGCGACCAAACCCTCGGGAGGTTGGTCGGCACGTTCGTTCTCCGATGGCACGTACAACGAGACGTCAGAAGGGATATGGAATTTCGCCCTCCAGCAACTCAAGTATTTCTAGGTCTCCGAACTCCAGATCTGACCAAGGGTCCACGGGGAGCGTTCCGCGGCCCGGAATGACGTTCGCTTCACGGGCTCATAGGGGTGGGCGGCCGAGTATGCTCCGAAGTCAAACTGAGGGCGTGGTCTGGCAATCCCCTCCATAAGACCAGCGAACTCCAAAAAGGCCCGGCCAAACACGCTGTTCTGCTCCCAGTACAGCCTCACCGTTTCATCCTCATCCACTAGCGAGCCCCTCTGCCCCGCTGCCGACGACGACCTCGCCGCATCGGCATCGTTGAAGAGCTCTTCAACCTCTGCGGGTGCAATCCCCGCATGAATGGCCTCTACGGCCGTCTCCATGTGAAGAGCCGCGGAGGTCTCTTCCCGGGCAGGCGAAGTCGCGGTGGCAGAAGAACTACCAGCCTCATACACGTTGGATCCTCCTTCAGACATGTCTCGATGAAAAAAGGGGGGAGAGAATTTCTGTTCTTACCTAGAAAGAAAGTCGATCAGCACAAGAAGCTTCAAAGAATTTCGGCAGAGTCTTCGTCTAAAGGCAAGGGCGCATAAAGATCTGATCTGAAGTCGCCCTAGCCCTTTTATAGGCGAAAGCAGGGACCTCTGTGCAAATAGGCGGAATCCAGGGGGCTGAAGTGCAACCGTCGGGGGGGGCACATTAAATGCAGTCCTCGAAACCCGCGTACGTGTCGTTTCGAGGGCACGCCAGGCGACAAGTCTGACAAAAACCATCGGACTCCCCCAACGGGAGCGCGACGCGTGTCCCTGCAACGTTTCGAGAGCCCGCCTCCACTTCCCGCTATTTCCAGCGCATAAGGAGGTCGTACAGATTCTAAATCAGTTCGTCCATGCGACGATCGTCCTTGTCATAAACAGATGAGTCAATCGTCTAAAATAGGCGATCGCCAACGGTGCCACCTCACCCACGTTTTCAACATCGGAGTGAGCTGGGGGTTAATTGTTGTGCGGCGATTTATACGCCTCGATAGCGATCGGCATAATGATCAGGAGCCAGCCAAAGAAGACAGATGATGGGCAAGCGCCTAGCGGTCGACGTCCAAGGCGATCGTCTATTGGCATCTGGCGATCGCCTATAATGTCCGACTGTAGACGATCGTCCCGTGCCAAGTATGAATCCGACACCCGTCAAAGTCTTCGAAGACCGAATCTCGGATGAAGACCCACGTGCAGATCCGCAAAAGGCGCCACAAGATAAGGTCTTTTGACACTAGCCTGTCACCACCTTCACACCTACCGACAGGCCCGCCGAAAGGTACAAAGTGGGTCCTCCCCAGACAGCGACTCAGGACGCGTGCGGACTTCTCATTGGCTCGCACACCTGGCTGCCAGCAGCAACCTCGGACTTTAAGAAAATAGTCCCACGTGATGGGACGATCGCCTACCTTATTCTAATATAGAAAACGGCGGTCGCCAGCGATGGACAGGGAGGACCTAGAACCTCTTCTCCTATAAATAGAAGGCCTCCGGTAGTGGCTAGAAGAGAGTGAAATCCATTCACAAAAAGACAGTGAAATCGATTCACGAAGACATACAGGCTGTGAAATTCATTCACGAACACAGAACATCAAAAAGCAAGAACTCACAGAGCTTCATATCTGGTTCTTCCGGCAATCTACACGCTCAATAGCTAAGATAACTAGAGTCTTTACACTCATTGTAATAGCGCTCTAACATTAATATTTGTACTCCCTAGTATTCATATTAATAACATCTCGCGAGAGCATTCAAGCCCGGGACTAACAACCCCGGCAAATCTTGTGTTATTTATCTCCTCACGGACATGCTCTCGCACTTTGTTTGTTACTCGACCATTCCAGTAATATCATCTCCGGATAATATTTTAGGTAACAACAAATTTGTTAAGAATTATGCCCTGGTGTACCTTTTTTCTTGGAGTATCATTTCAATACTGTTATGCATTATAATGCACCGTCATTGCAAATTGTGCATCTATCAAGTTTTATGTGATGAGAAAGAATCATGCATGAGCAAATTGATTCATTGAATTCATGCTTGGTTTTGTGTGGTGTTCATTAAGATATTCATTGAAACCAATTACAATATAGACGCATCTATACTATATAATACTTATCCCCCTTAATTTAATGTGGAATGGGGGTTTAATTGTAACTTTTAATTGTAAATATATGAAGAGACTATTTTAATTGTAACTTTTAATGTAAATAAACTAATTTAAATACAAAAGTTATGATAAGCATCACAATGCAAATGCACCTTCTAATACACAAGGTGATTAAAATACATAATTTTTTTTTCAACCGATTAAGATGACCTAGGAGTTTTGAGGTTCATTCAATCGATTTTTAAGTAAGTAGGTGTGTGTGTGTGTGTGTGTGTTGTAAATATATGAAGAGACTATTTTAATTGTAACTTTTAATGTAAATAAACTAATTTAAATACAAAAGTTATGATAAACATCACAATGCAAATGCACCTTCTAATACACAAGGTGATTAAAATACATAATTTTTTTTCAACCGATTAAGATGACCTAGGAGTTTTGAGGTTCATTCAATCGATTTTTTAAGTAAGTAGGTGTGTGTGTGTGTGTGTGTCTAATTATAAAATATTTGATATTGAGTTAATCAAATTTGTACTTACTAATTTTCATATCCATAATATCTATCTATACTATATAATACTTATCCCCCTTAATTTAATGTGGAAGGGGGATTTAATTGTAACTTTTAATTGTAAATATATGAAGAGACTATTTTAATTGTAACTTTTAATGTAAATAAACTAATTTAAATACAAAAGTTATGATAAACATCACAATGCAAATGCACCTTCTAATACACAAGGTGATTAAAATGAACTTTTAAATGATAGTATAAATTACAAGATGGTTAAATCTATTTATATAATACTTATCCCCCTTAATTTATATAATGTGGAAGGGGGATTTAATTGTAACTTTTAATTGTAAATATATGAAGAGACTATTTTAATTGTAACTTTTAATGTAAATAAACTAATTTAAATAAAAAAATTATGATAAGCATCACAATGCAAATGCACCTTCTAATGCACAAGGTGATTAAAATACATAAGTTTTTTTTCAACCGATTAAGATGACCTAGGAGTTTTGAGGTTCATTCAATCGATTTTTTAAGTAAGTAGGTGTGTGTGTGTTGTAAATATATGAAGAGACTATTTTAATTGTAACTTTTAATGTAAATAAACTAATTTAAATACAAAAGTTATGATAAACATCACAATGCAAATGCACCTTCTAATACACAAGGTGATTAAAATACATATTTTTTTTCAACCGATTAAGATGACCTAAGAGTTTTGAGGTTCATTCAATCGATTTTTTAAGTAAGTAGGTGTGTGTGTGTGTAATTATAAAATATTTGATATTGAGTTAATCAAATTTGTACTTACTAATTTTCATATCCATAATATCTATCTATACTATATAATACTTATCCCCCTTAATTTAACGTGGAAGGGGGATTTAACTCCCGGGTTCGACATGGCTATCTCTGGCGGTGGCTCGGCAAAACGGTGAAAATAAGCCTCTGTCAAAGAAAAGATACAAACAAGTTAGACAAAACAAAACGACCTCCTGGAGACGATCGTCAAGAAAGGAAGCACCACTTAAACTCATACCTGGAACTTTCAAGTGACGGGGGTAGCAGAACAATCGAGCCCCCAACCGATGAGCTTCGGTACCAAGCGATCGAACGTCAATAAAGGAGTTCGGCAAGGCACGGATCCGCTCCCAAACGATCAAGAAATCGAATGGAAGGTCGCCGATCGCTGGAACGAGAGGTCCTGCAAAAAGAAAACAAAATTAGATCAGTCCAAGACAAGCTCAATCAAGGGGAGAGTTTAAATCCTTACTCGGATTCCTCTCCCGGAAAGTGGTGGGGATCTCCAACTCCTCATTCGGCATGACACTCGACGCCGATCGCCATGCCCCACCGACCCAACACCATTTAGCCAGGTCACCCCTAGTCTTATTCGGCACGCCAAGGACCACTCTCCCGATTCGGCCTTGGATATGGTAGCCGCCGATCGACCCTTTCTGCACGGCCAGTTTAAACAAGTAATTCATCTCCAGCGCAGTAAGGAGACGGAACAACCGGTGACCGCCAAACAGGGTCAACGTGCAGATGATCCGTAGCCATGCGTTCGGCGTCAGTTGAAGAGGCGCCAAATTCCAGGCGATCAGCAAGTAGGAGACGGCGAATGGCAACGGGAATCGCAGACCCGCCTCCATAATCATCTCGTTGACGGCAACCATATCCTTGGGTGGTTGGTCGGCACGCTCATTCTCCGAGGGCACGTGCAAAGAAACGTCAGAGGGGATATGATATTTAGCCCTCCAACGGCTCAGGTCTTTCTTGGTCGCCGTACTCCGGATCTTTCCAAGAGTCCACTGAGACGGGACGGCGGCCTGAAAGACCGTCCGATTCACATGTTCGTAAGGGTGAGCGGCGGTGTAGGCTTCGAAATCGAATTCCGGACAGGGTCCGGCGATCGCTTCCATCATCTGAGCAAAAGCCACGTAGGCGGGGCCGAATCTACTCTCTCATTTTCAGGCCTCCCGCACCAAATCATCCTCATCCACCGGCGAGCCCCCCTGCTCCGCCGTCGCCGCCGTCCTCGCCACCTCGGGCTCGTTGAAAAGTTCTTCGAGTTCTGCGGGTGCAATCCCCGCTCGAATAGCTTCAACGGCCGTCTCCTTATCCACTCCAACGGGAATCTCCTACCGTCAGCGACTGCGGCAAATGGAAGAACTTCCGTCTCGAAGGCTTTTGATCCTCCCGACATATTAGAAAGTAAAGAGAGGGAGAAGGTTAATTTTTCTTACCTAGAGAAAAGAGGGAGATCGGCACAAGTAGCTCCTAAATTTTTGCGAAATTGCTAGGGAAGAAGGACGCGTAAAAAGTGAAGGAGAAGAAGTCCCGCTTTTTATAGATGGAGACGAGGGCCTAAATGCAAATAGGTGAAACCTCGGGCCGGATCGCAATCACGTGGGGACGCATTAAATGCGGCCCTCGAATCCCGCATACGCGTCTTTTCGAGGGCATGCCACCGGCAGTCCGACAAACCATCGGATTCCCCCAACAGCGGCGCGACGCGTGTCCCTGCCACTTTTGGAAAGCCCGCCTTCTTTTCCCGCTGCTCCCGACGCGAAAGAAGGTCGTCCATATTTGAATTCAGATCGGCTGATCGTTTAAACATTGGCGATCGCCAACAGTGCCACCTCACCCCGTGTTTTCAACATCGAGGCGAGCTGGGGGGCAATTGTTGTGCGGCGATTAATTCGCCTCGATAGGCGATCGGAATCACAATCAGAGAAGCCAACCATGGAAGACATACTCTGGACAAACGCCTGGAGTTCGGCACCATACGGCGACCGTCTTTTTATTCCCACCGATCGTCTTTTGATGTCTGACGATCGTCTTTAATGAGCAAACCAGAGGCGATCATCTCGTGCCACGTATGGATCCAGCATCCGTCAAAGTCGTCGAAGACCGAATCTTGGACGATGGCCCACGTGCGGATCTTCAAAGGATACCGACAGATAGGACCATTGACCCCAGCCTGTCACCTACCACACCTACCGACAAGGCCGCCGAAAGGTACAAAGTGGGTCCTCCTGACAATGACTCGCAACGCTGCGTCCGGCTTCCCATTGGTTTGCCCACCGGCCTCCACCGCAACCTCGACCTCAAGGGAACAGCCCACGTGACGGACGATCGGCCGTCTTATTTTAATATAGAAAACGCGATCGCCCGCGATCGCCTGAGGGATCCCAACTACCTTGTCCCCTATAAATATAGGACTCACTGCTGTGGCCAAGGGGAGGCGAATTCTACTACGAATTAAGTGCAAAATACACACCAAAGAGAGAATCAAAGGCTCTTTTGGCAACCACTAATACATTCATAGTGATATTCATACACATTCATCATATATCCCAAGCAAGAACTCACAGATTTATCTATCTGGTTCTTCCGGCAATCTACGCGTTCTAAAGCCTAGATAACTAGAAGTCTTTACACTCCTTGTAATAGATTCTAACATTAATATTTGTACTCGACAGTATATTTATTAATAACATCTCGCGAGAGCATTCAAGCCCGGGATTAACAACCCCGGCAAATCTTGTGTTATCTATTTTCTCACGGAAGTGTTCTCGCATTTGTTTGTTACTCGATCATTCCAGCAATACTATCTCCGGATAATATTTTGGGTAACAACAACTTGCGCTAGAGGAAGGGGATCTAAACCTTCATTTTTATTCCTACCGTCTCGAAGAACACTCACTGTTCTCCGGACATATACTTGAAGAAACACTCACTGTTCTTCAATAGAAAAGCCTTCAGAAAAATGACATCAGCAACGACCTCCAAGAGAGCCACCCTGAGATCTGCCGAAAATATCATTCCGGCGAGGACCGAATCCCAGCCCACGGCGGAAGGCGACCGTGGCGACGCTAGGCTCTCACTCCCGCCCCAGAGGGACGGTTCTAGCCTCTCACTCGATCAGTTCCAGACCGCGGAATAGATTGAGGAGGCTATAGCCATCCTCAGGGAGCGACGGAAGGCCTACGACTCGCCCACCATCACTCCATCGACCATCCGCCGGGCAGGCAAGCGGAAGCTTAAGGGGATCTATGTTGAAAAATCGACAGAAAGCCCCGAGCCGCAGGAGAAGGCTCTCGTTAGGAGGGACGATTCCGTCTTCAGCCGCCTGGGGAGCGATCCCTCATGGCGACCCGGGCACTCAGGCCCCAGCCGGAAGACATCGGTATCCGAATCCTTTACCAGGAGTTCGGCATATCCAACTCCCAGGAGATAGGTCGGTCAACGAGCCCCTGCTCGCCCAAGAAAGGAACCCACTGGCAGGGAGCTCGTCATTCACCACGGAGCTAGGGGATCAGTACACGATCGCCTTGGTTCGCGTTGTGAGAGCCAATCGGCGAGCAGTCAGGCAACGGCGATGGCCGCCATGCAACGCCAGCTCGACGAGATGAAGACGCTCCTAGAAATTGGGGCAGGTGCCAGGAGACCAATCGCTGGGCTCAATGAACCGCTCGCGACTCAGATCGAGCTCGCCCCAGTCCAACCAACGATCAATCCTCCACAAACACCTCTATATGAGGGGAGATCGGATCCGGAAACCCACTTAAGCAAATTCCGGATCTACATGACCGGATGCGGAGCTTCAGATGCGACGAAATGTCGTATGTTCCCGTTAACTCTGGGCGATCTCGCCCACAGGTGGTATATCTCACTACCATCTCGCTCAATCAATTGCTTTGAGAAACTGGCGAACGACTTCACGTCATACTTCGCCGCCAAAGTTGCTCGCCCGGAAGGTCCCCACCGCATGATGAAAATCAGGCAGGGGAAGGACGAATCGGATGAGGATTACATCGACCGGGTAGACGAAATAGTCCTCACCGGTGAGACCATCAGCGACGAGATCGCTCTCCACGCAGTCCTGAACGGATTCCACGGACGCTCGCCCATGTTCAGGCACCTCACAAAGGATTTTCCCCCGACCTATACGGCCTTCCGCGTCAGAGCCGCCGATTTTCTGGCCAGGCAGAAGATGCTCTCACTCCGCTTAGACGAGGGACAGTCCGAAGAAGGAAAAGCACCTTTCCATGTCCAGAAGAAGGCGGTCGCCAAGCCCAGAAAAGCGGTCGCCAAGCCGCCTGGCGAGTTCAAAGCCTTCGAGGATGTAGAGGTCCACCTTCTTCACAACCTCAACTTATCTCCGGCCCACATCTTCAATGCGATCAAAGGTCGCGAGTGGCTTTCCAAGCCAAAGCCAATAAGGGACCACGGTCAGCTAGACCGTAGCAAATTCTGTGCCTATCATAAGAGTCCCGGCCACAACACTACCCAATGCCGCGACCTCCTCGCAGACTCCGCGATCGTTTGAGGAAGGCAACCGGACAATTTGATCACCAAGCCGTAACCCGGGATGGAAAGAGCCGGAGGCGCGAGCGCCGACCAAGCGAAAGGATTCCTCCCAATCCGATCGCGAATCGAGCATGAGCCGGAGTACTCGATGAGTCGATCCTCCGATCAACCCCGGGCAATGGATCAACATGCTTCAAGCAGAGGTGGGAGCCTCGGGGCCTTTCCCGGTTTCCACCTCACAAATGTAAAGCGAAAGCCGAGCCGAGGGCTTTCGCCAAGTCCATGTTGTAGTACCTCCTGAGCCGACCATCTCTAGAGACGCGCTCATCACCTTTTCCAACAAGGACAGGAGGGAGTGCAATGTCCCAAAAAGGATGCACTAGTGATCTCCGCTTGTATCCTTGGGAAGACGGCCGATCGCGTCTTTGGTCGACAATGGGAGTTTCGCAACATCATATTCAAATCCGCCTAGACCAACTCGGCAACCTAATCAAATTCATCAAGCCTTTCGACACCGTGCTCCAAGGGTTCGGCGACAACACACCCGAGCCTACGGAGGATCAAGCTCTCCGTTGAGCTAGTATGCTTTTATGATCCCAAGGTTAGGATTACTAGAACCTAAGCTTTGTAATCATAGATAGGCCCAAAGATCTATAATGGGTTCCTAGGTCGCCTTTTGGAAACCTTTGAGGCGGTCGCCTCATCTTTCTTTTACTGTATCAAATTCCCCACTGCCGATGGGACGGTCGGTACTGTAAAAGGAGATCAGCTAATGGAAAAAAGATGTTTGAATTACTCCTATGTTGTTACTTCTTTCAATACTTCCCATACTATATGTAACATTGAAGCGATCGACGATCAACCCATGGAGATCGACGAGCCAAACACATCGTACCAACCCGACTCAGGGGACGCCATCTCTCATCAATTGACGGACGACATCAAGCCAAGGATCGGTTTCGAGCCAAGTCTCGACATCGATCCAAGGACCAAGTCCGGAGATTGCACCAAACGAGAGGCGACCGTCCCTGTCGAAGAGTTGGAAAGCATTACGATGGATCCGGATCATCCAGAACGAGAAGTACAGATCGGCGCAAGCATCGACCACGAATTAAAGGGAGATCTGATCAACTTGCTACGTAGGAACATCGGAGTCTTTGCCTGGTCGCATCAAGATATGGTTGGCATAAGTCCCGAACACGCTTGCCATTATCTAAAGATCGACCGAGCAATGAAGCCTGTTCACCAGAAGCGTAGGAAGTTCGGCCCCGAGAAGTACGCGGCGCTCGACATAGAAGTCCAGAAGTTACTCAACAACAAATTGATCGGAGTAGCCACAGCATTTAACCACGGTGGTCGCCAACGCGGTGCTCGTCAAAAAGCCAACTGGCTCCTGGAGATTATGCATTGACTTCACCGACCTCAACGCGGCATGTCCAAAAGATCACTTCCCGATGCCTCATATTGATCACTTGGTCGATAGTACGGCAGGTTGCGAAATGATGTCATTTATGGATGCCTTCGCCGGGTATCATCAAATCCCAATGGCGGAGGAAGACGTAAAACACACATCTTTCCACACAGAAAAAGACATATACTTTTGGGTCAGAATGCCGTTCGGCTTGAAAAATGCAGGGGCGACCTACCAGCGATTAGTCAACAGAATGTTCGCCGATCACATCGGCAAGACCATGGAGGTCTACATTGACGATATCGTAGTCAAAAGCCTCAAGAAGGAAGATCACCTCAACAATCTCGCCGAGACGTTCGCCATCCTTGAGAAGTTTAACATGAAGCTGAACCCCAAGAAATGCAACTTCGGGGTGGGCTCCGGGAAGTTCCTAGGGCACATAGTGAGCCAAAGGGGGATCGAGGCGAACCCCACCAAGATACAGGCGATCCTTGACATGCAGGAACCGCGAAACATCAAGCAGGTGCAACGCCTCACAGGTTGTCTAGCCGCCCTCAACCGTTTCATATCACGGCTCGGCGATAAAAGCAAGCCTTTCTTCGCAACCATCAAGAACAAGAAGTTCGCATGGACAAAGGAAAGCCAGATAGCGTTCGCCAAGATAAAGGAATATCTATCTAACCCCCAGATCCTGGCAAAGCCGATCCCCGATGAAAAATTATTCCTTTACTTAGCGGCCTCGGAGGTCGCACTAAGTGCCGTTCTGGTGCGAGTGGAGGGACAAGCCCACTTGCCCATCTACTATGTTAGCCAGGCGCTCCACGACGCTGAGACACGTTATACACCATTGGAGAAGATCGCCTACGCCCTTGTCATGAGTGTTCGTATGCTGAGGGCTTACTTCTTCGATCACCAAGTGGAAGTCCTAACAACTCTACCTCTAAGACAAGTCCTGCACCGACCGGACACCAACGGGCGACTCCTCAAGTGGTCGCTGGAGATCGCCCAATACAGTATCACCTACGCTCCTCGCACGGCGATCAAGGGCCAAGCTCTGGCGGACTTCGTGGTGGAATTAACTTTCCTTCACAGTCCAACCCATGTCGGCCGACCTGCCTGTAAGTTATATGTGGATGGCTCAGCGACCAATTCGAGAGCAGGGGCAGGGATTGTCCTCATCAGCCCCGACGGTCAGAGTTTCACAAATGCTGTGCGTTTCGGTTTTCGTGCGACCAACAATGAAGCTGAATACGAAGCTTTGGTAGGCGGGCTTGATCTAGCCCTCGCCCTGGATGTTCGTCGCCTTCATATCTTCATGGACTCCCTTTTGGTCGTAAACCAAGTCAAGGGAGAATATGAGGCACGCGGCGAACAGATGGTCAAATACCAAGAGCTGGTCGCCGAAATGTGCACAAAATTTGAAGAAGTACTAATCGAACAAGTCCCGAGAGAGCACAACTCCCAGGCCGATGCTCTTTCCAAGCTAGCATCATCGGATGGGGCAGCCGACTTCTCCAATATCCAAATCACAAAGTCAGCAAGGCCGGCGATCGACAGAAATCCGGTTACCACGGTCGCCATCGTCGAGGAGAATTGGATGACTCCGTTCATCAAATACTTAAAGGACGGAACGGTCCCTGACGACCGTGTTAAAGCTCGCTAACTCCAGCTTCATGCGACCAGATATACCCTATTGGACGACCGGCTTTACAAGCGAGCCTTCAGCCTTCCCCTCCTCAAGTGTATTACACCGGAGGAAGGTCGGCTCGTTTTAGCTGAGATCCATGACAGGATTTGTGGAAACCATGCGGGCGGGCGAGCCCTCATCCATAAGACAACCAGACAAGGGTTTTTCTGGCCATCACTTCGGAAAGATGCGATCGCCTATGCCAGATCGTGTCATAGGTGTCAGATAATGGGCCCCAACATGAAACTATCACCCGAACAGCTCACCTCCATGTATAGCCCCTGGCCATTTGCGCAATGGGGCATCGACCTTATAGGTCCCTTGCCGACGGCTCCAGGGGGCTGTAAGTTCGCCATCGTAGGGGTCGACTATTTCACCAAATGGGCTGAGGCCGAACCGCTCAACAAGATCGCCAAGAGCAAGTGATCAAGTTTATATGGAAAAACGTCGTATGCCGATTCGGTCTGCCCCAGGCCATCATCTCCGACAACGGAAAACAGTTCGACGGCTTAGAAGTCATGCAATTCTGTGAAAAATGGGGAATCAAAAGGTTATTCTCAGCGCCCTATCACGCTCAGACGAACGGGCAGGTAGAGGCAGTGAATAAGATCCTCAAACACACGATTAAAGCGCGACTCGAATCCAAGCAAGGACGATGGGCGAGTGAGCTCCCAGACGTTTTGTGGTCCTACCGAACGACGACCCGCAATTCAACCGGAGAAACCCCATTCGCCCTTGCCTTCGGAACAGAAGCGGTGATTCCTTCAGAGATCGCCGTCCTCAGCCATCGAACCGAACAGGAGATGACGACCGATAACGATGTAGCCCGACGAATCGACCTAGACATGCTCGAAGAATGACGGCTGACCTCAGAAATGAAGAACACAATCCACAAAAGGAGAGCCGAGAAGTTCTTCAATTCAAAGGTCAAAGAAAGAAGGTTTCAAGTGGGCGATCTCGTCCTCAAGAAGATCCAAACCCACACAGGTGTTTTCGGTCCAAACTGGGAGGGACCTTTCAGAGTATCCAGATGGCTAACTAAAGGAGCCTACGAGCTGGAACATCCTGACGGTACTCCGGATCAATACCCCTGGAACGCCGTGCATCTGAAAAAATACTACCAGTGATAATTTTGTATTCAATTTCAATGATGTACAAGGAATATCATGAGATTTTTTCCTATCCCATCTATTCTGGCGATCGCCCCATCAGGCATATCGCATACCGCCGACGATCGCTGATCACAACGATCCTAGGTAAAATTAATGCAGCCATGGTCCTGGAGGTCGATGGAACCGACAGCTTCGCCCATGCAAGGTTCCTTTGGGCTGAGATCGCTCGCCTTTCGATTAAATACGAGGCCGGCGTAGCCAAAGGGCCCTCCAAAATAATCAGTAGGCACGATCGCACGCCCTCAAGGTACATCATTTAACATGGTGAACCCGGACAATGCGACGTGCCACTACCCCCGTCTCAACGTACACCGTCGAGGGTCGCCATCTTCATGGCGGGCCGAGGTGGAAGCAGAGCTGACAAGCCGCGGACGTGGAGTCGAATAAGCCGACGACGCCCCGCGCAAGGACTCCTCCGGACCAAGATCGCCCGCCTTTCGTTTTAAAACAAGGCAGGCGTAGCCTAACGGAGGACCCTCACAAAAATTGAGTCGCGGGATACACAATATGCCTCGCACACAAAGACACGATTGGGGAGGTCGGTCCATCGAACACCCCAACCGTACTTGATTCTTCAGAATCGGAAAAATGGAGATAGCTCGCCCGACAGACTAGTTTTTGTTTCCCTACTTACAATAAGTGAACAAAAACAAGGGGGCAGAGATGGGTCGAGCTAATCCCAAATACGATCGAACAAAGAGGAACCACACACGATCGGCTTCGCTCAAACACACGTAGGACGATCGGAGTCGTTCGACAAAAATTACAAGTAAGAATTCCGATTCAAAACATATCAATGCTTTCAACACTCAGACGATCGGTCGGATGAACAAAACGACGAGAGCAATCATACACGTACTCGTAAAAATTGCACGCAAAACATTCAAAGGGCGATCGTATATAAAGAGACAGTATGAAAAGAGGAGCATTTTATTCATAACACAAGTTTCGTACATTATGAGGCCCGAAAGCATTACAAAAAGTACAAGTTACAGAGGAAAACAAAAATGCCTCTCAAGGCCCCGCCGGCTGGCCATCGCCCTCGAGTTGCGGATCGGCTTGAGCTCCCCCATCGACCTCGGGATGAATGAGTTTACCGGTATACCAACTCAAGTCGATCCCGAAGTCGACAAAGTCAAGGATCGGCAAGGAGAATTCTGGATGCAGAGGATGCTCGAGGACATAGGATTTGAAGCTCTCCATCAGGGGACCGATCTCGACCCCTGCCTTTTTAGCGGCTCGAACAGCGTCAGCATAGGCCAAGTAATAAGCGAACTCGCCGACGTGCTCGATGTTAAGGTAGGGATCGACCTAGATCGCCTTCAGCTGCCCCTTCAAATCCGCGGCCGTCTTCTCGACCTCCGCCAGCTCGACCGCCTTGGCAGCATTCTCGCCACTGGCCTTCTCCAGCTCCTTCTTCGCCGCCTCCAGCTCACCGCTGAGCCGATCCACCATCACCTTCAGCCCGGCCGCCTCCTCTTGCGAAGCCACGAGCTTCTGGCGGGTTTCCTTCTCCTTATCACGAGACCGATCGGCAGCCTCCTTAGAACGGCTCAGCTCCTGCTTCAATCGGTCCACGTACTGCTTAGCCCTTTTGGCCGTCTCCTCATACTCCTTCTCCATAGACCGGATCCGGTTGGCATCCTCGATATTTTTGTTCCGGGCGGCCTCGAGGTCGCTATGGAGACGAGCAGTGGAGGGTCGCCCCTCAAAATCCCTAGCGGCTTGGACGGCCATCGTCGCCGTCTGGAGAGCCAGGGCAACGGTCGCCTGCATGGCGTCTCCAGATCGCCGACGAGCGATCGCATCAAGATCGGTCGTCCAGGCCTTGGGCAGAGAGGTGATAGCCTGGCGGACATAAGCAGGGACTTCGAGGGACTGTTGCGGAGCCTTGCTCGACAAAAAGTCCAGCACCATGGGAGCAACGTCCGGATCGGCAAGACGAACCCTGCAGCGCAAACCAAGGAAACCAAGGAGTTAGCCCATACCATGCTCAGAATGCCTAACTCAGAAAATTTTGACACTTTCTTACCTATTGACCAGCTCGGGATCGCGTCCGAAATAAGGCTTGCCCCGGGAGGTTTCCGCCTCGGCGATCGCCACCTTCTTCGCCGAGCAGCCAGATGACCGAGGGCCGGGGACCGTGGGCCTAGGGCTTGATCGCTCCATCATCGGGACGGCAGAGATAGGAGACGCAGCAACCGGAGGCTCAAGAATTGATACATCTGCCTCAGAAATCGACGGGGACTCCTCCGACCTTCGCCTCTTGCAGCGCTGAAGCTGTTCCTCGCCCTGAACCACCGGCTCGGCGACTGGCACCTCGGCAGGCCTCGTCACCGGAGCAGGGCGAGACGTCGTCGCAGGAACGCGAACAGTCTGCTTGCCCAAGTGAAGGCGACCAAGAACTCCCGGGTTCGACATGGCTATCTATGGCGGTGGCTCGGCAAAACGGGGAAAATAAGCCTCTGTCAAAGAAAAGATACAAACAAGTTAGACAAAACAAAACGACCTCCTGGAGACGATCGTCAAGAAAGGAAGCACCACTTAAACTCATACCTGGAACTTTCAAGTGACGGGGGTAGCAGAACAATCGAGCCCCCAGCCGATGAGCTTCGGTACCAAGCGATTGAACGTCAATAAAGGAGTTCGGCAAGGCACGGATCCTCTCCCAAACGATCAAGAAATTGAATGGAAGGTCGCCGATCGCTGGAACGAGAGGTCCTGCAAAAAGAAAACAAAATTAGATCAGTCCAAGACAAGCTCAATCAAGGGGAGAGTTTAAATCCTTACTCTGATTCCTCTCCCGGAAAGTGGTGGGGATCTCCAACTCCTCAATCGGCATGACACTCGACGCCGATCGCCATGCCCCACCGACCCAACACCATTTAGCCAGGTCACCCCTGGTCTTATTCGGCACGCCAAGGACCACTCTCCCGATTCGGCCTTGGATATGGTAGCCGCCGATCGACCCTTTCTGCACGGCCAGTTTAAACAAGTAATTCATCTCCAGCGCAGTAAGGAGGCGGAACAACCGGTGACCGCCAAACAGGGTCAACGTGCAGATGATCTGTAGCCATGCGTTCGGCGTCAGTTGAAGAGGCGCCAAATTCCAGGCGATCAGCAAGTAGGAGACGGCGAATGGCAACGGGAATCGCAGACCCGCCTCCATAATCATCTCGTTGACGGCAACCATATCCTTGGGTGGTTGGTCGGCACGCTCATTCTCCGAGGGCACGTGCAAAGAAACGTCAGAGGGGATATGATATTTAGCCCTCCAACGGCTCAGGTCTTTCTTGGTCGCCGTACTCCGGATCTTTCCGAGAGTCCACGGAGACGGGACGGCGGCCTGAAAGACCGTACGATTCACATGTTCGTAAGGGTGAGCGACGGTGTAGGCTTCGAAATTGAATTCCGGACAGGGTCCGACGATCGCTTCCATCATCTGAGCAAAAGCCACGTAGGCGGGGCCGAATCTACTCTCTCGTTCCCAGGCCTCCCGCACCAAATCATCCTCATCCACCGGCGAGCCCCCCTGCTCCGCCGTCGCCGCCGTCCTCGCCACCTCGGGCTCGTTGAAAAGTTCTTCGAGTTCTGTGGGTGCAATCCCCGCTCGAATAGCTTCAACGGCCGTCTCCTTATCCACTCCAATGGGAATCTCCTCCCGTTCAGGCGACGCTGCGGCAGCGGAAGAACTTCCAGTCTCGAAGGCTTTTGATCCTCCCGACATATTAGAAAGTAAAGAGAGGGAGAAGGTTAATTTTTCTTACCTAGAGAAAAGAGGGAGATCGGCACAAGTAGCTCCTAAATTTTTGCGTAAATTCGGCTAGGGAAGCAAGGACGCGTAAAAAGTGAAGGAGAAGAAGTCCTGCCCTTTTTATAGATGGAGACGAGGGCCTAAATGCAAATAGGAGAAACCTCGGGGGCTGGATCGCAACCGTCACGTGGGGACGCATTAAATGCGGCCCTCGAATCCCGCATACGCGTCTTTTATAGGGCATGCCAGCCGACAGGTCTGACAAACCGTCGGATTCCCCCAACAGCGGCGCGACGCGTGTCCCTGCCACTTTTGGAAAGCCCGCCTTCTTTTCCCGCTGCTCCCGACGCGAAAGAAGGTCGTCCATATTTGAATTCAGATCGGCTGATCGTTTAAACATTGGCGATCGCCAACAGTGCCACCTCACCCCGTGTTTTCAACATCGAGGCGAGTTGGGGGGCAATTGTTGTGCGGCGATTAATTCGCCTCGATAGGCGATCGGCATCACAATCAGAGAAGCCAACCATGGAAGACATACTCTGGACAAACGCCTGGAGTTCGGCACCATACGACGACCGTATTTTGGTACCCAGCGATCCTCTTTTGATGTCTGACGATCGTCTTTAATGAGCAAACCAGAGGCGATCATCTCGTGCCACGTATGGATCCAGCATCCGTCAAAGTCGTCGAAGACCGAATCTTGGACGATGGCCCACGTGCGGATCTTCAAAGGATACCGACAGATAGGACCATTGACCCCAGCCTGTCACCTACCACACCTACCGACAAGGCCGCCGAAAGGTACAAAGTGGGTCCTCCCTGACGGCGACTCGCAGCGTCTTGGCTTCCCATTGGTTCGCCCAGCTGGCCTCCAGCTGCAACCTCGAACCTCAAGGGAACAGGCCCACGTGACGGGACGATCGGCCGTCTTATTTTAATATAGAAAACGGCGATCGCCCGCGATCGCCTGAGGGATCCCAACTACCTTGTCCCCTATAAATAGAGGACTCACTGCTGTGGCCAAGGGGAGGCGAATTCTACTACGAATTAAGTGCAAAATACACACCAAAGAGAGAACCAAAGGCTCTTTTGGCAACCACTAATACATTCATAGTGATATTCATACACATTCATCATATATCCCAAGCAAGAACTCACAGATTTATCTATCTAGTTCTTCCGGCAATCTACGCGCTCTAAAGCCTAGATAACTAGAAGTCTTTACACTCCTTGTAATAGATTCTAACATTAATATTTGTACTCGACAGTATATTTATTAATAACATCTCGCGAGAGCATTCAAGCCCGGGATTAACAACCCCGGCAAATCTTGTGTTATCTATTTTCTCACGGAAGTGTTCTCGCATTTGTTTGTTACTCGATCATTCCAGCAATACTATCTCCGGATAATATTTTGGGTAACAACAACGTGCACCTTCTAATACACAAGGTGATTAAAATGAACTTTTAAATGATAGTATAAATTACAAGATGGTTAAATTTTAGCTATGAAATCTTAGATACAATCGGTGCATCGCACGGGTTGAATAAACCAAAAACAACCCCGAAGCAACATACGGGTTAGTAAAGCCTCATTTCATATAACTAATTACATAGACTAAATAAAAGGACAATAACAATAAAAAAACATATAAACTTCTCTAAAATGCATTTAAATTCTGCCATCTGCTCATTCAACCGTCTGCCCCAACATTACGTACAAAACACGTAAATATTCAACCAAAGACCGTGCATCGCACGGATTGGATAATGCCTCGTAAATATAAATAGTTAATTGATGCATGAAGCTTATTGGTGCATATTCAACACTTTAAGGACTTTATCACTAAATAATCTTTTATTTTATTATTTTTTTTAAAAAATGCTTATGTCCCGAATCGGTTAACACCAACTTGAAGATTAAATTATTATAATCTTTGTCTTTGTCAAATACATAATGTTCACATTGATCTAATTTGCATTAGATTATTGGTGATACATATTAGTATCAGAATAAAATGGCTGAAAACATATGGCTTATCTTTGTACTAATATATTATATGTATCATACATCAATAGTATTATTATAAATACATTATGATAATATGCAATTTATTACTTTTCATTATTTTCGAAAACATATATTTTACAATTGCAAATTTATGGTTAAACCGCACTGCAGTGGGTTTATAGTTTTGCATATTGTCTTAAACTGTTTTATTCCATATTATGTAAATAATTCATATTGATCAAATGATTGAATTAATATTGTCCACACACAAATATTTCATCTATTTGAATAACAATTAAGGAATTTATTCAATTGATGTTTTCGCTATAATTTTGATATAGTGAATTTAAACATCATATATAATTATGGTGACTGCCCACAGGAGTACCTAAAATTATGTTGTTTATATACCATATTATAATATGTGTTACTTTAAGTCTAAATTCTTGTACCCGTAGATTGGAGTTAATTTCCTTCAACCCTCACCTCAATGGCTACGTCCATTATAAAACTCAATGGAAGCAACCTCTCATAATGCAAAGAGCAAGTTGAGTTTTTCCTTGACGTTGCTTGAATTAGGCACGATTCTATATTAAGAGCCATCTGCCCCACTTACTACAGTAAGTTCCCATGAGGATACCAAACTTCATCTCGATTGGGATCGATCTAATAGGCTAACCATTACGTTAATGCGTCAACCTGAAAACTTCATAATTGAAGAATAGACATGGTCTCAACTCAACAATCAATTTATGGACTAAAACAAGCTTCCCGACAATGGTATTTAAAAATTTCATGAAATCATTACTGCTTTCAATTTCAATGAAATATAATTGATCCTTGTATATACCTTAAGATCAGTGGGAGCAAGTTCGTATTTTTTGTTTTGTATGTTGATGACATTTTATTGGCTACTAGCGATCTCGGTTTATTACGTAAAACTCATGATTATCTCTCAATAACTTTTAAATAAAGGATATGGGTGAGTCTTCTTATGTGATAGGGATATAAATATTCCATGACAAATCACACGGGGACAAGTAATTATATGCTCACACTGAATACCAGGTCACCCACATGTGACTGGTTATTAAGATTAAGCATGATAGGATAACGAAAGGTTCAAAACACATAATTCCTATTACTCAAACAAGATGTCAATTTGAAGAAAATTATTGTTTGATTATTCATAAACAACAATTATTTTGAGCTCTTACTAAATTTTAACATCTATCATTTCTGTTTCCTAATTGGTATACCTTATGTTTAAGAATGATAACAGAAACGTCTTAACTTCAAGACATTATGTGACCATTATATTGCTCTCATTTACGGTCTAGCTATGAAAGTTTTCAATGTTGTAGTACATGGAAGTAAGCATGTTGCGAAATAATTTGTGCACGCCATGACTTTCATTGATGACTCGATTAGTCAAGACACTTATGGTAACGAAATAAGCTAGTGGTTGCATATCACGCGCGTCTTATGTTCTTAATACGAAAATTTTAATAGATCCTCCTATAGACCAAGTGGGAGAATGTAAGAATATTATTAATTCTAATAATTCTTCCTCATAAATATGGTCATTGGTAGGATAATAATTTTCATATTAAAAATGCAAATTCATTACAAACGTTACAAGTTGAGAATTAAGATCTTCATATTAGCTTTGATGGATAGTTAATATTATGATTTTATGATTTGATGATTTTGGTCCTCTCTATATCCATCTAAAGGTTGTAATCAAGAACGCAATATCATCGAAACACATATGCTAAATAAACTTATAGGCAAAGAGGGAGAAACCTCATCATCATACATTCTATTCAATCTGTTTACATCCTAATGGCTAGAGATATGTCAATTTAATTATGTTTTGTGATAATCATGTAATTCATATATTTTGAAATTATGTCATGTATAAATTCATCTAACACACTTGGCCTTAACCCATATGGTTTCTATAGCTCTATGAACTAAGTTTAAACCATAAACTCTCATCAGTCTGACAGTTGAATCTTACCTTACAACCCATGCAATTCATGTGGTAAAAGTTACCACAACCAAAGACATCTAATACAGTCTAGAAAATTTATCATCCCTCCCCAAATATGCTTCCCCAACATACTCAAAAAATTAGTGCATCGGTTTAGGCTTCATTTTTCTATGTTCGATGGAGGCTAAGGTACATCATAACCTTTGCTAGCTTAGTCTTTGTTTGTGATAGTATTTTGATGTTAATGTTACACTATGTACATTAATCCAATTTACAAGTGCGTTTGTTATTATTCACAAAATGTGAATAATAACAAATAACAACTACTTGCTACGAACATGCAGTTCATGGATATTTTCATAAGTATTGGGCTAAGTGACTGACCCAATAAAATTATAAAAAAATAAATAAAAAAATTTTAACTCTTGAATCGATATCTTTTTTATGATCGTTCGGGCTTTCGTAAACGACTCTCCTTTCATAACCCAGTTCCATTTTTTATCTGAACTCACATAATTCAAAAGCAAAGAACTCTGGATTGTGGAGTTCTTTTCCTCGTGATATATTTGCTTTGTTAACCCCTGATGTTTATATATTGTATAAATTCTTAGGTACCCACGTGATAAATTCTTATTTGCCATTGAATCTCTACCAAATAATTTTCATCATGATTATGATGTTAAATATAATAGCCATGTATGATAATCATGAGGATAATTTAGAATTTATGAACTGGGAAAAGTTCTATTTTAAATTAATAGTAACGATTAAACATGAGCATTTAAATTGATTAAATTAATTATATAACAATTAATAGTTAATTATTTAACTGATCATAGTTAACTTATTTATCATTTAACGAGGCATTCAGACCCGTGCGTTGCACCAATTTTTTTTCCGATAAACTATTGAACTCTTGCTTATGTCTTAAACTTAACTTTTTTAATTTGTTATTATAATTTACAAATGGGTTCGAGCAAAAATTATGTACTTTTTCTTTTATGTTTATTATTCAAGGTGCTAACCGTAGGAAAAATATTTATTTGTGTTTCTTTTAATTTAAGGTTGAAATTTACTAATGTGAATCTTTAGTGTTTTGGGCTTATTTTATTTGCATTTGGCCGGAGCTAAGTTTATAATTGTGTTTGTATTGTTACTTATCACCCAATATTCGGATAAATGCAACTAAACTCATATTTAATAATTACCTCTTGTTACTAAACCTGTGTATGGTACACACTCCACATGTGTATCAATGTAATATCAACATGCAAGGCTACATATACATATATATATATATATATATATATATATATATATATATATATATATATATATATATATATATATATATATGGAACCAATGATACAAACGTGCCATCATGCACTGCCCAAATACTCTTCCTATTCACTTTACTTGCTTCTTACATTCACTTTTACCCAACACAAATCATCTTCACCTCACTCTCTATTTCAATATCATCCCTCATAATGTATTTATCATGTACTTTTTCTTTACCCACATACTATAATACACGGATTCTTCAAAATTGGGCAGTATGCAGTATCGGATACTGCATGGGTGCGGGTGCGGGTGCGATTCGCGTGGGATTCGCACGGGATTCGCCACGTGGCGAATCCGTGCAAAAAAAAAAAATCGGACGCGCGTATCACAGCACAGATACGCGTCTGATACTGGCGTATCTGTGCCAGATACGAGTCCGAATTTTTATGTTTTTTTTTTTTAGATTTTTTTATAATTTTTAAAAAGTAAATCAAATAAATTAAAATACAAAAAGTAAATCATTTAATAAGTAATTACTTTTACCTTTAGCATTATTCACGACAACATTAGAAAGCTCCATTGCTCAAAGCCATTTTGAATTGTTTTTGTATGACTTGTTTTATATATTTGAATTGATTTTATGGTGATATTTGAATTGTTGTTTTTTATATTTAACAAGTGTTATATATAATAAAATATAAAATAAACAGACGTATCCTTGCCGTATCGCACCCTAACATTTTCAAAAAACCGTATCCCCGCACCCGTATCTGCCCGCACCCGCACCCGCCCCCCGCACCTGTGCAACATAGCCCACATATTATATTCACACCGAACACATACATATGCAGTATCACTTATAATTATAAAATTGTATTTCATTCAAAGTTAAAAATAATGTTTCTTTTTAATGATTTACTTTTCGTTTGAACACACTTATAATCACTCTCTACTTCAATACATATATAAATCCAAAATCTGAAAAAATCAAATTAAAAAGTCACAAAAGTCCTATGATCCAAAATTGAAAGAAAAAGCTTCTAATCACTTGCTAGTAGCCTAGCACTGATCTACACACACCTTGAGCTACTTATTTTTCCCTTTCAAAGTCAATACTAACCATCATACTTTCTAGTTTTTGCTGAATGTTTGTTCAAACATAACACATAACACTTGCATTTCTAAATTCCGTAAAATAAACCGAAAATAAATTTTTGTTATAAACTGCAATCTTCTAACATTGTTACCACATTGTTTTCCTATCCCATCCACTTCTCTTGAAAGCTTAGCTTCAAATCTCCATTCATCCACATAGCTTAAAGTTCTACCTTGGTCAACCACTACAAACATGTCATAAACTACAAATCAGACACTACTCAAACACAAAAAACACTAACCTAAAATATAACCAACATCAAACAAACAATGATAAAAACAAAACAAAAAAGTAAATAAACGCATGTAAAAGTAAGTAAAACCGTAGATCTAGAAGGCTATTTTAAGAACGTTCATTATCAACATATCTATGAAAAAGTTCCGTTATTATTTCAAAATATCAACAAATCTGCCATCCATCTTTTGACCTCTATATCTTCATCATATTTTATTTAAATTTAAGAAGATAAAATCATAAAACGTATTAGCAACAGGTCTAAAAAATGTTACCTCAAAAGGTTTTTGAAAACTAACAAATCATCATCTTGTCTTCATAAGTTTTTCTGATCTCCAATCGTCACCTTACAACACATCAAAAAAATAATACTCCCTTCATCCCATACTTAACTGCTACCTTTCCATTTTGGTCCGTCCCATACTTAACTTCTACTTACTATAAAAATAAATAAACAAATAATTTCCTTTAAATATACACCCTCAATGAGCATCTATTTACCATAAAATGCCATTATGTACCCACCCAATTAAATACACAATACTAATAAACAATACTAATATGATTTCAGATTTCCATCATTACCCCTCTTAAAATATCACTTTATTACACACAATACTAATAAACAACTCTAACATTAATACCCGTGCCCAGAAAAAGATAGCAATTAAGTCTGGGACGGAGGGAGTATCAAAATTCAGATCGTAAATTCACATGTTGTCGAACACACACAAACAACAACCGTAAGCCTAAGCAACAATAAAAACAACTAAACAGGGAGAGAGAAAGCAGATGAAACCGAATGGCTGCAAAGAAGATGAGGTCGGCATGGCCGGAAAGAGAGGATTGTTGGAGGATCTTTTTTTCTTATTGCGTTTGTGTGGTTATATTTTAACTTATAAAAGGGATGGAATGAATGGATTTGTTTTCAAAACCACTGCTTATACCCACAATAGAGCTTGTTGGTTTTTTTTTATTAATGCATCTATTGTTTGAAACTGCAGCAACAATTATTATTCAGCGTTGCATTCAATTGGTGGCTAAACTATATTCGTTTGATTTTCCGATAACTCAAGGGTTTTTTAGTAAACATAAACTTAAATTTGATGCTTGATTACATCTTTCACATTCCCATCATTTAACTTTATATATAAAAATTAAAATCATTAATACTTCACAATAAATTTAAGGACTCAATCTTTATATATATAAAATAAAATAATTGAATGCGAGACTGAACAAAAATTTCACAAATGAGTATACACGTTGCCTAACTACAAGACCCCACGAATACTATAATATAACTCTCCCCTATTCAAAATACAAGTTTTTCTACTTTGTGCGCATAAATTAAAAAAAGAAAAATGATAGAGCCACATCTCTTCAACCACATTCCATACACACCCGTATTTTATAGGGTTGTACCTTATGCTTTACAGATATAATATTATTATGATTATTTTATTTATAAAGTATAAAGTACAATCCCATAAAACCGGGTATGTATGGGGTGTGGTTGGGGAGATATGACTCTATCATTCCTCTTAAAAAAATAGTTTGCCAAAAACAATCTAATAAATGATAAATTAAATTTAATAAAAAGTGGATAAGATAGAGTCAATTAGGGGCAGTGGTGGAATTCTGAGAAAAATCTATAATAACATCAATTTTGCAAAAATTAAAAAGGACTAGAATGATATTTATTTTAAATGGAAAAATTTACAAATAAAACCTCAACCTTGAAGTCGTATTCGAGTCGATAAACCATTGACCCCAGGATGCAAGACAAATACAAATACCAAATGGATTTCCAATATTGGGTTATAAGCAGAATACTTCATAATTAGTATTACCACGGATTTGACAATTTCTATAATTACCGCTTACACATTCGAAAAATGCTAGTAGTATTGTACCATAAGCAATCTAAAACGATACACTTGCGAGAGACAACGCTTCTTTAACTAGAGCTTTTCGTGACAAACTTATTGAACAAATTGTAAAACACAAGGCAAACGACCGGAAGTCTGGAGGAAATCTATATCAACTGGACTTGTACAGTATGATGAAGCACCGACACTTGAAATCAAAAACTTTATATAATCATATATCTCCAGGTAGTGGACGTATTTCACGTTACGACTAGTGCATCCCATGTCGTGTCCTGTGTCCAGCTCTCGTGTCCCGAGTGTCAGCACGTCCTTAGCTTGCACACCATTTACCAACAATAACAGGCTACTTACATGTGATCTAAGAAACAGTTCTACATTAGACTACAGTATTATTGGACAGCACTGCTTCTTGGATTAATAACACTTCAGACAGATTCTCAAGATTCAGCAGATAACATGTTCTTCGCTAGAACTCACATCCAGCTCCGATTCACTAGGCGGGGCAACCCTTTTCCGCATCAGTGACTCTATAACAGGAAACTTTCTTTTTCTACCACCTCTTGGCCTTGAACGGAATTGCTCGTCCGACTCCTCAAAATCTCCCTGAGCAACAGAGGTAGCCAAAACCAAAAATATCAGTCACATCCCACATGATGGTTAGGGCCGTAATCAGCCAAGCTTACGGATATCAAGCTCAGAGTTCGACTGTTACTCGAACACTGTTCGAGTTCGTTCGTTTATTATTCGAGCAAAAACTAATGTTTAAGTTTGCTCGTTCAATTGTTACTAAATCTCCAATTTGTTCATGTTCGACTCATTTAAACGAGCTTATTCGAACTGTTCGATTAACTCAAGTTCGAATTGTCCAAGCTAGAATATTAGGACATTTTGGGAAGGAAAACAAATATTTTGTTTTAAGTTTGAAAAAACTGAAAAATACATTCAAAAATTAAGATCACAAAAGTTTTAATTTGCTACTTAGAACTTCATATTAGGGAATACTGGATAATGTTCACGAACAGGCTCATGTTCATTCGATAATAAACGAGCATAATTTCCTTTTCAGGTTGGACTCGAATATAAAACAAACGAGCCGTAATCGAACTCGAAAGAGCTTAACCAGACTTATGTTCGCAAAGATCGATTCATTTGCAGCAAAAATGATAATACAGAAAAACGTGTACAGTGACATACGGGTGTATAAGCGTGGCTCGCAGTTTTTTCATGGTTGTCCCTCACGTGTTTGAACGCAAATTTCATGTGACATCCCGGAACACTACACGTGAAAGGTTTTAGTTCCAAATGCACAGCTTTGATGTGCTGATTGAGGTTTGACGTCTGTATAAGAAAGAGAAGGATCTAATCAGAAAATGTTAAACAGGTAGGAACAAGTACATATCTGCATAATATGCAAGACAAGTTTTTCATTACCCAAGTATTGTTCTTATGCAAAGATAAGATGATCAATCCAAAATGCAAAATAAGGGTAATCAGAATTTAGATGCAAAGAAGCTTACGGTTGAAAATGTTAGCGAACATTCCTCAAAGCTACACTTGATTCTCTCGGGGTAAACCTCCTCCTCATGCATGCGAGTGTGACGTTTAAGGTTCTTCTTTAGCTGCTTCGTGCCACATTTATCACATACAACATACTGATGACAAGACCTAATATGCTCCTTAAGGCACTGCACGTTGGTGAAATACTTCATACAGCCTGGCTCTCCACAGAGTGCTTCCACTGAGTTCAACTTAACTGCATCCAGAACAGAAATTTCACATAAATGTCTCAGAAAAGGGGGAAGGTGGTGTATATCTACACAAAATGCATTTCGGCCCAAATTTCACATTCGGGGACAAAATGTGACATATAATATTTCTCGAAGAAATATTGGTACATAATAACCAACACCAGACAAAATAACCCAGCTTACATATGAAAAATTCAGAAAAATAAAATAGAACTTACCATGAGAACCCTCATGTTTATGCAACCTAGATGGATATTTAAAGGCCTTTCCACACCCCTGTTCTGCACAGACATGCTCTTTCGGAAGCTCAACATTAGCAGTAGAAGCAGATTCATCATGGAACTCTTTCACATGCCGGGTCACATTACCCTGATACTTAAATCTGTGTTTGCAATCCTCAATATGACATTCAAAAAGTTTCCCTTCATGCTGAAGCAAATGTCTAGTCAGGTGGTCCTTCCTCCGGTAGCTGGTGTGGCAGTCATCCACTGGGCATGTAAAAGGCCTCTGTAATAGAGCACACTTACTTTTAGGAGGATAAAATGAGAGTAATATTTCTTATGAAATGATCATTCTCGTCTGACAAAAATAAACTGTAAAATACCCAAACCTCAACGAATAGCAAGCGTGGCAGAGGCTCACTTGATGGAGCTTCTCAGGCGGTCACCCACCTGATACTGATCCAATCAAGGTAATTGGTGCCTCGCGCATTTTGGAGTTCTTTTATTTGGGATCCAATGCTTCACGCCAACAAAAAATCATAATGATTTTCCGACTTACTTGAATCTGCACGATTATATTTCCAATTTAAGACATGCCAAGAAATAAGCAGGGACCAGATAAGTCGAGCTTGCAAATAAAGTTTTAAACATGCAAAACATAATTGCAATTAAGCCCGGAAGGTTAGTTAGATATCTCAGCAGAAAATATCAAAGCAGCACACACAAATAAATAGATGGTATATATAATCTGAGGGTAAATCACAGTCATACCCTCTACCAATTAACGCATGTAAACCTTTATTAGAACCCTTTTTCCAAGAAAGGTCAGATGCTTTTCTCTTTCCGTTTTTTTAAACTGAAAAGAACATGAAAAACTAAAAAACTGAAAACCCTGAAAAAACTACTTGAAAGAAACTCAAAAGCCAGAGAACCCTAAACACTGGGAAAAAAGATGTAAAGAACAGAAAAAAAATATAAAAACTATAAAAATACAAAAAAAAATCTAGAAATCCCTAAAAACAAGAAAACCCTACGGAAAAATAAAATGACTAAATATCTGGAGATAAGAAAAAAAAAATAAAAACTGAATAAATAAAAGAACTAAAAATAATATGTAGACTCCGGCAAATCAAGGCATGTATGTTTCGCGCTCCAACAATAAGTTTAAGTGATTATGTCGCCAAAGATAAACTACTAATACGAAGCTATGCATAAATCAATAAATAAAAAATACAAGCAAATTGATAAGTGTAAGTAGCAGCCAATTTTATTTATTTGGAAAAAGGGAAAAAAAGATCAATACACAGCATGAAATGTTCCACTGTAAAACAAGTTATACGCAGAATTAATCAGAAAATCGACCTCCAGAGAATGACTTTGCATATGCTGCTTCAGATGAGCAGGCTTCCGAAAACTTGCACCGCACTCGTTACAGATATTGAATTTCTCCGCGTTCTCTTTTTCCTCATTCCCCCCCTTCTCCTTCATTTCCTCCTGCAACATTCCAAAATTGAATCTCTCATCAAACCAGAGAAGAAGAAGAAATTCACCAGCAAAATAAGGCAAACAAGAGGCAAAACAGTCCTGCCAGCAGAAAACAAACTAGATCCCTAACATTTCATCACTGTCTCTACCAAAGTCGGAGAGAGAGAGAGAAAATACCTCGTGCTCAGTAAGGATGTGACGGGCGAGTAACGGTTTCTTCGATCGGGAAACCCCACAGTAGTCGCAGTAATATCTTCTAATGTCTCTGAATATCGGACCTCGTGCTTCCTCTCCTTCGTTCACCATTTTTTTATTTATATATACGTAAAAGAATCCTATGAGCCAGTATCTTACGACGCCTGTATATATCGGAGAAGATATATGGAGAAAATGAGGGAGGCACATAAACCCTAACGGCGCTATGAGAGTATAGAAATATAGGGGTAGTATGCGCATCATTTTGATAATTTACAGTTTAGTCCCCTCCAATTTCCTACCACAACTTTGCGCCCCAAAAAGTTAAATTATTGCAGTTTATACCTCGTATTAATATGAATGACATAGGCCCTGTTCTTTTGGATTTATTTTGATTTTGATTTAGTTCGATTCGATTGATTGATTCGATTCGAGTCCATTCGATTCGATTCGATTCGATTCAATTACATTGATTGATTCGATTCTTATTATTATTATTATTATTAATCTTAATTATTATTATTATTATTGTTATTATTACTAATAATATTACTATTATCGTTGCTGTTGTTGTTGATTATTATTATTAATATTATTATTTACCATTATTGTTATTATTATTTACCCTTAATATATATTTGATTCGATTCGAGTCCATTCGATTCGATTCGATTCGAATCCATTCGATTCGATTCGATTCGATTCAATTGATTCGATTCGAATTCATTCGGTCAAAAGAACAGAGCCATATTCGACCTCTAAACTTTTGCGGCTAATTTGTTTGGAATTGGAATGTGCAATACCCCTACCAACTTTGTCATTAAGATCTGAGTGCAATAAGTTATCTGTTTGGATTATGTTGTCTGTCTGGATAAAGATGAAATGCTGATTACTTGCATTGCTGAATCAACTGTCTGAATGCAGAAATGACCATTTTACTCCCTCGATATATATAAAAATGTATTAAATATTTATATCCAAAATAGTTCAACACCATACAATTATAAATTGCACAACATCTTAATAATATAACACTATATCTAGTTATAATAGTCATTTGGTTCCATTAAGATGATAGCTTACCGAATAAGGAATTGGGGGATCACTGTCTCATTAAGCTGTTATCTTATTGATTAAGTTCCTAGTAAACACATTATCAGCTGTCCGAAAAAGCTATAAGAAACCAATAGACTTCATTAAGCTGCTAGTAAACAGGCCATAAATGACAGAATTATTCACACTTCACTTGTGTTTTATTAGTGTTTTATGCATCACATGATTTATCCAATCAATTGATAAGTAGGAGCGTCATGCAAGTTAAACGAATCAAACGTATATATGTTCAAAGTTATTTGAAATATTATCGAGATTTAATTATTATGTTGACTTTGATGTGAGTAGTAATCGATCTGAACTTGAACGAACTTTATTCGAGCCGAACACAAATGAAGCTCGAGTAGTTTCATTTTCAATATGCATTTTATAATTTTTATTCAAATCAAGTCGAGCTCGAGACGAGTTTCCTAATTTATTAAACAAACAATTGTCTCAAAGCTTGGTTCATTGTGTTACTAAACCAAGTTCAAACAAGCTTTTATCAATCAAATTTGAATCGAGTATGTAGTAGCTTGATTTGATTCTCAGTTCTATTTATAAGATGACGTTCAATTCACAATTATTTCGAGTATACGATTTTTGACCTATTATCTTGGGAAAGAAAGAAGAGCAAAGAGGAAGTACAATTGATCAATAGATTAATGGATGTAAGAGTAAGCTAATTTTATTGATCGGTTTCAACTCAACATCCCATGTCCTTCAAGTTGAAATTTTATGTTACAAATTTAATATAAGTACCGTGTAACCTCTTTAAATTAATACTCGATAAATTAATAGACTCTATAAAATTAATATATTTGATGGATCAATGAGAAGGAGACAAGTGTTACCATCTCATTAGTCCATCCGTGAATTACAGTCCAATGAATTGAGCAAACATGATGTTTGCCTTTGCCATAGTGTCGAACCTGTGGAAGCAAACACCATCAATTTTTTATTTTTTTTAATAATTTTGTTGGTGTTCGAACACCTTCCCAATCCACCGATGATGGTAGTTTAAAGATCATGGTTCTAAAAAATGTTAGGCGCTAGGCGTTCGGATTGATAATGCTTAGCGCTCAGAGGATTATTCGGGGATTACTCGTACTAGGCGGATTTATTTCTTTATTATTATTTTAATTATTTCTATATATAAAAAATTATATATATATATATGTGTGTGTGTGTGTGAAAATTTTAATGGATATATAATCAATTATATATTAAATCCGAAATATTGATATAGATATAAGGGAGTCCACAATATCCATAATATCTCAGTTTAGGAATTTATATTACTATTAGAACAAAACAAAAAAAACAAGAAAGTATAACCACCTAGGCATCCGCCTAGTCGCCCACATAGCTAGGAAATAGCTTGTCTCCATAGGCCTCTGCCCAGCCAGCTTAGACGACCTGTTAATCACCCAAATACCCAATACAAGCGCCTAGGCCATAATCGGCACGATAGAGGACCTTCTGGGGATTAATCAGCGGATTAATCGGTCTAGACGGGGGTTTTTAGAACACTGCTAAAGACAAAGTCACTTTATCGCTCTCATACACACTGCACACATTTCAAACACACTACACGCTCTGCTCTTTTGGACTTAATTTCAGTACAGATCAATTCAGTTTGACTTTAAAATCAATCTTATTAATTATTATTATTATCAATAATATTATAGTATATAATAATTATTATAATTGTTTATTTTTGTATTGTTACTATTATTGTTTGATGGTTGTAATATAATAAATATTATTATTGTTCTATATTTTATTTTTATTACAATTAATTATTACGAGTATTATTGATATTAATTAATATTATCAATAATATTATATATAATAATTATTATTAATATTAATCTTATTATTATTATTTTTGTTGTTGTAATATAAATAATAATGAGTTCCATTGGTATTCAAGATACAACAACTTGGTATTCAAGATACAGGCAGCAACGGCTACTTTAGGCGTTCAAGCCTATAAATACCTAGGGATGGCAATTTACCCGCGGGTAATGGATAATCGCGGGCACCCGACCCTAATAGGTGCGAGTTTGGTGGGCATTTGGTATCCACGGATAGCTCCGTGGTATGAAATTACTATCCATTAGGTTCGCGGGTATGGATATGGATAGCTACTATCCGTACCCGCAAAACTCATTTACCCGCGAAAAACACCCGCGAAGATACCCGCGAAATACCCACAAAAATACCAGTGAAATACCCATAAAATATTCGAACAGATTTTGAATTCGGTATGATGTACAAGTATTTTAATCTTTTTGTATATACTATATATGAATTTCTGAGTTTGATTTATGGATATTAATTTGTGTGAAATTTTTATTTATATTGAATTCATTTATTTGCATCGCGGATACCCGACGGGTGGCGGGTTGCGGATACCCAACGGGTGGCGGATACCCGCGGGTCGCGGGTGTGGTTGGCAAATCATACCCGTCGCGGGTCGCGGGTCGGGTCGCGGGTACATGTTTACCTCGCGGGTACGGATGTGGATAGGCACTATCCGCGCCCGCCGTACCCGACTGCCATCCCTATAAATACCACTTCATTTGGTATTCAAGATACAACAACTTCAAGCAACTTATATATGCATCTCAGATACTTATATACATTATTGTTGTTGTAATTGAGCTTAATTGATAAGAGTTTGAGTTTTTTATTCACTCATTCATATACGAGAGGAAATAAAGTATTGTAGATTTAATTTGGTGTTATTAGGATCGTGTATCCGACATTGTTAGAATCATAATCTAAATCCGGTGAGGTTTTCTAGTACCGATAGAAAGCTAGAAAGATTGTTTCATTATCCGATAGAAAAGGAAATATGGTTTATCTTGGACCGATAGAAGGCAAGATTGTAACGGTTTATCTTGGTTTATTTTGGACCGATAGAAGGCAAAATTGCAACGGTTTATCTTGGACCGATCGAAGACAAGGCGAAATGTTTATATTAAACCTATAGAAAAAAATGATGAAGGACAAAAGACGTAGGCAAGTTGTCGAGCCTCTATAAATCTCGGTATCATTTATTCGCACTTTTCTATCGCTTCCGCAAAATAAGATTTCATTCTCTTCATCGCACTATTCAACCCCTTTCTAGTTAGGGCTGTCAAACGGTTTGGTTCCCGTTAATCGGACCGAAATTTTCGATTGACTCGAACCATAATTGCCCAAAAATGAGATGAAAACCGGACCATATAAAATTTCAGTTAACCGGAACCGGACCAGTTATTTTCGGTTCCGGTTCGTTTAAACCGAAAAAACCGTTTTTTTTTTTTAAAAAAACCTGCTTGCAAAATTCAAAAGGAAAAAGTTTTTTTTTTAAATTCTAAATAGGGAATTAGTCATTTAGGGTTTTAATTTTTAAAATTATAAATTATAAAATTAATATTTAATAAATATATAATATATTATTATAAATTTTAAACAAAATATAAAATCTTTATTTAACAAAATTAAGGTTTTAAATTTTTAATTTACAATAATTAAAATAATAAAATATATAAGTATAAAATATAAAAATAATATTTAATAAATATATTATAAAATCGGTTTTCGGTTCTAAACTGTTCGGTTCCTGTTCTAATCGAAAATCGAAATATTTAAAACTACGGAACCGAAAATCGGATCGTTAACGAAAATACGGTTCCGGTAAATCGAAACCGATTCGGTTCCGGTTCTAATCGAGAACCGGGAACCATTTAGACACCCCTATTTCTAGTTGTGGTACCAACTCAACATATATATGTGACTAAAATCAAACTATATCATTACTGTATAGTTTTACTTATATATATATATATGTGTGTGTGTGTGTGTTAAAATCAAAATACATCAGCACTATATAATTTGACTAAAATATGAATATAATTGGTTTCCACTTTAGGTAATTTTAACTAAATGACACACACACACACTCTTGATCTATATATATATATATATATATATAGAGAGAGAGAGAGAGAGAGAGAGAGAAAAAACAATGAGGATCCAGATTTTGCAACATCATCACATCAACCAACTGCCTTGGCGCAGTTGGCCACCTGACCTTCAATTTAGTTGGAGGTCAGGAGTTCAATTCCTAGTGGCAACACTTTGGAATTGAATTTCTCATGGCCCAATGATCCCTTAATCTTTGACTAAGGGTTAGGGCCTAGCCCTCCGGGGTACGCTGGTGGAACAATTAAATATTGAGGGCTTCAAGCGGCAGTGTGGGAGGCCTGATCTCGGTGGGAACCTGTGGTTGGATTTGGGGGGGTCCAGCATGGAGCAATCACTTGGGGGGCGACTCCTTGTGCGCGGTAGTTGAGGATATTTAAGAACCTGAGAGCCAGATACACATCTCGCGATTTAACTGGTAGCAGTACTGTGGGGCCGAGGTTGTTATCCCGAGGACTAATCAGGCGTAAGCTTGGAACCTCGGTATCAAAAAAAAAAAACAATGAGGATCCAGATTTTGCAACATCATCAGATGTAAATGACATATGAATAATATTTACTAATAAGGATAATTTTGACCCTTCATAAATAAATTGCCCCCATTTAAGTGCAATAACATATTCATTTATTACTCATTTAAAAAAACATATCAATTAATCATCTTTATATAATTTACAATTTAAGATACATATTGCATACCAAAAATATAATAAATAAAAAAGCAGTGCATTTGTACACTATGAAGCAGTGTATTTGTATATTTTCATAAAACAAGCATTGTGAGTCTCCATTCAAAATATCATAACTCTATCCATACTTAACATTCTTTAGTGTTTTTTTGTTGGAAACTAGACTCTTTTGACTTTTCAAGCGTGACTCATAATTCATATATAATGGAAGGAGGTTATTTATTGAAGTTGGCAATTTTAGGAGGAATTGTGGGGCCAATTTTGAAGAAGAAGCAGTACTTTATGTGCCATAAAGTCGTGCATTTGTAAATTGAAACATTATATTTATACGCTAAGAAGCAATATGTTATAAGTTTTGAAGCACGAGCAGTACTTTGAGCATTATGAAGCAGTATATTTATATATTCTTATAAAACAAGCATCCTAACAATCTCCCTTTCAAGACATTATAACTCTCTATATACTTAATATTTTTAGTGCTCTTTTTTATTGGAAACTGGACTCTTTTTGCTTTCCGATGGTATATAGCACGACTCATAATTCCTATCTAATGAAAGCAGTTTATTTATTGAAGTTGACGATTTTATCAAGATTTTTCATGTTAGTTTTGAAGCAGAAGCAGTACCTTATATACTATGAAGCAGTTCATTAATATAATGTGAAGCAATATATTTATATATTATATGAAGTAGTCAATTTTTTCTACTGTTCATACTGCTTTTATTATTACAATACACTGTATTTTTATTTTTTATATTTTCAGGTATGCATTATGCACCTTAATTTATAGAGTGTAAAATATTGATTAATTTGAGAATTTTTTTATTTAAAATAGATAATAAATAAGTTATTGTATCTTAATTGGGAATAATTTGTTTATGAAAGGTACAAAATTATCAATCTCCTTAATTAATGTCATTCACGCTCCCCATTTATTGTGACGATGTGGCAACGTATGGACTCTTCTTATTTTTTCATTTAATGGCTCAGACTGGTTCCTAATTCTCACATTAGGGAAGATTCTCACCGGAATCAATCCCTATATATAATATAAATAAATATAGATCGCTGATATTTGTGTGGTCTACGATCCAACTTAGTATGTGCATAAAATATGTGCATTTCATGCATCAAAATATCAATGTATTAAAAGTATACATTATATGAATAAGATTCGATCCATCAAAATGCATGGAGTATTTAATCAAGTCTATGTGTAGGTATTGGTTCAAATAGACCCCCTCCTTCAAATAGGAACATGATTGCAGTGCATATTTAGTATGGATTTACTGAGCACATAATATATTGTAATTTGTATATATTTTTTCGGATTTACTGCACATATTTAGTGCGAATTCAGTGTGCATTGAGAGAAAAAATAAATAGGCATTATCATACAATTTTCAATCCTTGGGCGAATTCGTACTCAATACGTATAGACTCACGTCCATAGTAGGATGTGCAGGTCTTGGGCCAGGCCCACCCAAGTGGTCTATGGAGCAGAAAAAATAGGCTGGGTAGAATGGACTGGATTGGGCCGGCCCATCGGCCAGTTGTACAATCCAACACATAATAGTATAACTTATAAATTTTTGTGGATACGATAAATTTGGGCTTGTTTGATAAATGACCTTTAGCTGTTTCATTCAGATGACAACAACAACAACATTAGCCCAATGCCTCAACGGCTCCCGCAAAAAGCAAGGTAAGGGAGGATCGGATGTACGCAGCCCTGCCCCTGTCTTAACACAGAGAGGCTGTTTCTGGATGATCCAAAATGAAAATTACATCGAGAATTGCATGGAATGACTAGCACTTCATGAGAAAAAGAAGTGCAGCCAGTTTAGTGCGTCATTTTGTTTTATTCCATTATAGTCCTGAATTAAAGAATAAGGAGTCTTTGGCTCCATTAGAAACGATGGAAAATTGTTTCATTCAGATGGTTTGACTAAATGATTTACTAACTATTTATGTTACTTGTTTGACTTCAAAAATTGTGTTTGCTAAATGATTGTTAGTCGTTGCCTCTTTTATACATTTATGATTATTAAGATTAAGAAATCAAAAGATAACCAAAAAATTGCTCATATTGATTTTTATATTTTAACCAAAAAAACTGGCTTTTCAGCTAT
This sequence comes from Orobanche coerulescens, assembly GCA_033398695.1. NCBI lineage: Eukaryota > Viridiplantae > Streptophyta > Magnoliopsida > Lamiales > Orobanchaceae > Orobanche > Orobanche coerulescens. The sequence continues at coordinate 4,785,665 of CM065810.1, forward strand.
GCAAGAAGTCAATTACCAAAAAATTTTTTAACTTGTTTGACGGGATAACAAACCAAAAATAATAGCCACTAAAAAGTTGATTGCCAAACACACCGTTCGTATACTCCCTCAAGCCTGAACCGAAAAAACAATAATTAAATACTCCCTCAAGTCTGAACCGGGAAAAACAATTATTAAATAGTCCCTCAACTGCACTTTCGAAAGTAGAGATGTCAAAACGACGATCTATCCGGGAGTTTAAATATTTTGACCCAGTTAAATTCATTCTTTTTTTAAACCCGAAGTTTTAGTTCGAAGTTAGTTAGGACTAGTTCATAGATTAACCAGATTAGCCCATCAATTACTACATAATTATAATATTAATATTTTATATTATTTTTTTATTACTTCTTATAATAAAACAAAATTAATTGTACTCATTTTTATTGAGTATATAACGCTCAACCTTTAGTTTTATTTTTAAACTTAGATTATAAAATTTGTTGTTACTTCGAATGACTAATTAGTATTTTTCTTCATTTTCTTTCAGAATGTAATGTTTAACTTTATTAATACAATATTATTTGTAAAATATATAATTAGGAGTGTTTAAATTTTATATAATACAATATAGTTTAAATTATGTAAAACTATTTTGAAAGATACTTTATTTTTCAAATGTTAGATTTAGGGGTCCAGACGTTTAAATTCGGGTTTCATTTGCGTGGACCGTTTAGCCTGAAACTCGTTGTTGCTGACCCAGAACCGCTAGTGCTAACTCGTTTAACATATGTATATTCAGAACGTGATTTATTTCAATAAAAGAGTACTTTCAAAATAAAATACAATAACATCTTAGCATTAACCCCAAAATAATGTGGGGTCGACCAGCTGAATGGTCCTCTGAAACCGCCAACGACAAAGAAAATATTGATGGCAAAAAAATAAAAACATAAATAAAAATATGAAGTATAAAGAAAAATTAAATCAACACTAGAGGAAAAATAATAAAAACAACAATAATATTAATAATAAGAAGAAGAAGAATAATCAAACTACATCATCCACCCGTATATTTTGCTCCAAATTGTCCTCTTCATCCCCCATATTTTCTCTAATCCCAAAAAACCTCATATCATTTTTAATCAGATTTCTTCATGTTTTCATGGGTCTTCCTCTATCCTTTACAATCTTTTTTGTTCCACATTCTTCAAACCTCTACACTAGGCATCAACATGTCTCCGTTTTACATGATCAAATTATTTTAACCGGTGAGACACAACTCTTTGCTTCCCTCAAATAACCTCATTTCTGAATCGATTCATTTTTGTATGGCTACACATCCATCGTAACATACGCATCTCTGCCACATTCATCTTTAGAAAATGACACTATTTTACCGTCCAACAGTCACTGCTATATAAAGGACCTAAATGCCGTGTTGTAGAATTTAGGGGGTGCTTGGTAGGATGTTTTTGAGTGTGGTTAATGGTAAAGGTAATGAAAAATAATGCTTGGTGCTCTATAATGGAATGACTCATTACCCAATAGTGGGTAATGGACCATTACCCAATAAATTGGGGGGAATGCTTTTTTCTCCCTTTCCCTTTCCCCACTATTATCATTACCTTTCCCTTTCCCTTTCCCGAGTTTGAACCAAGCAGTCCCTTACCCTTTAGTCTTGGATTTAATAGCAATATCACTTTCCAACCCACCCGCCTTAATTCTATGAGCACATCACCATCTAACTCTCCATCATTTTGGATAATAGATCAAAGATAACGAAAAAAATGAGATCCTTGAATAACTTTCCCATCAAAAGTGATCATCCCCGCCTCAACATCTGTTTTCACTAAACCTACATTTCAAATAATCAGTCTTACTTCTGCTCAGCCTAAACCTCGAGCTTCCAAAGTATCCCTCGATGTTCCAACTTCCTTTGAACTCCAACCTCCGTCTCATTAATCGGCACTGTAACACCTCCAAGATATTCAGGGTATATTACAGCAATGTGGACCCCTACACGGGACCCACCAGGCTAAAATAAGAAATATCACTCGTCTAACCATCTCGGTTAGCGAGAAAACACACATCACCAAGACGAAATTCAAATAAAACACCTAGTATAACCGGCAAAACAGACATCACCGACGATCATAAATAACATTTAACAATACAAACCATAACCCAAGTAAAAATGCCTAAGTACTCGCGAGTACTATCTATAAGTTCACAAGTTTGGAAAACAACCACATCAAAATGGACAACGGAATTAAGGGGAGTCATTTGCACACGTCAGCAACTAGCATCCCTGTACTACCCCAGTGCCCGCTCGTCCGACTGAACATAACCTGAAATTCATAACAGGAATTTTCCCAAAACGGGTCCCCAAAGGGTTAGCAATTACGCTAGTATAAGTAATCAAGGCAAACCATTCGCTTACACATTTCATAGTACATGCATCAATTCATTTCAAAAACCAAAACCAAATATGTCTTTTCCCGGAAAACAAATAGTCAAATCAATTTGCCTAGGACTGGGGCGAAACCACAGGTCCCATTCGAGGCCTCTAAGGACCCTCCCGAACTGGGCATAATCAGAAAACAAATCACGCACAGGCATCGCCTAGGACCGGGGCAAAACTACTGATCTCATTCGAGGCCTCTAAGGACCCTCCCGAACTGGCTCGCGAACAAGCTCGTGAATCCGGAGTGAAGTTACGGATTCCCCTGAGGCCTCGTCATACCCTCCCGGAGTGAGAAAAACACACATATTATACATCACCATTTCATGTTAAGTATAAAGGTTCCAAGAATACTTGCCTTGAGTAATTAACGACGAAACGGACGCAACAGAGAACAACCACGATCGCTAGGAACCGACAAACCCGAACCTAACGATTCAAAGAATACAATCACAACCATTCTAAATAATTACGGAAATGGAATACACCCTCAAACTCACATATGATTCATGTAGATTCGTACAAAATAACAACGAGGGGGATCGCAACCGAACCCTTTCGTTTCCACAAATATACCATGAATTCATAGGAAAAACATGAATACCACTAAGATTAATCACATACATCATGGATTAATCAATAACACGGAACGAATCAGACATTAAATCGAAAATCTCCAAATTCCCCAAAAATGAGGTTCTAAGAGTTTACCTCGGATCGGAGACGATGAACACGCGCAGATGTTGTTAATACACACCAAAAACTCAAGAGAGATGATGGCTTGAAGTTACAAGGCTTCAAATCGCCTGAAAACCGCTCGGAGGTCGCCTAGGATCGAAGAGGAGGAAGGAGAAGTGAAAATGGCCGAAATCGGTCAACTCCTGGGTATTTAAACCCAGGCCCGGTTACGTACATTAGCAATGGGAAGCTAACGTACGTTAGCTGCTTAACGTACATTAGCTGCTTAACGTACGTAAGACTGAAAGACTTACGTACGTAATGTATCGACAGAACCTACTGCCCGATTTCCTAAACATCATTACGTACGTAACCGCAACGTGGTTAACGTACGTAATGTCCATTCAGGACGGGGTTGGCAGGCTGCTACAAACGGACAAGGAAAGAATCGGAAATCAAAACGCGACGATTACTAAAACAAGAAGATACGAAAACGTAGAGTTCGAGACGATGAATCTTAGTGTCAAAAGAAAACACAATTTTGACTACTCGAGGGTTCGGAAAACGACAACAATAATAATTGCCCCATAACTTTGGAAAATTACAAAACGGCCTGAAGCATCCGAAATGCATGTTACCTGATCGAAACGCCAAACGAAAGCTCACAACATGCATAATAACATAGGATGGATTTGCGGCAACCCCGAAACGGCGGTTCCGATCAACGATTACGAAAAACGAACCAAATAGCGACGAAATTGACATTAAACGTGGAAGTTGAGTAAAACAGGTCTGAGACACGCTCGGATAACAAAAAGTCCAGTATTAAATATTCTCAAAATATCAATACGGTTACAAATGAGTCACTAAGAACAAAAATACACCAAAACGAAAAATCCCGGAAAAGAAAAATGCGGATATTACAGGCATAATATGATTACACATCATACACCCAAGTAATGTCTTGAATTGACCTTGTCAAAACGTTTATATTTCAATTAAAATTTATATAAATGTTCCACGCAATATATAAATTTCCAACCACTTGAAATGTTTCAATCTGGGCAGCAAGGTATCATTTGCAAATCGAACTAGATAAAACTTAGTTATAAAAGAAATATAATATCAAACTGTTAAAGTAATAATACCCAATATGTGCCTAAGTCTGTTAGTTTACGAGCTTTCCTAGTTAGGGTAGGATTAGGCTTGCTTGTATGTATTTCTCCTATTTAAAGGGCTGGCATCAATAGAATAATACACTGTTTTGCCCTACTTTACTGTTCAGTTATTTTCCCTTCAACACGTTATCAGCACGTAGTTCCCAACTGAGCAAGAAAATCCCATCCCAATTTTTTCTGAAAACCCGTCCGAAAAAAAAGGAGAAAGACGATTCTTCTTCTACAAACCCTAATCCCGTCGTCGTCTTCCCCGCGAGTAACCCGCTGCTCGCCCCACCACCAGACCGAATCGTCGCAATTGAAGCTCTGGTGAACTAGACCCTCGACTCCCCCATCGTCTCCGTGCAACTCTCCAAAACCCTAGCCGCCGACCTCCGTTTTCCTATCTTCAAGTCGCCGTTGTTACTTTGCCCGGCACCAGAATCGGAATTCCTTCCCTCCGCCTCCTGCTCGGACTTCAGTCAGCCCCAACCCGACACTGCTCGTCTCTGGCCTGCTCGTTCGCCTCCAATCTGTACAGTCACCCCCCTCCATCGCGACCCGATTCTGCTCGGTCCGCCCGTAAGCCCATAACTTGGCCCGCAACCCAGACCCAAAAGGAGGAACTCGACCCGGTTGCTGATCCGACCCATCGCCCAGTCCAGATCCCGACCTGCTTGGACCGCTCGTCCAGGTCCCAGCGCGTCTTCCAGACCCGACCCAATTTCTGGAGCACCCAAACCCGACCCGGTTGTTGACCCGAACCCGACCCGGTTGCTGACCGAATATACCCGCACGGCAATCCTGTTTTCAAATCGTTTTTTGCCCCTATTCACGAAATAAAGTACACAATACGGACCTTACTATCTGCAGGTATACCCGGTTGCTGACCCGGTTGCTGACCGAATATACCCGCACGGCTATCCTGTTTTCAAATCGTTTTTTAGATGCTTTTAAATATTTTTTTGATTGCATATTATACTCCGAATTTATTTGTGCTTAAGTAAATCAATTAAAAGCATGATGCATTAATAATTTTAAATTAAAGCAAATCGCCTATAACAACTTGGATTAAAAATAGTTCGCGTGAACTAATAATTATATTGCGGCATAAGAGATCTACTTGACTGCATAATACGTGTATAGATATATTCCTAGGATTATATATCTATATCTATAAATATACATATATTTGCATACATATATAGATATGGCATGCAAATTAGGCTTCATCATTAGTAGAATTTTAGAGGACTTATTTCTACTGCCTATATCAACTCAAATCGTGATAAAGTAATTTCAATGGTAATCCTCAATAACATCGAAAGTAACCATATCTTGGTTCCGAAAAATAATAACCCTCCACATTATTGAAAATTTTATCATGGAAAGTACTCGTGATATACTGCGAAAACCCACCCTCCTTCTCTTTTGTCTTAAGATGGCAGATCCAACTCGTCCTGAATTTGACATCTTGGACTCAGAAGGACTTAATTACCATAGATGAGTTTCTGACATAGAGACCACTTTTGTCGCTCAGGACTATAGTGCTACTATCTTTGAAAAAGCAGGCGAAGTACCGTCTGACAAAACCAAAGTTAGTGCATTAATGTTACTTAGACGATATATCGACCCCGGCCTAATATGGGAATATGTGCAGTTGAAATCCCTGAAAGAACTGTGGGATGCCCGTAAGGGCCATTTTGGGAACATCCACAATACTTTGCTCCCAGAGTTGACCGTGCAGTGGAATGAAATCCGATTGCTTGATTATAAACGGATCAACGATTTCAACAAAGATATGATCTGTCTCAAGGCACGCCTTAATTTACGTGGAAAGGACCTCACAGAAGATGATATGATCCAGAAAACCCTTTCCACCTTCCCTACTTCTGCTTTTATACTAGCGAACCAGTATAGGCTGGAGTATGACAACAAACATATCACTACCATCAATAAGCTTATCAACCTACTGCAAGTGGCTGAGAGGCATAATGAAGTGCTAGTGAACAATAATGCCAGGCATGCTGGGACAAAGAAAGTTCCTGAGGCCAACTATGGTAAAGTGAAAGGTGGAAAGAACCCCAATGTATAGGGGACTGGTCATGGCAACACCAAACCACAATGTGGAAAAGAGCATAATGGTCGAGGACGTGGGGGTTCTTCTAATGTAATGAGAAGACTTGGTGCTCCCGGATCTAATAGCCAAGGAAATAAATGACCTACCCCCCATGTCGCTTCCAAAGTCAGAGTTGGCGATGAACCGTGCTATCGATGTGGAGATGCTGGACATTGGTACAAGAACTGCCATGCAAGTAAGTAAGTCGCAGCACACTACAATAAATATAGAGAGTCCAAAGAACGGGAAGCTCACTATATGGAGGAAGATGCTCTCGAGGAGTCCCCCAACGTCAATTTCACAGTCACCGATAATCGCAATGAGCCATACGTGTCACAGTCATTAGAGGCACCCCTTTATGACTGAATGTCATCATTATGTTTACTTTCTCGTTTGCATTTGGCATTGTTACCTCAGAACGATTTTATTGATGTTTTATTTTCAGTAATGGTGTGATGAAACTTTGTTTTTCTAGAACAAGATATTATTATTGCTTACGTTATATTCTTAGCTTTATTTCGAAGAAACGAATATTGCTTGCGTGTTTATGGTTCAAATTTTTTTTTTTCTCTTTTTCGTAGGAATGAATCGAGGAGAACTTGAATGTTTGGTTGACATTGGGACCACCCACACCATTCTTAGGAATAGGCTTCTATTGACTGAATTAGTTGCATGTCAATCCTCGGTAACCACGATGACTGGGTCATCCCAACTCATCCAAGGGCGGCGAGGCAATGCACGATTTTTATTGCCTGACGGCACTCTTCTGCGAGTTACCGATGCTCTATACGCACCTAGGGCCCCTCGAACCTTACTCAGCTTTAAAGATATACGTCGCAATGGTTTCCATGTCGAAACACACTGTGAGAATGGAATCGAGTTCCTTTATATTACATCTAATAAATGTGGACGTAAACGCATATTAGAAAAACTTAAGATCAAAATAGTGGACTATACACCACAACCATTAGGGTATTCAAATCATATGCTGTCACCATAAATGAAATTTGGGACAATGACTCATATAGGCTTTGGCATGATAGACTAGATCATCTCGGTCGAGATATGATGATCCGTATCATAAAGAACTCGCACGAACATCCTTTCTTTCGAGTGAAAAAAGGGCAACGACTCAACACAAAAAACAGTGTTGATGTTAATCATGCTATGTCGTCTAAAGAAATAGAGACATATGCCCCTCATAAGAAATTGACTATGTCAAAAGCCATCACTCATTCTGCAAAGCCTGCTCTTTAGCTAGAGTAGGAGCGAGACCTTCCTATGATAAAGATACTAAAGCGAACATCCCATTCTTACAATGTATACAAGGAGATATTTGTGGACCCATCCACCCAGAATGCGGACTATTTAGGTACTTTATGGTACTGGTGGATGCTTCGACACGCTGGTCACGTCGCACTCCTTTCCACTCGAAATGCTGCATTTGTAGAACTCCTGGATCAGATCATTCGTCTAAGGACTCACCATCCTGATCACTCTATCAAGTCTATTCGACTCGATAATGCAGGAGAATTTACATCTAAAGTATTTGATGACTACTGCATGTCAATCGGAATCGATGTAGAGCATCCAGTTCCCCATGTGCATACGCAAAATGGTCTCGCAGAGGTAACCATTAAAAGAATCCAAATGGTAGCACGGGCATTGGTTTTGAGCACCAATCTGTCCATCTCTGCTTGGGGATATGCAGTCCTACATGCAGCCGTACTTATTCGTTTCAGACCCACTGTTGGCCAACCATTCTCTGCATACTAGTTGGTAACGGGATATGAGCCGGATATCTCACATCTACGCATATTTAGTTGTGCAACATATGTGCCGATTGCGCCCCCACAACGCAATAAGATGGGTCCTCAGATACGTTTAGGTATCTACGTTGGATATGAATCCCCAACAATAATCCGCTACTTAGAACCCTTGATAGGTGATCTCTTTACTGTAACACCCCCAATCCGCTCAGGGATATTACACGCCGTAGAACCTTTCCTCAAGGATCTACCAGGCTGGTAACGACATTTAACATCTCGACAATGCCTTCGAGGCTACAATGACTCAGTAGACCGATTTGGTCTTACCACAAATACATACAACTCAAATACAACTCATGCCCACGCAGGGGACAAAATACAACTACACCCGTACGACGGGAACAATACAGCAGCGGAAAATAAAGTACAACTGAACCAACACACGATGTACGGTTCCTCATGTGATTAGTATCGATCATCTTTCATCATCCTTCATGCCGACCCTGTGTTATGCTCCAAAACCTGAATGCAAAAACAGACATCCACCCCCCGAATACTCGGGGGTTAGCAAAACTCCACTGTTTTGCTAGTGCAAAAACAAAGTGCAAATACGAGCCATACAATTCACATTCCACGTATAACAATAACCGAGGATCCTCAAAGATCCAAACGAAACGAAAAGTACTTCCCGAGGCAAGGGTTTGAGAAAACATTTCAAAAACGAAATATCATAAATCAATGGAAGTAATTTATAAAACAGTTTAGAATGCCATCGAGAGTTTTAATAGAAAACAGTTTAGGATTATCAAATCCTACTTTTCGAAAACCAAAAGACAAAAGGGGTCACCGCCCCAAAGGTTTACTTTCTGAAAAATGACATTAACCAACCGTTGGGATTTTAGCCCCAAATCCGTAAAACGACTTTTACAAAACCATTGGGATTTTAGCCCCAAATCTCATCAACTCACGGTACACAAGAACGACCAGGAGGTTCGTATCCCAACATCAAAGTCCACAAATAAGGGATTTAGAACAAACAACAAAATACTCCAGTGCCATCCTAGCCAAGTAAGCCAAACGAACACTTACCTCTTACACACTTAGTCAATGCATGCAATCATGAAAACCGTTCGAAAGCACTCATTTCCGGAAACAAACAATCCACAATTAGCCTCGAGAACAGGGCGGCAGCATACATTCTCGCTCGAGGCCTCATAGGGACCCTACCGAGTTGGCTACAATTACAGAAAAACAAACCACGCACACGCTAAGCCGTGAGAACAGGGCGGCAGCATACATTCTCACTCGAGGCCTTGCAAGGACCCTAACGAGTTGGCTAGCGGTACGAAACTCGTGAAATCCAGGGCGGCAGCATAGATTTCCCTCCTTGACCCCGTCGGGCCAACACGAGGTGAGTTACACACAAAACACGTTACTCATGCAATACTAGCATGCTAAGAATGTAAGTTCATTAAGAATACCCACTAGAGATGGCCATTAACTCGACACCATTACCAAACTCTTCAAAAATACAATAACAAGCTTAAATAAGGAATACACGATTCCATAACTGAAACAATAGGAGTATCATCATAAAATCCTTCAATGTTCAAGATAATCAAGTCATAATCAATTCTCAAAACACCGTTCACAAAACACACGCGTTTTGAAAGAAAGCCTTTAACGAGGCCAAACCGAAATCCTTTTGAAACTTCATTTCAAATAACCAAACAAACACATCAAGACGACCATCGATCATCATATACATAAAACGAGAAAAGTATGGGCAAGGTACTTGCCTCGATACCACGAGCACGGAACCACGAACGGATACGGCTCAACCGGGAAGCTTCGGGCGCGATGCTAACGAAAGGAATACGACGAGCGGAGCGGAAGAATCAAGCACGACCACGAGGAATCGACGAAAATGAACCTAACGATTGAAGAATACAATCACAACCACTTCTAAACGATTACGGAAAAGGAATACACGGAAACCGCCTACGATTCATGTATATTCATACAAAAATAACAACGAGGCGGACCACAACCAAACCCTCTCGATTCCGTAAAAATCCACAAAATATAAATGAAACCGTAGTTAAACTAAAGATACTAACAAGATTAATCATATTCATCATGAATCCATCAACGAAACGGAAAGAATCGGACAAAACCCCAAAATCCCCAATTATCCAAAAAGGTAGGGTTTCAAGAGATTACCTTGAGTGATTCAAGTGTTAAGATCCGTAGAACACGCGTTAGATTGATTATCCGAGCCTCACAACCGAAAAGAAATGATGAAAATCGACCCGGATGAAGAACTCTCCCCTCTATATCTCTCTCTCTCTCGCGCGATGAAAAAATGGGGAAGGAATGAGTCATTCGCTCAAGACAACACATTTATAGTGCAACAATGAGAACCTATCGGCGGCCTATCGGCCGATAGGCAACCGATACCCTATACAAAATGCCGGCGGTAGAGTCTATCGGCCCCCTATCGGCCGAAAGGCTCTGGGCCGATGCCGACAGTGAGTCTTCCACTAAAACGACCATAACTCTCTCGTCCGGACTCCGATTGACTCACCGTTTGAACCATTGGAAAGCTAACTCGATGTTCTATAATATTGCAAAGATTTATAATTTTTGGAGTTACCAAAAATTAATGATGATCTAACAAAGACGAACTCATACTTAGAAAAGTCGTTTAGAAATCCGGAATTCAACAAAACGACACTGAAACCCGAACCTGAATACGAACCGAAGATACGGTTACGAAGTACTCACAAAGACGAATCTAAGAGCTAGTAGAACACACAATTCCGACCACCTGAAGGCTCGAGATTCGACAACGGAAGGTAATTACCCCAAACTTTGGGAAATTACGAAAATGGCCCAAATGCCCGAAAATCACCATACGTGATCGAATAACCAAACCGAAGTTCACAACACGTCTAACAAAGTTAAACGGACTTGCGGGAAACTCGAAACAGCAGTTTCGGTCGAGATTCGCAAGAATCGAACTCAAGTGCGGAAAATTCGCTAAAAAGCACAGAACTCAACGAAACGACACCGAAACGAACTCGGATGTCAAAAAGTGTAGAATTAATCATTCTCAGAATGACGAAACGGTCATGAGCGAGTCGTCAAAACGGACTCCGACCGAAAAAAAAAGAATTACCGGAAATCGAAAATTGCGGATATTACATTTACCGCATGTTTTGCGGATTGTCACTTCAATGAGTCAGAATTCCCGTCGTTAGGGGGAGAGGAGAAAAAGAAATTTCTCAAGGAACGACAGAAATTGTCCTGGTCCGTCCATAATCTGTCTCATTATGATCCCCGTACCTCGCTATGTGATCGTGAAGTACAACGAATCCTCGATCTTCAGAATGTAGCAGATTCGATGCCTGATGCGTTTACTGATATCACCAAAGTGACAAGAACACACATTCCAGCTGCAAATGTGCCTGCAAGGTTAGAAGTCCCCAATAAGGGGCACATAACCCATGTACCGAGTGATGCGATCGCACCCAATGGAAGCGCGATCGAGGCCGTGGCTCTCAAAAGGAAAAGGGGGATGCCACCTGGTTCGATAGACACCCGCCCAAGGAAGAAAAGGGTATGTGAGGCACAAATCAACCCATTAATCATCAATACTGGGAATCCTTCCCACGACATTATCTCTGACTATAGCTATGTCCACGAATCATTATTGGGGGATGCCGCGAAAATCGGTTCGACATCAGAGAACAAAGAGATCTCAATCAACTATGAAAGTGCGTCTGATCTAATGAAACGATCGACCACTCATATTGATGATGTGTTTGCATACACAGTTGCTCAAGAAATCATAGAGCATGATGATATCAAACCACGCTCTGTTGAAGAATGTCAACGAAGAGCCGATTGGCCTAAATGGAAAGAAGCTATCCAGGCAGAGCTCGACTCTCTGACAAAACGCCAGGTATCTAACTCCGCCAAGTGTAAGCCTATTAGACACAAATGGGTTCTTGTCAGAAAGCGTAATGAGAATCACGAAGTCCTAAGGTACAATGCTCACCTTGTTGCACAAGGTTTCTCACAACGCCCTGGTATCGATTACGAGGAAACGTACTCCCCCATAATGGATGTTATTACGTTCCGCTATCTAATTAGCCTAGCTATTTCCAAAGGATTGGAAATGCAGCTAATGGACGTGGTCACTGCATATCTCTATGGGGATATAGATACGTAGATTTACATGAAAGTGCCCGAAGGCATTTCACTACCCAAATCAAGTAACTCCAGACCACGGAGTGCGTATTCAGTTCGTTTGAAACACTCACTTTACGGTTTGAAACAATCCGGAAGGATGTGGTATAACCGTCTAAACGAATACTTGATTGGGAAGGGATACAAGAACGATGAGCTGTGTCCTTGTGTCTTTGTAAAGAAAACAAGTTCCGGATTTGCGATCATCGCAGTATATGTCGACAATATGAATATAATCGGCACTCTTGATGAAATAATAGAAACCACCGGATACTTAAAAACTGAGTTTGAGATGAAAGATCTTGGGAAGACTCGTTTCTATCTTGGCATTCAGATAGAACATAGAGTCTGTGGAATTCTCATCCACCAGTCTGCTTATGTCCAGAAGATGCTTATACGCTTTAACATGGACAAAGCACACCCGCTTAGCATTCCCATGATCGGTCGTAGCTTGGATGCGAAGAAAGATCCATTCCGTCCAAAGGACGATGACGAGGAACTTTTGGGAGCTGAAATTCCCTACTTAAGTGCAATAGGTGCTCTATTGTACTTAGCTCACTGTAAGCGACTAAATATCGCCTTCTCAGTAAACCTGCTAGCTCGATTTAGCTCAGCACCGACGCAACGTCATTGGAACGGTATCAAGAACATATTTCGATATCTAAAAGGAACCATTGACTTGGGACTATTCTTTCCCTACAAGCAGGCAAAAGAAGCTGCTTCCACAAAGGCAAATGCTGAAGTAAATGCTAATGCCATAGAACCTACCCCGACGAACGTATTGGTAGGATTAGCTGATGCAGGGTACCTCTCCGACCCACACAAAGGTCGTTCCCAAACTGGCTATGTATTTGCTATTGGGAACACCGTTATATCTTGGAGATATACTAAACAAACCCTTGTAGCTACCTCATCTAATCACGTCGAGATTATCGCTTTGCATGAGGCGGTACGCGAGTGTATTTGGTTAAGAGCTATCATTACACATATCCGAGGTAACAGTGGACTAAGTAATGTCACTGAAGCACCCACATGCATATATAAAGATAATGCAACTTGCATCGAACAGATAAAATTTAGGTATATCAAGGGGGATAACACAAAGCACATATCTCGAAAATTCTTCTACAATCAGCAACAACAGGCTCTCCTCAATATTCAAGTAAAGCAAGTGAAATCTGAGGAGTGTGGCCGATTTGTTTACCAAATATTTGCCAAAAGCCGTGTTTGAAAAACATGTGAGAAGTATCGGAATACGGAGAATTCCGAACTCCCAAAATCAATGTAAAGGTAGAGGGAGAAGGGTGATCGGTCAAAAACACTTATCCTAAAAATAGGAGTTCTTGAGTCGCTCGCAAATATATACGAGGTAGAAGTAGTTTGTGGTAAGTTCTACCAAGGTCTTTTCTCTCGAGGATTGTCCAACAGGGCTTCGTATAATCTTTTGTTACAAATTGCGAGAAATAAGTACTAAGATATTAAAAAAAGATATTTTTGGGTTTTTAAAAATTAACTAAATTAAAATGCACTATATTTTAAACTAAACTATTTTTAATAAGACTATTTTATATAAGACTATTTTTATTAAGACTATTTATACTAGACTATTTATACTAGACTATTTATATTAAGACTATTTATACTAGACTATTTATATTAAGACTATTTATACTAGACTATTTATATTAAGACTATTTATACTAGACTATTTTTAACTAGTGAAAATGAATAGAATTAAAATGAGTTGGGAATTTATAAAATCTAGGGGAATACGGGTTCATTAAATTAGGTATTTAATTAAGTATAGGAATTGATTTATATGGATATAAAAGAAAAAATGAATATTTATCGAGTAATCAACTTTTCACCTCCGTACTTTCGTAATCAAAGATGTCTTAATCGCTGTCACTTTTTAAGATGTTGATAACAAGATTAACACTTGATAGATTGAAAAGATGTGTTTCCAATACACTTAACAATCAATCAAGGAGGTTTCACTAGTAGAAATAGGATATGATCAATCACTATTTAAACCAATTAGTCCTTTCATTTCTCTAACTTGACTATTTTTAGGATAAACGATCGTTCATCGAGTAATCAACTTTTCACCTCCGTACTTTCGTAATCAAAGATGTCTTAACCACTTTCGCAATCTTAAGATGTTGATAACAAGATTAACATTTGATAGATTGAAAAGATATGTTTCCAATTCACTCAACAATCAATCAAGAAGGTTTCATTAGTAAAAATAGGATATGATCAATCTCTATTTAAACCAATTAGTCCTAAAAATAGTTTAAATCAATCAAATACTCAATATATAACCTAATAGAAATCCCCTTCCCTAGGAAGAAAGATTAGCTACTCATTGGTTTATAGAAACTAAAATTATAATAGAAATAATGATATATATAATATATATATAGAAACTTTTAATTACTAGAACTTAATGACAATAGATAAAACTTACTTGAATATGATGAATCAAAGTGCAAGAAACAAACTTCAAAATATAACTTCAAACTTGTTTAAAGGTTACAAGCTTACAAAATTTGAAAGTAAAACACTAAGTAAAATACTAAGTGCTTATTGATCAAGCACTTTTCAATTACAAACTAAATGAAAGAAAAACTTCAAACCAAAAATAAAATACAAACTAAAATTGAAAATTCTAAGGAAAATATATTGCTAAAGGAAAGGAGTATTTCTTAGCAAGAAGTTGAGGATTTCTTGGTAAGAATGTGTGTTGGGATTTTTGCAATGGATGAACATGTCCTTTTATAGGTGATTTTCAAGAATACAATTGATTATTTAATTCAAAATATCTATTGTAATATCATTTTTAATTCTTTGTTCACACTTCACCCATGTCTTTGAATTTTCAGATTTTTGACCAAAAAATATCTTGTGGTTGATTTCACAAGTTGGTCAAAAGTGGACTAATTTTGCATGGCATCTGCTAAACACGGCGATGAAAAGCGGCCCGGTTGCCCGTGTTGTGCGCCGTTTTGTGGTGACTCGGTCTCTTCCGAATACGCGCGAGGACACGGCGCTAAATGCCGGCCGTGTGTGAAACGGCCCAAGACACGGCCTCTTTTGCGCCGTATGTGAACGGCCGGCAGAACACGGTCCATTTTGCGCCGTTTTGTATGGTCGTTTGTCTGGAAAAATTCCGTCGTTGGATTTGATCTTGTTTTCCGTCCTTTTGATGCTTCATGTCGATGTCTCTGTAAAATAACCATTTTTAGCTCATGTTTGGACATATCTCAAAATATATATTTTTAATCACAAATCGGTACAATTATGCCGGAAAAATGAATATTTTGTATATGAATTTTAGATCAATTATGCACTAATCAAATACCCCACACTTAAATTCTTGCTAGTCCCGAGCAAGACTCTTTATTAATCACACACAAAATAAAAATTAAAATAAGACATAAAATAAAAAATAAAAATAATACACACAAATTTAAGAAAAATAATTATATATAAAGATAAAAAGAGATCAAAATGCCATTAATACACAATAACCAACTTTATACAGTAGATAGAAATGAATCAAGATTCAAAATAAATCTACTAACAATTTTGAAGTTAAAACACGGTTTTTATTTTTGTAATTCCAAAATGCAAGGTTTCCCCCCCTAAAGGTTGATTATTTCTTTCCCACTCGTGACTTCACACGACTCCCTTTAATGGTTGCTCTCGATCACTCGTTTATTTTTCGACTCAATATGAAGAAGAATTTCATCGGCGTCATCAAATATTGTGATTTTCACAAAATTGAGTGTATTGAAATTCAGCTGCTAATTAATTCAAATCTGCTCATAAACTACATCCCTTTTAGTGATAGCTTTCACACCGTTATTTGCTAACGTGTAGCTCTTTTCACTAACACAATTTCTATCTCATTATTTTTCTTTCGTAAAAGGTGATAGCTTTCACACCGTTATTTGCTAACGTGTAGCTCTTTTCACCAATTTTTACGAGACGCGACTACGCACCAACAATGGTTAGTCCTTTATTTTTCGCAAAATTTAAGACTTCCAAAATTAGGCAAATTCTTTGCTCAACACGTCTCCTTTTCGTCATTTATTTTTTTAGGTGATAGCTTTCACACCTGCGTTATTTGCTAACGTGTAGCTCTTTTCACCAATGACTCCTATTTTTTTAGGGAATAGAATTTTTGCGAAAATCATTTTTAGTTAAGCATGAAAAATCAAAAACTCCACAAATTAAGTAAATTTCGTTTTATTTTTCATCAACCAATTGATTCTTCTTTTCTCAAGGTAACGAATGACTCGATTTTATATGATAATTACAAGGCTTGGAAAGAGATTAAGGCTCAAAAAATTTTTTTGGAATATACAATTTTTTAGGTTAAAGCGATTTTAGAAGTTTGTATATAGCTAATTTATTGGTGTTATGGCGATCTAAAAATCTCAAAAATCAAAATACTATAAATATATATATAATAAAAAAAATTAAGGCAAATAACCAAATCAATCAAAACACACCAAAATTATTAAACAAACCACACCAAAATTACAACACATCAAAATACTAAAACAAACCACACCAAAATTACAACACACCAAAATACTAAAACAAACCACCCCCAAACTTGAAAATAAAACTGTCCTCAGTTTATAAAATAAAAAATAAAAATCAATGCGAAAAGCGAGAATACTCCTGTTAAGAAAGTTGATGTCCGAGCCTAACGCCTTTTAGAATGCAAGAGAATAAATATACGAGGCACACACAAAAGAAAATAAAATATACTCGTAAGTATAACATAATTTTTTAGATGCGCATCAAGAAAGTCCGAAGAGTCGCCTTACGCTGCCATCAAAGTTTTTTAAAAAAAAAAAAAGCAAAACACGAAATAAAAATTACAGCAATACATAAATCGCGAATAGATGCGCGTCAAGAGATCAAGAAGAAACTCCTTAAGCTGCCATCATTTAGCACGATTATTACACCACGGAAAGTAAAAATACAAGAGGTCCGTCATGGGTTATCAAAGGGAGAGGAATGAATCCACTTTTCGTTTTCTCACTGTAAAATCTTCTACCTGCACAATTTTAGCTAGAGTGGATCTGGTTGAGGAACAAATTCATTGAGTTTTTGATTAGTTCTTACGGTGTTGTTGCAACGACTATGATTCGTTTTGCAGCTCGGAAATAAAGCCCTTTTCGGCGAGTAGTCGATGAAAGACACTAAACCATCAAAGAAACCATTGACATTAAGCACTCTATTGGTTTTGATGAACATTTAGTAGACTCTGGTAACCACATGAAAAAGTTCCTCAAGGGTGCCAAAACCACCGGGAAGGCGATAAAGGCGCGAGAATTATTTATCATGTGAGTTATGCGATCTTGCATATTCACGAGATCTAAACTTATCTCCAATAGTTGACCGGTGATTTTACTTTCGGCCCAGAGGTTTTGGGATTACTCCCAATACTCTTACTCCTTCCATATAGGCGACGGCTCGTCCCATTAATCCTAGACTTCCTCCTCCGTAAACTACATGAATGCATTTTTCTCTAAGGTACGACCCAGTCGTGGGGCCTTCGATGAAGCATGCCTCTTTTCCGAACTAGATCCACCAAAAATGCAGTATGTAAAATTTTTTTGTGGAAGATGATGACTCCATTTTTGAAAAGAAATTTATTTAGAGAAAAAGAGAAAAGTACAAGTTTGAGGGATGAATAAAAGAAACCCGCACAAAGGTTATTTATAGAAGAAAAATGAGGAAAAATTGCTTAACAAGTTTGTGATTTCGTTTGATTGTGCTTCAACTACTCAATAGAATAATGAAAGCTTTTATCGCGTAGCACATTTTTATTCGTAAAATCTCACCACACGACAAAATAAAAGATACTTACGCGTATGTACGGTAGTTGTGATTGTGGCTCACATCTTCCTCTGATTTTACGTTCGAAAGCGGCCTAAACGCCTTCTATGAGTCGGGAGAAGCTTCCCATCCAATTTTCTTACAAATTGGCAAGCAGGTATTTTAACGTCGATTCCCAAGACGTTGTTCATATTCGGTTTGAATTTATTCCACAAACATTGAATTCCGTAATACACAAGTCCACTAGGATGCGTGTCAAGAGAAATTTCGATATTATCTAAATTCTCCTTATTGGACCATCATTAATGAACCGAATTTTATCTTCTCTGTTTGTAGATGGAATTCCTAAAGATCGACATTTTGCATTACAGTTCCATCTAGCACATTTATAGCAAACGGCTAGAATCTTTGCTCGTCGTTTCTTGGCATATGAACTTTTTCCAAGCCCTGGTAAGAATCTAGTTGGTGTTTCTGGGAATTCACCTTCTATTCTTACTTTGGCTTCGATAATGAATCTTATGTCAAAAGGTATGCTTTTATTCGTAAGCAACCTCATCCTTTCAAGCCTTGTCTTGTAAATTTTTAAAATTGCATTTTTGCTTAGAAAGGGAAATCTTTTTTCAATTTTAAACAATGTTTCATCCATGACCAAAAACAATTAAAATGAAAAACGATAAAATATCTACAAATATCAGTTGTTTGTGGGAAACTGAAAAATCCGACTTTGATAGTCACGGAGTACCGTTATCCGCCACTTGACCGGACAGAAAAATTATATTTAGCCTAAAACAATCCCCGGCAACGGCGCCAAAATTTGATCGGTCAAAAACACTTATCCTAAAAATAGGAGTTCTTGAGTCGCTCGCAAATATATACGAGGTAGAAGTAGTTTGTGGTAAGTTCTACCAAGGTCTTTTCTCTCGAGGATTGTCCAACAGGGTTTCGTATAATCTTTTGTTACAAATTGCGAGAAATAAGTACTAAGATATTAAAAAAAGATATTTTTGGGTTTTTAAAAATTAACTAAATTAAAATGCACTATATTTTAAACTAAACTATTTTTAATAAGACTATTTTATATAAGACTATTTTTATTAAGACTATTTATACTAGACTATTTATACTAGACTATTTATATTAAGACTATTTATACTAGACTATTTATATTAAGACTATTTATACTAGACTATTTATATTAAGACTATTTATACTAGACTATTTATACTAGACTATTTTTAACTAGTGAAAATGAATAGAATTAAAATGAGTTGGGAATTTATAAAATCTAGGGGAATACGGGTTCATTAAATTAGGTATTTAATTAAGTATAGGAATTGATTTATATGGATATAAAAGAAAAAATGAATATTTATCGAGTAATCAACTTTTCACCTCCGTACTTTCGTAATCAAAGATGTCTTAATCGCTGTCACTTTTTTAAGATGTTGATAACAAGATTAACACTTGATAGATTGAAAAGATGTGTTTCCAATACACTTAACAATCAATCAAGGAGGTTTCACTAGTAGAAATAGGATATGATCAATCACTATTTAAACCAATTAGTCCTTTCATTTCTCTAACTTGACTATTTTTAGGATAAACGATCGTTCATCGAGTAATCAACTTTTCACCTCCGTACTTTCGTAATCAAAGATGTCTTAACCACTTTCGCAATCTTAAGATGTTGATAACAAGATTAACATTTGATAGATTGAAAAGATATGTTTCCAATTCACTCAACAATCAATCAAGAAGGTTTCATTAGTAAAAATAGGATATGATCAATCTCTATTTAAACCAATTAGTCCTAAAAATAGTTTAAATCAATCAAATACTCAATATATAACCTAATAGAAATCCCCCTTCCCCTATGAAGAAAGATTAGCTACTCATTGGTTTATAGAAACTAAAATTATAATAGAAATAATGATATATATAATATATATATAGAAACTTTTAATTACTAGAACTTAATGACAATAGATAAAACTTACTTGAATATGATGAATCAAAGTGCAAGAAACAAACTTCAAAATATAACTTCAAACTTGTTTAAAGGTTACAAGCTTACAAAATTTGAAAGTAAAACACTAAGTAAAATACTAAGTGCTTATTGATCAAGCACTTTTCAATTACAAACTAAATGAAAGAAAAACTTCAAACCAAAAATAAAATACAAACTAAAATTGAAAATTCTAAGGAAAATATATTGCTAAAGGAAAGGAGTATTTCTTAGCAAGAAGTTGAGGATTTCTTGGTAAGAATGTGTGTTGGGATTTTTGCAATGGATGAACATGTCCTTTTATAGGTGATTTTCAAGAATACAATTGATTATTTAATTCAAAATATCTATTGTAATATCATTTTTTAATTCTTTGTTCACACTTCACCCATGTCTTTGAATTTTCAGATTTTTGACCAAAAATATCTTGTGGTTGATTTCACAAGTTGGTCAAAAGTGGACTAATTTTGCATGGCATCTGCTGAAACACGGCGATGAAAAACGGCCCGGTTGCCCGTGTTGTGCGCCGTTTGTGGTGACTCGGTCTCTTCCGAATACGCGCGAGACACGGCGCTAAATGCCGGCCGTGTGTGAAACGGCCCAAGACACGGCCTCTTTTTGCGCCGTATGTGAAACGGCCGGCGAACACGGTCCATTTTGCGCCGTTTTGTATGGTCGTTTGTCCTGGAAAAATTCCGTCGTTGGATTTGATCTTGTTTTCCGTCCTTTTTGATGCTTCATGTCGCAATCAGTAAAATAACCATTTTTAGCTCATGTTTGGACATATCTGTAAAATATATATTTTTAATCACAAATCAGTACAATTATGCCCGGAAAAATGAATATTTTGTATATGAATTTTAGATCAATTATGCACTAATCAAAGGGTGAGTCATAAAGAAACTTACTCACCGACGTTGTACTCTTTCCTTTGACCAAGGTTTCTTACTTGGCAAAATTTAATGAGGCAAACAACACATGCACAAATTTTTCAAAATATGTACAAGTCAAGGGAGATGTAGACTTGAGGGGGAGTCTTACATCCACACATTATGCTCTTTTCCTTCCAATGATTCTTTTTCCCGCAGGATTTTTATCACTTGGAAAGATTTTTAACGAGGTAACAAGATGTACGATTTTAGAGATCGATGGAATGGTCACCTTAGTAGCGCTATGATTAAATGTAACAATCATATGAGAGGAATAGATTCAAAGGACGAAGTCTAAACTTGATGTGTCTAGATGTACTCTTTTCCCTACGATCAAGACATTTTTCCCACTGGGTCTTTACTTGACGGGGTTTTAACAAGGCAACATGACATGCGCTTGTAGACTAGGCACAAGGGGGAGTGTTAAAGTAATAATACTCAATGTGTGTCTAAGTCTGTTAGCTTACGGGCTTTCCTAGTTAGGATAGGATTATGCCTGCTTGTATGTATTTCTCCCTATTTAAAGGGATGTCATCAATGGAATAATACACTGTTTTGCCCTACTTTACTGTTCAGTTATTTTCCCTTCAAATTAAGATCCGTACAAACAATAGAGATATTTTATTCTAATCCAAAACATTATTACATAATAATACAGACAACAAATGATGTATAAGTTCTTTTCATTTCACTTGGATTTAAGACTGTAAGGCTTCTTCCTCATGATTCTCTACCAAATTTTGGGCATGTTGCTCCAAGTATTCTCTGCTATTCATTTGACTAACTCGCATCGGACAACATAAGTTCCCATTTTTCAAATCTCACATGTTATAGAGACATTCAGGCCACTGTTTCCAAACACTATTAGAAAAAGAGTGATAATGACAAAAGGTACCCTGAAGTTTAACTTAATTACAAAAAAAAAAAGCTCACTTTCAAAATCACAAAAAATACCCCTGAAATCAAATTCAATGTTAAAGGGATCGACATGTAATATTCTTACAAGCTTAAATGGCGGTCTGGAATGTTTTTGCTTATGAAGAGGGTAAAGGCATAGGGTAGCCCGGTGCACGAAGCGTCCCTGCAAGGCGAGGGTCCAGGACCCCAACACAAGGGTGTATAGGGGGCAAGCCTTCCATTGCCAATTAAATTGGCAAGAGGCCGCTCATAGGACTCGAACCCGTGACCACAGGTCACACGGTAACAGCTCTTACCGCTGTGCCGAGGCTCCCCTCCGAATAGGGTAAATGCAAAAAAAAAAAAAATCAGCGGTGTTGCGATATTTCCTACACGCAAGTGCACGTCATCGTTTACAAGTAATAAAGTGATAAGTAGAGTATCGTTCCCACGAGAATTGAATCTCTAACTACCGATTTTTTTCGTATTCCAATTTTATCTGAACAATCGAATTTGGGTTTTGTGATTAATAACTAAAAGAATTACTAAAAGACTAAGCAGTAGAAAACAATATCTTGGATAAAATAAATCAAATGATGAATTAGTCTAGGGTTCTGAATCCACCTTAGTTTATCTGAATTTACTCTCGATTATCCGTACTAAATAATTTTCCCAATTTATTGAAGGCGGAGATTGCTAATATATTCTACCGCCTCTCCCGAGGTCAATAGATTTATCTAACGGCGACTAACGCACTCTATCCCTAGGTGAATTATCTCGTCGATAGGCAAGAAGCATGAAATCTCCTAAAGGCCACGTAGTTCCTATGAGTATATTCCTATCTCACAGAATAAAACGGTCCTCACCAATAGTTCCTCACCAAATCTCCTCTCCCGATTCGAAGTGAATGATTAAATCAATACAACTATTGGCCAGATAATTGCAAGCATTAAACATAATTGGGAAAACTCAATAAAAAGGTAATAAATTGGATAATATTAATCAATTCGTCAAAACAAAGGTTTCATCAAAACCCTAGATTAGGGCTTTAGCCTGACATACTAAAAACTGAAAATACAGAATAAATAAACGAAAGCATAAAATTCAAACGCAGATGAAGTTCGGATTCCTCCGTTCTTCAGCTTCCGCCTTCTGCCCTTGAATTCTTCTGCTTCCCTCTCTTCTGCCGTCTCCAAGCTTAAGCCCTCAAAGATTATTGATTCAATGATTCCCAGATAATTTAATTAGGGTCTTAAACCCTATTTATAGCTCAGCACCTCCACAAATCGCGTCCGTATTAGTCGGTCGAAAACTGGCTTCGAAACGGCCCAAAATCCGCGCAGACGTATAAAACCCGCTAAGTGTGCCGCGACTCACTAAACCTGTGCCGCGGCACATCGCAAAAAGCTGAATGCCTGGGCGTTAATAAATTCTTCTGTGCCGCGGCTCACCTGGGCTATGCCGCGGCACAGTCTGATTACTCGCCCTTCGGTGGTGTCTTCTGTCCGCGGCTCGATTCCTTGTCTTGCGGCTCATAGTCGATTTTGCGTTTTACCGTTTTGCCTCGTTTTAGCTTCCGGACTTCAATTTCCTGTCAATCATACAAAATTAAGGCATTAAAAGCTCATTTAGATGATTTCACTCACCAAAACACTACAAAATAATGATAAATAAGCGTATAAAAATACGCCTAACAAATACCCCCAAACTTAAGCCTTTGCTTGTCCTCAAGCAAAAAGAATTAAAGTCAATAAAAGAATGTCGTGAATAATCGTGCAACTCATAGCGTTCAACCTAATCAATACTATCCTGCCATTCTCTCTAAATAATACGAGTGTCATAAAAGCGAACTGCACTCAGAATAATGATTCCGCAAAGTAATCAAGTTCATTCCTAATCATTCGTTCATGAAGAAAACTCAGCTCAAAGATTAGCAAAACGTGAGTCAAATCGACCGTCAATATGAAAGGCTAACACAACCAAGCTAGTTCGTCCCGTTCCACAGTCTAAAGGCACAATTTTCACGAGTTTCATAACAATTAAACCTCGGACAGTATCCCCTTATATATATGCTCAAGAATTTGATTCGAGTTGACCACTAGGTTAGGATCTCGGGATGTTTCATCGGGATAATCCTAGGGTGGAACTTCCATTCTCATGTATTAGGAAACCGTTTGACGTAAAAGACACTCATGGGGCACATGAGTGCTTCTAGTTACTAAGTTCCCGTCTACAGCGGAGAAACAACTCGAATATATAATTTCCGCATGTCCGAATCAAGGTTGCCGTTTTACGCGAGAGTAAACAGCGGGTCACGCGAATACCCCCGGTTACTAGGCTTCCTATCATTGGCACATGTGAAATCACTAAATCACTAGTCTAATCGGGGTCGTCGTTTTACGCGAGAGTAAACAACGGGTCACGCGAATACCCCCGGTTACTAGACTTCCCTTCATAGAACACATTATCTCGACTTTAGGGAAAAACTGACCGACTCTAAACTCAATCTAAGTGCCAAAACGACTGAAGAAATAGTACGACTCTCTATCCGGAAAGTGTAGCCAAACGTATTGATGGGGATTTAAAAACAAGTATGTATCGTCTCTTATCTGCCAAGACCTCTACAATCACGAAAAATTTCGGACCTAATTGAATACTAAGCAGAACATAAATAACTGACTACAACTCGACTAGAACTCGCCCGCTTCTTCAGAGAGAAAGACAGTGTCGTAACATCAGTATCACACAAATAGAAGCACGAAAATTCACGAATAAAGAAAAACTACGACAAGCAAGGCTATC
The DNA here is from genome assembly GCA_033398695.1 of Orobanche coerulescens. NCBI lineage: Eukaryota > Viridiplantae > Streptophyta > Magnoliopsida > Lamiales > Orobanchaceae > Orobanche > Orobanche coerulescens. Next base: position 4,810,580 of record CM065810.1, read on the forward strand.
TAAAAAAAATTTTACGCAGGGTAATGAAAAGTGCAACGAAATAATGTACAGCAAGAAAATAAGGTACAACAATGGATGTAGAAACTGAAAGTAAATCCCCCCCAAACTTAGGACGTACATTGACCTCAATGGACAAACATGATATGCAATAAAAGTAAAAGGTCAAGTACTCCCCTCCAGTCTGCTCAGGAGCTGGTGCCGGCATCGTCCGGTGAGGAGGGTGGTGTGGCTGGCCGGGCGGGCGCAATAAATGGCCCGTCGGGATGCATGATGTGGGCCGTCCATGCGGCGAGATGCTCCTGATGATAAGCATCCCTCGCAGCAAGACGCCTCGCCGCTCGTCGGCTGGCCCGGCGGGCCTGCTCTCTCATCTCGGCTCTGGCGGCAGCAACAACGCTCTCCCGCTCCGCCCGTTGCTCCTCCCGCATGGCAGCCATCAAGCTCTCTCTCTCTCTCTCCTCATCTCATCTCTCTCTCCTCGTCTCCTCTTTGAGCTCCTCTCTCTCTCTCCTCAGCTCCTCTCTATGCTCTTCTCTCTGTCTCCTCAAATCCTCCCGCAGCCCATCAAACAACTCCTCCAACCTCGCTCTATCGGGCTGCGGGCCGGCATCTCCATGCGTCAACAAAAGCGGCTCGGGGGATCCCTCGTGAGCCTCCTCTAGCAAAAATCCTCGCCCCCGGGCGTGTGCCGGCGCTCCGCCCCACTGGTCGAAGTGTGATATGATGCGGTGGTCGATCGGGGCCTGTGGGGCTAGCATCGGCTCGTCGTCTGACCATGTCAGCCCGATCACGGCATAAAGCGCAGATGAGGGAGGGGTGCTTCAACCCGTCTTGGCCCCCCCTGGATACTCTGGAAGATAGATCGGACCGAATGGGGCCACATCAAACGCAGACCGAGTGATAGCAAAAGTATCCGGCGCGGAGAGAAAGATTGTACGGATCCGGGAGGTGGGGTCAATGCGTGCACGAGATAAAATAAAGCCGTGCTCGCCGGCCAGAGGCGCGAGCTCTGAAGTGAAAAGTGGAAGAGCTCGTGCTCGCCGCTCCCGGTCGGTCTGGGTGCAATGGTCTCAAGCAGGGCCTCCTTAGTGAGGCTGGTCATCACTCGGGTATAGGCTGACTCGTCAACCGTCGGAAACCCAAAAAGCCTCCGAATAGCAGTCGGGGAGAAATCAACTGTAACCCCTCGGACGTCGACCTGAGTCCGAGACTCTAAAGACGGCAAAGTATGCCCTGCCCGGATGTGCTTCAGCAGAGCTCTGGCGTAAAACTCCTGGACGATCGAGATAACCGCTGGCTCGGGAGGTGCGGTAAATCTGGCCCACCCCATCTCGTCAATCATGGTGAGCAATTCCCCGTCATGAGGAGCTGGAGTAAAACCCCTCTCGGGAATAAGTGGTCGCGGCCGGATCTTTTCGTTGAATATCTTGTGAATTTCGGGGTCCGAAAATTGGTGCCCCTCCGCCTCGGCCCGACCACGAGAGGTCTCCCCTCGAGTAGGGGATGACTCGGTCCTAGCACGCTTGCTCAGCTTCTTTGTGCGCGCCATAATCAATCCTGAAAAGTGAAACACGAGGGTTTATTCACGCAAAAATAATAACAATGATCAATGCTCGGCTAAGGGTGTCCAGCCAGAAATTCCGAATTTAAGAAAATAACGCATACGCGAGAGAAGGATGAAATTGGACTTAAACATTTAACTTGGATGTAAGGATTGGGCTTGCTGTAAATTCAAAACGTATACGTTGCACGAAAATTCAAAACGATTGCTTTTTCAAAGAAAACTTTTCATTTGGGCAATTTATCAGACACCTTGAGGGCGCACGTTTACTTGAAGAATAAACATAGTTATAGCTCGATTCAACCCTCAAAAATCAAAACACAATTCAATCATCAGTAACTCGGCACATTCAACTCATTTACATTCCAATTTAACCAAGAAAATTCGATGAAACTACCATGTTATTCTCTAAACAATCCTAAAACTTTTAAAGGAGAATAAGCATGTTCCATTCATTCAAAGCATAAACAACTTCCAAATATAAACCATAAGCAAATAAACATTAAAGATTGAAGCGTACCTTTTGAAGATTGCAAGGAAAATCGCAGGAAAAAAAAAATTTGAAGAACACTTCGGCCGGTCGCGCTGGGGAGGGAAGGAAGAAGAAGAAGGGAGCGTACTTGATAATGCCGACCGAATGCGTGTTATATGTTACCTGGCCTTTCGGATTCCGCATAGTGTGCCGCGGCACATCTAAAGTGAGCCGCGGCACAGGGTACAGTCCCTTTTTGCTGTGTTCTTGTTTTGTCGTGTGCCGCGGCTCAAATTCCGTGTGCCGCGGCTTACTGCTCAAGTGTGCCGCGGCTCATTCATGCCGTGCCGCGGCACAGGGTACAGTTGGTTTAGCCCCCCCTGCGATTGATGTGTGCCGCGGCTCACAATACCTGTGCCGCGGCTCATACTTCAGTTTCTTCCCTGGGACTTTCCTGCACAGAATTTTGAGAAGAAGACGTTAAAAACGAGAGGCAGGAGCAAATAGAAGCACAAAAATGATGAAAAATAAGAATCACGAATACAAGAAAAATAAAGAAATGCAAAAATCTACAACTACGAACTCGGGTTGCCTCCCGAGAAGCGCTAAGTTTATAGTCTTCAGCCGGACCTATTGGACAACGTTAGTTCGCTTTTCGCAAACTCCATTTGGTTTCCGCCCCGTTCATCGAATCGTTTATATTTTGGTTAAAATTATGACCATTGGTCATCAGCGGTTCGACTCTCGGTTCGGTCATCAAATGTTGTTTGCGAAGAGGTTTCGACTTGAATAACTTCCCGAAACACCAGGTTTCTCCATGACTAATTTTTCGCTTGGCTTTCGGCTCACTCTCCTCCTTCACAAAAGCACTCACGACTGCAACAGATTTTTCCTCATGCTCGAGGAACGCCACTCGTTCCACATCCTTCTTAAAACTTGGGCCATTTAACACAAAATCTGAATTTTCCCAACTACGATTATTTCGGTGCTTTCCTCTTTCGACAACATCCACACCTTCAATTTGTGATCCTTTACCAGCACTTCCGGGACATGGAAACGATTTGAATACTTGAAAGGTAACTTGCTCGTCTTGGACCCTCAGAGTTAACTCCCCCTTTTCCACGTCTATAAGGGTTCGGCCCGTCGCTAGAAATGGTCGTCCCAAGATGATTGGAATATTTTCATCTTCCTCCATGTCTAGTACGATGAAATCGGCCGGAAAGATGAACTTATCAACTTTAACTAAAACATCCTCGATTACTCCCCTCGGATACTTTATCGATCGATCCGCCAATTGTAAGGAGACTGTGGTTGGCTTGGCTTCCCCAATATTCAGCTTTTTGAAAATCGATAGAGGCATGAGGTTGATACTCGCACCAAGATCGCATAGTGCCTTATTAAATGAAAGATTCCCCATGGTGCACGGTATGTTGAAGCTTCCCGGATCTTTCAATTTAGGTGGGAGCTTCTTTTGAAGAATTGCACTGCATTCCTCTGTCAAGGCAACCGTTTCAAACTCCTCAAGCTTTCTCTTCTTCGATAATATCTCTTTCATGAACTTGACATAACTCGGCATCTGCTCCAATGCGTCGGCGAACGGAATATTTATGTGAAGCTTTTTGAACACATCAAGGAACTTAGAAAATTGTTTGTCCGCCCTTCTTTGCTGCAGTCTCTGCGGAAACGGAACGGCGGGGACACATGTCTTCGAGTTATCCGGCTCCAAATCTTTTGACTCCTCTGGCTTTAAATCCTTCGACTCCTCAATTTCCTTCTTCTCTTTACCCCGCTCGGGCTGATCCAGCACCTCTCTCCCGCTTCTCAAGCTAATTGCATTTAGACTCTCCCTAGGATTTGTCTCTGTTGTACTCGGCAATGCTCCCTCGGACATTTGTCAACACATTAGCAATTTGGCCCACTTGGACCTCCAAGTTCGAATGGAAGCGAATGATTTTGTAATGTAGCTTAAATCGAGTCATAAATTGACTCGTATTTGCCGCTAATTTTGCAAGTGCTTCCTCGAGAGACACTTTGGGAGGCGGGAGAAATTGCTTGTTGATTACAGGCGAGCAGGAGGTGGTGTGAGTTTTGTCCGTTTCTCCATGAAAAGTTAGGATGATTTCGTCACCCCGGATTATAAGTATTGGAGTACGGGTTATTCGGCCGATTCCCATTTCCTACGAATTGAGCCTGCTCCATCTGATTTTGCTCGAACGGATTTCCAACTAGACATTCCGTGCTCGGGTGTGATCCGTTACACCAATTGCATGTCTCAATGGTAACGGGGGCTGGTGCGTGCGAAAATGTCTGGAGCTGTTGTGTCAAAGCGGCGACTTGAGCTGACAAGGTGGAAATCGGATCATTGCTCGAAACTTCCATTACTCTATTCGGTGTCAATCTTTCTGATGGCCATTGGTATGCGTTTTCAGCCATATCTTCCAAAAGCACGTGTGCCTCAGCCATAGATTTTCCCATGAAGGTTCCTCCAGAGGCCGCATCCACTAAAGTGCGTGTAGAAGCACTCAAACCATTATAGAATGTATGAAGCTGAAGCCAATCAGGAATGCCGTGATGAGGGCATCTTCGTAGCAATTCTTTATATCGCTCCCACGCCTCGTGGAGCGATTCCATATCGTACTGGGCAAAAGTGGTTATTTCGTTTCTCAACCTCGCCGTTTTAGCTGGTGGGAAAAATTTGGCAAGGAAGGCTTGCGCTAACCTCTCCCATGTTGTAATCGACCCCGGCGGTAAGGAATTTAACCAAAACTTTGCTTTGTCCCTCAAAGAGAAAGGGAAAAGCCTCAATCGGATGGCATCGTCGGTGACACCATTAGTTTTGAATGTATCGCATATCTCAAGGAAAGAAGAAATGTGGGCATTCGGGTCGTCCTTCGGCAGTCCACAGAATGGGCTCGCCTGCACCATCTGAATAATGGCGGGCTTGATCTCAAAATTATTAGCTTGAATAGTGGGACGCCGAATTCCCGAAAAATTAGCGTTGACCTGCGGCATGGCATAATCTCGAAGAGCGAGTTCCGGTTGAACTTGCCGCACTTGGTTGTCTCCTCCTTGGATTTCGATATTCTCGGCCATGTTGGCCGTAAATCTGCAACTCTCTTTTCTCCTTTTTGTTCCTTCTTAGAGTGCGCTCGAGCTCGGTGTCCAAAGGTAGTAGGCCTTCGTTACCGAGTCTTCTCATGCACTGCACGAAAGGTCCTGAAAGGAAAAACAAATAAACGAAATTAGATTCACAAAAATAAAAATAAAACGTTCAAATTAAGACTGGAAATACTTAAATCGATATTAGAAAAATTTCAATCCCCGGCAACGGCGCCAAAAACTTGTTGCGATATTTCCTACACGCAAGTGCACGTCATCGTTTACAAGTAATAAAGTGATAAGTAGAGTATCGTTCCCACGAGGATTGAATCTCTAACTACCGATTTTTTTCGTATTCCAATTTTATCTGAACAATCGAATTTGGGTTTTGTGATTAATAACTAAAAGAATTACTAAAAGACTAAGCAGTAGAAAACAATATCTTGGATAAAATAAATCAAATGATGAATTAGTCTAGGGTTCTGAATCCACCTTAGTTTATCTGAATTTACTCTCGATTATCCGTACTAAATAATTTTCCCAATTTATTGAAGGCGGAGATTGCTAATATATTCTACCGCCTCTCCCGAGGTCAATAGATTTATCTAACGGCGACTAACGCACTCTATCCCTAGGTGAATTATCTCGTCGATAGGCAAGAAGCATGAAATCTCCTAAAGGCCACGTAGTTCCTATGAGTATATTCCTATCTCACAGAATAAAACGGTCCTCACCAATAGTTCCTCACCAAATCTCCTCTCCCGATTCGAAGTGAATGATTAAATCAATACAACTATTGACCAGATAATTGCAAGCATTAAACATAATTGGGAAAACTCAATAAAAAGGTAATAAATTAGATAATCTTAATCAATTCGTCAAAACAAAGGTTTCATCAAAACCCTAGATTAGGGCTTTAGCCTGACATACTAAAAACTGAAAATACAGAATAAATAAACGAAAGCATAAAATTCAAACGCAGATGAAGTTCGGATTCCTCCGTTCTTCAGCTTCCGCCTTCTGCCCTTGAATTCTTCTGCTTCCCTCTCTTCTGCTGTCTCCAAGCTTAAGCCCTCAAAGATTATTGATTCAATGATTCCCAGATAATTTAATTAGGGTCTTAAACCCTATTTATAGCTCAGCACCTCCACAAATCGCGTCCGTATTAGTCGGTCGGCCGAAAGCCAAACGGCCCAAAATCCATGTGACGTATAAAACCCGCTAAGTGTGCGCGGCTCACTAAACTCTTGCGCGGCACATCGCAAAAGTGAATGCACAGGCGTTAATAAATTCTTACGTGCCGCGGCTCACACAGAGGCTGTCTTGTGCACGCAGTCTGATTACTCGCCCTTGGTGGTGTCTTCTGTCTGCGGCTCATAGTCGATTTTGCCGTTTTAGCCGTTTGCCTCGTTTTAGCTTCCGGACTTCAATTTCCTGTCAATCATACAAAATTAAGGCATTAAAAGCTCATTTAGATGATTTCACTCACCAAAACACTACAAAATAATGATAAATAAGCGTATAAAAATACGCCTAACAAGCGGTAAGTTTTGTATTCTGAAAATTAGCTGGGTTTCTTTGTAATTAGGTCAAACCTCAAGATTACTTTTTGTAATTACTCCAGAAGAAAAAAACTTCCCAAATATCAAAATCTGGGGATGGGGGTGTTTTCGTTTTTCCCACTAACGATTAGAATGTAGGCAACTTGTTTACCTACTAATCGTGCCGTCTTTTGCAAAACCTAATTCGTTGTCCACACAAATGTCGGAATCTTCGGATTTCATTGATCTTGAAGAGGTTCTTGGCGCCATATGCTGAGCATCAGCTATCGTCACGATCCGCTCAAAAAGTTCGACAGGAGTCCCCTCGGCCGTGCATAATAATCTGGCTCTGTTCTCGTACATTACCTAAGCATTCCGTAGATTAGGTCATCAATCGTCTCTTCCAAGAAGAAACTGTCTAAATAAAAAATTATAAAATATTTCTTAAATTTAAAAAATTTCATTATACAAACTACAAAATTAAAAATTAGTGAGATACATGGTTTACGTGTTGTACCTTTATTAAAATGACTAAAATTAAAAATTAATACCTTAACCAAAGTACCGAGTATAATCTATGAGATAATTACAAATACGTCCCTCGAGGTTTAGCTAAATCCAAAAAATAATTTGAAAAAGCTACACGTCTTGCAAAGTGGAGCTAACAGAAATTGCTGACAGACAAAATAATTATACTATTACATCCTCATTTTAACAAATTATTACAAAGAGAGTCGAACAAACGGGGAATTTAGAAATTTGAAAAGTTGAGGGACGTAATTGTAAAATATTTTATAACAGCAGCAAATTCCGTTGGTGAACAAACAAATTGGGGCAAATTGCAAGTGGAATAAAACCTCAAGTGTAGTTCGTAATTTTCAAAGTTAACCAGTGTTTTTCCATAAATACTGCAAACCTGAGGGCTCGTTTTTGGTAGTTATCCATTTAATATATAACAAAAGAACATAATAAATAAGTACGAAGAGACATCAACTACGTGACAAACAGATACGCTGCAGTCCTATTGGACAACCCCCAAAGATTGGCACGCCTTCCAAAGCCCGCGTATGAAATTTCTCTGATAAAGAGGAAAAAAAACCACCAAGTATATCTAACATGTATCCAGCTCTACGTATATTAGGAAAAAGGTAAATTGCAAAAAAGTTGCCCTAAGGTTTAACCTAATTAAAAAGAAAACCCAATTGTCTTTCAAAATTACAAACACATCCCCTTAGCGGTCATGCAACACACGCAGGTTCGTATTTCCTTAAAACATAGTTATCACGATGCCAAGTCGAGCCAAGTCGCTCATGCACTGTCACGATGACAAGTCGACACGTCGTCCGACTAGTCGTGTCAAGTCGACAAGAAGTTCATATACATATTTATTAGATTTAATACATAATATAACTAAACACAACAATTTCGTAGTTTTCATCAAAAACTAATGTCTTGGAGATACGAAGACCGCAAACCGCCTCCCATAGAGTTGAGAACAAGAAGACCTAATTGTCGGGTCGTATCCGAGATGGATAAAACACATGTTTTAATATGATTTAACCCTTTTAATCTCGGATCCAGTTTTCGATTCGGATTTCGGGTAAAAAACCGTTTTTACATGTCGGTTTTCGGGTTGTCCAGCGACTATTTACAAAATCCGTATGGGCGACAAGTCGACGACTTGATAACCATGCCATAAAAAACACCGTTCGCAATAGGTGAAATTTGTGAAAATAGAGTCAAATATCAAGAGGGTTTTGTAATTTTAAGAAACAATTGGGTCTTTTTTTTTGAGATTAGACTGAAGTTAAAATGACTCACTAAATAGCCCAAAATAATCGGCAGCTCCGAGAGGTCTGTCACATAGTTCCTCAAAAGGAAAGTAAGCACATCCATCAGCACCCAATGGAATCTAAACAAGTATGATGATACTAAGGGACAAGAAAGTTCTTAACCATAACCTGAATTTAGAATTCTGTTTTTAAAACAGAACACCTTCAGAACTCTTAGCAGATACGTAGAAGTTAGGTCCATCATCTCTAAGAGAAAGGACTTAAGTTTAATGCATATGTATCAAAACATAACTACTTCATTCAAGTAACTTCATAAGTACCATCTTGTTTGGTGATCTTAGAAGGTTGGTTGACTACCCCAATAACTTATAATTGGTTTCATTTTCATCTTTGTTCCCACATTAGCACCAGCACTACCCTGAAATTGGTCAAAGTACACGGAAAAATGATCAATCCTTTGCCAAAAAACCAGAATAGTTGAAAATAATGATAACAAAAATAAGTTAAGACAAAACACTAAAGGAGAAACCAAAAAGATAATAAACAATCAATTTATGGACATCTATATTACTACAATGTTCATGTTAGATCTAAAACAAAAATCAAAATAAACAAAATAAGAGAAACGAAAATTTCATCTTCCCATATCACATGACACCATCCATGTTGCAAAGGTATCGAAAAGGGGCGCCAACCACATTCTGAAATATATTGTTAGGATTACTACAATAGCCAACACTGTTCATTCAATATTGATTATAAGACTGTCTTAGAAAAAAAACATGATTATCTTCAAAGAGTTACAAATAACAAATATTACAAATCCCTCAAAATTGTATGTAAATAAGTTAGAAAATTACAAATTAGTACACATTGTGTTTACAAAAAACTTAGCAAAATATCACCATCACTAATAGTTTGAAAATAATACAAACAACATCTAAGCCTTAATCCCAAAATTATTTGGGGTCGGCTAACATGAATCAAATTTTGAAATGATCGTTACATAAATAACATAAAAGGAAAAAAAGAGGGAAAAAGTAGAGAAAAAAGCAAAAAAAAAATGAAAAATCCTGAAAAGTAAATTAAAAAATAACATGAAATAAAAGAAAATAGGAAAAAAAAAGAAAAAAATGAAAAATCCTAAAAAACAAATTAAAAGATAACATGAAATAAAAGAAAATAGGAATAAAAAAAAGGAATCAAATTCCATCCATCATCCGTATTCTTTCCCGCCATATTTGCCTCTCTATCGCCATACTTTCTCCAATTCCAAGAAAAAACATATCATTTTCAATCATCTTTATCCAAGTTTTCTTGGGTCTTCCTCTACCTTTGACAATATTACTTGTTCTCCACTTTCTAGCCTCCTCACTGGGCATCAACAAGTCTTCTTCTCACATGACCAAACCATCATAATCGATTCTCCATCATCTTGTCTTCTATAGACGCAACTCTTACCTTCTCTCTAATCACCTCATTTCTGAGCCGATCATTTTTTGTATGACCACACATCCATCGTAGCATACGCATCTCCGCCACATTCATCTTTTGAACGGACACTGTTTACAGTCCAACGCTCGGTCAGTTGCGTGAATATGGATATTAATTGTTAATATGTGAGAGAAAAACCTTAGTTATAGACGATGTGTTAATGTAAAAAATCCTCTAATAGTTTATCACTTTCTCATGGTTCAAGTTTAACAAAGTTAAGCACTCTCCACCATCAGTATATCCTAATTTAGGCACACCTTCATTGCTTAAAGGAGATTTCTGGTATTCTCATGATATTCCGAGTGCTGGCTTACTTTGTCCATCATAGTTTATTCAAATGCAAACAACAATTCATGTAGATAAAAGCAACTTTATATGACTTGACAGCAAAAAGTGAGAAGTGCACACATTTAAAAATAACTAAGAAGAATCCATCTGTTAAATTTAATCCCTAGAAAAATTATATTAATTTTTAGTCATGTCTTTTATAAAAAACGTGTTTTTAGTCCTTTATTTTATACACGGTGCTCTCAGTCTCTAGAGAGGGATCAAAAATACCTCGTATGTATATATATGTCCACAGTGCTTTTCTACTACATTCAACTTTGTGATGTAAAGTTTGGTACCTCAAAACAGTAATTGCAAAATTGTCGGAATTTTTGGGATCCATTTTGAAGTACTGTCAATTAGGAAGAACAATTGCTAAGCAAGAGAAATAAATGTTACGATATCCCACATTGATTCCACATGAAAGTGTGGAAGGTAAATAAGTGGGAGTCAGCCCTTTACCTTTGACCATGGTTTTAGGTTAAGTTAGGGCTCCCTAACTTATATGCCTCACAATTTGGCCCGACCTTCCGGATTCAGGCGACTACGGAGAGGGGCTACCCGATGGTGGGCCCAGGGGTTGCCACCTTGGATGTGGGCCCAGAGGGGGTTGCCACCCGGAAAGTGGGCCTTCGTATGGGTTGCCACCCGGAGTGTGCCGTCTGTGAATGTCCGATTTGAAAGGGGGATGGATTGTTAGGATATCCCACATTGATTTCACATGAAAGTGTGGAAGAATATAGAAGTGGGAGTCAACCCTTTACCTTTGACCATGGTTCTAGGTTAAGTTAGGGCTCCCTTAACTTATATGCCTAACAATTGATTGATACGCTATATTTAGGCCTGAGACTTCGGTTCCAGGGAGAGAAATTTAGGAACCGGAACCAAACCACATAGTTTTTTCGCAGTTCGGTTTTGCCAAAATTGTTTGTCCGAACCGACTCAGAACCGAGCCGCATAGGAACCGAACCGAACTGGAACCGATTCTGTATGGTTCGGACGGAATATATTATATTATATTTTATTTTATTAAAAATATATTACATTATTATATTAATTATGTTTAATAAGAATATATTATATTATATTCAGACGGGTCGGTTTTCCGATTCGGTGCAGTTCGGATGGTTCCTTGCGGTTCGGATCAGTTCCTCTTTAAAACGGACAGAAACCGTGAACCGAACCGAATACTAACAGTACAAACCGAACCAAAAAAAATTTGTTGCTAGGAACCGAACCGTCGGTTCCGATGCGGTTCGGATCGGTTCCGCGGTTCCCGGTTTGAAAAGTCCCAGCCCTAGCTATATTTTATATTAGTTATTATTTTTAGGATACTATTTTATATTTATTATTGTTTTAGGGTTTTAACTTAACAACAACAACAACATTACCCCAATGCCTCAACGGCTCCCGCAAAAAGCGGGGTAAGGGGGGATCGGGTGTACGCAGCCTTTACCCCTATCTTAACACAGAGAGACTGTTTCCGAATGATCCAAAATAAAACTTGCATCGAGAATTGCATGGAATGACTAGCACTCCTTGAGAAAAAGAAGTATAACCAGTTTAGTGAGTCATTTTATTTTATTCCATTATAATCCAGAACCAAAGAATAAGGAGTCTTTGCCTCCATTGGAAACAATGGAGTTAGGGTATTAACTTAAGTTGTTGAATAAGTTTGGCCCATGGGCTTAGTTTCTTGGAGCTTAAGTTAGAGTTAGGTTATTAAGTCTATTATTATGCCCTTGTGTTTCCTAATAGATTATCTTTTCCATCATTTAACATGTTTACGGCTTTGGCTTGGCATGGAATATTTTCCATAGGATTTGGCCATTAGGCTTGGGATGGAATTTAACCCGTTGGTTCTTGTTTTCTTATTTCTTCTTGCAATTCAATATATTTCTTGTGTGTCTTCATTAGGGTTGTCAAAAAATCCGAAAAATCCGATATCCATTCGAAATATCTGTATTCGTATTCGGAAAAGCGGATATTATCTGTATCCGAAAAAAAACGAAGATTCCGGATACGGATATGGATATAGGCGCATCCATATCCGAAAATATCCGTATTCAAAATTAATTATATATATATATATTTTTAATATAATTTTAATATATAATTACAAAATATAAGCATGCTACTCCCCACAATACTTTGTCACATGTCTTTATTCTTTATTTCTCAATATAAAATACTCCCTCCGTCCCAGAGCAGTCTGCACAGCTGACTGGGCATGGAGATTAAGAAAATGCACTTTTTGAAGAGTTGACCAATTTAAAGGGAGAGTATAAAAGGTAACCCATGTGTAAGTGAAGTAAAGGAAAAAGTAAAAGTGTGTTAATTGAGTTGAAAAAGTAATGAAAATTGTGTAAATAATTGTGTATAGTGAGGGTGTTAAAAATAAATTTTTTTACTATTTATGAGTGTGCAAACTTCTGTGGGACGGACGAATAAGGCAAATGTATAAGTTATCTTTCTTATTAGTTATTTCCCTTTCCAACACAACAATCAGGTCAGCTAGCCCATGCGGTATTGGCATTAGGAATTTGGTAAGGAGAAGGAGCTCCACCAGGGTTCAAATTCCTCCTCCTGCATTTAAATTTTTGAAGATTAATAAAAAACTGACGGATACGGATAATATCCGTATCCGGATAGAATCCGTATCCGGTCCGTCCGGATATTTCCGAATCGGGATACGGATTCGGATACCTTTACTAAATGCCGGATTCGGATATGGCCATATCCGGCTCCGTATTATCCGTTTGACAGCCCTAGTCTTCATACCCACTACACGATCAACCACACGAATGGATTTAGAATATCGGTTGTAGGCGGTAGAGAAGAGCGAAGAACTGACAGCGGAAGTCGGTAATCTGTCGGCCAAGATGGACAACATCATGCCCTATTGGCCGAGGTGGCACGCAGCAGAGCAGCATATGGCGGCGGGGACCGCGGCTCTCCGGAACGGGCAGGAAGTCACGATGGCGCGGCAGGCGGCTTGCGTGGGGGGCCGCAAGGGCTTATCAGGAAGTTTCGTGGCGGGTTCGGAGCCGCAGGACGACGCACACGGTTTCAGACGCGGTGGTGGCGACCCGTCTTTCGTTCCTGGGGTTCGACGGCTCGAATCCCGAGGGGTGGCTAACTAGAGCAGAGCAGTACTTCATCTCCATAACACACCGGAGGCGAGCAAGGTGGGTGTGGCCCTCATTACCATGAAATGAGGCGCACTGAACTGGTTTCAGTGGACACAAACCCGTTTTCCACATATGACTTGGGCACAATTGAAGCAAGAGTTACTGCGGAGATATGGCGACGATACTATGGCCAATACGTTTTAGACCCGGTTGTACACTCGTCAGACAGGGATGGTGAGTGAGTACGCAGACCTGTTCATCTCACGATTGGCACTCGTCCCGGGAATTGCAGATTCTTATTGGCTCGGAATGTTTTTGCATGGGTTAAAAGATAAAATAAGGTTGAGAATTCGCTCAAAGGATGCCCAAGACTTAATTGATATTATACACTTGGCTCGTGAGACTGAATGCGAGTTGGAGTTAACCCAGTCACAACATTCTTCGCAGTCGCTGCCCCAGCCTTTACCTTCCAAGGGCGAACCTCCATGCAGCAGCGACCGTTTTTCTCCAACTACAGGATACCAACGATCAGGGGCTAGCCTGCCCTTATATAAGTCCCTGAAAATTCATGCTTCCAGAATTTTAAGCATTGTCCGGGGGCCGACTCGATCTGTCACCCTACTACTGAATCGATCGGGTCTTCAGCACTGCCTCCGTTCCGCATCTCTATTCCGATGTCACACACATAGTATGTGAACCTGCACTCAAAAGGGTTATGTTACAAGTGTCGTGACTCCTATTTGCCGCTACATGTTTGTGCAAATAAATCCCTACAGGTCTTGATCATTCCAGATGTGGAAGTCTATGACGATTCAAGAGTATCTAAATTCCCTATAATAGAGCAGTTCATGGTTAGATGAGGTTTCGTTCCCGTGTTCCTCACTTGAGTCTTGAGGACAAGGCTATTTTCAAGGGGAATGGAATTGATACGCTATTATTTTATATTAATTATTGTTTTAGGGTACTATTTTATACTCCCTCCGTCCGCCACTCATGTGCAACAATTTCCTTTTCCGTCCGTCCGCAACCTATGTGCATTGTTTATTTTTGGCAATTTTTTTTTACCACAAGTGGCCCATTACTCCACTCATAACACATCCTACCAACTAGGTCAACTGAAATATAAAAACCCGTGCCGGTCAAAACAATGCACATGGTTGATGGACGGAGAGATTATTAATTATTGTTTTAGGGTTTCAACTTAAGTTGTTGAATAAGTTTAGCCCATGTGCTTATTTTCTTGAGGCTTAAGTTAGGATTAGGTCATTAAGTCTATTTATATTGTCATTGTGTCTCCTAATTAGATTATATTTGGATCATTGAACATTGTTTACAGCTTCGGCTTGGGACGAAATATTTTCCGTAGGATTCGACCATTAGGCTTGGGACGGGATTTATCCCGTCGGTTCTTGTTTTCTTATTTTCTTCTTGAAATTCAATATATTTTTCATATTTCTTGTGTCCCCATCCCCTTTACTCTATCAACAAAATCATGCAAATTTATTACAAGTAATAATATTGAAATGAATTCAAGTTCTCTGCCTGAAAAACAGAAATTATACCTAAACCAACGGGATAAATACTTCAGTACTACTGCTAGATGAAACACTTGCCTTCTTTTGTATTTCAAACATAAACCTAATGTTATCCACTTACACAATTCTGGTGATGTACTATTTACATGATCTGGAACTGTTTCCAGTATGAGCTGCAACCATGTCATTTAACAAGATGAATGAGCAATAAAATTGCTTGAATATGATACATATTGCCTCATGTTGCATAATACAGAATAGTGTTGACTTGTGGGATGATCAAATTAATATTAACAAACTATAGAAGGAAAATGAGAATACTGTTTACTATGGATTACAATTGCACAAAACATGGCTTCGTCGCTTCAAGTTTTGGCAAAGAATGCACTAAAGCAACGAATTAAATTAATAAAGAAAAAAGAGTTCTTTCTAGAAATAATTTTGTCAATAGGTACATTCTGTCCTCTGAAAAACCATGCAATTATGCAAAAAGATGAGAAAGACACAAGACAAGGAAATAAATTTCTGAATAAAATAAAATGAGAAATTCATAAGGCAGGACCATTTATTATGAACTTGAAAAGTTGATCTATTATGAAGATTGGGGAGAAGAACACAAGAAATAGGACATTGTAAGAACCTGTTCAATTCTGTAAAATGGAACAAGATGGCTATCAGAAAATTGCTTCTCTTCAGCTGCTTTACTCCCAAGTCCCACACAGAGCTGAAAAGTGTAAGTAGGTTTTTTTTTTTCACAAACACAACTATAGTAAAATATAGAACAATGTAAAAGAGAAATGTTTAGAAATCATGTAACCCACTAAAACATAATAACTAACAAAATATCAGAACTCCTTCCTTATCCATGATTTTTGTATTCCATTTCAATTTAAAATCTATAGTTCATGGTACATAATACATATCAACACTCTCACCAGAAGATTTATTCAACCAACGAATTTACCCCATTCAAAACAATTCTCAAACAGTAACATCCGCCTCATTAAATCCATAAAATGATAAGTACGAAACAACGGGATGTTCAGAAGAATCAAAGTAGAATACCTTCTCAGTGTAGAAGCTATGTGATACCCTGATAATAGTCATACTTCGTTTCTGTTTTGTGAAACATCTTCAATAATCGTAAAATAAAAACCACCAGTCAAAACAAAGTCAGAATTGTAAAACACTTTTAAGAAAAAGGAAGATAACTCTCAAACATTAGGAGTTTCTCGTCCTTTTCCTGATTATGAGAATATAGCATGCCACCACTAATGACATTTGTTAACTTTGTGATAAACTCATGAATATTGAGAGATAATTCCAAACTGATTCAACTGAATCTTTTTCAGTTTTTGCATTTATGAATTCTTAATCTGTTACAATTGGTGTGTGTGAGATCTATTTATAAATCTCGTGGAAGCGTAACTAGCTTAACTGAATCTGTTAGAAGGTTCATGATTTTCAGGAGATAGTTACAAGAGGATATTACTATGTGTGTGGGTGTACTCTAGATATCCTAGAGACTAGCCTAGATAAGGATATCTCCACTCAATGAAGTGTAGCTGGAGCTATCCTTTAATAACATTAGACACTGATTTTGTTCTATATGTCGGATTTCTTGCCGTATCCGATGATACAATCCCCAACCTGACCAAAAACACACATATCAGTATGATGTATAAGACTGCTAAAGTCAAGCCAACACACTTCATACACAACAACAACACTTCATATCAGTATGATGTATAAGATGTATAAGACTGCTAAAGTCCAGCCAACACACTTCATACACAATAGTCTTAAATCACATTTTTTTCTTCTGTGTAAAAAAATATACAACTGGAAAATATCAAAATCACATCATATGTTATGTTACCATTAAAGTCCCAACTTTCAACGAGCATGAATTAGAGAGCACTGACGTTAGAACAGCCAAGAGACCACATGGGCATTTTGACCGATGCTCACAATTCCACAAACAAATTTGCATATTCACTCGAAAATGACAGGTAGGTAAGCAGAGTCAGAGAACGAATATTACTATGCGTGAGGGTGTACTCTAGATATCCTAGAGACTAGCCTAGATAAGGATATCTCCACTCACTGGAGTGTAGCTGGAGCTATACTTTAATAACATTAGACACTGATTTTGTTCTATATGTCGGCTTTCTTTGCCTTATCAGATGATACAATCCCCAACCTGGCCAAGAAAACACATATCATACAAAGACTGCTAAAGTCAAGCCATCACACTTCATACATAAGAGTCTTCAATCACATTTTTTTCTTGGTGTCAAAAAAGTATACAACTGGAGAATATCAAAATCACATCATATGTTCTGTTACCATTAAAGTCCCAACTTACAACGAGCATGAATTAGAGCACACTGACGTTGAACAACAGTAATCACAAGAACAGCCAAGAGAGCACATGGGCATTTTGACCAATGCTTAAAATTTCACAAACAAATTTGCATATTCATTCGAAAACGAGGTAGCAGAGTCAGAGAACTAAAAGTTTGAGCGACGCAAGTGAAAACCTCAACGAGCCAAAGCGATTAGAAGCAGAAAACATCTCAGACGCCACGGAAAAAAAATCTTACGCAGCAAAACATCACAGCCGGCCGGATCAAAGTGCAGCTTTTGTCTCTGTTTTCTGCTGCTCTCAGGCTCTCCCTTTGACACCTAGCTACCTCTTTTCTAATGAGGGGGACAAGTATATTGCTTGTCTTCCCCTTTGACACCTAACTACCCCTTTGTCTTCATCCAGTTCAAAGAAAGATATTGCTTGGAAGTATGCTTCTCAAAATGAAGGGGACAAGTATATTATATGTAAGATTTCTAATCACAAATCAAATGGGGGTATTACCCGTATTAAAGAGCACTTGGCTCAAACACAAAAAGGTGTTTCACATGGACCAAGTGTTCCTGATAATGTTAAGAAAGAAATTGGTGAATGTATTGACTTATTTGAGTTTGTTATTTTGGAATATTATAAGAATTCTAGGTTGTTTTGTTTATTTGAAATTATTTCATGGCTATTTACTTTGGTTATTTACCTATTGTTCTTACAAATGAATATTATTTTATTGTTTTACTTAAAAAATGTCATGCTCGAATTACCTAGGCTATGCGCTACGCTATTTTGCGCTATGCAATTCTGTACAAAAACACTGCGTGCCTACGCAATGCAAGTGTACACTGGTGAGTGACCGAGCAAAATCTAGTGAGACTTCTTAATTTTATGGTTCTCACCACTAGGGCATTTCCTCACCCTGTCCAAAATACCCAAAAGAAGTATACCAGTGACAAACTTAAAAACAGGATTTCAGAATTTACATCATTTGATCCATGTAGGTGTAGCTATGCATCATATATCAATATTTAATAAACAACTGTTGAAAATGACAGTGATCGAGATAACTAAAATAAAAAATAATCGGTAAGAAAATGAAAAGCAAAGTAAAAGTTGAGAGTAACTAAAATGAATGTCGTTTGTATACTGAATGGATGTCAATTGTATACATAATTGAAAATGCATACGACATAGAGTACAGAATAAGGCAGCCGCAGAGTTGTTGTCATCGTCGCAGTAGAATTTAACAAAAAAACGAGACATATATATATATCCTAGCCTCACTCGTCATTTAAATACAAGTTTACAGCCCCTTGGACACAGATATAATTTCTGTAACATCTGGTACTTGGCATTTAAATCTATGGAACAGGCACAGTGAATTGCCATGTTACTTAATATTTTTAAACTGCGCATAACATATTCTGCAAATTGAACCTCACACTTATTGCCTCTATAATTCCTAAACAAACAAGTTTTGAGCTGAGATGAAAGGCATTCAGGAACAATCTTTGGGTCCTCCCAATTGTCCTCATCATCATTCCCATTTTCTATCTCCTGTAGCAAACACTAAGTAAATTTCCACCAAAAACAAAAGTTAAGATATGTAGAGGTAGAGTTGAACAAAATAAATACGAGGACATGAATCAAATTATATGTAAAACCTCATGAATGATAAGATGTTGAAGCTTGGGACTATTTTGAAGCATTTCTAGAATCCACATCCACTTCTTAGGCCAAGGTTTACACTCTATGTCAGAGAATATCTCCATTTGAGTTAGATTGTAAAAAATGGGGACTTGGACACAGCAGGCCCATGTCTGCACGAATGACAAAACATTAGAAACCAATCAACATCATCATAATCATATTGTGGTGATTTGTTTTGTAAAATCATCAAACTCTTACTACTATTATTATTGTTATCAACTTACGAGTTTTATACTGAGACTCCGGAGTGCCCTAAGCAAGAAGAAAGGAATAGGTTCGTTATCAGAAAGCTTGGCTGTCACCAAATTGGGCAAGCATTTGATTTTGTCTGCTGTTTTCGGAACAAATACATCTACACCATTTGTATCCAATTCCTCAAGAAGGGGAAAAGATAAGAGGAAGTCGATGAGATATGTATGAGTTGGAAAATAAACACTATCCAAGTGGAGAGTTTTGAGTGGTGATATATTTTTATTTATTTGAGGAATATCTTCCATGAATGTTAACCTTTTCAATTTGAGAACAGTAAGCGTCCTACAAGTGAATATGTTGGAAACAAAAATCTTATCTTAAGTTGTAGGGTTTGAGTTCCTCTTTGTATTGCTGCAATAATAAGTCGAGTGATATCGTTGGATTCCTTGTTTTCGTCACATGTGAGGCGGAGTGTTCGTATCGGCAATGTGTTGGGACGCGATATCATGACTGAGTATACAAGACGGCAGAGATCGGCTGTTTTCATGGAAAATGGGTGGTCGTTGAAATCAAAATCGAGAGTGAAGACTGAGAGCCATAATGGGATCCACCTCTTTGAGAGGATGCTTGTGGCGACGGCCTCTTTTGTTCGGAGAAAAGAGAGAATGTGACATAGAATTGAGTCTGGAAGGGAGCTTATACGGCTGTCGTCTTCTTTTCTTGTTCGAATCGATGATGATGATCGCTGCGTCTTCGAGGACTTTGACATCTCGCAATTTTGTAACTTTTACTACAGAACAAGTTTGAATCGATGATGATGGATGGAGCTAGGAGGAGTTTCAGATCGCAACGCCTTCTTCTCTCTGCAAAACCTAATCCCTTTTTTGATTCTTCGAGCATATATATATATATTTGGTGTATTTTAGGTAATGATTGGTATAAGTAATTATGATTAAATGTGTGTTGGAGATTAAAAAGTAAAAAGTATTGATAATGAATGAGTGGTGGAGATTAAAAAGTAAAAAGTGATTGTTTGATTTGATTGTAAAAAGTGATATATGTAAATTTACTAAAGGGACTACTTTTTGATAGAAATGTAAACATTTGGGCGGGACGGATGGAGTATTATCTAAGGTTTCAGTGATTTATATGTTCCCTTAATTTCTTTCTTTTTCTTTTCTTATTTTTGCATACACGTGTTTTTCGGTGATAATTCGTACCTGAAAAGATTAATGTACTTGTTATCTCTCTTCTTTATTTTTGACTTAAATTTAATAACACTTAATAATAATATCAAAACATGTTAATAAAAGTAAGTCTGGTAATTTAATTATTATTATTTAATTATATCACTACCACTGTGCCATTATGGCATGGCTAATCTCTAGTATATAATATAAATGATAGTGTTGTTTTTTGGTGGTAGTCCACACCGGAAAAGACTATTGTACATCTCCCATGTTATTGCCTTCTTTTTGTGTTGAATGATAATATTAAATGTTCAACAATAATAAATTTTAAAAGGAACAATTAATTTTAAAAAAAAAAAAAATTCTGATCAATTTTTCTGGCGAAATTGGTCACCGGAGACCTCCGACGACACAGCTTTTTTACGACAGGCTTCCGGACGGCGCCGCGGTCCTCCGGCGACATGCCAATTTTTTTTTATGCCAGCTTTGATTTTTGCGGCGCCGCCCGGCCAGCGGACCTCCAACCACCGGCCAATTCTTTTTTCTTTTTACACCAGGCCGCCAACCTGCTTTTTGGCGGTCCTCCGTCGGCGGCCGGCCTTTTTTTTAAATGCTCCCGTAGGCGACCAGACCTCCGCCAGCCTGCTATCCGGTTGGCAACCGCCTGCGGCCGGTCATTTTTTTTAAAAATATGAGGCTCATCGGTCATATTGAGGTATATTGAGGTATTTAGGGCCAATCGGCACCAAGTAAGATATCCCGACTCCAAACATCATGAAAATAAGGCACAAGCTTGTGAAGCTCGCGAAAAAGGTGGAAAAAAGGGGTCCAGGTGCCCCTGACACGGGCACGAACACGGACGTGTCCGACAGCCATGGCTTGAGACACGCTCGGGTGTGCCCGGGACCTGCCGAGCACGCGTGATACGGTCGACGACAGGGTCGTGTGTCCGGCTGTTTCACTATCCATAACATTTTAGTGCGTAGTACGACACGACCGTTTCACATTTAGACACGGTCGCATCTGATGACTCACAATTGTTGATATTTTGGTTGCTTTGGGATTTTGGAGTTCTTCAACCACCTATAAATACATGTTAGAGCCTCCAAATGTGATATTCAATCATTTTTCGAGGAGAGAGTGGAGAAAAGAGTGCAAAAGTAAAGGAGAAACTTCAAGATGGAGGAGAGAATTCATCAACGAAAATCAATATGGATCAAGAGACTCCATCTAAAATCCGAGTTATAGTCTTTATTCTCATCTTTTGTATTCTATTTCTTATTGTTGAACATTCTGATTTATGTCCAAGTATTTTGTGATTATCATGTGTAGCTAATTTATTTTATTCCAGAACTAGAGATTATATTAATTGGAATGAGTTTTTGATGATTTATTGAGATTGAATGATCTTCTTGAGTTCCTTATTCAGATAGTGGGTCTAATTTCATGTTTTAACAAATAATCAATGTTTTTGCATTTTTAATGCACTCATAATTCAAGAGATGAGGGTGATATTAGTCTTCCACTATTTGACACAGTTTATGTTGGCCACTAAGTATACAAAATACAGCTTGGAAAGAGTTTAAGCAACAAGCTGTACGTTTTTCAAGTTAGAGTGCGTTGCGGAAATCTTGTAAAAGTAAGTTGCTGAGAATACAGCAACTCGGTATGCAGTGTATACTTTAAAATAATCACAGTTATTAAAACAGTAAATGTAGAAGGTAATTAACACGGTAATTAAAGTGGTTCGAGGTAAACCCCTCTACGTCCACTGGTCCTCTACACAGGAGTAAAATGTTTATTATAATCACTACGTACAGAACTAGGTGACTATAACCAAACCTATCAATGTATCGTTCACACAGATTGATACAAAGATCGTAGCTTTTAACCGTTCACACAGATTGGTTAAAACTAACACTTGACTTCGCTTTTTCACACACAGTTCCAAGGCTTCGTCTATACAATGCAGATCTGTCACACACAGTTCAGGAAAAGCAGGGTTTTCTCAGTTCACACAGGGCTGATGGTTTCTTTCAATGTAAGATCACTGGTTGAACAACAGCTTGACTTTCTTGAGCTTTGAGCTGATGATGTGTTGTTTAAGGTTGAGCACTTGTATATTTCTTCTCTCAGAATATGCAGTATACTTGAAGAAGTATGTTTGCTCAGATATATATATATATATATTCGTATCAGTGCTTGTTGTTATATCGTGTATCTTGATCTTCAAACTCTGGGATATAAATAGCATCTGAATTAGATCCGGTGAGAAAGATCCGTTGAGCAAAAGTCCGTTACAACTGGATTGTTGACTTGTATAGACCAAGATCCAGATTTTGTGTTGTTTGAAGATCTCTGTTGGTTTTAGTATTTAAATACTTTATCCTTTCAGTATTTAAATACTTCTTTTCAAACGGGACTTGACTTTAGCGAATAACATAGATTCCTTTTCAAACGGTCTTCAGTCCTATTTCGATAGGTATTGATGATCTCAATACTTTACAGCTTGAATGCTGTATCCAATTATGTTGTAGGCATATTGGAGTAGTCGCTGTATGTAATGTTGTTGTATGAAGAGACAGCTTCCATACTTGGCGCTTTTAGACTTTGGCAACGCGAAGGCTTGCTGTATAAAGACACTTTATACTATCGCTGTATTCTGGCATAGATGAGAAGTCTTCGATACAGGATCGACAAATTCGATCGTCTTCGGGACAGTTGTTTTGCTGTATGCTGGGTTGGCAGTTTTATCAAAACTTCGATACAGGATATGTTGTATCCCAACAATTTCCCCCTTTTTGATAATTTGCCAAGTCTCCTTAAATCCTTTTGATGTTTTCCAAAAAAATTCTTGATGATGCCAAAACCTTGACACCTTTTGAAACATCTTACAGGAGGGCAGTCTTCTTGGTCTTCTGTCGAATGTTCTGGCCTTCAACAATTAGTCTAATACTATGCACTGCTCGCTGGCGAGTTCAACTTTGAAAGAAAAGAGTATTACATCTTAAACTTATGATTGGCGCGCAGGCACAATCTTATAGTGTATTCTAGATACATACAACTTAATCTCTGAACTGTTCGCAGACAAGTTCTTACAGTTTTGAGTAATTTAACAAGATTTCATACTTGTTTGATTTCAGAAAATGAATTGAATATCGTAATCATACAGAAACATAGTAGATTACGAGTTGTAATCTTTCAAGACAGAAAAATGTTTTATTAATGATGAACAAAGATTACAAGTTTCGCAAAACTTCAGGATACAAGAAAAACTAAAATACAGGAAGGAACCTAACTCCTATAATCAGAATGCCTCCAAGGTCTTCTTTCAGGGTCATTTTCGGTTCCTCTCCAACAGTACTGTAGGGAATCGTTGCCTCGATCTAAATAGATTGCTCTACGTTTGCTCGATTTATCAAAGGCAAGGATCTAGTCCTCAGGGTGGGAGATCCGATCTCCTCTTCGATGCTTGGATTTCATTTGGACTTGAAGGGGTAGCTTTCCTTCTTCCAGTATTTTTGAGAATTTATCCGCAGCCTCCGCCAGTGTTTGATACTCTTTTGAAGATGGCGGACTCCCTGATGAGTTTTGCAAAGTATCTCATCAGTTCGTTCTTCCTCCATTGCTTCACTTCATCAGTTGTGGGATGGCGATTGGTTGGCAAATGGATTTCCGAGGGCCTCTGCAGTTTGTTTTGCCAAGAGATGTTGGGATCGTGGAACTCTGGACGAGAACCAGAAACCCTATATCCTTGTGCAGACATGGCCAATCGGTTTATTTCGGCAGTGATGCTGTCTTGAGCAGCTTCAAATTCTTTTTCTTGCTCCAGCCTTATTCTCCTTGCAACTTCTCTAGCTTCTTCCCCCTTTTTTGGCCTCATCAAGATAAGAGACCTTATCATATAATCGTTCCAGTATTCTCATAGCATCGTCCTGTTTGGTCTCAAAACTTGACATTTTAACAACTAGGGAGTTTAGCACTTGCGTCATATCTTTAATATTTTTGTCATGTGCTTGAAGCTGGGAACGGGATTCAATAAGAGCGGATGTTGTCTTGGCCTCAGAAACACGAAGCTTGACTTGTTCTTCCTTCAGGATCTGCTCTTGTCGCTGTTGCAATTGACTGAGTGCATGTTTGAAGACGGTGGGCAAGATGCGGAAGGCTTCTTCCACTTTTGATACTTCTTGCCTCAGACAGGTCATTTCTTCAACAGAAGATGGATGGATCTAGGAGGAGTTTCAGATCGCAACGCCTTCTTCTCTCTGCAAAACCTAATCCCCTTTTGATTCTTTTTTAGTACTCCCTCTGTCCCAGCCAAAGGTTGACAGAGGGTATATATTTGGTGTATTTTAGGTAATGATTGGTATAAGTAATGATGATTAAATGTGTGGTGGAGATTAAAAAGTAAAAAGTATTGATGATGAATGAGTGGTGGAGATTAAAAAGTAAAAAGTGATTGTTTGATTTGATTGTAAAAAGTGATATATGTAAACTTACTAAAGGGACTACTTTTTGATAGAAATGTAAACCTTTGGGCGGGACGGAGGGAGTATTATCTAAGGTTTCAGTGATTTATATGTTCCCTTAATTTCTTTCTTTTTCTTTTCTTATTTTTGCATACACACGTGTTTTTCGGTGATAATTCGTACCTGAAAAGATTAATGTACTCGTTATCTCTCTTCTTTATTTTTGACTTAAATTTAATAACACTTAATAATAATATCAAAACATGTTAACAAAAGTAAGTCTGGTAATTTAATTATTATTATTTAATTATATCACTACCACTGTGCCATTATGGCATGGCTAATCTCTAGTATATAATATAAATGATAGTGTTGTTTTTTGGTGGTAGTCCACACTGGAAAAGACTATTGTACATCTCCCATGTTATTGCCTTCTTTTTGTGTTGAATGATAATATTAAATGTTCAACAATAATAAATTTTAAAAGGAACAATTAATTTTCAAAAAAAAAAAAAATTTGATCAATTTTTCTGGCAGGGCTGCTGGTCGCCGGAGACCTCCGACGACCTGGCAGTTTTTTTTTACGACAGGCTTCCGGACGGCGCCCGGCGGTCCTCCGGCGACATGCCAATTTTTTTTTATGCCAGGCCGCCTGATTTTCGACGGGCGCCGCCCGGCCAGCGGACCTCCAACCACCGGCCAATTCTTTTTTCTTTTTACACCAGGCCGCCAACCTGCTTTTTGGCGGTCCTCCGTCGGCGGCCGGCCTTTTTTTTAAATGCTCCCGTAGGCGACCAGACCTCCGCCAGCCTGCTATCCGTTTGGCAACCGCCTGCGGCCGGTCATTTTTTTTAAAAATATGAGGCTCATCGGTCATATTGAGGTATATTGAGGTATTTAGGGCCAATCGGCACCAAGTAAGATATCCCGACTCCAAACATCATGAAAATAAGGCACAAGCTTGTGAAGCTCGCGAAAAAGGTGGAAAAAAGGGGTCCAGGTGCCCCTGACATGGGCACGAACTCGGACGTGTCCGACAGCCATGGCTTGAGACACGCTCGGGTGTGCCCGGGACCTGCCGAGCACGCGTGATACGGTCGACGACAGGGTCGTGTGTCCGGCTGTTTCACTGTCCATAACATTTTAGTGCGTAGTACGACACGGCCGTTTCACATTTAGACACGGTCGCATCTGATGACTCACAGTTGTTGATATTTTGGTTGCTTTGGGATTTTGGAGTTCTTCAACCACCTATAAATACATGTTAGAGCCTCCAGATGTGATATTCAACCATTTTTTGAGGAGAGAGTGGAGAAAAGAGTGCAAAAGTAAAGGAGAAACTTCAAGATGGAGGAGAGAATTCATCAACGAAAATCAATATGGATCAAGAGACTCCATCTAAAATCCGAGTTATAGTCTTTATTCTCATCTTTTGTATTCTATTTCTTATTGTTGAACATTCTGATTTATGTCCAAGTATTTTGTGATTATCATGTGTAGCTAATTTATTTTATTCCAGAACTAGAGATTATATTAATTGGAATGAGTTTTTGATGATTTATTGAGATTGAATGATCTTCTTGACTTCCTTATTCAGATAGTGGGTCTAATTTCATGTTTTAACAAATAATCAATGTTTTTGCATTTTTAATGCACTCATAATTCAAGAGATGAGGGTGATATTAGTCTTCCACTATTTGACACAGTTTATGTTGGCCACTAAGTATACAAAATACAGCTTGGAAAGAGTTTAAGCAACAAGCTGTACGTTTTTCAAGTTAGAGTGCGTTGTGGAAATCTTGTAGAAGTAAGTTGCTGAGAATACAGCAACTCGGTATGCAGTGTATACTTTAAAATAATCACAGTTATTAAAACAGTAAATGTAGAAGGTAATTAACACGGTAATTAAAGTGGTTCGAGGTAAACTCCTCTACGTCCACTGGTCCTCCACACAGGAGTAAAATGTTTATTATAATCACTACGTACACAACTAGGTGACTATAACCAAACCTATCAATGTATCGTTCACACAGATTGATACAAAGATCATAGCTTTTAACCGTTCACACAGATTGGTTAAAACTAACACTTGACTTCGCTTTTTCACACACAGTTCCAAAGCTTCGTCTATACAATGCAGATTTGTCACACACAGTTCAGGAAAAGCAGGGTTTTCTCAGTTCACACAGGGCTGATGGTTTCTTTCAATGTAAGATCACTGGTTGAACAACAGCTTGACTTTCTTGAGCTTTGAGCTGATGATGTGTTGTTTAAGGTTGAGCACTCGTATATTTCTTCTCTCAGAATATGCAGTATACTTGAAAAAGTATGTTTGCTCAGATATATATATATATATATATTCGTATAAGTGCTTGTTGTTATATCGTGTATCTTGATCTTCAAACTCTGGGATATAAATAGCATCTGAATTAGATCCGTTGAGAAAGATCCGTTGAGCAAAAGTCCGTTACAACTGGATTGTTGACTTGTATAGACTAAGATCCAGATTTTGCGTTATTTGAAGATCTCTGTTGGTTTTAGTATTTAAATACTTTATCCTTTCAGTATTTAAATACTTCTTTTCAAACGGGACTTGACTTTAGCGAATAACATAGATTCCTTTTCAAACGGTCTTCAGTCCTGTTTCGATAGGTATTGATGATCTCAATACTTTACAGCTTCAATGCTGTATCCAATTATGCTGTAGGCATATTGGAGTAGTCGCTGTATGGAATGTTGTTGTATGAAGAGACAGCTTCCATACTTGGCGCTTTTAGACTTTGGCAACGCGAAGGCTTGCTGTATAAAGACACTTTATACTATCGTTGTATTCTGGCATAGATGAGAAGTCTTCGATACAGGATCGACAAATTCGATCGTCTTCGGGACAGTTGTTTTGCTGTATGCTGGGTTGGCAGTTTTATCAAAACTTCGATACAGGATATGTTGTATCCCAACAATTTCCCCCTTTTTGATAATTTGCCAAGTCTCCTTAAATCCTTTTGATGTTTTCCAAAAAAATTCTTGATGATGCCAAAACCTTGACACCTTTTGAAACATCTTATAGGAGGGCAGTCTTCTTGGTCTTCTGTCGAATGTTCTGGCCTTCAACAATTAGTCTAATACTATGAACTGCTCGCAGGCGAGTTCAACTTTGAAAGAAAAGAGTATTACATCTTAAACTTATGATTGGCGCGCAGGCACAATCTTACAGTGTATTCTAGATACATACAACTTAATCTATGAACTGTTCGCAGACAAGTTCTTACAGTTTTGAGTAATTTAACAAGATTTCATACTTGTTTGATTTCAGAAAATGAATTGAATATCGTAATCATACAGAAACACAGTAGATTACGAGTTGTAATCTTTCAAGACAGAAAAATGTTTTATTAATGATGAACAAAGATTACAAGTTTCGCAAAACTTCAGGATACAAGAAAAACTAAAATACAGGAAGGAACCTAACTCCTATAATCAGAATGCCTCCAAGGTCTTCTTTTAGGGTCATTTTCGGTTCCTCTCCAACAGTGCTGTAGGGAATCGTTGCCTAGATCTAAATAGATTGCTCTACGTTTGCTCGATTTATCAAAGGCAAGGATCTAGTCCTCAGGGTGGGAGATCCGATCTCCTCTTCGATGCTTGGATTTCATTTGGACTTGAAGGGGTAACTTTCCTTCTTCCAGTATTTTTGAGAATTTATCCACAGCCTCCGCCAGTGTTTGATACTCTTTTGAAGATGGCGGACTCCCTGATGAGTTTTGCAAAGTATCTCATCAGTTCGTTCTTCCTCCATTGCTTCACTTCATCAGCTGTGGGATGGCGATTGGTTGGCAAATGGATTTCCGAGGGCCTCTGCAGTTTGTTTTGCCAAGAGATGTTGGGATCGTGGAACTCTGGACGAGAACCAGAAACCCTGTATCCTTGTGCAGACATGGCCAATCGGTTTATTTCGGCAGTGATGCTGTCTTGAGCAGCTTCAAATTCTTTTTCTTGCTCCAGCCTTATTCTCCTTGCAACTTCTCTAGCTTCTTCCCCCTTTTTTGGCCTCATCAAGATAAGAGACCTTATCATATAATCGTTCCAGGATTCTCATAGCATCGTCCTGTTTGGTCTCAAAACTTGACATTTTAACAACTAGGCAGTTTAGCACTTGCGCATATCTTTAATATTTTTGTCATGTGCTTGAAGCTGGGAACGGGATTCAATAAGAGCGGATGTTGTCTTGGCCTCAGAAACACGAAGCTTGACTTGTTCTTCCTTCAGGATCTGCTCTTGTCGCTGTTGCAATTGACTGAGTGCCTGTTTGAAGACGGTGGGCAAGATGCGGAATGCTTCTTCCACTTTTGATACTTCGTGCCTCAAACAGGTCATTTCTTCAACAGAAGATTGATGTAACCAATCGATTGATTTCTTGACAGCGTGCAGGGCATTAACAGCGTCCTGTAGAAAAACTGTTTGATAGCCAAGAGCATGTAGTTGCTATTTCCTTTCCGCGGTTCGGAGAGAGTCAGGCTGGGCAAAATCTTCAACTCCGTTCAGCTGTCTCAAGTTCTCATGGGTGCGTAACTCGAGTTGGATATCCTCAAGTGTGATACCGTCGTCGGATTCCAATACAGTTGAAGGTGCGGGAGCATCAGGTGCGGGCTCGGCAACAGGGGGTGCTGCATCCTCCTGTTCTGGAATGGGTTCTGTAGACATGGATACAGGAGGGACTGATTCCTCCTGCTGTCTCTCAGCTTCCGCCTGCTCCGGCAGGGGGACTGATTCCTCGTACGGGATGGCGCGAGTCTGGTCATCGGTGGCGACAGGCTCGGGTGCCTGTTGAGTGGCTGGTTGTTCCTCCGCGACAGGCTCGAATGCCTGTTGAGAAACTAATGGTTCCTCTGCGACAGGAGGGACTGAATCCTCACTGTCGTGAACATTTTCTCGCTGTTGGAAAAGGGACAGATGGTGACTTGATGTCCCTTCACCTTGTTGAGATTGAGTCTGGGAGAATTCTTGTTCTCGAGCTTCCTCACGACTCATTCTCAGACCTGCCTGAAAGGCGTCGTCGTCGTTGTCTGAGTCATGGTTTGATTTTGGATTGTTGTGAGGAGATTCCACGGACTGAGCTTTTCCTTTCTTTCTAGCATCGTCTTTGTGCATTAGATGGCTTGAAATTACAGCACATGTTGTCCCATTGGATCAGGACTTCAACATCTTTAGAGTCCGTCACTTCCAAAGCAAATCTTTCTTCGTTGCTCCAGTCGCTCTAATTGTACAAGGTATCGTACGGAGCAAGCCTGTAACTTTTCCATTGGACAAACTGTTCGTATGCCTGCTCAATTTGCACAGAAAGTAAGGTTTTGTTAATAATGGTGTCCGGGGAGGGGCTGCGTACAGCGCATGGGTCCGCTGTAGGCATGGGTTCCTCTACAGGTGTGGGATCCTGTATTGGAGAGGGATCCCTTTTAGGGGTTGGAATCCTGATGGGAGATGGATCCTTAACAGGTGTGGAATCCCGTATCGGAGATGTGGCTATTGGCTCCAAAGTGGCAGTCGATTCACCAAAGTCTTTTAAGTTGGCAGATGGCTGAACATCCGTCGTAGCCGCCAAAGGCTCGGGATCTACTGTATCGACAGTAGCAGCTATCTCTTCCGCAGGGGTTGCGCCCTGAGGTGTCGATATATTGGGTTGCGCCGTTGAAGGAGCATCTTCTGAGATTTTTGTAATCTCAGTAGTCTCAGCTTCTGAAAGCTTCCTTAGCTTCCTTTCGGCTTCTCACCAGCAATGGTAGTTTTGCTGGGAGATCTCTTCCTTTTCTTCGAGGTCTCCTCACTCCTGGACTTTGAAGACACATCCCTTGGATCATCCGAAAGGGGCATGGTTCGGACAAAAGGTCTACTCGCTATCAGGGGTCCTTTGTTGAAAACGGATGGCCTGATGCTTCCAAAGTATATCTGAGAGTTTATTTTCTTCGCTTTTTTGGCTTGCGGAACACCGCATTTTGTCAAAATATAATTAATAAATAAGCCAAAGGACTTCTTTTGAGAGGCGGGTTTGGATACTTCTTCTTGCAGCCTCTTGAGAATAATTTGGCACCAATTGACCTTTTCACAGGTCATTATGGTGCCCATCATCCGAAACCTCATATTAGTGCACATTTCGAACTCACCTGTTCGGTTTTCAATGATACGACAGCAAAAATCGTGTAAATAAATAAAAGGAAGACAGAAATGTTTCTTGTGGCAAGAAGTATGAACCGTTTCAACCGATGCTGAACCGGTGAATAATCCATATTATCTGGTAAGGATTTCTTGGGACCCAAAGGTCTCAAGTTCCTCCATGGACAGGCCATCAGTGGGAAGCCTGTAAAGATTCTTCAGCAATTCTTGGTCAACACGGACCTCCACTCCGCGGATGACAGCTGTGATGTCGGAGACGTTTCCTCTCTGAGCAAGAGAGAAGAAACGGACAATAGCGTTGAGGTAGAATTCCTGAACCATGTGAGCATCGAAGTGCTCAGTGGTGTGACACCCAAGGCGATAAAGGCCTTGTTGACGAATCATTGAGACGACAAACTCCATGGATTCTACGTCGTCTCCTTCAGAACGAACACGTTCAACCACTACAGATCTAGAAATGATCCATCCATCAATGATGTGTGAGGTCTTCTTCAGAGAGAGAGAGAGGAAGTCTGTGAAGATGCCATTGTTGTTTCTTGAAGATAAGTAAGTAAACATTCAAAGGAAATCCCAGTAGTATGCAATAAAACTTGTAGGTTGTATGCTCAATGACTCGTTTAATTTGCAGAAAGCGTAGAGAGTCGAAAGGGGCATTAACAGTCCTTTTATAGTGAGCGGCAGTTAAGGGTTTTCATATAGCGAACGGTCAGATTTAAGGGATGGGAACCGTTGTTTTAAAATGAACGATCGGGATGGACTGAGTGTAACGGGTACTGCTTATCCATACGATTTTGAAATGAAAGAGGGTCCCACATCTGACGTATCAATTTCCCTTAATGCCCGAATTAGCGGTGTGAAATTATAAAATAATTTTGAAACATCGCGGCTTTTGAGATACTAATGTCGAGATGTCGTGTAAAGCATTTAATGCAAATGGCGTTTTAATTAAAACAGGGCACATGGACTAAAAAACTGTTTTAAAAGAAATAATATATTAATTGATTTCCCATAGTATGTGTTGTATCCGCGAAAATACAGCGTTCCCCCTTAAAAGGTACATACGGGTTTCAATTCCATACAACAACTTTCGGATTACTGCTGTATTCATGGGTCATACTGTATTCCCCCTTAATTATTACACACGTCAGCTGTAGGATATTCCATGTCTCTTTGTTCCTACAGTGATGTATTCATGTCTCTGAGTGTACAGATAATTAACGGTGGATACTGTATTCTTGGGTCTTACAACATTCTCCCTCAGTTGTTGAGTAAAAGCATTAAAAACTTACATCGAGTCAGGCTGTAGCAATCCTAATTCATGTCGAAGCATGCGGAATCTTGCTGTGTTGAGAGGTTTGGTAAAGATGTCGGCTAACTGGATATCTGTATGATCCTTTTCGAGCCGGACATCCTTGTTCTCGACATGATTCCTAATGAAGTGATGCTTCATATGAATATGCTTAGTTCGCGAGTGCAATACAGGGTTGTGCGATATTGCAATTGCACTCGTGCTATCACACATTATCAGCATTTCTTTGGCTTCAATTCCATAGTCTGACAGCTGTTGTTGCATCCAAAGAATCTGCATACATCAACTACCAGCATCATAATATTCTGATTCAGCCGTGGAAAGCGAGTTTGCCAATTGTTTCTTGCTAAACCAAGACACAAGTCTAGGTCCAAGAAAGTGATAAGTACCACTTGTACTCTTCCTATCTAGCTTGCAACCTCCGATATCCAAGTCGCTGTAGCCAACTAAATCGAATCCGCCTTCTTTAGGATACCACAGTCCTACATCGACTGTTCCTTTGACCTATTTCAGGATTCGTCTAGCTATTGTGAAGTGTGATTCTTTAGGTGAGACTTGATATCGCGCACACACTCCCATAGCAAACTGGATATCGGGCCTGCTAGCCGTTAGGTACAGGAGTGATCCAATAAGCTTCTTGTAGAGTAATTGATCAACCGGCTTTCCGGCTTCATCAGCACTAATTTGCATGGAAGTGCTCATGGGGGTTGATGATGATTTGGAAGTATTCATTCCAAACTTGTTGAGAAGCTCCTTGCTGTATTTTTCCTGGTTGATGAATATCCCTGTAGGCAACTGCTTTACCTGCAAACCTAGGAAATAACTAAGTTCTCCCATCATACTCATTTCAAATTTACTTTGCATGAGATGAGAGAACTTTTGACACAAAGTAAGGTTAGTTGAACCAAAGATTATATCATCTACATAAATTTGAACCATCAGGAGGTCATCACCTTCCTGTATTTTGAACAAGGTCTTGTCCACAGCACCTTTCTCAAATCTATTATCGATTAGATACTGGGACAGGGTCTCATACCATGCTCTAGGGGCTTGCTTAAGTCCATATAGTGCTTTCATAAGCCTGTATACTAGGTCTTCGCCTTCTGTATTGACAAACCTTGGTGGTTGTTCAACATATACTTCTTCGGCAAGGTCTCTATTCAGGAATGTACTCTTGACGTCCATTTGAGATACAATGAAGCTCTTATGGGCGGCAAAGGATAGAAATATCCTAATGGCTTCTAGTCTGGCTATAGGGGCAAAAGTTTCATCGTAGTCTATGCCTTATTCCTGTCGGTAGCCTTGTGCCACTAGATGGTATTTATTCCTGATAATGAGTCCATTTCTATCCTTCTTATTTCTAAATACCCATTTGGTTCCAATTACGGATTGATGCGTAGGTCTGGGTACAAGATACCATACATTGTTTCTTTCAAAACCGTTAAGCTCTTCTTCCATAGATGAAATCCAATGAGAATTGTTGAGGGCTTCTATGGTAGAAACAGGTTCGGATTGGGCTAAGAATATAACAATAGTGCACATGTTAAGTCTTCTAAGTTCAGATTGAGATTTCCATTCAGGAAATGGAGATTTCTCGGACTCGGGTTCTTCTTGCGAACATAGTACATTTCCTTGTGTACTCTGTATTCTCCTACGGGTAGATACACCAGCATCAATATTTCCTATGATCAACTCCTGTGGGTGATCTTTCAACCATCTTCTGTCGGGTTCTAGTTTGGGGTCCCGTACTGTATCTTGAGTTGCTGAAGTTTCGGCTTCAGCTTGTACAGCATCGGCTTCATCTACGTCAGTTCTTACAGCTGCGGGGTTGATTTCTAGGTCAACGACAGGCTCTATAGGAGTTGGTGGATCTATAATGGAGAGTTGTTGTATGTTCTGAGTAATATCTTCTATTCCTGGAGGATCATGGTGAGGTTCGTCGAACACTACATGAACTGATTCCTCAATTGTTAGCTTCCTTTTATTAAAGATCCTGTAAGCTTTGCTGACAGAGGAATATCCTACAAATATCCCTTCATCCGACTTCTCATTGAAGGTTCTAAGTTGATCCTTCCCGTTGTTCAAAACGTAACACCTGCATCCGAATATATGAAAGTACGAAACTAATGGAGTTTTGTTGTTCCTGTTGGAATATAAAACGCAGCGGAAGCGAGTTGGTGATGGTAATTTAATAAAAGGTTTTATAAACTAACCAACGTAAAAACCGGATCTATTTAGGCTTGTCAACTAATTAACTAAACAGATTAATAAACAATTAAATAAACATATTTACGCATGGGAGTCGGTAATTTTACCTTTGACGCGAAGTGGTAGAAAATCCCTTCTTGATCGATTTATGTCCTCTTCGTGTTCCTCTCCGATCTTCTTGTATTTCTACCTCAAGATCTTCTAGAGTATATCCCGCCTACGTCCGGATGTCGTGTGGGCAACAATCTACCGGACTAAATTTGCACAGCAAGGGGATCGGCCGAATTTCCTCACAAGAAAACTCACGATTTTGTTCTCTCTATTTTTCTTGAATATTTTGAGTATTTTAGAAAAATATTGTGTTTACCAAATTATGGAATCCAAGACACAAGTCAAGATCCACAATTAAAACACACACACAAAAAATCGATTTTCTTGGGCAATAATTAATGAATAATTCGGCCACCCCTATACATGTATTTATAGGTGTTTTGGGCTACTCTAGGGACCTTAAGGAGGATATGGTAAGGACTCTTAATAGATATCTTCTTCCCATATTAGGACTCTTCCTAATATTAAGACTCTATTAATATCAACTTAGTCCACTAATAAGTTAATATTGCACTTCCTACCATAATCCCAAATTACGAAATTGGGCTCCTTTTTGAATTAATTATTTCCCGTGTTTAAGATATTCCATGTCCATTAATTAATTTAAGCTACTGACAGCTTTTAATTAATTAATGTATTATACATGAGTATACCACTCGACCTTTATTATTATATCGGAAAATTAATTCCACTGCGGGGTTTGATATAATAATCCTTTCGAGTGCCTCAAGGGACATGATCAACCCGACCGGTCGGACACGATTTCTAGCTATAATATTAATTATCATATAAATAATAATATTGCCCAAAATATCGAGCATATTGAGTCAATCATTGTGGCTCTCACTCATGATAAATCAAAGCAATAAATATTAAATATATATAATTAAATATTAATCACTAGAATTAAGAAATAATAATTATCCGAGATACGTTCTTCTTATAGTCGATCTGGAAGAATCTATCTCACCTCGATCCTGTTCAATGTATAACAAATACGCTAATATATGCTAATGGTCAAGACCAACCAATCTCAAGCATATACTACAACCTCTCATATAACGGTCTAATGTTACATAGGTTGTGAACTAAATATTACTATATAAGGAACCGATAATGTGATCTTCTGTGTGACACTACACACCACATTATCTACAATATAAAGTAAATTAGATTTGCATTTGCATAACCATAGCGTGAATAAATATGCAAAACATGTGATAAATGAATTAAATATTCTCATAGATAAAGACCAAATTAGGTAATACAAGCATAAAGTATGCTTTGACGTATACAACCCTAACAATCTCCCACTTATACTCAAAGCATGCTTTTGAAGTATACTATCTAAACTATGTCTATCTATCTCCCACTTATACTCAAAGCAATCTTGCCATACATCTCAACCCCATTCCTTCCACATGCCCTTCAAATGATTTTGAGGGCAACCCTTTCGTGAAAGGATCGGCTAGGTTGTCTTCGAGATGCTATCTTGGAGACAATGATCTTCCTTCTCTTCACAAAATCTCGAATGATATGATATTTGCGCTTGATATGTTTGCTTGCTTTGTGGGCTCGTGGTTCCTTGAATTTGCTACGGCAGGTATTATCACAATACGGTGTAATACTCTGGGCAAATTAGGAATCACCCCAAATCCTTTAGGAAGTACTTGAGCCATACCGCCTCTTTAGCCGCCTCTGAAATTTGCTACATATTCGGCTTCCATGGTAGAGTCCGCTATGCATTTCGCTTCACACTCCTCCAACTTATGGCTCCACCTCCCAAAGTGAAAACATATCCAGGAAGTTGATTTCGACTTTTCTTTGTCCGCACTGAAATCCGAGTCGGTGTAACCCAAAGGACAAAGCGTATCGATTGATATACAAGCATATGCTCCCTAGTCCTTCTCAGTACTTGAGTATATGCTTGACGGCAATCCAATGTCCCGATCTGGGTTCGTGATATCTCGCCACCATGCCTACGGCTTGACGGATATCGGGCCTAGTGCAAGCATAGCATACATGAAGCTTCCCACCGCCGAAGCATAAGGGACCCGACTTCATGTCATCTATCTCCTTCGTGTCTTAGGACACATAGCCTTAGATAGTTGAATTCCATGTCCTAAGGTAAGAAACCTTTCTTGGAATTCTCCATGCTAAACCGCTTTAGCAGTATCGATATAGGATGCACGAGATAAGCACAACATCCTTTTCTTGCGATCTCGAAGATCTTAATACCAAGGATGTGTCCGACTTCTCCCAAATCCTTCATATCGAATACTCGAGATAGCCATGCCCTTACGTCTGATAATACCTTCACATTGTTTCCAATTAGAAGTATATCATCTACGTATAGTGCAAGAAACACCAGCACGTTTCCATCACACTTTTTGTATACACAAACCTCACTAGGACACTGTTCAAAACCATATGATTGAATGACCTCATCAAATCGCATGTTCCAAGACCTTGATGCTTGCTTGAGACCATAAATGGCTCTCTTAAGCTTGCACACTAAGTGCTCCTGACCTTCAGCAATGAATCCTTCAGGTTGGCGCATATAGATTTCCTTATCAAGACTCCCGTTCAAGAACGCAGTCTTGACATCCATCTGCCAAATCTCCATATCCAAATGCGCAGCTATAGCTAAGAGAATCCAGATCGATTTAAGCATGGCTCTTTGGCGAAAAGGTTTCATCGTAGTCGATGCCCTCTTTCTGAGTGTAACCTTTCGCAACAAGCCTTGCTTTGTAGGTTTCAACCTTCCCTTTCGATCCTCTCTTACGCTTGTAGACCCACTTACTTCTAATGGGTTTTACCCCATTGGGTAGTTCTACTAGCTCCCACACTTGGTTAGAATCCATAGATCCCATTTCGGATTCCATTCTTTGTTTTCGAGATTGACATCCTTGTCTTGAATCGCTGTTTGTACGTATATGGATCCGTTTCATCCTGGTCCGGGGAGTGGTCCGAAGATGCTCCCACGCCGATGAAACGTTCGGGTTGACAAACAACCCTCCCACTACGACGAGGCGTGTCCTTAGTTTGCGTATCCACAATAGTGTCAATACGTGGTACACTAGGTGTTTGCACAATTGGTATTGTCGGAATCTCGCCCCTAAGTTCTTCTAGAATGACCTCACTCCTAGGCTTGTGACTTATCACATAATCCTCCTCTAAGAACCGGGCATTGGTGCTAACAATGAGCTTAGGGTCTTTAGGACGGTAGAAGAAGCCACCCTTCGTTCGCTTAGGATATCCGACATACACTCGTATTTACATGCGAGATGCCAACTTATCGGCTTCCTTATTCAGCACGTGTCTTCAGAGAACCCCAAATCCGAACATGTCTAGACGGCTTGCGCCCATTCCACGATTACGTGGGTGTTTTTGGAACCGATTTGAAGGCACCAAGTTTAGAATGTACGCCATTGTTTCCAAGGCGTATCCCCAAAACGAAATAGGCAAATCGAATAACTCATCATTGACCTAACCATCTCTAATAAAGTACGATTCCTTCGTTCAAGAACACCATTTTGTTGTGGTGTACGGTATTTGTGAGTCGAAGTAATCCCCTCATGTGCCGGGAAATCCAAAACTCTCCACTAAGGTATTCGCCACCACGATCGGATCGTAGTGACTTGATACTCTGCCCATGGCGCTTCTCCGTTTGACCTTGAATTCTTTGAACTTATCAAAAGATTCGGACTTACGTCGCATCAAATAGATGTATCCATATCTCGAATAATCATCTATAAACGTGATGAAGTATTCGAAACCACCCTTAGCCTGGATGTTCATTGGACCACATACATCGGTATGAACCAATTCCAACACCTTTTGTGCACGATTTCCTTTGCTTTGAAAAGCCCTTTTAGTCATTTTACCTTCCAGCAGGATTCGCAGTTGGAAATGACTCAACTTGGAGCGAATCGATGGGCCATCGCTCACCAATCTTTGAATCCTTCCAAGGTTAATATGACCCAATCGTAAATGCCACAAATATGTTGGATTTATGCTCGAAAGTTCCTTTCTTTTAATAGGATTAGTCAAAGAAATAAGCGATTTATGCAAGGGAGCTGGTGCAGCATTGATGATATAAAGTTCTTCATTATAAGTACTCCATAAATATATTCACCATTTCTTTTAATAATTGCATTATCTTCAAAAGAAAGCGAATATCCATCACGACGCAATTTAGAAAGCGAAATCAAATTCATTCTAAAATCGGGTACTAATAATACATTATTAAGAACTAAAATTTTATCATCAACTTTTAGTACACGACTCCCATTCTGTGACCTTGACTGGAATAGTCGCCCACTTATTGTAATCTCATCCGCACTAAGTACCTTGGTTACTTGGAACCCCTGAGTCATAACAAACATGATCGGTGGGCCGAATCCACTATCCACGAAGTGATGGAACAGGCGACAAACATGTTTTGACTACTAGTGCATGAGACGTACCTTTCTTAGGGCGATCACTCTTGAAATGTCCTTTCGGACCGCGATTGAAGCACTTGCCCTTCGGCTTTTGTTCGCTTCGGTTGAGGAGCCTTTGGTAGGAGCCTTGCCCTTAGCTTTGAAAGTCGTCACTTGCTTCAGCCAACTGCTTTTCTTCTTTCCCCATTTGGGTTTTGAAGAAGCGATGACGTTCGCAAGAATTTGATGATAACCTTGTTTGAAGAGACCTTCGGCAGATTGAAGCTCTGTCAGAAGTTCCGCCAATGTGTAAGTCCTACGATTCATATTGTAGTTTAGGCGGAACTGCTCAAAGCTTCTTGGTAAACTGCCCAAGATAATATCGACTTGCGATTCCGCATCGATAGTTGCCCCCAGTATGCTCAGTTCGTTCAAATGAGACATCATTTTAAGAACGTGATCCCTTACTGGGGTCCCTTCAGACATTTGGGTTGTCATCAAAACTCTCATCGCATTTTGCCTAGCCGCCCGGTTCTGATGACCAAACATCTCAGTGAGATTTTTCATCATTTCGCGGCCGAGCCCATCGTCGATGCGTCTTTGCAATACATTTGTTAATGAAGCAAAATGTAACAATGAGCCATCTCATCGGACTTTTTCCATTTCCGAATTCAGCCAACTCTTCGAGTGGCATCCGATTCACAGTTCCAAAGGACTTTCCTCGCTTAAAACAAACTTATGCCCCTCGGCGATCAAGACAATATCAAGATTTCTTTTCTAGTCGGCAAAGTTAGTGCCATCAAGTTTGTTTTCTTTGAGAATAACAACTAGTGGATTGAAAGACATCTGAGAATAAAATTAAAACACCATTCATCACATAATTCGACGCAAAATATATTGAAAAACCTTAAAACAATATATATGCAATCAACCAACACCTTGAAAAACCGCACATGCAAGCCACGATAGTGTGGACGTTTACATATACTTTTTCAAGTAGATTTTAACGTCTTTAATTTTACTATCTAGCCAAGACACATTTTGACAAGTAAAATTAATAGTTGGTTCCTCTTGGCCATGTATTTAATTAACATAGACTCCGATGGGGAGCTTATTAATTAATACACCTAAGTGAACACCATAATTTAACAAACCTTGGAATATTATTTAATGATAATAGTCCTACAGATGGAGAGGTCCTATCATAAAAAATAATGTTCACCTTTTTGTTATCAAATTTGAAGTTTAAAACCAGTGAGCCAATAATTTAGCACATCCGATGTGGAGGAAGACTCTAATGTCAACGCGCATGCTAATTATTTCACAATTTAAACCAATTATGGAGGCCAATTTGATTTTGAAAAATCAATTTTAAAATCACTTAGTTATTTTGAAAATTAAGGTTTTTAATTTTCTCGTCCTAACATGCAAGGAAACATATCACGCATACATTCCATACATGTCATACATCAAAACAATAAAAACCAATAAATAATAAAAAAATTGGATAATTAAATCCAATTATCATGGCTTTTATTCCTCGTTTTGAATAACGAGAAAATCTTCGGCTCGTTTGCTCCCACTGCTTCAAGCATCTCGCGGAAAAACGAATTGGACGACCCGAACCCATCGCTCGTCCATTGCCATTGCCCGGCCATCCGTCTTCTTGCCCGAATGACCGAAGTGCCGAGCCGCCCAGCCGCCCGAGCTGACCGAGCTGCCCGAGCCGACCGACCTGCCGGATCGACCGAAGCGCCTGTTGCCGAACCGCCGATCGGCTCCTTGTGGTCCCGGTTGGTTCGTCCGATCAGACTCCTCTTCGCTACTGGACTTCTTTTTCTTTCGTACTTTGAGTGTCCCAACTCGATTACAATTTTATTCAAAATAAAATACATCGAATTTACATCAAATTACAAGAAAAAATAAATCTATTCTAACCGTGGATTTTCTCACGGGAAAAACTTATACATGCCACAAAAAGCGGGCCAAATTACCAAAACGCGTAAATAAATAAAACATCACATAGCCATGATAATTGGATCATATTTTCTGCAAGACAAATTCTAGCAAAATATTCCAAAAATCATACTATACGAATATTTAATTGCTATCATATTAATCACCAAATTAATTAAATTGAACAGAACCTAAAGACCGCTCGATACCAATTGTTGGAATATAAAGCGCAATGAGCGAGTTGGTGATGGTAATTTAATAAAAGGTTTTATAAACTAACCAACGTAAAAACCGGATCTATTTAGGCTTGTCAACTAATTAACTAAACAGTTAATAAACAATTAAATAAACATATTTACGCATGGGAGTCGATAATTTTACCTTTGGCGAAGTGGTAGAAAATCCCTTCTTGATCGATTTATGTCCTCTTCGTGTTCCTCTCCGATCTTCTTGTATTTCTACCTCAAGATCTTCTAGAGTATATCCGCTTACGTCCGGATGTCGTGTGGGCAACAATCTCTAGGACTAAATTTGCACTGACAAGGGGATCGGCGAATTTCCTCACAAGAAAACTCACGATTTTGTTCTCTCTATTTTTCTTGAATATTTTGAGTATTTTAGAAAAATATTGTGTTTACCAAATTATGGAATCCAAGACACAAGTCAAGATCCACAATTAAAACACACACACAAAATCGATTTTCTTGGGCAATAATTAATGAATAATTCGGCCACCCCTATACATGTATTTATAGGTGTTTTGGGCTACTCTAGGGACCTTAAGGAGGATATGGTAAGGACTCTTAATAGATATCTTCTTCCCATATTAGGACTCTTCCTAATATTAAGACTCTATTAATATCAACTTAGTCCACTAATAAGTTAATATTGCACTTCCTACCATAATCCCAAATTACGAAATTGGGCTCCTTTTTGAATTAATTATTTCCCATGTTTAAGATATTCCATGTCCATTAATTAATTTAAGCTACTGACAGCTTTTAATTAATTAATGTATTATACATGAGTATACCACTCGACCTTTATTATTATATCGGAAAATTAATTCCACCTGCAGGGTTTGATATAATAATCCTTTCGAGTGCCTCAAGGGACATGATCAACCCGACTGGTCGGGATACGATTTCTAGCTATAATATTAATTATCATATAAATAATAATATTGCCCAAAATATCGAGCATATTGAGTCAATCATTGTGGCTCTCACCCATGATAAATCAAAGCAATAAATATTAAATATATATAATTAAATATTAATCACTAGAATTAAGAAATAATAATTATCCGAGATGTACGT
Source organism: Orobanche coerulescens (assembly GCA_033398695.1). Taxonomy (NCBI): domain Eukaryota; kingdom Viridiplantae; phylum Streptophyta; class Magnoliopsida; order Lamiales; family Orobanchaceae; genus Orobanche; species Orobanche coerulescens. The sequence continues at coordinate 4,852,948 of CM065810.1, forward strand.
TCTTCTTATAGTCGATGGAAGAATCTATCTCACCTCGATCCTGTTCAACGTATAACAAATACGCTAATATATGCTAATGGTCAAGACCAACCAATCTCAAGCATATACTACAACCTCTCATATAACGGTCTAATGTTACATAGGTTGTGAACTAAATATTACTATATAAGGAACCGATAATGTGATCTTCTGTGTGACACTACACACCACATTATCTACAATATAAAGTAAATTAGACTGCATTTGCATAACCATGGCGTGAATAAATATGCAAAACATGTGATAAATGAATTAAATATTCACATAGATAAAGACCGGGAAATTAGGTAATACAAGCATAAAGTATGCTTTGACGTATACAACCCTAACAGTTCCATACCTCATATGCTGTTTTGTTGTGATGTTTGTTGATGATATAATGATTTTGAGTATAGCACGCTGTATTGGTAGCTTCGCCCCAGAAACGCTGTGGCAATTTGCTTGCGGCAATTATTGTCCTTGTTGCTTCTTTCAGCGTCCTGTTCTTTCGCTCAGCAACACCATTTTGTTGAGGTGTGCGGATAGCTGAGTATTCGTGCTGTATCCCATTTTCCGAACAGTATTGCTCTATAAAGCGGTTAGTAAATTATGTACCTCTGTCGGAACGAATGGACACGATACTCAACCCTTTTTCATTCTGAAGCTTTCTCAGGTGCTCGGGCAGCTTTGATGTTGTTTCCTTCTTCTTGCTTAGGAAGATTGTCCAAGCATACCTGGAAAAGTCATCAACGATAACGAGACAGTATTTCTTACCTCCCAAACTTACCGGGTCTACAGGACCATAGAGATCCATGTGTAGCATTTCCAAAACTCTGTGAGTGGAAAGGTAGGATTTGCTCTTCAGGGTGGTCTTGATTTGCTTTCCTTTCTGATAGGGTCCACAGACGATGTCTTTTTGGAATGACACATTTGGCAATCCTCTTACCATTCCCTATCTGGAGAGCTTGTTGATCATATTGAAGTTGAAGTGAGACATCCTCTTGTGCCATAGCCAGCTTAGATCTGCAGTGCATTTGGCAACAAAACATGGAATTGAGGAGCTCATAGGCATCTAGTCAGCAATATACATGTTATCTGATCTGCTTCCTGTGAGCACAACTTCTTTGGTCAGGATGTTCTTGACTCTACAGTGATCTATGTAGAATTTCACCGAGAACTGTTTGTCACAGAATTAGCTAATGCTAAGTAGATTATACTGTAAGCCTTCAACATAAGCTACATCGGCGACTTTGAATTTTCCTACAATAAGGTTTCCTTTCCCTCTTGTTCTACCTTTAGATTTATCACCGAAGCACACTTTTGGACCACGACCTTCTACGAAGCCTGACAGCTTGCTTTGGTCTCCTGTCATGTGCCAGGAATATACACTATCGAAGTACCAGATGTCCTTTTCTAAGATGTCCTGTAGGCAAAGAAATTAAGTAGATTTAGGTCCCATTTGATTGTTGGGTCCATGGATGTTAGTGCCTTTAGGTACCCAGATTTTCCTGACAGCAATTGGTTTACTGTAGATTACGTTAGGTATGATCTTGCGGTATCTACGTGGGGCAGGTACGTAGTCGCTATAACCATGATAATTATTATGCATGTAAAATTCAGGATTATTATTGTCAATCCAGTATGAATGCCGTCTTGGAGGTGGAGCCTTTTTCTTCGGCCTTACAGCTTGCCTTTGGGTCTCCAGTTGCATTCCCAAAGTTGTTGCTGATACTGTATGGATACCTACTTTGACGAGGGATAACGAGGCTCATGTATCCAATACCTACGCGTGTTGTACTGAAAGTACTGCCGTGCGGGCCTTTGATATTTGGATACAGCCTTCTTTCTGAACGGCTGTTGGCGTTGTTGATATGCTCGGGGAGCATGCTGTTGGGTGCGCCTTACAGGTCTGAATGGCTGCTGATTCCACTGTCTGGAATATGATTGAGGAGGCGGAATGGCAGCCTTTGCTGTTCGCGGTGCAACAGGTTCTTTCACAGGACATGGGATTTCTTCCGATACAGGAATGGGTTCCACACTCCTGACGAACACAGTACTAGTTTTCCCTTTATTGGAAAATGAGATGTATCCTAAGCCACTTTTATCATGAGCACGTTGCCCAGTTCTTAGAATTTCTTCCATTCTTTTAGATGATTTCTCGAAAGATTTCAGAATGGTCTCAAGTTCGCCTTCTCGTTTTTCGAGAATTTTAATTTTGTCTTGAAGCAGAACAAAATCATTTGTCTTGCATTCACTATGAGATTTAGCCTCACTTAGTTCATGAGCAAGTTGATGATTGCTCTCCATGAGTTTTCATGATCGACTTTGCTGTTTTCGCAATCAACAGACATATTTTCATAGTTTATTTTTAGCAAGTCATTTTCTTCTTTCAGCTCTAGGTTAGAAATTTGTAGCTGTATATTTTCATTTTTCAATGTCTCATGGGCCTTTTGAATGTTCTTAAACTCATTCATCATGTTTTCAAAAGTATGAGATGCATTGGTAGGAATAACTGAGGTTGAGCTTACCTCATCATCGCTACCTTCATCTTCCGGAATATCTTTGGCCATAAAGCACATATATGCTTTATCATCGAATTCGTCATCAGACGAATCACTGTCAGTGACTACCTGAAGACATTCTTCGGACTTTGATGGTGCGGGGGAGGCTTCTGATTCTCCAATCAATGCCTTGAGCTTGTTTTTCCAAGCACGTCTTCTTTCATCCTTTTCTTGTTGCTCGACTTCCGGCAACTTTTGGACTCGAGGATGAGGATATTTATTTGCATAGTGTCCTGGTTTTCTGCAATTATAGCACATGCTAGCGTCACCAGAGGAAGTTTCGGTACTTACCTTGTGAATAGGCTTGGGCCTGTAGGGAGTCTTTCCCGACTGCTTGATGAACTTTGTGAACTTATGCATGAGGAGCGCCATTTCATCTTGTGACAGGATGTCGTCGTCGCTGTCAGCATTCTTGTGAATAGGCTTTGATGAGCTGGGCATGCTGTGTCTTTGGTTCGATACAGCGGATAGCACTGTAATCTTTGAAGGAGATTCTTCAGCTTTCTCTCTTCTGTCAATATCATACTCAAAAGCTTTGAGGTCAGAGAAGAGATCAAAAGTAGATATTTCATTAAGATTGCATGACACACGCATAGCTGTGGTCTTAATGTCCCATAGGGCAGGGAGAGATCTGAAAATTTTTAGATTCTTCTCCTTTTAGGTATAAATTTTGCCCAACGCTTCAAGTTCACCAACAATGCCAGTGAATCTGAGGTCAAGTTCCTCAAGTGTTTCAGTTGGTTTCATTTCAAAATATTCGAATTGCTGAGTCAGTTTTAAAATTTTATTTTCTTTTGAGAGCTCAGTTCCCTCACAAATTAACTTGAGTTTATCCCAGATGTCCTTGGCTGATTTACAGCTTTTACCTTCGAGAACATGCCTTTGTCAAGAGTGACAAATAACGCGTTCTTGACAACATTGTCGAGGTTGGCGTGCTTTCGATCATCAGAAGTCCATTGTTCGTGCTCTTTCTCGAGCATCTCTGCATGAGCTTGGCCTTCAATCCTTGGGGCCGGATTTACCTTCATGATCTTTATGGGGCCATCCTGTACAACAAAAATCATCTCTTCGTGCATTGCTGCAAGATGAGCCTCCATCCTAATTCTCCAATCGTCAAAATTCGTTAATAGAAAACATAGGAACTTTATTGATCATTGATGTATCCATATGAGAATATAGGAAAGAAAAAGACTGTTTTACAAAAATAAGTGATTTATCGATCTGATTCAGTAAAAAATACGACTGATTCTTTTTAGAATCAACCGCTCCGATACCAATTGTTGGCCACTGAGTATACAGAATACAGCTTGGAAAGAGTTTAAGCAACAAGCTGTACGTTTTTCAAGTTAGAGTGCGTAGCGGAAGTCTTGTAAAAGTAAGTTGTTGAGAATACATCAACTCGGTATGCAGTGTATACTTTAAAATAATCACAGTTATTAAAATAGTAAATGCAGAAGGTAATTAACACTGTAATTAAAGTGGTTCGAGGTAAACCTCTCTACGTCCACTGGTCCTCCACACAGGAGTAAAATGTTTATTATAATCACTACGTACATAACTACGTGACTATAACCAAACCTATCAATGTATCGTTCACACAGATTGATATAAAGATCATAGCTTTTAACCATTCACACATATTGGTTAAAACTAACACTTGACTTTGATTTTTCACACACAGTTCCAAAGCTTCGTCTCTACAATGAAGATCCGTCACACACAGTTCAGGAAAAGCAAGGTTTTCTCAGTCCACACAGGGCTGATGGTTTCTTTCAATGTAAGATCACTGGTTGAACAACAACTTGACTTTCTTGAGCTTTGAGCTGATGATGTGTTGTTCAAGGTTGAGCACTTGTATATTTCTTCTCTCAGGATATGCAGTATGCTTGAAGAAATATGTTTGCTCAGATATATATATTCGTATCAGTGCTTGTTGTTCTATCCCGAGTAATTCTTATCCCAAGAATTTGTTTAGCGGCCCCCAAGTCTTTCATGGCAAAAGACTTATTCAATTCTTTCTTCAAGTTTGCAATCCTTTCGGCATTCTTGCCAACGATCAACATGTCGTCCACATAGAGCAATAAGATGAAAAAATCATCATCTCCAAATTTCTTGAAAAATACGCAATGGTCTAGGGTCGTCTTCCGGTAGCCATGCTCCCCCATAACTGACTCAAACTTCTTATACCATTTCCGTGGTGCTTGCTTCAACCCGTATAAACTCTTCCGTAGTCTACATACATAGTCCTCTTTGCCTTTGACCTCAAACCCTTCCGGTTGCTTCATATAAATTTCTTTATCGAGGTCTCTATGAAGAAATGCCGTCTTGACATCCATTTGCTTAATCTCAAGGTCAAGACTCGCCGCTATACCAAGGACCAATCGGATCGATCCTATCTTCACAACTGGAGAAAAAATCTCGTCAAAATCAATGCCCTTCTTTTGACCAAATCCCTTCACTATGAGTCTAGCTTTGTATCGGGGCAATGAAGTATGCTCCTCCGACTTCACCCTATACATCCATTTGTTCCTCAAAGCTCTCTTGCCTTTCGGCAACTTCGCCAACTCGTACGTATTATTCTCATGCAAAAAACTCATCTCGTCTTGCATGGCATCCATCCACTCCTTCTTCTTCTCATCCTCCATAGCCTCCTCGAAATATTCGGGCTCTCCCTCGTCGGTGAGTAAAACATACTCATCGGCTGAATAATGAGTGGAGGGATGACGGTCCCTCGTCGACCGTCTATGTGGAACAAAAGATGGCATGTTCGTCACAGGTAGCTCGGGATGAGTTTCATCAGTGTCATCTTGTCTCAACTCATCGTTGTCACCGGCATCATGTTGTTCATTGTTTTGGCCATCATATCCACCGGGTGTCTCAACATGTCGTGGAGGAACGGAATCCAAATCAATAAGATCATAATCATGTTGCGGAGCCGACTCTCCATTCTCAACATCCTTCATCATTTGATCTTCAACAAAAACAAAATCTCTTGAACGAACAAGCCTTTTTGTCACCGGGTTATACAATCCATACCCGAAATCATCAAGCCCGTAACTAATAAAAATACATGGCTTCGTCTTGGAATCAAGCTTCAACCTCTCATCATTCGGAATGTGTACAAAATCTTTACATCCGAAAACCCGTAAGTGGCGGTATGAGATGTCTTTACCGCTCCACACTTTATACGGGACATCAAACTCCAAAGGAACACATGGCGTCAAATTAATCACATAAACCTCCGTATTCAAAGCTTCTCCCCAAAATGACTTTGGAAATCCAGCATGTGAGAGCAAACATCGAGCTCTCTCGACCAAAGTCCGATTCATTCTCTCTGCCAAGCCATTAAGTTGCGGAGTCTTCGGTGGCGTCTTTTGATGCCAGATCCCTTGCTCTGGGCAATACTCATCAAAAGGTCCGGTGTATTCTCCACCATTGTCCGTCCGAATACACTTTAGCTTTTTCCCGGTCTCTCTTTCCACCGAGGCATGAAATTGTTTAAAGACATCCAAAACTTGATCTTTGGTCTTCAAGGTGTATACCCACACCTTCCTCGAATGGTCGTCGATGAATGTGACAAAGTATCGGCATGTCCTTCTCCGGGAAGAAGGATCAGACCAGAAGCCAATATATTATGTCAGCAAAATTATTCAGGGCCCCGAGAGCCGATATGCAAAAATTGAGAAGGAAGCTCTGAAAGTGATGACAACTGCCCGAAAGTTAAGACCCTGCTTTCTATCACACAAAGTAGTGGTCAGAACCAATCTCCCGCTCAAGCAGGTCCTAGGAAATCCATACCTGTCCAGCAGAATGGTGAAGTGGACAGTCGAGCTTAGTGAATATGATGTGGAATTCGAACCATGAGCAGCCATCAAGGCGCAGGCTTTGGCGTATTTCATACAGGAAACTACGAGACCATGTCTCGAGTTAAGCGTACTGAAAGCATACATCGATGGATCGATCACTAAAGAGGGAGCAGGTGCGGCATTTATATCCAAACCCCAGAATAGCAGGAGTTGCGCTTCACCATCAAATTGGTGGATCTGGCTCGGGTGATTTTTTTGGCACTTTTGGGCTTCCGGCCCCTTATTATAGCCTACCGGAATTCCCCAAAACGGGTCCAGCATGGAAAATGTCCGATTTGGGGACCCAGAAGTGGCCTAGTCGGGGAGCGGGGAGTTGGCTTTCCAACGATGTAAAGATCACTGAGAGCCAGCGACAAACGGGCGAGATATGGCAAAAAAACAGCAAGACACTTGGTGGCTCGTACACTGGGGGTCCGAAACATCTGATTTCGTCTGCCCGAACAGGCTCGAATAGAAAAATATGTCGTACCAAAATCATAGTTCTATGAGTGGGCTTTCTAACGACATAGAGATCTCCTAAAATGGACAACAAACAAATGAGTTACAGCCCAAGAAAAGGGGCGAGTGCTCGGGTTCAAAGCCCACATTTTACCCGAAGATCGTTTTGGGCATATCTCCTTCGTTATGAGCCAGATAAGGACAATACATATGGTATTGGAATCCTTATCCCGAGTCCTACGCCTATGGGTGGATCCGGATCGGGAAATTTCTTTGGCACTTTTGGGCCTCCGCCCCCTTACTATAACTACCGGAATTCCCCAAAATGGGTCCAGCATGGAAAACATCCGATTTTATGGACCGAAAGCGGCCTAATCGGGGAGTGTCATTGACATAATTCGTAGCCCATGAGTTGTCTTTGCAACAGTATAAAGATCCCTGGGAGCCGGCACAAACAGGTGGGATATGGCAAAAAACTGCAAGACACTCGGTGGCTCGCGCATCGGGGGTCAGAAACGTCTGATTTTGGCTGTACAAAAGGGCTTGAATTGAAAATTATGTTCAACCAAAGTCGTAGACCTCTGTATAGACTTTCCAACAGCATAAAGATCTCCTAAAACGGATCACAAACGAATGAGTTACGGCCAAAAAACGGGCGAGTGCTCGGGTTCGAAGCCCACATTCTACCCGAAGACCGTTTTGGGCATATCTCCTTCGTTATGAGCCGGATCGGGACAATACATGCGGCATCGGAATCCTTATCCAGAGCCCTACGCCTACAGGTGGATCTGGCTAGGGCAATTTTTTTGGCACTTTTGAGCCTCCGGCCCCTTAGTATAGCCTACTGGAATTCCCCAAAACGGGTTTAACATGGAAAATATTCAATTTTGTGACCCAAAAGCGGCCTACTTGGGGAGAGTCCTACACAAAAGTTGTATCCCCATGAGTTGGATTTCCAACGACATAATGATCCCTGGGAGCCGGCGACAAACGGGCGAGATATGGCAAAAATATTCCAGGACACTCGATGGCTCGCGCGTCGGGGGTCAGAAACATCTGATTTCGGTTATACAAAAGGGCCTAAAGCGAAAAGTACGTTCCACAAAAGTCGTATCTCTCTATGTCAGCTTTCCAACGGCATAAATATCTCCCAAAATGGACCACAAACGAATGAATTACGGCCAAAAAATGGGCGAGTGCTCGGGTTCGAAGCCCGCATTCTATCCGAAGACCGTTTTGGGCATATCTCCTTCGTTATGAGCCAGATCGGGACAATACACATGGCATCGCAAACCTTATATAGAGCCCTATGCATATGGGTGGATCGGCTTGGGCGATTTTTTGGCACTTTTGAGCCTCCGGCCCCTTACTACCGAAATTCCCCAAAACGGGTCCAGCACGGAAAACATCCGATTTTGAGGCCCGGAAGCAGCCTACTCAGGGAGTATCCTGCACGAAAGTCGTAGACCCATGAGTTGGATTTCCAACGACATAAAGATCCCTGGGAGCCAGCGACAAACGGGCGAGATATGGAAAAAAAACTGCAAGACACTCGGTGGCTCGTTCGTCGGGGGTCAGAAACGCCTAATTTCGGCTATACGAAAAGGCATGAATCGAAAAATCCATATTGCCAAAGTCGTATATCTCTGCATAGGCTTTCCAACGGCATAAAGATCTCCCAAAACAGACCACAAACGAATGAGTTACGGCCAAAAAACGGGCGAGTGCTTGGGTTCAAAGCCCACATATTACCCGAAGACCGTTTTGGGCATATCTCCTTCGTTATGAGCCGGATAGGGACAATACATGCGGCGGCGGAATTATTATCCCGATCCCTACACTCATGGGTGGATCCGGCTCGGGCAATTTTTTGGGCACTTTTGAGCCTCCGGCCCCTTACTACCGGAATTCCCCAAAATGGGTCTAGCATGGAAAACATCCAGTTTGTGGCCCGAAAGCAGCCTACTCGGGGAGTGTCCTACATGGAATTCGTAGCCCCATTAGTTGGCTTTCCAACAACATAAAGATCCCTAGGAGCCAGCGACAAACGGGCGAGATATGAAAAAAAAACTGCAAGACACTCGGTGGCTCGCTCGTCGGGGGTCAGAAACGTCTGATTTCGGCTATATGAAAGGGCTTGAATCGAAAAATACATTTTGCCAAAGTCGTATCCCTCTGCGTTGGATTTCTGACGGCATAAAGATCTCCCAAAACGGACCACAAACGAATGAGTTACGGCCAAAAAACGGGCGAGTGCTCGGGTTCGAAACCCACATTCTACCCGAAGACCGTTTTGGGCATATCTCCTTCGTTATGAGCCGGATCGGGACAATACATGCGGCGTCAGAATCCTTATCCCGAACCCAACGCCTATGGGTAGATCCGGCTCGGGCGATTTTTTGGCACTTTTGAGCCTCCGGCCCCTTACTATAGCCTACCGGAATTCCCCAAAACGGGTCCAGCATAGAAAATATTCAATTTTGTGACCCGGAAGCGGCCTACTTGTTGGAACAATATTTTTTGATACATATTTTGATGATGCTCTTTTTAGCAAAATAATTATTATCTCGTTACACATTTATTATCGTTATTTTAAATCATATTTTGTAACACATTTGTTAAAACTGTGCACTCATAACGTACGTAACATGATTTCAATAACGTACGTAAAACTTGTTTTCTAATAATTAGGTACATTGTCCCATGTATATCCTGGATTCCGTAACAGGGTGGACATGTGCACGAACACATTTCCGGATTAGGCGTACTGTGATGTCCGTCTTGAGCCATATTGATTGGTCATTCATATTCCATGTATGGTTGGGTATGTTCGACGGTTTGCAACTGTTTTTTCATACACCCGAGGGGTATGTTCAATAGTTGGGTTGTTTCCTTGAGATCCAATATATGTGAATTGTATAATATCTTGAGAATTATTATCATGTATATCAGACCCTATGGTTTTGGGCGAAATACTTATGTTGTATTTTAGGTCGAGGCAAGTCCAAGGCACGAGAATAGCACGGTGATGGCGAAGAGTTTGAAGGATATTAGCTCGGGGGCCGTAAGTCTTCATTGGTCGGGCCCTAAGTCTTTATTGTTCGGATACTAGTTTTGGTATCGCCTGGAGGGTCCCAACACTACTACAAAATATGCTTTTTACAACATCCAATTTACATCGGTTTATAGAAAACCGATGTAAAAAATTAAAATTACATCGGTTGTATAAAAAAATGATGTTAAAATAAAAATTTCGGAATTTTTACATTGGTTATTGCATAAAACCGATGTAAAATATGTAAAGCAATGGCATATTGTGGTAAATACATGAATTCGTTGACCTCGATTATAGTTCGTGTGACTATAGGTCCGAATACTTTTCCAAGTATTTGTAAAGGCATGTGCCTTGTACATTTGACTATGTTTAGTCGATCTTATTGGATGGTCAAGACGAGTTGGTTATGGTATATTCATTATGTCTCATGGTTCAAAATGCTTAATATTGGTGCATCGCGTTGCATCCATATAATATGGCTATTATGACGTATACTTGCAAATTGAGAATTAAAATTCTTGGTTGATTTGATGCACTTTGGTGGATTTTGTCTACACTTTTGATCATGACTAGGCGCATCCTCCTTGGTATTTGTTTATGCTTTGAAAGTTCAAACGGAATAAGTGGTTTTTAAACAACCTTAGCTGTGCCGACATTCCTACTTTCTCTACAAGTCTACCAAGTTGGAGTTACTGAAAAGATCATTAGTCTATTGGGAGTATGCCCTCGAATGCCACTAAGAGGATGATTGAGTGACGACATTGTACTTGTAATTATGTAAATCACTAATATAAGGCAATGGATGTTTCTTTATTTACTGGTAGTTACTGGCATTCCTAACTCGTAAATATATATATAAAAACTAGTCCGTGTATTTGAGAGCAAAACGTTCCACTCTTTATTGGATAAGGGTGTCGGCACTGGAAAGGTTTATAGCTCAAATACTTAATCGTTCGCAAGTCGATGAAACTTGACTGGGCGTTAAGTTTATGTGAAGACTTGTATGATGTGTTCTTTGACATGGAGAGTGCCTGTCGAACACTGATGGTTAGTGGGAGCACACATTATAGGTATGCTAATTGGATTAGTATACTCGAACCGACTCACCCTCGATTCGTCACACGGATTTCACTCCGGGATAGTCAATGACGGAATCGAAAGGTTTTGATAGGTATTCGTGAACCTTCGACTTGAGGATTTAGTAGGGATGTGCTTGTGACGTCAAGATTTTCATTAGAGTAGTTCGACCCTATAAACCGAGAGGTGGGGGTCAACCTCGACATGCATCTTGACGGGCAAGTAGCAGGTCCTATTGAATACCAAGATAGAATTTTTTCTCCCGTTAGTGAGCGGGTTATATGTCCTATGCATTTATTGGCAGATGAGATCATAAGTCTTTGGCCAAAGCATTGGAGCTAGTTGTGTTGGATGCACGAGAGCTCAATGATCTCGATTTGCATTAACACATGCATAGAGTCAAGTACAGATAGGGTTTGACTGACCGTGACCCTATAACTTGATCGGGACATTTGAAAGAAGGGTTTATACGTATACTGGTATTCACGACAGAATGGTTCTTGAATGATCCCAATCATTCGTTCTCAGTTGGGGTACGGTGTAGGCCGCTAGGCTGGCTATGTGGTGCTACTACTATTTGGTTCCTCCCATTGCTGACTGAGACGAACCTACCGAGTCACGCAATAGGATTGACGACGGAATGAATCGAGCTTATTCTCTCATTATTAATATTAGATATTGGATATCTAATTTATTGGACATTGGATGTCTAATTGAAATTGGGACATTGGATATCTAAATTGATTTATTGGATAAATTGATTTACGGTTTAATGAATTAAATAAATTACTGGGTGATTAATTTAATTCATTAATATAATTATTTCTTGGAGAAATTAATTATATTATTATGTATTTGACATAATTAATTAATTGGATTAATTACTTGATATAAATACATCGGAACGGAATCGAAGTTTATCTGTTTGGACTCACGGGAGTCCGAAACGAACCAAACTCTTCAATTCCTTCTAGAGGCCGGCCCCACCTTTTTATCTCTTACCTTTAGTCTTAGTCTTGTTTTGGTGGGTGAAGACTAATCACCTTAGAGATTTGATATCTCTTAAAATAAGGTATAGTTGATTTTGTGGGATTTGGAACAAGAATATAATGAAGACTATTCCTCACTCTAGCTACATGACATTCCATCCGTGAGTTACACTTTGAGAGAGAGAAAATGGTTTTCTCATATAGTCTTCAACTTGATCTTCATCTTGTTCATTCTTTCCCTCAATTTTCTTAGAGAAATATTGAGAGAAAAATAGAGAGAAAAAGATTAAACACTTAGAGTGTAATAATCTTTATATTCAACCTCCTATAATCTTGTTCTAGCCGTATCCTTGGAGGATAACGAGATTTAGTCATTCCGTTCGTTTCTTCGGCGCGTGGCTAGTAGAGACGCGGTGCTTTCGGCGTTGGATCGTTCAAGGGATTGGAGCGGATTGGATTCGTAGAGATCAAGCAAAGCTTGGGGAATAGCTCAAGAGAAGGTTACCATTTAATCAACAGACTCCAAGGGTTAGTTTCTTACAACTCTTGCCTTCGAGAACTTCACATAGAGTTGCTCGGTCCTCAAAATGTCTAACACCACATGCAGATGATACACATGCTCCTCCTCATTCCTCGAATAGATAAGGATATCATCAATGAAGACGACAACACACTTATTCAAATACTCTATGAAAACTTTGTTCATCAACTGCATGAACACTGTCGGCACGTTGGTTAGCTCAAAGGCAATAACCACAAACTAATAATGTCCGTATCTCATCTGAAAAGCTGTTTTTGGAATATCGGACTCCTTCACCCGAAGCTGATAGTACCCCAATCTCAAGTCGATCTTCGAGAATACCGCAGCTCCCTGCAACTGATCAAACAAGTCATCAATCCTCGGCAAGGGATACTTATTCTTGATGGTCACCTTGTTTAGTTCGCGGTAGTCGATACATAGACGTAGAAAACCATCCTTATTCCGCACAAATAGGACCGGTGCACCCCAAGGCGAAGCGCTCGGTCGAATATACCCTGACTCAAGAAGCTCATTCAACTGCTTCTTCATCTCGGCCATCTCTGAAGGTTCCGTGCGGTACGACGCCTTCGAAATCGGAGCCGCACCCGGCTCTAACTCGATAGCGAACTCAACCTCACGGTCCAGTGGTAACCCCGGTAACTCATCAGGAAAGACATCAGAGAACTTACTAATGATCGGAATCGAAGAAAACTCGACCCCACTCTCCTCCGCCTTCAAATCATAACACCAATAACCAGTACACCCCTTTCGCATGAGTCTCATCGCCTTCAAGGCGTTAATCACAAACTTATGGTTTTCCCTCTTTTGTCCTGCGAAAGATTACTCGGTGCCGTCCTCGGCTAACATGGTTGTAATATCCTAGAATTTCGCTACGATTTTTTGCATTATTTTATCTGAGTTGTACTGTACAGAGTGGGACCGATGCAGAATGGACGAATAATTTTGGGAACTGTGACAGTCGTGCCAGTATGTCTATCGAGGTTATTTTAATTCTAGGATATTACATGTTTGATATGTTTTTGGATGTCGGATATACTATATGAGTATTTGTATGATTGCCGTACTTGGTCGACAGTTGTATTTGAGGATATCGTGCATCAGATGTATCGTATGAGAATGTTATCGGAACGAGCATATGTATTCAGTATGCCATATGTTCGTATCCAGTATGTCGAGACGGACAGGAACAGTTGGATTTTGGCCAAGTGTAGAAGGCCATTACGTATATAATCAAATACGTATATAAATGGACTTACGATCGGGAGACTTACCATCACGGATTGCCTGAAGATGATGTCGGAACCACGATACTAATCACAACTCTGATGCGCGCGACTTACACCGGACATGGACTTGACCCAACGGCCTAGGTTTTTCGCAAACCTAAGCTCCGATACCATATATGTAGCACCCCCAGAATACGACCGGGAATGTCACACACCGTAGACCCTTATCACAAGGATCTGCCAGGCTAAACTCCAAAAGACTACTCAATGATTGACCGACCGGGGTCAAAATTAATTACAAAGCAGACCGACAAGGTCATTAAACAATTCAGATACTAACTAAATTTACTTCTCAATGACAATAATAAACTTGAACCCAGAAAGGATTGACAACTTAATTTAATAAATGAAAACTACACCCATGCAAGGGTGAATACTCGACCGACAGAGACATACCGACCAAAATGAAACAAAAGAAAAGACTTCGACTCTGGTGTGATTAGCATCGTTGTCCTCCATCTCCTTCCGAGCCAATCCTGTGTCTGCTCCCGAGCTGCCAAAACCTGAGCGCATAACAGGCACCCACCCCCCAAAAACTCGGGGGTTAGCAAACTGGAATTTTGCTAGTGCAAGTACATAATATACAAGATATACGAATAATAACAATACAAAACTCAACATCCGCGAAGCCTTAACACAAACCATACATTCCCATAGTCAACACAGAATAGCACTCGCATACACAAGGTGAAAGATAATCACATAGTCATATTCTCTTTACGAAACATAACACCAATGAAACTTTAAACAAGCCGGGGGAGTCAAAAGATCTAGTTTGAAAATCCATTTTATAAAAGGAAAAGTATTTGATAAGATAGCTTGAAAACATTATTAATGACTCGGTCCGTCTTGGGGTTTTGAAAAATCGAATGGGAATACTTTTAGAAAGTAACTTCAAAAGCTCTCGGGTCCTCGACCCAACATGTGGAAAACAATTTGCAAGAGAACCATTACGACGTTGTTCGGGGTCCTCAACCCAATTTGTAAAACACTATCACAAGCGAATCATTACAACATCTCACGGGGTTCTCGGCCCAACCCAAATAATATCATCACGAGATCAAATCTCAACATCCCACGGGGTCCTCGACCCAATACACAGAATTATCAACACAGTACAATCCAAGGCACAGCCTCTCATTCGACAAATCCTGCTCAAAACCCCTGATTAATTAACCCTCGGAGATCTCGTCAAATATCCTTGGTTAATTAACCCTGATACCAATATTTAAAACAAGTTGAAACAAACTTTTAGAAACACGAATCGCGGTCTATATCAAGACCAACATTTTAAAGCGAGTTGGAAGAACTTTGAATTACGAAAATCATTTGGTAACGGGGTCTTAGCTATCAATCAAATATCCATTACCAATAAGCCTGCCGGGTGCCTCCCTTGCACACCTGTGTACCGGCGTTCACTCTACTATATTGGCCGCCCATTGCACATGTCACTGCGCCAGCGTTGACTCTCACAGGAGCCGCCCCTTGCTCGCGCATTAAGTAACACCGGTGTTCACCAATCATATGGAGCCGCTCATTGCAGCGTACATCAGGCTGGAGTACACGCCCCGCCCTCAGAGGCACTCGGATATGACGTCTCTCACAACAAGTATCCAAATTGTTTCAAACATCAAGCACACAGACAAACGTTACAACAATTATCACTCAGTACACCAAGTCACACAATTTATCCGCCAATCCATAACCACACAAATAAGGAATAACACGCACGTTATCAATCAAAACTCATTCACAATAAGCCTCCAGGCATAACCAACCAACGCCACACATATATCCCTATATTGCGACTCAACCGAATATATATATATATATATAACCTTACTACATTATATCTATAAGTATGGTTCATCCATCGACCCAAGTTGAGTACGTCAGCTAGTGTTAGCATTCATCACTCGGCATTCACCGACATATGTATGTATTTGTCTATATACATGTATACATACACACACACACACACATATATATATATATATATATATATATATATATATATACGCATATCTATATACATACATATATTTAACATAAATATATATATATATATATGTATAAGTATATTCGTAAAATAATTCACACACTTCGGCAACAATGATTTCACGTAGTTATAATTCATATATCAAGGTACTTGCCTTGGTAATCTCTCGCGAATACGCCGAAAATACAGTCGATTGGAAAAATCTGGAACTCCAATGAAAACAACAATCGGAAGGGCTCAACACCAGATTTTTGTAGGGAATTCGTCCCTAATATCCTATCATGAAATAAATAATAAATCACACGAGGAAAAACATCACAAAACGACCGAATCTCCCTCTGCGGCATTTTCCCGGACACCTTGAAGGCGTCAATTGAAAACTCATATAAACGACGAATCGGACATGACAAAACCGTGGAAAGATGATGAAATTTATAGAATACAACTTAATCTAAAATTATCCATCAGCAATCTAAGTTCATATGGCTCGAACGAATGAAATCTATCAAGATCTCCAAATTTCCCAAAGTTTAGATTTTAGGAAAAACTAACTTTGATTCGGTCAATTGAAGGATGTTATGGAATGATCAATCAATGATATGAACTCAGGAACATCATGGATTTGTTGTTCAACAACATGCCTCCTAGCTCTCAAAACCTCTTGCCGTGGAAAGAAAAGAAGAAAATGAAAAATGGGTTGAAACAGGGCTGCTCGGTCAAATATATAGGCAGACCGCCATAGCGTGCGCTAGCGGCAGCGCGGCAGCCTTGGTCCACCTGCAGGCTCTCGGACTGATCCTCGCCGGGTAGCGCGCTAGCTTCCGAGCAGCGTGCGCTACGTCTGCCGGTTAGCGCGCGCAACGACCGGCCGTAGCGTGCGCTACCGGCCAACCCTCCGGAGTCTAGAACCTCAGAGGCCTCACTGCCCGGCCCAGGTAGCGTGCGCTACGCCTGCCGGTTAGCGCGCGCAGCCTCCCGGCAGTAGCGTGCTATGCCGGTCCCTGCCGCGCCCGTCCGGCCAGCGCCCAGCTGTCGTGTCGGTTCCTCCCGCAACCGTCCGGCCAGCGCCCAGCTACAGTGGCCTGACGACTCGATTCCCAAAAACGCACGGAACGAACACGACGAAACGCTCGCGGACAACAACATCGATCCGAAAGGAAAATGATATACAACAAATCACCACATATGGCCATAAACACAAAATCGATTGTCGAGAAAAATAATACCAATGCTCGAAAATCGAGAAATTTCCAGTCTAAAAAGAAAATATTTTGAATTTATCAGAATAAAAATCTCAGGTATTACAGAAAACGATTGGTCTCCGCCAATACCGCAATTAAGTTTAAATCACTGTCGAGTTTTGTGGGATCTGTGACGCTGTATCTCCTCACCTAAAGCGCATGAGCCGCTCCTTGTCACATGCACGTATCACCGGCGTTCCACTCCACATCGAAAGCCGCACATTGCACGTGCCTCGCACCGGCGTTCACTTCCCGATTGGAGCCGCACATTGCACATGACCACGGCACCGGCGTTCACTCCCTGCCTCGTCGGTCTCGAAAACACCAACAATCCCCAAACCCACACATCACTACGACAGTACTCAAAAATCACACAGTTCCAAAACATCACAAACATCACGCTACTACCACACCGGTAGAGCCACATAACACACATGCCCGGTTATCACAAAACCTTGGGCTCCGATACCATATTTGTAACACCCCCAAAACCATCCGGGAGTATTACACGTCGTGGGACCCGCGCCGGAACCCACCAGGCAAAAAAAAATCAAATACAAAAATGCGCAAAAGGCCGATGACGGTAGTATTTTCCAAAACTCACAAAATCATTTGAAAACACCAACCACCGTCATAAAATAATCACGGCCAAAAACTCGGTTAAGGGAATCGGTTTTACGAAATAAAACTCAGTTGGTAAAAATACCAAAAGCCATTTGAAAGAACTCACGCAGCGGATAAAAGTACAGTCCAAAATATACAATCAACAACGATTGAAAATGAACAGTCAAAATACACGATTCTCCAATAATATTCCATAGCCAGTATCGTTCGGAATCCTCGCCTCACAACCGTTACCATCAAAATCCTCAATACCTGAAAAATAAGTCCCACAACAGGGTCAACAATAATGCTCGACAAATAACCACAAGTTCATAAACATAGATATTCACATGCCATGCATCATGAGAATAATAACCATAACGACACCCTTACCACTTGGTAATCCAACGATTCTCATCAAAATTCCATTATCACGATAATACCATAAAAATCCCAATATCACAACAATACCATATAATACCTCAATACCGAATACTTTCTCGTACATAATCCTCTATGTACGATTACCATAAAACATACCTCTATCCGGACTTCCTTCCGGAATGCATACCACATACCAAGAATATCCAAAATGACATCAACAATATCTGAATACTACAATTTTCCCAAGATTGCCCAAGTATCTCAACAATCATCAATTGTGCATTCTAATTCTTATAGAACATCACTGAACATTCGTCAATATGCAATACAACATAAAATACTTATGAAATGTAAATGGAATTACTCATCAAAACATTACAACCGAACAAATAAACACTTTCCTAAATAACAATATGACAAAACCATCACCGAACCCATCGCCATTGTCTACGAGTTCTTCAGCCCTGACGGGACTGAGTGTACAATCCTTCAACGCAGCACATCAGTTATACCTATTGATTAATCACCCTAGAACAATAATCATATCAATAATCGAACCATCTCGGTAACAAGGATCATAACATACTCAATCTAGAATTCAACCTAGTATCATGATTCATCTCATCTAAATCGACCAATATAATTACCAAGATTCGGAAATCCATCTTAGATCGGGTTAAACGAATCAACATCCTTATAACATGAAGAATCTTAACTAACATCTGAAACTCTTATCAAAATTCCATTGAATCTCATATAACATCATAACATTATTGCCCAACATGCTCCTCATATGTAATCATCCAAGAAAAATGAACCACCATCAAAGGGATACAAAAATTACTTGGATTGGATGAGCCAAGAATAAGAACACTTGAACTCCATTCCAAGAATCATGAATAACTTGAAGAACAAGGCTTGAATTCATGTTCTCCGTCTTAATCTTGTTAAAGATCATCATTATACAGTGTTTGGGAACCTCAAATTCATCTCAAGACTCTCTCTCTCTCTCGACTGAAGGAAGGAGAATGGACAAAATGCCTCTCAGCACCCGTCTGTCCCCTTTTATAATATACATTATTAGCATGCGCTAATATCTCATGTTTAGCGTGCGCTAACTGACTTTATTAGCGTGCGCTATCGCAGCACAGAGGCTACTGCCTCGCTTCGTAAACTAGCTTACGCACGTAATGCCCATGCATTAACGTGCGTAAAACATCATGTCTAGCGTACTCAAGTCCTTGCCCTTAGCGTGCGCTATCCGAAGTTGACTTACTACAGTATTCACCTACCACTCGTGCCCCCACATGCCGAAAGCATCTGCGATTTCCGGGATTCCACTGACTGATCTGGAATTAGCGTGCGCTAACCATACGGTTTAGCGTGCGCTAACCATACGGTTTAGCGTGCGCTAGCCCTACATGACAAACACCCGCTGACCTTATCTAGACACGCATCGCAAGTGGCCGGATCCACTCGCCGAAAGCCAATATTACCTATCAGACGATCTGATATTAGCGTACGCTAACCATACTTAGTAGCGTGCGCTAAATGCCGATAAACATCAACCCAGGCCTACCTGTCGGCCGCCTTTCAAAACTTACCCAAAATATCGTTACATACGTTAGGGGTCCTCCTTAGAATACGTAACCGAACCTCTTAGCGTACACTAACTACACTTCGAAGTGTGCGCTACGCGTACCAAGTAGCGTGCACTAAGCATAACTTATAGCGTACGCTATCGTAGCTGTGTTTAGCCATTTCCAACTATCCTTATCCAACATCTCGACATACCAAATATGAACATACGGCATACTAAACACATATACGCATTTCAATATTATTATCATACGTTCACAACATCCTCGAGTATAATTATCCATCAACGATATCCAATATATTAATGAAAATATATATCCGAAAAATCAGGGTATTACAGTTAGCGCACGCTACGGCTAGTAGTGCACGCCATCTAGTGGAGTAGCGCAAGCTAATCACGTGAAGTGTAAATATGTGCAGTTGGGCATTGATACTCATTTTCGGCCATTTCTTTCCTTCACCCGATAGAGAATATTCTTGGAGGAGGTTTTGAGGTTCAAAACACTTGAGTATCATGGAGTTGATCGTTTGTAACATCATTAAGCTTGGAAATGGGTTCAACTTTGAGAATCAACCCATTTCTTCGAAGAAGTAATTAACATTCACTTTGGATTTTATTTTGGATTGAATATTGGTGTTCTTGAGTTGATGATTATCATATAAACAAGTTGATAAGTATGATTGTGAGATGGGTTGCTGAATTATGTTGACCTTGTTGTTGTTGATATATGGACATTGATATGATTCTTGTTGTATGAATTGCGTTGTTTGCCTTCGAGAGATATGTTGGTTAATCCTTCTCCTCATTTTCAGATGTTGATGATGATTGTTGATGTCAAGAGACAAGTTATGTGAGTAGGTGATATGATTTTCGTATGGTCTTGATGATATACGAATGTTGATTATGAATTTGACGAGAGTATTATCCTTCTTTGAGTATATGCATTCATACGAGTTGAATGATCGGATGATTGGATTAATTGATAATCTTAATGTATAGTATTGGTGTGAGGTTGATAAATATGAACCAGGGTAAATCATTTCATCTTGAATTTACGGTTGAATTCGGAATAGGGTATGTTGTGTAATCCTCGTTATCAGGATAAGTTGATATGATTATTCATGATAATAACCGGTAATTTGTTTTCTATGAATTTATGAATATGAACAAGAAGGAACCTTGTTAATTCGTATTTAAAGCTGAAGTTGGAGTCGAGTATGTTAAGACACTTGGTTAAATTGGTTGTTGATATGATTATAAGATTGTGGAATCATATTATGGTTATGGGTTCGTGATTGTTTGACTTGGGTTGTTCGGATTTGTGTTTAATCGAGATATTATAGAACCGTTAGGTTTGTTGATCGGTTATATTGATTGTTAATTATGATTATCGAGTTGCGGTTTTTATTGTGGATATGAGTTCGTAATTGTTGAGTTGGACTATTTGCTTTTGTCTTTGATCGAGGTATCGTTGAGCCGTTGAGTTGATTGGTTATATCGAGTGTTGATTATTATCGAATGTGTATTAATTGATTGTTGCAATAGGTTGCGATAATTGATCGTTGATGATGACCGTTATGTTGCGGTTGAGGTTGAAGAGTTCATAAATTGCTTTTGGTCGGGGCTGAGGAGTTCGTAGACAAAGGCAATGGAATTAGTAACGGATTCGTTGTATCGATATCGAGGCAAGTTTATACTTGTTCAGTTTATAAAAGTTAATGAATGGTTTCGCTTTCATTTCATATATAATTCATATAGCAATGATATTATAAATGTAAATTGTCGAGATGATGGTTTGTATATTGTGCCCTAGTTTGGATTAAATCATAATGTATATAATTTAATTGTGTTTGATTGAAGACGGAGATGTGAATTAGCCTTGGCCTGTGATATGGAATGTCGGATATCAAAGATAGTTTATCGTATCGACATTGGTGTCGGGATGGTGGCTTATTGATATTAATGGGCGGTACCTCATTCGAGATTACTCGAATAACTGTGTAATCGTTCTGGGATGTTGTTCGTGGGAAAGGATATTATGTTCGGCATTAAGGTAATTTAAGTATTGTTCCGTTATGAGGATAATTATTCTGGCAAATTGTTGTATATGTTGTATGTTGATATTGCGTATGAAAGGATTCATGTTGATTGTTTCGTTGAGGGATGCTGATCCCGGGACTATTTGTATTGAGATTGTTGATCGTGTTGATCATTCATTGAGGGATGATGATCCCAGGATTATTGTTCGGATATTGATTAGTCGTGTCTGTAACACCCCCAGAGCCATCCAGGAATATTACAGCGGCGTGGGCCCCGAGATGGAACCCACAAGGCTAAAGGAAATTTTCGCAAATATTTACAAACGCCCAAGAGGCTAACGACGGTACTATATTTTAAAAACATTCGAAGATTTAATAAAATCCGTTTATCAAAACCTTCGTAAAACCTATTTGAAATCACAAGGCCCGAAATGCCAAGACTCAACAGTTGGAAAACATACGTTAAGCTATCGCTTACATGTACCGACAAAATAGTTTAGAAAACGATTGCCAAAGTAATCTAAGTTACCAGATACCAAAAGGCCATTAAAAAAAATACTCACGCAGCGGAGAAGACAAACGGTTAAAAATACTCTAGCATCGGAATACAACAACTGATCAGGAAACTCAAAACACAATTACATGCCCCAGCCAGTATCCTCCGGGAAGCTCATCTCTCCACGACCGCTACAAGTTCGATATCCCAAGAACCTGAAATGAAGGCCCACGACGGGGTCAGCCCTAATATCCAACAATGATAACCGTCACATCGCATTAATAATTACATACCAATGAGAATACAAAATAAGAATACGACCAGTGTAATCTTATCGTCATAACTACACCACAATTAACATCTTGCACAGTACCCAAGGTTCTCAAAACATCATCATAACTCACTGTTACGAAATCTGCTAACTCTGTCCAACCCAAATCCGTCGGGACACAACATCACATCTCGACACAAAAACCAAGGGAAATACGGAACATACCTCAAGATGCACAATACCACGACAATCATGTCAGTCTAATCCGAGATCAGATCAATGCAACATATGGGCACGGCCCAACACAAGACCTACAAATGCATACTCATATGACAACGTCAATATGCTCAAAACAATAACAACAGTGTATACCCAATGGAAATCCCATGATCCAGCGCCATCAGCATAGATCCCAAGATGATCCTACTAGATCAACACGAGATGGATAACCAACGATATACATATGCACAACAACACATGATAAAGTCAATTCATCCACATGATTCCATCAACACAACACTGGGTAATCCAACGATCCAACGCCCTCAGCATAAATCCCCATGACGATCCCGTCGGACCAACGCATGGTGGAAAACCTGTCCAACGATCCAGCGCCCTCAGCATAGATCCCCATGATGATCCCGTCGGACCAACGCATAGTGGACATCCGATCCAGCGCCCTCAGCATAGATCACACGATCCCATCAGATCAACACAACATAAACAATACAATTATGCATACACATATGCAACTCAATATGTTCATCAACATGAACAACATATAAATCAAACACATGAACGACACTATGATGAAACAACTAGGACGACTTCATGTTCAGCAACATGAATGACAACCTACATGATCAACATCATCAACACTAAACCGAATCAAACTAAGATACTTGTCCCGAGTCCTTCAGGAGAAATCTCGATGTCAGATCATCACCGGCGATTATCCTCAATGCTCGGCGATCCAAACGTATCATGGACTATAGATACTCATATCCTCATCTTTATCGCAACGTAACCTTGATACCCGAATATGCCAATAACCGAGATAAAGCATATACATTATGATTTAACTCCCAGAATCGGAAAGACAACATATAATCCAAATCTACAGAATTTGCAGTAATAATCATTGCTATACGCATTATAAACAAAATGAAACTGAAACCATTCATTAAATCGTCAATATGTACGCTAATCGTCGTTGACCCAACAATCTGTACCTTCCTAGAAGATGCTCAGGTCCTACACGCCGAAAGCAACCAATAAAGCCAAGATTCCCTGTTGACCGATCTGAAATTAGTGTGTGCTACAAACATGCATTAGCGTGCGCTAATCACCGATAATAAATAGCCTGGGCCTACCTTTCGGCCACCTTCCGGACCTTGTCCAGAATACCTTACGCACGTTACGGGTCCTCCTTAGCGTACGTAACTAAAACCTCTTAGCGTGCGCTAGGTATGCAGTGTAGCGTGCGCAAAGTATACATCTTAGCGTGCGCTAGGCATACATTGTAGCGTGCGCTAACGTGGCTGTACTTAGCCATTTTTGGCTATTCTTGTCCGTCGTCTCGACATATTAGATACGTATACACGACGCACTATATCCTCAAGTGCAATTGTCGACCAAGTATGACAATTATACCAATACAGATGTCTCAGTCCATCATTTATTTTATCCATACTGTACAGATTCCATGTTGTACAACATAACTTGGATAAAATAACATTAAACAACAGTAGTAGAAATTTCGGATATTACATACTACACCACTTAAAATAAGTTTCGTTCTCGAAACTTGCAATCCGTTATAGAAAAAAAAACGCTCAACCAAAATATTCCAAAACTATCACAACGATCAATCATCATCATCATTAACGAATAACCAAAATAGCATACTTACAAATGCGCAAAGTCGACGATCTCCTGCGATACTAGCGAGTGACTCCACTGTAAAGCTTAAATACGCTTACAATCACAATTCCATGAGTCTCAAAAAAATATATCATCTTTGGATGAAATAATCTATCCATGTCAAATCCTGTCTGCCTGATCGCGCAATCAAGTCCCAATTCCGATAAAATGATTAAATTACGATACATCTGTGAAACAACTGCCAATACAATGACACAAATCCTGAAACATCGACATAAAATTCGAACGCTCATACGATCATTAACAATGATCAACCAACAAATTAACCGAGAATACCATTGACATGATAAACTCCAATAGGACGAATCCAAAGGTCAACTCCAATATAACCAACGAATGATCAACGATAATCGAGAATACCTTCAAACGGTAAGCTCCAACACGATGACAACAGAACCACAGAGACAGATATACGGACGAATAAGATTCTCAAAACGTTACACAAATCACATACAGTAGATCTCAAAGAAACACACCCGACTGTTGAACATACCCTTCGGCATACGAACAACCAGTCACAAACTGACGAACATCCCAAATCATACATGGAGTGGGAACGACCAATAAGTACGGCTCAAAATTCAAAAGTAGTAAAATCACGCTACCACCACATCAATAGAGCCACATAGCATATATGCTCCAGTTTCACAAAATCCAAAGTTCCAAAATTACATCCTGTGCATGAATCTACAATACGCAGCACATTTCTCTTATCCGATCAATCAACCGATCTTCCCTGGATAACCAAACTACCATACTAGAGTTCGGATCTCTTTTCATAGTACCATTAGTGTGTTATCCAGTTTGTGAGTCTCACTCAGAACTTTACCACGATATGCATTATGCATTAAATGCGTATGTACATCAATCACATTTTTAAAACCAGTTTGAAATCATATAGTCTCATCAGGAAGACAAATTTTCAAAAGTTATTTCAAGACTTTCAAAACTCAAAACATACATTTTCGTATGACCACGAAATCAATTTTCGAAAATAATTAAATCGGCTCAGTTACGTCAAGTTCTCGATGACAATTCTTTTTTTTAATACCCACGATTAAATAAAATGGAATTTATGCAAATGCTTGACCATATCCATACTCTTGTATACCAGTTCAGCTTGTCACCGGTCTAATGATATTCCATCGGAAAACCACACGATAAAGTTCCACAATCTCAATGTATAGAGCCCGACAAAAACTCCTTTTCCACATATGACCCGCAACGTCAACCATTATCCCATCCTGGATCATCTCAATTATGCTATGACAAAATATTGAATAATCGACAGATCAAACACAATGAAAGACTACCCAAGAAGTTTCATTTGAACCAATGAACCAAAACCCCGAAAGGCAGTAATAAAATAGATAAACGATTGGTAAAGTGTTTTACAAATCTCGAAAGTTTTGGAAAACAGAAAAGCTTTCTTTTGAAACATTAGGGTCTCAGCCCGTATCTTGTTCCGCATTACAAGAAGTTTAAAAAGTAGAAAACCCTTTTCGGACCCCAAGTCCTGAGTTATAAAACTATTTCAAAATCAATTGGGTCTCGGCCCAAAATCATTTTCCGTAAAACATTAGTGAAACATTCATTTTGAAAAGTATCATTTTCAAATGCTCAAAAGCAGTTCATATATCTCAAAATGTACTAACATGACTACATGTTCTTCTCAACCATCCACAACATTTCTCCCAAATGCACAATTCCGTTCCAAAATCTAACCAACAAACTGATTTCCAAAATCATAGTTTCTCAAGATCATCAATCCTGTCCCAACTCTGTCACCTTATACTGTAACGCATAATATTCTGCTGAATCCCAAAGCATATCAACTTAGAACGACAATAAATTTCAATGCAATTTAAGAATCCAAATACTTACAGATCGTGAAGCCGACGATTCCCCGTGATACTGGCACGTGTCACAACTCTAGAAAATACTCGACACACATATTTTCAAAACACACATTTTGCAAAATCTGTTCAACTCGAGAACACGACACAGCTCTACCTGAACAAACACGTTAACACCATTCGGAAAAAGTTTACAACAACCCCAGTACCACACTGGTAAATCACATAACGCACAAGCCCGAGTGAACAACAAAATCTAGGGCTCTAGTATTAGTCAATCGACAACTTGAATGGCGCAACAAAACACGACCCAACTCGACCCGACTGTCTAGGTTTTCTCAACCTAAGCTCCGATACCATATTCTGTAACACCCCTGAGCCATCCAGGAATATTACAGCACCGTGGGCCCCGAGATGGAACCCACAAGGCTAAAGAAAATTTTCGCAAATATTTACAAACGCCCAAGAGGCTAACGACGGTACTATCTTTTAAAAACATCCGAATATTTAATAAAATCCGTTTATTGAAACTGTCGTAAAACCTATGTGAAATCACAAGGCCCGAAATGCCAAGACTCAACAGTTGAAAAACATACGTTAAGCTATCGCTTACACATACCGAAAAAAAATAGTTCAGAAAACAATTGCCAAAGTAATCTAAGTTACCAGATACCAAAAGGCCATTAAAAAAATACTCACGCAGCGGAAAAGACAAACGGTTAAAAATACTCTAACAGCGGAATACAACAACTGATCAGGAAACTCAAAACACAATTACATGCCCTAGCCAGTATCCTCCGGGAAGCTCATCTTTCCAAGTTCGATATCCCAAGAACCTGAAACGAAGGCCCACGACGGGGTCAGCCCTAATATCCAACAATGATAACCGTCACATCGCATTAATAATTACATACCAATGAGAATACAAAATAAGAATACGACCAATGTAATCTTATCGTCATAACTATACCACAATTCACATCTCGCACAATACCCAAGGTTCTCAAAACATCATCATAACTCACTGTTACGAAATATGCTAACTCTGTCCAACCCAAATCCGTCGGGTAACAACATCACATCTCGACACGAAAACCGATTGTCCATCAAAGACAAATACCAAGGGAAATACGGAACATACCTCGAGATGCACAATACCACGACAATCATGTCAGTCTAATCCAATATCAGATCAATGGAACATATGGGCACGGTCCTAACACAAGACCTACAAATGCATACTCATATGACAACATCAATATGCTCAAAACAATAACAACAGTGTATACCCAATGGAAATCCCATGATCCAGCGCCCTCAGCATAGATTCCAAGATGATCCTACTAGATCAACACGAGATGGATAACCAACGATATACATATGCACAACAACACATGATAAAATCAATGATGCGAATCCACATTATTCCATCAACACAAAACTGGGTAATCCAACGATCCCGCGCCCTCAGCATAGATCCCCATGATGATCCCATCGGACCAACGCATGGTGGAAAACCTATCCAACGATCCAGCGCCCTCAGCATAGATCCCCATGATGATCCTGTCGGACCAACGCATAGTGGACATCCGATCCAGCGCCCTCAGCATAGATCACACGATCCCATCGGATCAACACAACATAAACAATACAATTATGCATACACATATGCAACTCAATATGTTCATCAACATGAACAACATATAAATCAAACACATGAACGACACTATGATGAAACAACTAGGACGACTTCATGTTCAGCAACATGAATGACAACCTGCATGATCAACATCATCAACACTAAACCGAATCAAACTAAGATACTTGTCCCGAGTCCTTCAGGAGAAATCTCGATGTCAGATCATCACCGGCGATTATCCTAAATGCTCGGCGATCCAAACGTACCATGGAATATAGATACTCATATCCTCATCTTTATCGCAACGTAACCTTGATACCCGAATATGCCAATAACCGAGATAAAGCATATACATTATGATTTAACTCCCATAATCGGAAAGACAACATATAATCCAAATCTCCAGAATTTGCAGTAATAATCATTGCTATAAGCATTATAAACGAAATGAAACTGAACCATTCATTAAACATTATAACCGAGCAAGTAATAACTTGCCTTGATACCGATACGACGATGATGAAGCCGCTACCATTCTCATTGCCTTTGTCTACGAGCTCCTCGGCCCTGACCAATGCAATTCACGAACATTCTCAAACTCGACCGTAATACACGGTTATAATCACCGCTCAATATTCTCAACCTATTACAATAATTCGATAAACAACAAGTTCGTAAAATCTAAATAATTTTATCTTTTATATTTTAAATAATTAAAAATAATAATTATACCAAAATTCATAATTTTTTATTCTCTATAAATAGAGACAAAACATGATACATTTTCACACTTTCGAAATCTATCTTTCAAAATTTATTTTAATTATATTTCTATTTTAATTAGTTCTATTATATTTAAAAATAAGTAAATAAAAAGATATAATAATATGGTGTTAGTTGGTTTGGGTGTTCATTGATAAACTATCAAAAAATATGGGTGTTTGGGTTGGGGTAAATGAAAGAGAGAGAAATTAATTAATACTTAATCCCTTAATAGTAGTCCTGTTTGTAAAAAAATTGTCTCATAATACATGTCATTTTTCTATTTTCAATGTAAATTTATAAAGTTTTTTTCAATAATACCCTTAATTTATTATTTCTAATATGGGCTCTTGAATATATAAAAGCAGAGCAATTAATAAGGGTAAATACGGTATTAGCTAATCATTATTAAGTTTTCTTAATATGTGTGCTATTTTGAAATATGACTACTATTAAGGGACGGAGGGAGTATTGAAATAGGGTGTTTGGGTAGACTCGCCGGAACCGGCCAACCCGTCAGACTCGCCGACCCGGACCCATGGTATACACGGATGGGTCCGGGTCTTAGGTTTCCCAACCCGGCGATTCGCCGGGTCCGACCCGTCGACCCGGCGAAAACTAAAAAAAAAAAATTGAAAATTTGTTCGTTGGACCCGGTGGGTCGGACCCGGACCCGTGATTCGAAGGGTCCAACTGACAGAATTCATTTTTTTTTTAAAAAAAATTCTATCTATAAATACTTCCCCAACCCATCTCATTTTTTCACACCTTCATTATAATCTATCTCTGAAACTCTCATTGCTAATTGTTATACCATTTAATCTCTCTTTTTTAACATTTAATCATTATGTCGAGTTCTGACAAGGGAAAGGATATTACTACGTCTCCCAAAATATCCAAAATGTCCAAGTTAGAACGAATGGCTCTTTGGGGCAAATCGAAGAAACCATATGGGATAATTATTCGGGAGCCCCAAAACTAACCTCCGCCCGATTTTGAAAATGAAAGTCAAGAACATGAATATAATGCTATACATGAAAGTATCTATTACGGTAGTACAACAACTACCAATGAAGAAGAAGTTGACCGCCGGGGATTTCGACGTATCCCGAATCTTCAACAACTGCAAAATATTGATGAAGAAATGGACCATGAAATCGATGACGAAACTATGTTAAATCAAACATATGCAACGTTCGAGCGCACTCTTCATGGCGTACCAACTCCGACACAAAAATCAAAATCGAAGCGTCATGCCGCAAGCCAAGCTGGAGAAGAACCTGTAACACCCCCAAGTTATTCAGGGTATATTACAGCGTCGTGAGCCTCGCCGTGGGACCCACACACACGCGGAACCATGAACTTTGACCGATAAGGTCCAAGCATAATCCAATGGAGGACAATAAAATTGGCACTCAAATCAATATCCAATAAGACCGAATAGAATACATCAAGAATCAATCCCAAGGCAACACAGGCCAAAACATCAAGAACCCAGAAACAGTACTCGAGTACTCATAACCATTTCAAATGCAACATCACTGGATGGATGAAATACAAAGTATAACCAGTGACAAGACACAACATCACACTTGCCCATCATCTTCATGCCGACCCGGTACATGCCTATCCGCTCTCAGAGGACCCATCAGTCCGTCCCAGAGTGAATATATACAATCATACAATTCATATACCTTACTTTCAAAGTCGAGAACATACAATCATAAACATATACTTGCCTGTGAGACATCGAGAATCGAAAGGAAAAGAATACAAGTTCGGTAGGTCCAAGAACAAACTTCTGGCACCTAAACAATTTGTAAAGAATACGATAATTAATAATCCATACTCAAATCACACGAAGAAACTCCCGAAACCCGCCTACGATTCACAAAACTCTAAGGATAATCACCTAGAGGTTTGGAAACCATCCAAACCCTCTCAAGTCCGAAAAAAGTACATAACCATCCATATAATCGTAGGAGAAACGTGGATACGGGGTAGATACAACATAATCTTAAAGATTTCAAGCTCCAAAATGGATAAATCGGACGAATCTAAGAAAATCCCCAAAAATTCCCCAAACTAGGGTTCTAAGGAATTTACCTTGATTTGGAAGGTAGAAGCGGATTAGATGTTGTATAATCTTTGTTATTTAACCCAAAATGATGATATCTGGTGAAAGATCACCCCCAAATCGCCCTCTCGTTGAAAATGAGTAAAAGGGATGAAAAATGACGAAGAACGGGGTTGACCCCCTCTTATATATTGCGCCTGATTAGCGCGCGCTAAAACACAAGGCTAGCGTGCGCTAACGGGGTCACCCGGTAGTCCAGTAGTCTCTGACCTGCATCGTTAGCATGCGTTAACTACTAGTCCAGAGAGCAAAATTCAGCTACTGCCTCTGCCAGACTCAACCCATTAGCGCGCGCTACTGGCGAAGCTAGCACGCGCTACTCAACACGAATAGCATGCATTAGCTCACGCCTAGCGTGTGCTATCTGATCCATCTAATATCATCGCCGCAAGGTCCATTTGATACAAACATGTTCCGAAGGATACGAAACTCTAGAATCAACAACATCTCGATAGGCGCTTACAAGAGCGATAAAAGCGAAAGGACGACAAGGTCAAAATCATGAAAAATACAGGTATTACATTCTCCCCTTCTAAAAAGAAGTTTCGTCCCGAAACTTAAGAAATAAATAGTTCGGGGTATCCTGATCGCATATTCTCCTCCGTCTCCCAAGTCGATTCGTCAACTCCATGTCTTGACCATTGCACCTTAACCAACGGAATGGTTTTGTGTCGAAGCTACTTCTTACGACGTTCAAGGATCTTCACCGGTCTCTCCAGAAAGGTAACATACTCGGCTACATCAATCTCACTAAAATCGATAATATGACTTGGATTCCGCACGTACTTTCTCAACTGAGAAACATGAAAAATGCTATGGACATGACTTAACGCTGGAGGCAATGCCAAGCGATAAGCTAAATCTACAACCCTGTCCAAAATTCCAAACGGTCTGATATACCTCGGACTAAGTTTCCCTTTTTTTCCGAAGCAAAAAACTCCTTTGGTCGGCGATACCTTGAGTAGAACATGGTCTCCAACTTCGAATTCCAATGGTCGACGACGAGTATCGGCATAAGATTTGATATGTTGAAGGGCATTCTCAAATGACGAAATGAAGTTAACTACAACCATCTATACTGTATTCAAACAATACCAAGAATCCCCAAAACATTATCATAACTCATAAGTGTGGAATGAACTATCTGTGCCAAATCCGGTCCGTCGGATTGCACCGTCAAATCTCAATCTGGATCAATCCCAATATCACACAATATATCTGTAGACCAACTACCACAAAATGATAACAAGTCCCGAAACATCGACGTACAGTCCGAATGCTCATACGATCAATAACAATGATCAACCAATAAATCTACCGAGAATATCATCGACGTGATAAACTCCAACACGATCAACAAAGGATCAACGACGACCGAGAATACCATCAACATGATAAACTCCAAACGATCAACAATAATGGATCTCAAAGAAATAACCCCGACTGTCGGACATACCCCTAAGGCGTTTGCACAACCAGTTGCAACCCGTCGAAAATACACAACCATAAGTGGAGGATGAACGACCAATCCTTGTGGCTCAAAGATGGACGTCACAGTACGCCCGATCTAGAAATGTGTTCGTGCACATGTCCACCCCATATACAGAATCCAGGATATACGTGGGACATGTACCTAATTAGCCTCACGAAGTAACGTCTCATGTGCACGGTCCAATGCGGAAACATCCACGCACGACCATAGTGTGCTCGGCTAAAAATTCTGCACAATAACCAATCGGCACGCAGTATAACTCCAGGGATGTCATGATGCAACATGACAACGAAACTCAAAGAATCACATATCCAATAAGGATCAAAAGACTCACTAAAGTGAACAATGACAACTGACAATGAAAAGTAGACACTATAATATCCGAAATTTCTACTACTGTTTTTTAATGTTATTTTATCCGAGTTATGTTGTACACGCGTGGAATCTGTACAGTATGGATAAAATAAATGAAGGACTGAGACATCTGTATTGGTATAATTGTCATACTTGGTCAACAATTGCACTTGAGGATATAGTGCGTCGTGTATACATATCTAATATGTCGAGACGACGGACAAGAATAGCCGAAAATGGCTAAGTACAGCCACGTTAGCGCACGCTACAATGTATGCCTAGCGCACGCTAAGAAGTATACTTAGCGCACGTTACACTGCATACCTAGCGCACGCTAAGAGGTTTTAGTTACGTACGCTAAGGAGGACCCCTAACGTGTGTAAGGTATTCTGGATATGGTCCGGAAGGTGGCCGACAGGTAGGCCCAGACTGTTTATTATCGGCGATTAGCGCATGCTAATGCATGTTTGTAGCGCACGCTAATTTCAGATCGGTCAACAGGGAATCTTGGCTTTATTGGTTGCTTTCGGCGTGTAGGACCCGGGCATCTTCTGGGAAGGTACAGATTGTCGGGTCAACGACGATTAGCATATGCTAAGGTCGAGGAATAGCGCATGCTACTAAAAATTTCACTGTAGCAAGTCAACGCCTGTTTGCATACGCTAATGCATGGGCATTGCGTACGTTAGATAATGTGCGAATCAATAAAGTAGCCTCTGGACTGCCCGATAGTGCATGCTATCAAGGAAGGATAGCGCAAGCTAGGGCGGTAGCGCACACTAAATATAATGTCTAGAGCACGCTAGTAATGTGTTTTATAAAAGGGGACAGACGGCTGTTGAGAGGCATTTTGTCCATTCTCTTCTCTTCAGTCGATAGAGAGAGCCTTGGGAGGTATTTAAGGTTCCCAAACACTGAGAGATGATGATCTTTAACAAGATTAAGGTGGAGAGCATGGATTAAAGCTTTGTTTTGAAGTTATTAATGATTCTTGGAATGGAGTTCAATGGTTCTTCTTCTTGGTTCATCTATACAAGGTAATTCCCGTATCCCTTTGATGGTGGTTCATTTTTAAAGGATGATTACTTGTGAAGGAGCATTTTGGATTATCATATGATGATGTTATATGAGATTTATTGGAATTGTGATAAGATATTTCGGATGTTAATTATGATTCGTATGGTTTTGTATGGTGTTGTTCGTCTTATTGAAATATATGGGTTAATCCTTCTCCTCATTTCAGATATTGATGTTATTGTTGATGATTACTCTCTGTAATGATAGATTATGGAAGTGTTGTTACAGTTCTTGATGTTTCATGATGTTGATATTGAGAAAGATGATATATGGATATATGACTTGGATTATGAGTTGGATGATTGTTTATATATCAGATTTCGTTGTTTTGATAGCTATGAACATGGTTTCGAATCACTAAGTGTTCTTTATAATCACCATATGTTGGTCGGTACCCGTAAAGCATGCAACTGTACAGCATTAGCGCACGCTAAGCTTACTGTCTAGCGCACGCTAACGGGAATGACTTAGCGCACGCTATGTTAAGTGATTAACGTGTGCTAAGTGGACGGGCAGTGTAGTATATACTGTTTCGGTTATGAATTTATGATCGTTTAAGTTGGATTATTCAGACATGTGGTTAACCGAGATATTGTAGAACCGTTGGGTTTGTTGATTGGATTGTTGATTGTTACCGAACTTGTTGTTTATCGAATTATTGTAATAGGTTGAGAATATTGAGCGGTGATTATAACCGTGTATTGCGGTCGAGTTTGAGGATGTTCGTGAATTGCATTGGTCAGGGCCGAGGAGCTCGTAGACAAAGGCAATGAGAATGGTAGCGGCTTCATCATCGTCGTATCGGTATCAAGGCAAGTTATCACTTGCTCGGTTATAATGTTTAATGAATGGTTCAGTTTCATTTCGTTTATAATGGTTATAGCAATGACTATTACTGCAAATTCTGGAGATTTGGATTATGTGTTGTCTTTCCGATTCTGGGAGTTAACTCATAATGTATATGCTTTATCTCGGTTATTGGCATATTCGGGTATCAAGGTTACGTTGCGATAAAGATGAGGATATGAGTATCTATATTCCATGGCACGTTTGGATCGCCGAGCATTTAGGATAATCACCGGTGATGATCTGACATCGAGATTTCTCCTGAAGGACTCGGGACAAGTATCTTAGTTTGATTCGGTTTAGTGTTGATGATGTTGATCATGCAGGTTGTCATTCATGTTGCTGAACATGAAGTCGTCCTAGTTGTTTCATCATAGTGTCGTTCATGTGTTTGATTTATATGTTGTTCATGTTGATGAACATATTGAGTTGCATATGTGTATGCATAATTGTATTGTTTATGTTGTGTTGATCCGATGGGATTGTGTGATCTATGCTGAGGGCGCTGGATCGGATGTCCACTATGCGTTGGTCCGACGGGATCATCATGGTGATCTATGCTGAGGGCGCTGGATCGTTGGATAGGTTTTCCACCATGCGTTGGTCCGACGGGATCATCATGGGGATCTATGCTGAGGGCGCTGGATCGTTGGATTACCCAGTTTTGTGTTGATGGAATCATGTAGATTCGCATCATTGATTTTATCACGTGTTGTTGTGCATATGTATATCGTTGGTTATCCATCTCGTGTTGATCTAGTAGGATCATCTTGGGATCTATGCTGAGGGCGCTGGATCATGGGATTTCCATTGTGTATACAAGGTTGTTATTGTTTTGAGCATATTGATGTTGTCATATGAGTATGCATTTGTAGGTCTTGTGTTAGGACCGTGCCCGTATGTTGCATTGATCTGATCTTGGATTAGACTGACATGATTGTCGTGGTATTGTGCATCTCGAGGTATGTTCCGTATTTCCCTTGGTATTTGTTTTTGATGGATAATCGGTTTTCGTGTCGAGATGTGATGTTGTTACCCGACGGATTTGGGTTGGACAGAGTTAGCAGATTTCGTAACAGTGAGTTATGATGATGTTTTGAGAACCTTGGGTACTGTGCGAGATGTGAATTGTGGTATAGTTATGACGATAAGATTACATTGGTCGTATTCATATTTTGTATTCTCATTGGTATGTAATTATTAATGCGATGTAACGGTTATCATTGTTGGATATTAGGGCTGACCCCGTCGTGTGCCTTCGTTTCAGGTTCTTGGGATATCGAACTTGTAGCGGTCGTGGAAAGATGAGCTT
Organism: Orobanche coerulescens; assembly: GCA_033398695.1. Classification (NCBI taxonomy): domain Eukaryota; kingdom Viridiplantae; phylum Streptophyta; class Magnoliopsida; order Lamiales; family Orobanchaceae; genus Orobanche; species Orobanche coerulescens. The sequence goes on from CM065810.1 coordinate 4,888,831, forward strand.
CCCATACCGGCTAGGGCATGTAATTGTGTTTTGAGTTTCCTGATCAGTTGTTGTATTCCGCTGCTAGAGTATTTTTAATCGTTTGTCTTTTCCGCTGCGTGAGTATTTTTTTTAATGGCCTTTTGGTATCTGGTAACTTAGATTACTTTGGCAATTGTTTTCTAAACTATTTTGTCGGTATGTGTAAGCGATAGCTTAACGTATGTTTTCCAACTGTTGAGTCTTGGCATTTTGGGCCTTGTGATTTCACATAGGTTTTACGATGGTTTCAATAAATGGATTTTATTAAATCTTCGGATGTTTTTAAAAGATAGTACCGTCGTTAGCCTCTTGGGCGTTTATAAATATTTGCGAAAATTTTCTTTAGCCTTGTGGTTCCATCTCGGGGCCCACGGTGCTGTAATATTCCTGGATGGCTCAGGGGTGTTACAGAATATGGTATCGGAGCTTAGGTTGAGAAAACCTAGACAGTCGGGTCGAGTTGGGTCGTGTTTTGTCGCATCATTCAAGTTGTCGATTGACTAATACTAGAGCCCTAGATTTTGTTGTTCACTCGAGCTTGTGCGTTATGTGATTTACCAGTGTGGTACTGGGGTTGTTGTAAACTTTTTCCGAATGGTGTTAACATGTCTGTTCAGGTAGAGCTGTGTCGTGTATTTTCTAGAGTTGTGACATGTGCCAGTATCACGGGGAATCGTCGGCTTCATGATTTGTAAGTATTTGGATTCTTGAATTGCATTGAAATTTATTGTCGTTCTAAGTTGATATGCTTTGGGATTCAGCAGAATATTATGTGTTACAGTATAAGGTGATAGAGTTGGGACAGGATTGATGATCTTGAGAAACTATGATTTTGGAAATCAGTTTGTTGGTTAGATTTTGGAACGGAATTGTGCATTTGGAGAAATATTATGGATGGTTGAGAAGAACATGTAGTCATGTTAGTACATTTTGAGATATATGAACTGCTTTTGAGCATTTGAAAATGATACTGTTGGTCCCTATAAACAGTAAGTACACTCGATACAGCCTGGGAAATGTTTTAGCAATAGGCTGTATGGTTTTCTAATTTGGAGTGCGTAGCGGAAGTCTTTAATACAGTAAGTTGCCGTCGATACAGCAACTCGGTTTGATCTCCTGTTGGCTTGGTGCGTACAGGGTTTTGTTGTGTATACTTGAATAAATCACAGTTATAAAAACAGTAACGGCGAAAGGTAAATAACACAGTATTTAAGTGGTTCGACGTAAACCCCTCTACGTCCACTGGTCCTCCACACAGGAGTAAAATGTTTATTATAAATACTGCGTACACAACTATGTATTTATAATCAAACCTATCCTTGTATCATTCACATAGATTGATACAAAGAATGTCGCTTTCAACCGTTCACACAGATTGGTTAAAGCTTCCTTCTTGACTTGCTTCTTCACACACAGTTCCAAAGCTTCGTCCTTTTATTCGTCCCACACAGGTCAGAATAACTTTGTTGAGTTCACACAGAGCTCAGTTTTTACACAAAGGTAAAATGGTAGGTAACCAGGTAAGAACAGCATCTTTGAATATGGAGTTCTTGAGCTGATGATGGCTGTTCTTGATGTTGAGCACTGTATATATCTTTGATCTGAATTGCAGAAAGATTCTGGAGATATGTTTTGCTCTGATGTATATAATAATAGCTTCTTCACTTGATGATTGATTTCGTTTTAGTTGCTCTTATTTGATCTTCAATTTTTGGGGATATATATAGCATTCTTGGATATATCCGTTGAGATAGATCCGTTGGACAGGATTCGATAGTTGACTTGAATAGACCAGGATCCGGATATTAAGGGATTTGAAGATCTCTGACAGCTTCAGTATTTAAATACTTTATCTTTTCAGTATTTAAATACTTCTTTATCGAGCGGTACTTGACTTTAGTGAGTACCAAAGATTCCTTCTCAAACGGTCTTCAGTCCTGTTTCGATGAGACTGCTGTATCCACTTGTGCTGTAGGCATAAATGGACAAGTCTGACGCTGTATGGAAGGGTGCTGTATTGAGGTTTCGAGACAGCTTCCATACTTGGCGTTTAACTTAAACTATGTTGCTGTATCTTGGTAGCGCGAGAACTTGCTGTATGCTGGCGCTATCGGAAGGTCTTCGATACAGGATGGCAACTTCAACCAGCTTTCGATACAGGTATTGCTGTATCAAGCTTTGTTGTTTGGCAATTATCAAAACAACATTATTTTTCCCAACAATTTCCCCCTTTTTGATAATTTCGAAAACTTCTTTCCAAAATTTCTGAGATTTCTTGTTGATGCCAAAACCTCTAAAAACAATTTCCCCTTTTGATAACCTCTTGATGGCAACTTCGACACAGGAGATGATTTATCCCCACTGATAATGTCTTGAGCAGACTTCTTGATCTTCTGACAAATGATCTGGTCTTCAGCACTTATTCTGAAAGAAATGTGAACTGCTCGCAGGCAAGTTCTAAAATGATAGCATCTAATAGGGAAGTGTATTACATCTTAAACTTATGATTGGCGCGCAGGCACAATCTTACATTGTGATCTAGTTGAATACAACTGATCCTATGAATTGTTCGCAGACGAGTTCTTTACAGTAATAATAAGATAAGATTTATTTTAAGCAACAAACTGTATCCTCGGATAATATAGCGTTTCTTCTCAAAAGGTATATACAGGATTCAATTAATGTTTGGATTAACGCTGTATTCATGGGTCGTACTGTATTCCCCCTTAATTATTGCACACGTCAGCTGTAGGATTCATAGTTCTTTGTTCACTACAAGGTGATTGTGATTACGAGTGTACAGATAATTAACGTTGGATACTGTATTCTTGGTTCTTACAGCATTCCCCCTTAAAAGCATAGAAAACTTACAGGGATTTCTGGCTGTAGCGTTTCCGATTCATGTCGACGCATAGGTATCAAGTAAATTTGGGTCCTGGTGTGATAGTGCCTTTCGGTACCCAAATTTGCCGGGCAACAATTTGTTTGTTGTAGGCTACTTTTGGTCCATTGTATCGATATCTACGTGGGGCAGGCACGTAGTCGTTGTAATCATGATAATTATAATGCATGAAAAATCGAGAATTATAGTTATTATTCCAGTACGATTGTCGTCTCGAAGGTGGAGCCATTTTCTTTGGCCTAACAGCTTGCCTTCTGGGTCTCCAGTTGGATTCCCAACGCTGTTGATGATACTGAACGGGCACTTGCTGTCTCGAGGGATAACGAGGCTCTTGTATCCAATGTCTAGTCATGCTGTGCTGAGAGTACTGGTGTACAGGTTTTTGGTGGTTGGATACAACCTTCCTCCTGAATGACTGCTGGCGCTTATGATATGCTAGTGTAGCATGCTGTTGAGTACGCCTTCTGAGTGGCTGTTGGTTCCACTGTCTCGAATAGTAGAGTTGCGGGGGTGGAATGGCAGCTTTTGCTATTCGTGGTGCAACGGGTTCCTTCACAGGGCTCGGAACTTCTTTCGATACAGGAATGGATTCCTCACTCCTGACGAATACCGTACTAGATTTTTCTTTGTTGGAGAACGAGTTGTACCCTAAGCCACGTTTATCATGAGCATGTTGCCCAGTGCTTAGGATCTCTTCCATTCTTTTAGAGGATTTCTCGAAAGACTTCAAGATTGTCTCTAATTCTCCTTCACGTTTCTCGAACGATTTTACTTTGGCTTCGAGTAGGGCCGAATCATTTGTCTTGCTTTCAAGATGAGACTTAGTCTCATTTAGATTGTGAGCAAGTTGATGATTGCTCTCCATGAGTTTTTCTAAATTGACTTTGCTGTTTTCGCAATCAACTGACATATTTTCGTAATTTTCCTTCAGCAAGTCGTTTTCTTCCTTCAGCTCTAAGTTGGAAATTTCAAGCTGGGTGTTTTTGTCTTTTTAATATCTCATGGGCCTTTTGAATGTTATTAAATTCATTCAACATATTTTCAAAAGTATGAGATGCATTTATAGGTATAGTTGAGGTGGAGCTTACCTCATCATCATCGCCGTCTTCATTTTCTTCTTTAACTTCGGCCATAGAGCACACATAGGCTCTATCTTCTAGCTCATCATCTGACGAGTCACTATCAGTGACCACCTGAAGACATTCTTCGGTCTTTGTTGATGCGGGCGGAGCTTTTGATTCTCCAATGAAGGCTTTGAGTTTGTTCTTCATCCTGTTTCTCCAGTCATCAAACTCGTTAATGTGAAACATAGATATCTTATTGGACATAAAGGTATCCATATTAGAGGATGGGAATTACAAGGACTGTTTTCGAAAATAAGTATTTTTAAGGATCTAATTTAGTTAAAAATGCGACTAATTCTTTTTAGAATCAACCGCTCCGATACCAATTGTTGGTCCCTATAAGCAGTAAGTACACTCGATACAGCCTGGGAAATGTTTTAGCAACAGGCTGTATGGTTTTCTAATTTGGAGTGCGTAGCGGAAGTCTTTAATACAGTAAGTTGCCGTCGATACAGCAACTCGGTTTGATCTCCTGTTGGCTTGGTGCGTACAGGGTTTTGTTGTGTATACTTGAATAAATCACAGTTATAAAAACAGTAACGGCGAAAGGTAAATAACACAGTATTTAAGTGGTTCGAGGTAAACCCCTCTACGTCCACTGGTCCTCCACACAGGAGTAAAATGTTTATTATAAATACTGCGTACACAACTATGTATTTATAATCAAACCTATCCTTGTATCGTTCACACAGATTGATACAAAGAATGTCGCTTTCAACCGTTCACACAGATTGGTTAAAGCTTCCTTCTTGACTTGCTTCTTCACACACAGTTCCAAAGCTTCGTCCTTTTATTCGTCCCACACAGGTCAGAATAACTTTGTTGAGTTCACACAGAGCTCAGTTTTTACACAAAGGTAAAATGGTAGGTAACTGTGTAAGATCGTGACTTTGAATATGGAGTTCTTGAGCTGATGATGGCTGTTCTTGATGTTGAGCACTGTATATCTCTTTGATCTGAATTGCAGAAAGATTCTGGAGATATGTTTTGCTCTGATGTATATAATAATAGCTTCTTCACTTGATGATTGATTTCGTTGTAGTTGCACTTATTTGATCTTCAATTTCTGGGGATATATATAGCATTCTTGGATATATCCGTTGAGATAGATCCGTTGGACAGGATTCGATAGTTGACTTGAATAGACCAGGATCCGGATATTAAGGGATTTGAAGATCTCTGACAGCTTCAGTATTTAAATACTTTATCCTTTCAGTATTTAAATACTTCTTTATCGAGCGGTACTTGACTTTAGTGAGTACCAAAGATTCCTTCTCAAACGGTCTTCAGTCCTGTTTCGATGAGACTGCTGTATCCACTTGTGCTGTAGGCATAAATGGAAAAGTCTGACGCTGTATGGAAGGGTGTTGTATTGAGGTTTCGAGACAGCTTCCATACTTGGCGTTTAACTTAAACTATGTTGCTGTATCTTGGTAGCGCGAGAACTTGCTGTATGCTGGCGCTATCTGAAGGTCTTCGATACAGGATGGCAACTTCAACCAGCTTTCGATACAGGGCTTGCTGTATCAAGTTTTGTTGTTTGGCAATTATCAAAACAACATTATTTTTCCCAACAGATACTTTTCAAAATGAACGTTTCACGAATGTTTTACGGAAAATGATTTTGGGCCGAGACCCAATTGATTTTGAAATAGTTTTATAACTCAGGACTTGGGGTCCGAAAAGGGTTTTCTACTTTTTAAACTTCTTGTAATGCGGAACAAGATACGGACTGAGACCCTAATGTTTTAAAAGAAAGCTTTTCTGTTTTCCAAAACTTTTGAGATTTGTAAAACACTTTACCAATCGTTTATCTATTTTATTACTGCCTTTTGGGGTTTTGGTTCATTGGTTCAAATGAAACTTCTCGGGTAGTCTTTCATTGTGTTTGATCTGTCGATTATTCAATATTTTGTCATAGCATAATTGAGATGATCCAGGATGGGATAATGGTTGACGTTGCGAGTCATATGTGGAAAAGGAGTTTTTGTCGGAGTCTATACATTGAGATTGTGGAACTTTATCGTGTGGTTTTCCGATGGAATATCATTGGATCTGTGACAAGCCGAACTGGTATACATGAGTATGGATATGGTCAAGCATTTGCATAAATTCCATTTTATTTAATCGTGGGTATTAAAAAAAAAGAATTGTCATCGAGAACTTGACGTAACTGAGCCGATTTAATTATTTTCGAAAATTTATTTCGTGGTCATACGAAAATGTATGTTTTGAGTTTTGAAAGTCTTGAAAGAACTTTTGAAAATTTGTCTTCCTGATGAGACTATATGATTTCAAACTGGTTTTAAAAATTAGATTGATGTACATACACATTTAATGCATAATGCATATCGTGGTAAAGTTCTGAGTGAGACTTACAAACTGGATAACACACTAATGGTACTATGAAAAGAGATCCGAACTCTAGTATGGTAGTTTGGTTATCCAGGGAAGATCGGTTGATTGATCGGATAAGAGAAATGTGCTGCGTATTGTAGATTCATGCACAGGATGTAATTTTGGAACTTTGGATTTTGTGAAACTGGAGCATATATGCTATGTGGCTCTATTGATGTGGTGGTAGCGTGATTTTACTACTTTTGAATTTTGAGCCGTACTTATTGGTCGTTCCCACTCCATGTATGATTTGGGATGTTCGTCAGTTTGTGACTGGTTGTTCGTATGCCGAAGGGTATGTTCAACAGTCGGGTGTGTTTCTTTGAGATCCACTGTATGTGATTTGTGTAACGTTTTGAGAATCTTATTCATCCGTATATCTGTCTCTGTGGTTTTGTGGTCATTGTGTTGGAGCTTACCGTTTGAAGGTATTCTCGATTATCGTTGATCGTTCGTTGGTTATATTGGAGTTCATCATATTGATGATATTCTCAGTTGTGTTTTGACCCTTGGATTGGTCCTATTGGAGTTTATCATGTCAATGGTATTCTCGGTTAATTTGTTGGTTGATCATTGTTAATGATCGTATGAGCGTTCGAATTTTATGTCGATGTTTCAGGATTTGTGTCATTGTTTTGGCAGTTGTTTCACAGATGTATCGTGATTTAATCATTTTATCGGAATTGGGACTTGATTGCGCGATGAGGCAGACAGGATTTGACATGGATAGATTATTTCATCCGAAGATGATATATTTTTTTGAGACTCATGGAATTGTGATTGTAAGCGTATTTAAGCTTTACAGTGGAGTCACTCGCTAGTATCGCAGGAGATCATCGACTTTACGCATTTGTAAGTATGCTATTTTGGTTATTCGTTGATGATGATGATGATTGATCGTTGTGATAGTTTTGGAATATTTTGGTTGAGCGTTTTTTTTTCTATAACGGATTGCAAGTTTCAAGGACGAAGCTTATTTTAAGTGGTGTAGTATGTAATATCCGAAATTTCTACTACTGTTGTTTAATGTTTTATTTATCCGAGTTATGTTGTACAACGTGGAATCTGTACAGTATGGATAAAATAAATGATGGACTGAGACATCTGTATTGGTATAATTGTCATACTTGGTCGACAATTGCACTTGAGGATATAGTGCGTCGTGTACACGTATCTAATATGTCGAGACGACGAACAAGCATAGCCGAAAATGGCTAAGTACAGCCACGTTAGCGCACGCTACAATGTATGCCTAGCGCACACTAAGATGTATACTTAGCGCACACTACACTGCATACCTAGCGCACGCTAAGAGGTTTTAGTTACGTACGCTAAGGAGGACCCCTAACGTGCATAAGGTATTCTGGACAAGGTCCGGAAGGTGGCCGACAGGTAGGCCCAGGTTGTTTATTATCGGCAATTAGCGCACGCTAATGCATGTTTGTAGCGCACACTAATTTCAGATCGGTCAACAGGGAATCTTGGCTTTATTGGTTGCTTTCGGCGTGTAGGACCCGGGCATCTTCTGGGAAGGTACAGATTGTCGGGTAAATGACGATTAGCGTACAGATTGACGGTTTAATGAATGGTTTCAGTTTCATTTCGTTTATAATGCGTATAGCAATGATTATTACTGCAAATCCTGGAGATTTGGATTATATGTTGTCTTTCTGATTCTGGGAGTTAAATCATAATGTATATGCTTTATCTCGGTTATTGGCATATTCGGATATCAAGGTTACGTTGCGATAAAGATGAGGATATGAGTATCTATAGTCTATGATACGTTTGGATCGCCGAGCATTGAGGATAATCGCCGGTGATGATCTGACATCGAGATTTCTCCTGAAGGACTCGGGACAAGTATCTTAGTTTGATTCGGTTTAGTGTTGATGATGTTGATCATTTAGGTTGTCATTCATGTTACTGAAGATGAAGTCGTCCTAGTTGTTTCATCATAGTGTCATTCATGTGTTTGATTTATATGTTGTTCATGTTGATGAACATATTGAGTTGCATATGTGTATGCATAATTGTATTGTTTAAGTTGCGTTGATCCGATGGGATCGTGTGATCTATGTTGAGGGCACTGGATCGGATGTCCACTATGCGTTGGTCCGACGGGATCATCATGGGGATCTATGCTGAGGGCGCTGGATCGTTGGACAGGTTTTCCACCATGCGTTGGTCCGACGGGATCGTCATGTGGATTTATGCTGAGGGCGCTGGATCGTTGGATTACCTAGTGTTGTGTTGATGGAATCATGTGGATTCGCATAATTGATTTTATCATGTGTTGTTGTGCATATGTATATCATTGTTTATCCATCTCGTGTTGATCTAGTAGGATCATCTTGGGATCTATGCTGAGGGCGCTGGATCATGGGATTTCCATTGAGCATACACTGTTGTTATTGTTTTGAGCATATTGACGTTGTCATATGAGTATGCATTTGTAGGTCTTGTGTTAGGACCGTGCCCATATGTTGCATTGATCTGATCTCGGATTAGACTGACATGATTGTCGTGGTATTGTGCATCTCGAGGTATGTTCCGTATTTCCCTTGGTTTTTGTGTCGAGATGTGATGTTGTTACCCGGCGGATTTGGGTTGGACAGAGTTAGCAGATTTCGTAACAGTGAGTTATGATGATGTTTTGAGAACCTTGGGTACTGTGCGAGATGTGAATTGTGGTGTAGTTATGACGATAAGATTACATTGGTCGTATTCTTATTTTGTATTCTCATTGGTCTGTAATTATTAATGGGATGTGACGGTTATCATTGTTGGATATTAGGGTTGACCCCATCGTGGGCCTTCATTTCAGGTTCTTGGGATATCGAACTTGTAGCGGTCGTGGAGAGATGAGCTTCCCGGAGGATACTGGCTGGGGCATGTAATTGTGTTTTGAGTTTCCTGATCAGTTGTTGTATTCCGATGCTAGAGTATTTTTAACCGTTTGTGTTTTTCGCTGCGTGAGTATTTTTTTTTAATGGCCTTTTGGTATCTGGTAACTTAGATTACTTTGGCAATCGTTTTCTAAACTATTTTGTTGGTACATGTAAGTGATAGCTTAACGTATGTTTTCCAACTGTTGAGTCTTGGCATTTCGGGCCTTGTGATTTCAAATAGGTTTTACGACGGTTTCGATAAACGGATTTTATTAAATCTTCGAATGTTTTTAAAAGATAGTACCGTCGTTAGCCTCTTGAGCGTTTGTAAATATTTGCGAAAATTTCCTTTAGCCTTGTGGGTTCCATCTCGGGGCCCACGCCGCTGTAATATTCCTGGATGGCTCTGTGGGTGTTACAGACACGACCAATCAATATCCAAACAATAATCCTGGGATCATCATCCCTCAATGAATGATCAACACAATCAACGATCTCAATACAAATAGTCCCGTGATCAGCATCCCTCAACGAAACAATCAACATAAATCCTTTCATACAGAATATCAACATACAACATATACAACAATTTGCCAGAATAATTATCCTCATAACGGAACAATACTTAAATTACCTCAATGCCGAACATAATATCCTTTCCCACGAACAACATCCCAGAACGAATACACAGTTATTCGAATAATCTCGAATGAGGCACCGCCCATTAATATCAATAAGCCACCATCCCGACACCAATGTCGATACGATAAACTATCTACGATATCCGACATTCCATATCACAGGCCAAGGCTAATTCACATCTCCGTCTTCAATCAAACACAATTAAATTATATACATTATGATTTAATCCAAACTAGGGCACAATATACAAACCATCATCTCGACAATTTACATTTATAATATCATTGCTATATGAATTATATATGAAATGAAAGCGAAACCATTCATTAACTTTTATAAACTGAACAAGTATAAACTTGCCTCGATATCGATACAACGAAGCCGTTACTAATTCCATTGCCTTTGTCTACGAACTCCTCAGCCCCGACCAAAAGCAATTTACGAACTCTTCAACCTCAACCGCAACACAACGGTCATCATCAACGATCAATTATCGCAACCTATTGCAACAATCGATTAACACACATTCGATAATAATCAACACTCGATATAACCAATCAACTCAACGACTCAACGATACCTCGATCAAAGACAAAAACAAATAGTCCAACTCAACAATTACGAACTCATATCCACAATACAAACCACAACTCGATAATCATAATTAACAATCAATATAACCGATCAACAAACCTAACAGTTCTATAATATCTCGATTAAACACAAATCCGAACAACCCAAGTCAAACAATCACGAACCCATAACCACAATATGATTCCGCAATATGATAATTGTATCAACAACCAATTTAACCAAGTGTCTTAACATACTCGACTCCAACTTCAGCTTTAAATACGAATTAACAAGGTTCCTTCTTGTTCATATTCATAAATTCATAGGAAACAAATTACCGGTTATTATCATGAATAATCATATCAACTTATCCTGATAACGAGGATTACACAACATACCCTATTCCGAATTCAACCGTAAATTCAACATGATATGATTTACCCTGGTTCATATTTATCAACCTCACACCAATACTATACATTAAGATTATCAATTAATCCAATCATCCGATCATTCAACTCGTATGAATGCATATACTCAAAGAAGGATAATACTATCGTCAAATTCATAATCAACATTCGTATATCATCAAGACCATACGAAAATCATATCACCTACTGACATAACTTGTATCTTGACATCAACAATCATCATCAACATCCGAAAATGAGGAGAATGATTAACCAACATATCTACCGAAGGCGAACAACGCAATTCATACAACAAGAATCATATCAATGTCCATATATCAACAACAAGGTCAACATAATTGAGCAACCCATCTCACAATCATACTTATCAACTTGTTTATATGATAATCATCAACTCAAGAACACCAATATTCAATCCAAAATAAAATCCAAAGTGAATGTTAATTACTTCTTCGAAGAAATGGGTTGATTCTCAAAGTTGAACCCATTTCCAAGCTTAATGATGTTACAAACGATCAACTCCATGATACTCAAGTGTTTTGAACCTCAAAACCTCCTCCAAGAATACTCTCTATCGGGTGAAGGAAAGAAATGGCCGAAAATGAGTATCAATGCCCAACTGCACATATTTACACTTCACGTGATTAGCTTGCGCTACTCCACTAGATGGCGTGCACTACTAGCCGTAGCGTGCGCTAACTGTAATACCCTGATTTTTTGGATATATTTTTTCGTTAATATATTGGATATCGTTGATGGATAATTATACTCGAGGATGTTGTGAACGTATGATAATAATATTGAAATGCATATATGTGTTTAGTATGCCGTATGTTCGTATTTGGTATGTCGAGATGTTGGACAATGATAGCTGGAAATGGCTAAACACAGCCACGATAGCGTACGCTATAAGTTATGCTTAGCGCACGCTACTTGGTACGCGTAGCGCACGCTACGAAGTGTAGTTAGCGTACGCTAAGAGGTTCGGTTACGTATGCTAAGGAGGACCCCTAACGTACGTAACGACATTCTGGGTAAGTTTCGGAAGGCAGCCGACAGGTAGGCCCGGGTTGATGTTTATCGGCATTTAGCGCACGCTACTATGTATGGTTAGCGTACGCTAATATCAGATTGTCCAACAGGGAATCTTGGCTTTCGGCAAGTGGACCCGACCATTTGCGATGCGTGTCCAGATAAGGTCAACGAGTGTTTGTCATGTAGGGCTAGCGCACGCTAAACCGTATGGTTAGCGCACGCTAATTCCAGATCGGTCAGAGGAATCCTGGAAATCGCGGATGCTTTCGGCATGTGGGGGCACGAGTGGTAGGTGAATACTGTAGTAAGTCAACTTCGGATAGCGCACGCTAAGGGCAAGGACTTGCGTACGCTAGACATGATGTTTTACGTACGTTAATGCATGGGCATTACGTGCGTAAGCTAGTTTACGAAGCGAGGCAGTAGCCTCTGGGCTGCGATAGCGCAGGCTAATAAAGCCAGTTAGCGCATGCTAAGGCTGTAGCGCACGCTAAACATGAGATGTTAGCGCACGCTAATAATGTATATTATAAAAGGGGACATACGGGTGCTGAGAGGCATTTTGTCCATTCCCCTTCCTTCAGTCGAGAGAGAGAGAGTCTTGAGATAAATTTGATGTTCCCAAACACTGTATAATGATGATCTTTAACAAGATTAAGATGGAGAACATGAATTCAAGCCTTGTTCTTCAAGTTATTCATGATTCTTGGAATGGAGTTCAAGTGTTCTTATTCTTGGCTCATCCAATCCAGGTAATTTTCATATTCCTTTGATGGTGGTTCGTTTTTCTTGGATGATTACATATGAGGAGCATGTTGGGAAATCATGTTATGATGTTATATGAGATTCAATGGAATTTTGATAAGAGTTTCAGATGTTAGTTAAGATTCTTCATGTTATAAGGATGTTGATTCGTTCAACCCGATCTAAGATGGATTTCTGAATCTTGGTAATTATATTGGTCGATTTAGATGAGATGAATCATGATACTAGGTTGAATTCTAGATTGAGTATGTTATGATCCTTGTTACTGAGATGGTTCGATTATTGATATGATTATTGTTCTAGGGTGATTAATCAATAGGTATAACCGATGTGCTGCGTTGAAGGACTGTAGACTCAGTCCAGTCAGGGCTGAAGAACTCGTAGACAAGGGCGATGGGTTCGGTGATGGTTTTGTCATATTGTTATTCAGGCAAGTGTTTACTTGTTCGGTTGTAATGTTTTGATGAGTAATTCCATTTACATTTCATAAGTATTTTATGTCGAATTGCATATTGATGAATGTTCAGTGATGTTCTATAAGGATTAAAATGCACAATTGATGATTGTTGAGATACTTGGACAATCTTGGGAAGATTGTAGTATTCAGATATTGTTGATGTCATTTTGGATATTCTTGGTATGTGGTATGCATTCCGGAATGAAGTCTGGATAGAGGTATGTTTTATGGTAATCGTACATAGAGGATTATGTACGAGAAAGTATTCAGTATTGAGGTATTATATGGTATTGTTGTGATATTGGGATTTTTATGGTATTATCGTGATAATGGAATTTTGACGAGAATCGTTGGATTACCAAGTGGTAAGGGTGTCGTTATGGTTATTATTCTCATGATGCATGGCATGTGAATATCTATGTTTATGTACTTGTGGTTATTTGTCGGGCATTATTGCTGACCCTGTTGTGGAACTTATTTTTCAGGTATTGATGATTTTTAAGGTAGCGGTTGTGAGGCGAGGATTCCGGACGATACTGGCTATGGCATATTATTGGGGAATCATGTATTTTGACTGTTCATTTTCAATCGTTGTTGATTATATATTTTGGACTGTACTTTTATCCGCTGCGTGAGTTCTTTCAAATGGCTTTTGGTATTTTTACCAACTGAGTTTTATTTTGTAAAACCGATTCCCTTAACCGAGTTTTTGGCCGTGATTATTTTATGACGGTGGTTGGTGTTTTCAAATGATTTTGTGAGTTTTGGAAAATACTACCGTCATAGGCCTTTTGGGCATTTTTGTATTTGTTTTTTTTTTGCCTGGTGGGTTCCGGCGCGGGGCCCACAGCATGTAATACTCCCGGATGGTTTTGGGGGTGTTACAAATATGGTATCGGAGCCCAAGGTTTTGTGATAACCGGGGATGTATGTTATGTGGCTCTACCGGTGTGGTAGTAGCGTGATGTTTGTGATGTTTTGGAACTGTGTGATTTTTTAGTACTATCGTAGTGATGTGTGGGTTTGGGGATTGTTGGTGCTTCCGAGACCGACGAGGTAGGGAGTGAACGCTGGTGCCGTGGTCATGTGCAATGTGCGGCTCCAATCGGGAAGTGAACGCCGGTGCGAGGCACGTGCAATGTGAGGCTTTCGATGTGGAGTGGAACGCCGGTGATACGTGCATGTGACAAGGAGCGGCTTATGCGCTTTAGGTGAGCAGACACAGCGTCACAGATCCCACAAAACTCGACAGTGCTCTAAACTTAATTGTGGTCTTGGCGGAGACCAATCGTTTTCTGTAATACCCGAGATTTTTATTCTGATTAATTCAAAATATTTTCTTTTTAGACCGGAAATTTCTCGGTTTTCGAGCATTGGTATTATTTTTCTCGACAATCAATTTTGTGTTTATGGCCATATGTGGTGATTTGTTGTATATCATTTTCCTTTCGGATCGATGTTGTTGTCATGGCGTTTTCGCCGTGTTCGTTCCGTGCGTTTTGGGAATCGAGTCGTCGTGCCACTGCAGTAGGCATCGCCGACGGTTCTGGAGGAACCGCACGGCAGCGGTGGAGTCTTCAGACGGACGGGCGCGGCAGGGACCGGCATAGCGTACGCTACTGCCGGGAGGCTGCGCGCGCTAACCGGCAGGCGTAGCGCACGCTATGCGGCATCCAGTGCACGCTACCTGGGCCGTGCAGTGAGGCCTCTGAGGTTCTGGACTCCGGAGGGTTGGCCGGTAGCGCACGCTACGGCCGGTCGTTGCGCGCGCTAACCGGCAGACGTAGCGCACGCTGCTCGGCACGCTAGCGCACGCTGCCGGCACGCTAGCGCACGCTAGGGCGGTCTGCCTATATATTTGACCGAGAAGCCCTGTTTCAACCCATTTTTCATTTTCTTCTTTTCTTTCCACGGCAAGAGGTTTTGAGAGCTAGGAGGCATGTTGTTGAACAACAAATCCATGATGTTCCTGAGTTCATATCATTGATTGATCATTCCATAACATCCTTCAATCGACCGAATCAAGGTTAGTTTTTCCTAAAATCTAAACTTTGGAAAATTTGGGGATCTTGATAGATTTCATTCGTTCGAGCCATATGAACTTAGATTGCTGATGGATAATTTTACATTAAGTTGTATTCTATCAATTTCATCATTTTTCCATGGTTTTGTCATGTCCGATTCGTCGTTTATATGAGTTTTCAATTGACGCCTTCAAGGTGTCCGGGAAAATACCGCAGAGGGAGATTCAGTCGTTTTGTGATGTTTTTCCTCGTGTGCTTTATTGTTTATTTCATGATAGGATATTAGGGACGAATTTCCTACAAAAATATGGTGTTGAGCCCTTCCGATCGTTGTTTTCATTGGAGTTCCGGATTTTTCCAATCGACTGTATTTTCGGAGTATTCGCGAGAACCAAGGCAAGTACCTTGATATATGAATTCTAACTACGTGAAATCATTATTGCCGAAGTGTGTGAATTATTTTACGAATATACATATACATATATATATTTATATGTTAAATATATGTATGTATATAGATATGCGTATATATATATATATATATATATATATATATGTATACATGTATATAGACAAATACATACATATGTCGGTGAATGCCGAGTGATGAATGCTAACACTAGTTGACGTACTCAACTTGGGTCGATGGATGAACCATACTTATAGATATAATGTAGTAAGGTTATATATATATATATATTCGGTTGAGTCGCAATATAGGGATATATGTGCGGCGTTGGTTGGTTATGCCT
Source organism: Orobanche coerulescens (assembly GCA_033398695.1). NCBI lineage: Eukaryota > Viridiplantae > Streptophyta > Magnoliopsida > Lamiales > Orobanchaceae > Orobanche > Orobanche coerulescens. The sequence goes on from CM065810.1 coordinate 4,904,845, forward strand.
GAAGGCTTATTGTAAATGAGTTTTGATTGATAACGTGCGTGTTATTGCTTATTTGTGTGGTTATGGATTGGCGGATAAATTGTGTGACTTGGTGTACTGAGTGATAATTGTTGTAACGTTTGTCTGTGTGCTTGATGTTTGAAACAATGTGGATACTTGTTGTGAGAGACGTCATATCCGGGTGCCTCTGAGGGCGGGGGCATGTACTCCGGCCTGGTGTACGCTGCAATGAGCGGATCCATATGATTGGTGAACACCAGTGTTACTTAATGCGCGAGCAAGGGGCGGCTCCTGTGAGAGTGAACGCCGACGCGGTGACATGTGCAATGGGCGGCCAATATAGTGGAGTGAACGCCGGTACACATATGTGCAAGGGAGGCGCCTGACAGGCTTATTGGTAATGGATATTTGAGTGATAGCTAAGACCCCGTTACCAAATGATTTTCGTAATTCAAAGTTCTTCCAACTCGCTTTAAAATATTGGTCTTGATATAGATCGTGATTCGTGTTTCTGAAAGTTTGTTTCAACTTGTTTTAAATGTTGGTATCAGGGTTAATTAACCAAGGATATTTGACGAGATCTCCGAGGGTTAATTAATCAGGGGTCTTGAGCAGGATTTGTCGAATGAGAGGTTGTGCCTTGGATTGTACTGTGTTGATAATTCTGTGTATTGGGTCGAGGACCCAGTGGGATGTTGAGATTTGATCTCGTGATGATATTATTTGGGTTGGGCCGAGAACCCCGTGAGATGTTGTAATGATCCGCTTGTGATAGTGTTTTACAAATTGGGTTGAGGACCCCGAACAACGTCGTAATGGTTCTCTTGCAAATTGTTTTCCACATGTTGGGTCGAGGACCCGAGAGCTTTTGAAGTTACTTTCTAAAAGTATTCCCATTCGATTTTTTAAAACCCCAAGACGGACCGAGTCATTAATAATGTTTTCAAGCTATCTTATCAAATACTTTTCCTTTTATAAAATGGATTTTCAAACTAGATCTTTTGACTCCTTGGGCTCGTTTAAAGTTTCATTGGTGTTATGTTCCGTAAAGAGAATATGACTATGTGATTATCTTTCACCTTGTATATGCGAGTGTTATTCTGTGTTGACTATGGGAATGTATGGTTTGTGTTAAGGCTTCGCGGCTGTTGAGTTTTGTGTTGTTATTATTCGTATATCTTGTATATTATGTACTTGCACTAGCAAAATTCCAGTTTGCTAACCCCCGAGTTTTCGGGGGGTGGGTGCCTGTTATGCGCTCAGGTTTTGGCAGCTCGGGAGCAGACACAGAATTGGCTTGGAAGGAGATGGAGGACAATGATGCTAATCACACCCGATTCAGAGTCTTTTCTTTTGTTTCATTTTGGTCGGTATGTCTCTGTCGGTCGAGTATTCACCATTGCATGGGTGTAGTTTTCATTTATTAAATTAAGTTGTCATTCCTTTCTGGGTTCAAGTTTATTATTGTCATTAAGAAGTAAATTTAGTTAGTATCTGAATTGTTTAATGACCTTGTCGGTCTGCTTTGTAATTAATTTTGACCCCGGTCGGTCAATAATTGAGTAGTCTTTTGGAGTTTAGCCTGGTAGATCCTTGTGATAAGGGTTTACGTGTAATATCCGTAATTTTTCATTTTTAGCAGTTTCTATTTTTGGTGTATGTCTATTTTTATCGACTCGCTTGTAACCGTTTCGACATTTCGAATCTACTTTGTTCTTGGAGTTTTTCCATTTGGACGAGTTTTGATGATGTTTTCACGTAATTTCATTTTATGACGTTTTTTGCCGTATGAACGTTCGATTCTTGTAAAACTCGTTCGTTTTCGTTGTTTCTTGGTTTGTACAAGTTCGTATGATTGAGTTGGTCGTGTTGAGACTTTCGGTTTGTAAATCCGACGTTGTTTCGTGATTTTCGGGCACTTGGGCCATTTTTGTAATTTCCTATAAGTTTAGGGAAATTCATCTCCTTGTCGTATTTTGGATTCCTCGGTAGTTGGAAGTGCATTTACTGTCGAACACTCAGCTTCGTTACTATGAATACCCCGTATTTACACTTTTGATTCTATCCTCGTGTTGTGGTTCGTCGTTGAAGCGACTGTGCAGAATCGTGTTTAGAACTGGGATCTGCTGCGTGCATAACGTACGTTATGCATGATCCATAACGTACGTTATGACCTTTCCCATTTCAGTACAGGCAATTGGTTACGTACGTTAACCAGTATTGGGTTACGTACGTAACCATCATAACGTACGTTAACAACTCGTGTTAACGTACGTAACGCGCTGTCAGCGTTTTTAAACCTAACTTAACCTCAGTCAGTTTCTTTTCATTCTTCTTCAACCCTTCTCGCGACGTGAGTGCTCTTGAGTGCCTTTAGAACGATTTGTCCAGAGCAATCCGTGGATTTCCTTTAGAGATTGATTATTGTGTACCAAGGGAGATTAATCTACAACATTCACATCTTCCATCAGTCGAATCCAAGGTATTTCCTCAGGAACCCTAACTTTGACGAATTTGGGGTTTTTTTCGGGATTCTAGGGATTAGTTCCGAATTGTTCAACTATGTTATGATATTCCTTACCGATTGTGATTATTGGGTGATTCCCAATCCATTTTCCTTGATTTTAATCTGTGAATTATCAATACGGGGAGATTTTGCGTAAACTCTCGCCCGTATCGATTGAACGTCTATCGCCGTGTATTGTAATCGGGGTTATGGGTGCATTCCATTCGATTATTGATGTCCGTTGGGACTGAGTTATGTTAATTCTTCGTTTAGGAACCGCCGTTTTCCATTCGGATCGCCCGTAGTCGTTTTTCACTTCCGATCCTTCGAAGATGTCACAAAGGCAAGTACTTTACATTTGTTTACATGTTCTAGTATTTGAATTATGGCCATATGTGGTTGTTGTGGGAGGATATGTGTATGTTCACCTAGGGACGGTCCGACGGGGCCTCTAGGGATACGTATTGTCGTGTGTGTGCGTATCACGAACTGTGGTTAACCACCCAGGGATGTCCGACGGGGCTCTGCGGGGTACGGTGGCCGTGAGTCACGTACCAAGGTTAACTTTGAATTGTTTTGGTTGGAGAAAATGTGTTTTGTGCTTGTGCATCGTAAATATTCCGGAATATAAAATGTTCTCTAAAATGATATTTGGCGCATTATTCATCTGATTAGAATGTAGTTCAAATGGATTGTACTTGCACTAGCAGTTGTCGCTAACCCCTTAAATGGGGGAAATACTTTTTGTATTTTAGGTATTGATCGTGGGGACAAGCGAGCACCCGAGCCGTATGAGGATGATGGGCAGGCATGATATTGTCCAGAAGTTGATTATTGGTGTTCTGTCTGTCAATTATTATTGATGTCTGATTTTGGGATTCTGTATTATAAAATTTGTTTAAGTACTCGAGTACTTCCGTTTTGAATTTGTTAATGTTTTGCTCCCGTTTTGGGGAAAAGGAATTGATGTCAGAATTTTATTTGTCGGTTATAGTCTTTTATTTAGCTTGTCGTTTTATTTATGATGGTTTGTCGTTGTCGATTGTCTTGTTTGGTACGTTAGCCTGGTGGATTCCACAGTGTGGGGTCAACGGCGCTGTAATATGCCCTAAATGTCTTGGGGGTGTTACAGAATATGGTATCGGAGCGTAGGTTTATGGATACCTAGGCTGTCGGTTATTTGGGTCTACTTAAGTGTCGTTTTTGGGACAGTATCACTTCTATGCCATCATCTCAGTACGTCGGTGCTCGTAAGTTTTTCCTAACTTGATTCGTTTCGCTGTTCTGTTCTATTCCTGTCTTAGTATCTTGTTGCGTTTTGCGTTTGAATTGTACTTACCCGTTACTTCTTCAGAAATCCTGCTGGTAGAGGACGCGGACGCGGCAGGGGACGTGGCGCAGCCGGTGGGGCGGCCATGTCCGATCACTCGGGAACTGATTCGGCGATGCCATCTTTGTCGAACAGTATTCCCCCTAGTTCCGGAGGACAGCAGGACCAGTCTGCTAGTTCCGGTAATGCACATGAGAATGTTGGAGTGGCCAACATTCTGCAACAAGTAGCGAACCAGATGACGCTACTGACTCAGGCCGTTCTAGTCGTCCAAGCTAATGAAAACCCGGTTCCGCCTACTGGATCCGGCAGTGATAAGTTACTTCAGGACGTGATTCGTATGCGTCCTCCGCAGTTTGATGGTGCTTCCGACCCCTCTGGTTGGGAGAATTGGTTATTTGAGATGGAGAAGGTGTTCGAGGCTGCTAACTGCTCTGAGGAGAGGAAGGTACCCATCGCTCAGTACTTCCTCGCCAAAGAGGCAGCAACGTGGTGGCAAGCGGTGAAACCGCGCGACCGGGCAGCCACGTGGGCAGAGTTTCGGGATCTGATGGAAGATGAATTTTGTCATTGGCTAGTGAAAGAGGGGAGGATCCGAGCCTTCTTTGAGGCTAAGCCCCAAGATGTTCCTATATCTCAAGCTATCAAAGACTACAATCAACAACTACATTATGTGAGAAACCAAGTCCGAGATGAGCTTGATAAGATCCGCCACTTTGATATGCGGATGAAACCGAGGGTGCGCCACTACATGTCTGGTCTGGGGTGCACGACTTTTAAAGATTATCAGAATAAAGCGATGGCTTATGAGATGTCGTTTTCTGCGACAGAGACGGCAACCGAATGAAAGAAGCAGAAGACCTCCGGTCAGTTTTCGGGAGGCAAGTCTGGAGGGTATCCAAAGGCTCAGTCTGGTTTGCGAGTCTTCGGGAGTCAGTCGCCGTCAGTTGGGCGAGGAAACGGTTCTAGGTCTACTCCTACTGGTTCCATTCGTGGTCCTACGTGCTTCAACTGTAGTCGTCCGGGCCACATGATGAGTGAGTGTGATAGGCCTCCGATTCAGTGTCTTGCTTGTGGTCGGATGGGTCATCGTGCTAAGTTCTGCACGGAGGCAGCTCGAGCTCCAGTTACTCAGATATCATCCCCAGCCGCGGGAGAGCCGAGTGTGAATCAGGCACCGACAGTTCCTCAGCCGCAGCAGAGTTTTGGTATAGGTCGAGGACGTGGTCAGCCTTCTAGAGGGGGAGCTTCTAGTGCGGGGTCTGTTCCGCCCCGAGTGTACGAGATGAGACAAGCAGGGGATCCTGACGCGACGGTGGCTACAGGTACCGTCCGCATCCTTGATCATCCTGTTTCCGTATTGTTCGATTCTGGTGCTGCGCATTCTTTTATATCTATGGATTGTGTGCGTCTTCTGCATGTTGATTGCCTAGTTGCCTGTGAGCCTTTTATTGTTAAACTTCCTAGTGGAGATAGCATCGTGGGGGACCGTGAGATTAGAGATTTTTCTGTGAGTATCGCGGGGAGGTATTGGCCTTCTAATCTGATTGCGGTAGATATTAGGGATGAGGATTTGATTCTGGGTGAGGATTGGCTGGACCGTCATGGGGCGATCATGAATTATAGAACGAGAACCGTTTCGATGTTAGCCTCGGCAGTGCAAGCATTCTTTTGTGGGGCGTAAGCGGAGTAGCCAGAGATTACTGATCAGCGCCTTGAGGGCGGTGAGACTTCTTCGGGGAGGTTTCACGGGTTATTGGTGTTACGCCTTGAGATCGGAAGAAGGGGGAGTCGAGCTCTCGTCTATTCCGGTAGTGTATGAGTATCTTGATGTCTTTCCAGATGAGTTGCCGGGTTTGCCGCCGGACCGAGAAGTTGAGTTTACCGTCGATTTAGAGCCGGGTGCAGCACCGATCTCTAAGACGCCATACCGTATGGCGCCCGCCGAGATGATGGAGCTGAAGAAACAGTTGGGAGAGTTGCTAAACATGGGATATATTCGACCGAGCGCTTCGCCTTGGGGCGCACCGGTCCTATTTGTAAAGAAGAAGGATGGGTCACTTCGTTTATGTATCGACTACCGAGAATTGAACAAAGTGACCATAAAAAACAAGTATCCGTTCCCGAGGATTGATGACTTGTTTGATCAGTTGCAAGGGGCAACCGTATTCTCGAAGATTGATTTGAGATCGGGGTATTATCAGCTCCGAGTGAAGGATACCGATATTCCGAAGACGGCCTTTCGGACAAGATACGGTCACTACGAGTTTGTGGTTATGCCTTTTGGGCTAACCAACGCCCCAGCCGTGTTCATGCAGCTTATGAACAAAGTCTTTATCGAGTACCTCGATAAGTGCGTAGTCGTTTTTATCGATGACATCCTGATTTACTCGAGGAGCGAGGAGGAGCACGCCCGTCATTTGCATATCGTGTTGGATATTTTGAGAACTCAGCATCTTTTTGCGAAGTTCTCAAAGTGTGAGTTTTGGTTACGGGAGGTTATGTTTCTCGGTCATGTGATCTCGGCCGAGGGTGTTCGTGTGGACCCACATAAGGTAGAGGCAGTGTTGGATTGGGCGCCACCCAAGAACGTGAAGGAGGTCCGCAGTTTTCTGGGATTAGCCGGGTATTACCGTAGATTCGTCGAGGGGTTCTCTAAGCTCTCTCGACCGGCCCGGCTCGGTTATTCTGAAGTCAGAGAAGTTTGTGTGGACCGATGAGAGGCAGAATAGTTTTGAGGAGTTGAAGAAGCGGTTGACGACCGCTCCCGTTTTGGCTCTACCGAGTGGTAATGATGGTTTCTCGGTTTCCAGTGATGCTTCGGGCCAAGGGCTCGGATGTGTACTTATGCAGCACGGGAGGACGATTGCCTATGCTTCCCGTCAGCTGAAACCGTACGAGTTGAATTACCCTACGCACGATCTTGAGTTGGCCGCAGTTGTATTTGCGTTGAAGATCTGGCGTCATTACTTGTATGGCTCGTCGTGTCAGATTTTCACCGATCACAAGAGCCTGAAGTACATTATCACGCAGAAGGAGCTTAATATGAGACAGAGGAGATGGTTGGAATTGATTAAGGATTACGATCTCGAGATCCTTTATCATCCGGGCAAGGCTAATGTGGTAGCAGATGCCCTGAGCCCGAAATCGGTATCGCTTTGGGCGCTTGAGTTACTTACGGCCCAGTCGGGACTTCAGCGAGAGTTTATGAGGTTGAGCATTGAGATTGTGCTGCCAGAGAGTTCCGGGCAGTTGCGTACTCTTGAGATTTCTTCATCTCTGGTCGATGACATTAAATCGGGACAGTTGGAGGACCCGATGTTTATTCAGCTTCGAGAGAGTGTAGGGAAGGGGAAAGTCCCAGGATTCGTTATTCATGAGGACGTAGTGTTGAGATTCCGAGGTCGGTTGTGTGTTCCGAACGACTCGGAATTGAGACAGAGTATTATGCGAGAGGCTCATGCGTCACCTTACTCAGTCCATCCAGGCTCGAGTAAAATGTATAAGGATTTAAGAAAGAATTTCTGGTGGAACGACATGAAGAAGGAGGTAGTTCAGTTTGTGGCTAAGTGTTTGACTTGTCAGCAAGTCAAGATTGAGCATCAGCGGCCAGCCGGGTTGTTGAAACCACTTCCCGTCCCGGAGTGGAAGTGGGAGGATATCTCTATGGATTTTGTCACAGGTTTGCCGAGGACGAAGACTGGTATGAATATGGTGTGGGTGATTATAGACCGACTGACTAAGTCGGCGCATTTTCTGGGCATCAACGATACTTGGGGTCCAGAAAAGTTGGCTCGTATTTTTATCGCGAAGATAGTGAGACTCCATGGTACACCGAGGACCATTATTTCAGACAGAGATGGCCGATTTGTATCGCATTTTTGGCAGGCGGTACATAAGGCATTGGGGACACAGTTACGTTTGAGCACTTTGTTCCATCCCCAGACCGATGGGCAGTCCGAACGTAACATTCAGACGTTCGAGGATTTGTTGCGCGCGTGTGCGTTAGACTGGAGTAGTGACTGGGAGGAACATCTGGCCTTGATTGAGTTTACTTATAATAATAGCTGGCACGCATCGATTAAGATGGCACCTTATGAGGCACTTTATGGACGACGTTGCCGATCGCCGATATGTTGGGATGAGCCGTCCGATCTAGTTGGTACCGAGCCAGACCTTTTGTTAGAGACGAGGGAGAAAGTTGAATTGATTAGAAAGAGAATGTTGGCTGCTCAGAGTCGACAAAAGTCTTATGCGGATGTTAGGCGTCGACCCTTGGAGTTCGAGGTGGGAGATCATGTTCTGTTGAGGGTATCCCCGACGAAGGGAGTTTTCCGTTTTGGGAAAAAGGGGAAGCTTAGTCCGAGGTATATTGGGCCTTTCGAGGTATTGGAGAGAGTCGGTGAGTTGGCATACCGTTTGGCTTTACCTCCGTCGCTGAGTCATGTTCATAGCGTATTTCACGTTTCCCAGTTGAGGAAGTACGTTCCGGACCCGTCCCACATTATTGACTTTGGGGACGTGGAGATCGAGAAGGATGTTACGTTTGAGGAGAGGCCCGTCAAGATTTTGGAGCGTCGAGACAAACAGTTAAGGCTAGGGCTGGGCACTTGAACCCGAAATCCCGATCCCGTCCCGATCCCGTCCCGAAAACTAGCGGGTCGGGACGGGATAGTTTATTAAAATGGCAATCCCATCCCGTCCCGTCCCGCTCTGTTACTATTAAAATGGGACGGGATGGGATCGGGACCGTCCCGATCAATCCCGTTCTGTCCCGTAATATTTAATATAATCAATTTTTTATATATCTTTTAAACATATAAACCCTAAATTGATGTATGATGTATGAAACATCAAAGTTTCAGTTTTAAATTTTCAGTTTTAAGTTGAAGTTTTCTGCACTTTCAATTTGAATTTTATCTTCATATGTTGATTTTGATGTAATATGCACTATGCATTTGGATTATTGATCTATTGTCCTTTGTGCGTGTTTACGTTACTATCTATTTTGTTGTGTATTTTTTAAGTTTCTAATGGATATTGAGAGTCACTTTTTTTTTTGGAATGACTAGTTTGGATTTTTTTTAATTTCTACCTCATTCATTTGATAATTCTAAAATTTATAGTTGTCTCATTCGTTTTTTCACAGTTTCTGTCAAGGTCAATAAATGTGCGGGATATCCCGTCCCGTCCCGATCCCGACCCGAACCCGAATAGGATCGGTACGTGCGGGATGAATTTCAAAATACGCAATCCCGTCCCGTCCCGTCCCGGTAATTTATTTTCGGGATGGGACGGGATTCGCCCAATCCCGACCCATCCCGTCCCATGCCCACCCCTAGTTAAGGCACAAAACCATTCCTTTGGTTAAGGTGCAATGGTCGAGGCACGGAGTAGAAGAAGCGACGTGGGATTTAGAGAAGGATATACGTTCGAGGCATCCCGAACTTTTTGATTCTTAAGTTTCGGGACGAAACTTTATTTTAGAGGGGGAGAATGTAATATCCGTAATTTTCCATTTTTAGCAGTTTCCATTTTTGGTGTATGTCTATTTTTATCGACTCGCTTGTAACCGTTTCGACATTTCGAATCTACTTTGTTCTTGGAGTTTTTCCATTTGGACGAGTTTTGATGATGTTTTCACGTAATTTCATTTTATGACGTGTTTTGCCGTATGAACATTCGATTCTTGTAAAACTCGTTCGTTTTTGTTGTTTTTTGGTTTGTACAAGTTCGTATGATTGAGTTGGTCGTGTTGAGACTTTCGGTTTGTAAATCCGACATCGTTTCGTGATTTTCGGGCACTTGGGCCATTTTTGGATTCCTTGTCGTATTTTGGATTCCTCGGTAGTTGGAAGTGCATTTACTGTCGAACACTCAGCTTCGTTACTATGAATACCCCGTATTTACACTTTTGATTCTATCCTCGTGTTGTGGTTCGTCGTTGAAGCGACTGTGCAGAATCGTGTTTAGAATCGATCTGCTGCGTGCATAACGTACGTTATGCATGATCCATAACGTACGTTATGACCTTTCCCATTTCAGTACAGGCAATTGGTTACGTACGTTAACCAGTATTGGGTTACGTACGTAACCATCATAACGTACGTTAACAGCTCGTGTTAACGTACGTAACGCGCTGTCAGCGTTTTTAAACCTGACTTAACCTTAGTCAGTTTCTTTTCATTCTTATTCAACCCTTCTCGCAACGTGAGTGCTCTTGAGTACCTTTAGAACGATTTGTCCAGAGCAATCCGTGGATTTCCTTTAGAGATTGATTATTGTGTACCAAGGGAGATTAATCTCCAACATTCACATCTTCCATCAGTCGAATCCAAGGTATTTCCTCAGGAACCCTAACTTTGACGAATTTGGGGTTTTTTTCGGGATTCTAGGGATTAGTTCCGAATTGTTCAACTATGTTATGATATACCTTACCGATTGTGATTATTGGGTGATTCCCAATCCATTTTCCTTGATTTTAATCCGTGAATTATCAATACGGGGAGATTTTGCATAAACTCTCGCCCGTATCGATTGAACGTCTATCGCCGTGTATTGTAATCAGGGTTATGGGTGCATTCCATTCGATTATTGATGTCCGTTGGGACTGAGTTATGTTAATTCTTCGTTTAGGAACCGCCGTTTTCCATTTGGATCGCCCGTAGTCGTTTTTCACTTCCGATCCTTCGAAGATGTCACAAAGGCAAGTACTTTACATTTGTTTACATGTTCTAGTATTTGAATTATGGCCATATGTGGTTGTTGTGGGAGGATATGTGTATGTTCACCTAGGGACGGTCCGACGGGGCCTCTAGGGATACGTATTGCCGTGTGTGTGCGTATCACGAACTGTGGTTAACCACCCAGGGATGTCCGACGGGGCTCTGCGGGGTACGGTGGCCGTGAGTCACGTACCAAGGTTAACTTTGAATTGTTTTGGTTGGAGAAAATGTGTTTTGTGCTTGTGCATCGTAAATATTCCAGAATATAAAATGTTCTCTAAAATGATTTTTGGCGAATTATTCATCTGATTAGAATGTAGTTCAAATGGATTGTACTTGCACTAGCAGTTGTCGCTAACCCCTTAAATGGGGGAAATACTTTTTGTATTTCAGGTATTGATCGTGGGGACAAGCGAGCACCCGAGCCGTATGAGGATGATGGGCAAGCATGATATTGTCCAGAAGTTGATTATTGGTGTTCTGTCTGTCAATTATTATTGATGTCTGATTTTGCGATTCTGTATTATAAAATTTGTTTAAGTACTCGAGTACTTCCGTTTTGAATTTGTTAATGTTGTGCTCCCGTTTTGGGGAAAAGGATTTGATGTCAGAATTTTATTTGTCGATTATAGTCTTTTATTTAGCTTGTCGTTTTATTTATGATGGTTTGTCGTTGTCGAATGTCTTGTTTGGTACGTTAGCCTGGTGGATTCCACAGTGTGGGGTCCACGGCGCTGTAATATGCCCTAAATGTGTTGGGGGTGTTACACTATGGTGTGTGACATTCCCGGTCGTATTCTGGGGGTGTTACATATATGGTATCGGAGCTTAGGTTTGCGAAAAACCTAGGCCGTTGGGTCAAGTCCATGTCCGGTGTAAGTCGCGCGCATCAGAGTTGTGATTAGTATCGTGGTTCCGACATCATCTTCAGGCAATCCGTGATGGTAAGTCTCCCGATCGTAAGTCCCTTTATATACGTATTTGATTATATACGTAATGGCCTTCTACACTTGGCCAAAATCCAACTGTTTCTGTCTGTCTCGACATACTGGATACGAACATATGGCATACTGAATACATATGCTCGTTCCGATAACATTCTCATACGATACATCTGATGCACGATATCCTCAAATACAACTGTCGACCAAGTATGGCAATTGTACAAATACTCATATAGTATATCCGACATCCAAAAACATATCAAGCATGTAATATCCTAGAATTAAAATAACCTCGATAGACATACTGTCACGACTGTCACAGTTCCTAAAATTATTCGTCCATTCTGCATCGGTCCCACTCTGTACAGTACAACTCAGATAAAATAATGCGAAAAATCGTAGCGAAATTCTAGGATATTACAACCATGTTAGCCGAGGACGGCACCGAGCACTCTTTCGCAGGACAAAAGAGGGAAAACCAGAAGTTTGTGATTAACGCCATGAAGGCGATGAGACTCCTGCGAAAGGGGTGTACTGGTTATTGGTGTTATGCTTTGAAGGCAGGGGAGAGTGGGGTCGAGTTTTCTTCGATTCCGGTCGTTAGTGAGTTCTCTGATGTCTTTCCTGACGAGTTACCGGGGTTACCACCGGACCGTGAGGTTGAGTTCGCTATCGAGTTAGAGCCGGGTGAGGTTCCGATTTCGAAGGCGCCGTACCGCACGGAACCTTCAGAGATGGCCGAGTTGAAGAAGCAGTTGAATGAGCTTCTTGAGTCAGGGTATATTCGACCGAGCGCTTCGCCTTGGGGCCCACCGGTCCTATTTGTGCGGAAGAAGGATGGTTCACTACGTCTATTTATCGACTACCGCGAACTAAACAAGGTGACCATCAAGAACAAGTATCCCTTGCCTAGGATTGATGACTTGTTTGATCAGTTGCAGAGAGCTGCGGTATTCTCGAAGATCGACTTGAGATCGGGGTACTATCATCTTCGGGTGAAAGAGTCCGATATTCCGAAAACAGCTTTTCGGACGAGATACGGACATTATTAGTTTGTGGTTATTGCCTTTGAGCTAACCAACGTGCCGGCAGTGTTCATGCAGTTGATGAACAAAGTTTTCATAGAGTATTTGAATAAGTGTGTCGTCATCTTCATTGCTGATATCCTTATCTATTCGAGGATTGAGGAGGAACATGCGCATCATCTGCATGTGGTGTTAGACATTTTGAGGACCGAGCAACTCTATGTGAAGTTCTCGAAGGCGAGAGTTGTAAAAAACTAACCCTTGAAGTCCGTTGATTAAATGGTAACCTTCTCTTGAGCTATTCCCCAAGCTTTGCTTGATCTCTACGAATCCAATCCGCTCCAAGCCCTTGAACGATCCAACGCCGAAAGCACCGCATCTCTACTAGCCACGCGCCGAAGAAATGAACGGAATGACTAAATCTCGTTATCCTCCAAGGATACGGCTAGAACAAGATTATAGGAGTTTGAATATAAAGATTATTACACTCTAAGTGTTTAATCTTTTTCTCTCTATTTTTCTCTCAATATTTCTCTAAGAAAATTGAGGGAAAGAATGAACAAGATGAAGATGAAGTTGAAGACTATATGAGAAAACCATTTTCTCTCTCTCAAAGTGTAACTCACGTATGGAATGTCATGTAGCTAGAGTGAGGAACAGTCTTCATTATATTCTTGTTCTAAATCCCACAAAATCAACTATACCTTATTTTAAGAGATATCAAATCTCTAAGGTGATTAGTCTTCACCCACCAAAGAAAGACTAAGACTAAAGGTAAGAGATCAAAAGGTGGGGCCGGACTCTAGAAGGAATTGAAAAGTTTGGTTCGTTTCGGACTCCCGTGAGTCCAAACAGATAAACTTCGATTCCGTTTCGATGTATTTATATCAATTAATTAATCCAATTAATTAATTATGTCAAATTCATAATAATATAATTAATTTCTCCAAGAAATAATTATATGAATGAATTAAATTAATCACCGAGTAATTTATTTAATTCATTAAGCCATAAATCAATTTATCCAATAAATCAATTTAGACATCCAATGTCCCAATTTCAATTAGACATCCAATGTCCAATAAATTAGATATCCAATATCTAATATTAATAATGAGAGAATAAGCTCGATTCATTCCGTCGTCAATCCTATTGCGCGACTCGGTAGGTTCGTCTCAGTCAGCAATGGGAGGAACCAAAGAGTAGTAGCACCACATAGCCAGCCTAGCGGTCTACACCGTACCCCAACTGAGAACAAATGATTGGGATCATTCAAGAACCATTCTGTCGTGAATACCAGTATACGTATAAACCCTTCTTTCAAATGTCCCGATCAAGTTATAGGGTCACGGTCAGTCAAACCCTATCTGTACTTGACTCTATGTATGTGTTAATGCAAATCGAGATCATTGAGCTCTCGTGTATCCAATATAACTAGCTCCAATGCTTTGGCCAAAGACTTATGATCTCATCTGCCAATAACCGCATAGGACATATAACCCGCTCACTAACAGGAGAAAGAATTCTATCTTGGTATTCAATAGGACCTGCTACTTGCCCGTCAAGATGCATGTCGAGGTTGACCCCCACCTCCCGGTTTATAGGGTCGAACTACTCTAATGAAAATCTTGACGTCACAAGCACATCCCTACTAAATCCTTAAGTCGAAGGTTCACGAATACCTATCACAACCTTTCGATTCCGTCATTGACTGTCCCGAAGTGAAATCCGTGTGATGAATCGAGGGTGAGTCGGTTCGAGTATACTAATCCAATTAGCATACCTATAATGTGTGCTCTCACTAACCATCAGTGTTCGACAGGCACTCTCCATGTCAAAGAACACATCATACAAGTCTTCACATAAACTTAACGCCCAGTCAAGTTTCATCGACTTGCGAACGATTAAGTATTTGAGCTATAAACCTTTCCAGTGCCGACACCCTTATCCAATAAGGAGTGGAATGTTTTGCTCTCAAATACACGGACTAGTTTCTATATGTATATTTACGAGTTAGGAATGCCAGTAACTACCAGTAAATAAAGAAACATCCATTTGCCTTATATTAGTGATTTACATAATTACAAGTACAATGCCGTCACTCAATCATCCTCTTAGTGGCATTCGAGGGCATACTCCCAACAGACTAATGATCCTTTCAGTAACTCCAACTTGGTAGATTTGCAGAGAAAGTAGGAATGTCGGTACATCTAAGGCTGTTTAAAAACCACTTATTCCATTTGAACTTTCAAAGCATAAACAAATACCAAGGAGGATGCGCCTAGTCATGATCAAAAGTGTAGACAAAATCCACCAAAGTGCATCAAATCAACCAAGAATTTTAATTCTCAATTTGCAAGTATACGTCATAATAGCCATATTATATGGATGCAACGCGATGCATCAATACTAAGCATTTTGAACCATGAGACATAATGAATATACCATAACCAACTCGTCTTGACCATCCAATAAGATCGACTAAACATAGTCAAATGTATAAGGCACATGCCTTTACAAATACTTGGAAAAGTATTCGGACCTATAGTCGCACGAACTATAATTGAGGTCAACGAATTCATGTATTTACCACAATATGCCATTGGTTTACATATTTTACATCGGTTTTATGCAATAACCAATGTAAAAATTCCGAAATTTTTATTTTAACATCATTTTTATACAACCAACGTAATTTTAATTTTTTACATCGGTTTTCTATAAACCGATGTAAATTGGATGTCGTAAAAAGCATATTTTGTAGTAGTGCTAGGACCCTCCAGGCGATACCAACAGTAGTATCCGAACAATAAAGACTTAGGGCCCGACCAATGACGACTTACGGCCCCCGAGCTAGTATCCTTCAAACTCTTCGCCATCACCGTGCTATTCCCGTGCCTTGGACTTGCCTCGACCTAAAATACAACACAAGTATTTCGCCCAAAACCATAGGGTCTGATATACATGATAATAATTCTCAAGATATTATACAATTCACATATACTGGATCTCAAGGAAACAACCCAAATATTGAACATACCCCTCGGGCGTATGAAAAACCAGTCGCAAACCGTCGAACATACCCAACCATACATGGAATATGAATGACCAATCAATATGGCTCAAGACGGACATCACAGTACGCCTAATCCGGAAATATGTTCGTGAACATGTCCACCGTGTTATGGAATCCAGAATATACATGGGACAATGTACCTAATTATTAGAAAACAAGTTTTACGTACGTTATTGAAATCATGTTACGTACGTTATGAGTGCACAGTTTTAACAAATGTGTTACAAAATATGATTTAAAATAACGATAGTAAAATGTGTAATGAGATAATAATTATTTTGCTAAAAAGAGCATCATCAAAATATGTAACAAAAAAATATTGTTCCAACAAGTAGGCCGCTTCCGGGTCACAAAATTGAATATTTTCCATGCTGGACCCGTTTTGGGGAATTCCGGTAGGCTATATTAAGGGGCCGGAGGCTCAAAAGTGCCAAAAAATCGCCCGAGCCGGATCGACCCATAGGCGTTGGGCTCGGGATAAGGATTCCGACGCCGCGTGTATTGTCCCGATCCGGCTCATAACGAAGGAGATATGCCCAAAACGGTCTTCGGGTAGAATGTGGGTTTCGAACCCGAGCACTCGCCCGTTTTTTGGCCGTAACTCATTCGTTTGTGGTCTGTTTTGGGAGATCTTTATGCCGTCAGAAATCCAACGCAGAGGGATACGACTTTGGCAAAATGTATTTTTCGATTCAAGCCCTTTCGTATAGCCGAAATCAGACGTTTCTGACCCCAGACGAGCGAGCCACCGAGTGTCTTGCAATTTTTGTTTCATATCTCGCCCGTTTGTCGCTGGCTCCTAGGGATCTTTATGTTGTTGGAAATCCAACTCATCGGTCTACGACTTTCGTGCAGGATACTCCCTGAGTAGGCTGCTTCTGGGCCTCAAAACCGGATGTTTTCCATGCTGGACCCATTTTGGGGAATTCCGGTAGTAAGGGGCCGGAGGCTCAAAAGTGCCAAAAAATTTCCCAAGCCGATCCACCCATAGGCATAGGGCTCTATATAAGGATTGTGACACCATGTGTATTGTCCCGATCCGGCTCATAACGAAGGAGATATGCCCAAAACGGTCTTTGGGTAGAATGTGGGCTTCGAACCCGAGCACTAGCCCGTTTTTTGGCCGTAACTCATTCGTTTGTGGTCCATTTTGGGAGATATTTATGCCGTTGGAAAGCCGACACAGAGAGATACGACTTTTGTGGAACGTACTTTTCGCTTCAGGCCCTTTTGTATAGCCGAAATCAGACGTTTCTGACCCCCAACGCGCGAGCCATCGAGTGTTCTGGAATATTTTTGCCATATCTCGCCCGTTTGTCGCCGGATCCCAGGGATATTTATGTCGTTGGAAAGCCAACTCATGGGGATACAACTTTTGTGCAGGACGCTCTCCAAGTAGGCCACTTTTGGGTCACAAAATTGAATATTTTCCATGTTAGACCCGTTTTGGGGAATTCCATGTATGGTATCTTGTACCCAGACCTAATCATCAATCCGTAATTGGAACCAAATGGTTATTTAGAAATAAGAAGGATAGAAATGGACTCATTATCAGGAATAAATCCCGTCTAGTCGCACAAGGCTACCGATAGGAATAAGGCATAGACTACGATGAAACTTTTGCCCCTATAGCCAGACTAGAAGCCATTAGGATATTTCTAGCCTTTGCCGCCCATAAGAGCTTCATTTTATCTCAAATGGACGTCAAGAGTACATTCTTGAATGGAGACCTTGCCGAAGAAGTATATGTTGAACAACCACCAGGGTTTGTCAATACAGAAGGCGAAGACCTAGTATACAGGCTTAGGAAAGCACTATATGGACTTAAGCAAGCCCCTAGAGCATGGTATGAGACCCTGTCCCAGTATCTAATCGATAATGGATTTGAGAAAGGTGTTGTGGACAAGACCTTGTTCAAAATACAGGAAGGTGATGACCTCCTGATGGTTCAAATTTATGTAGATGATATAATATTTGGTTCAACTAACCTTACTTTGTGTCAAAAGTTCTCTCATCTCATGCAAAGTAAATTTGAAATGAGTATGATGGGAGAACTTAGTTATTTCCTAGGTTTGCAGTTAAAGCAGTTGCCTACAGGGATATTCATCAACCAGGAAAAATACAGCACGGAGCTTCTCAACAAGTTTGGAATGAATACTTCCAAATCATCATCAACCCCCATGAACACTTCCGTGCAAATTAGTGCTGATGAAGCCGGAAAGCTGGTTGATCAATCACTCTACAGGAAGCTTATTGGATCACTCCTGTACCTAATGGCTAGCAGGCCCGATATCCAGTTTGCTATGGGAGTGTGTGCGCGATATCAAGTATCACCTAAAGAATCACACTTCACAATAGCTAGACGAATCCTGAAATAGGTCAAAGGAACAGTCGATGTAGGACTGTGGTATCCTAAAGAAGGCGGATTCGATTTAGTTGGCTACAGCGACTCGGATCTCGGAGGTTGCAAGCTAGATAGGAAGAGTACAAGTGGTACTTGTCACTTTCTTGGACCTAGACTTGTGTCTTGGTTCAGCAAGAAACAATTGGCAAACTCGCTTTCCACGGCTGAATCAGAATACTATGCTGTTGGTAGTTGCTGTATGCAGATTCTTTGGATGCAACAACAGCTGTCTGACTATGTAATTGAAGCCAAATAAACGCCGATAATGTGCGATAGCACGAATGCAATTGCAATATCGCACAACCCTGTATTGCACTCACGAACTAAGCATATTCATATGAAGCATCACTTCATTAAGAATCATGTCGAGAACAAGGATGTCCGACTCGAAAAGGATCATACATATATCCAGTTAGCCAACATCTTTGCCAAACCTCTCAACACAGCAAGATTTCGCATGCTTCGACATGAATTAGGATTGCTACAGCCTGACTCGATGTAAGTTTTTAATGCTTTTACTCAACAACTGAGGGAGAATGTTGTAAGACCCAAGAATACTGTATCTACCGTTAATTATCTGTACACTCAGAGACATGAATACAGCACTGTAGGAACAAAGAGATATGGAATATCCTACAGCTAACGTGTGCAATAATTAAGGGGGAATACAGTATGACCCATGAATACAGCAGTAATCCGAAAGTTGCTGTATGGAATTGAAACCCGTATGTACCTTTTAAGGGGGAACGCTGTATTTTCGCGGATACAGCACATACTATGGGAAATCAATTAAAATATTATTTCTTTTAAAACAGTTTTTAGTCCATGTGCCCTGTTTTAATTAAAACGTCATTTGCATTAAATGCTTTACACGACATCTGGACATTAGTATCTCAAAAGCCGCGATGTTTCATAATTATTTTATAATTTCACACCGCCAATTCGGGCATTAAGGGAAATTGATACGTCAGATGTGGGACCCTCTCTCATTTCAAAATCGGATGGATAAGCTGTACCCGTTACACTCAGTCCATCCCGGTCGTTCATTTTAAAACAACGGTTCCCATCCCTTAAATCTGACCGTTCGCTATATGAAAGCCCTTAACCGCCGCTCACTATAAAAGGACTGTTAATGCCCCTTTCGACTCTCTACGCTTTCTGCAAATTAAATGAGTCACTGAGCATACAGCCTACAAGTTTTATTGCATACTACTGGGATTTCCTTTGAATCTTTACTTACTTCTCTTCAAGAAACAACAATGGCATCTTCACAGACTTCCTCTCTCTCTCTGAAGAAGACCTCACACATCATTGATGGACGGATCATTTCTAGATCTGTAGTGGTCGAACGTGTTCGTTCTGAAGGAGACGACGTCGAATCCATGGAGTTTGTCGTCTCAAGGATTCGTCAACAAGGCCTTTATCGCCTTGGGAGTCACACCACTGAGCACTTCGATGCTCACATGGTTGAGGAATTCTACCTCAACGCTGTTGTCCATTTCTTCTCTCTTGCTCAGGGAGGAAACGTCGCCGACATCACAACTGTCATCCGCGGAGAGGAGGTCCGTGTTGACCGAGAATTGCTGAAGAATCTTTACAGGCTTCCTACTGATGGCCTGTCCATGGAGGAACTTGAGACCTTTGGGTCCCAAGAAATCCTTACCAGATACTATGGATTATTCACCGGTTCAGCATCGGTTGAAACAGTTCATACTTCTTGCCACAAGAAATATTTTTGTCTTCCTTTTGTTTGTTTACACGATTTTTGTTGTCGTATCATTGAAAACCGAACAGGTGCATTCGAAATATGCACCAATCTGAGGTCTCGGATGATGGGCGCCATAATGACCTGTGAAAAGGTCAATTGGTGCCAAATTATTCTAAGAGGCTGCAAGAAGAAGTATCCAAACCCGCCCCTCAAAAGAAGTCCTTTGGCTTATTTATTAATTATATTTTGACAAAATGCGGTGTTCCGCAAGCCAAAAAAGCGAAGAAAATAAACTCTCAGATATACTTTGGAAGCATCAGGCCATCCGTTTTCAACAAAGGACCCCTGATAGCGAATAGACCTTTTGTCCGAACCATGACCCTTTCGGATGATCCAAGGGATGTGTCTTCAAAGTCCAGGAGTGAGGAGACCTCGAAGAAAAGGAAAAGATCTCCCAGCAAAACTACCATTGCTGGTGAGAAGCCGAAAAGAAGCTAAGGAAGCTTTCAGAAGCTGAGACTACTGAGATTACAGCAATCTCAGAAGATGCTCCTTCAACGGCGCAACCCACTATATCGACACCCCAGGGCGCAACCCCTGCGGAAGAGATAGCTGTTACTGTCGAGACAGTAGATCCCGAGCCTTTGGAGGCTACGACGGATGTTCAGCCATCTGCCAACTTAAAAGACTTTGGCGAGTCGGCTGCCACTTTGGAGCCAATAGCCACATCTCCTATACGGGATTCCACACCCGTTAAGGTTCCATCTCCCATCAGGATTCCAACCCTTAAAAGGGATCCCTCTCCAATACAGGATCCCACACCTGTAGAGGAACCCATGCCTACAGCGGACCCATGCGCTGTACGCAGCCCCTCCCCGGACACCATTATTAACAAAACCTTACTTTCTGTGCAAATTGAGCAGGCATACGAACAGTTTGTCCAATGGAAAAGTTACAGGCTTGCTCCGTACGACACCTTGTACAATTAGAGCGACTGGAGCAACGAAGAAAGATTTGTTTTGGAAGTGACGGACTCTAAAGATGTTGAAGTCCTGATCCAATGGGACAACATGTGCTGTAATTTCAAGCCATCTAATGCACAAAGCCGATGCTAGGAAGAAAGAAAAAGCTCAGTCTGTGGAATCTCCTCACAACAGTCCAAAATCAGACCATGACTCAGACGACGACGACGACGCCTTTCAGGCAGGTCTGAGAATGAGTCGTGAGGAAGCTCAAGAACAAGAATTCTCCCAGACTCAATGTCAACAAGGTGAAGGGACATCAAGTCACCATCTGTCCCTTTTCCAACAGCGAGAAAATGTTCACGACAGTGAGGATTCAGTCCCTCCTGTCGCAGAGGAACCATTAGTTTCTCAACAGGCATTCGAGCCTATCGCGGAGGAAAAACCAGCCACTCAACAGGCACCCGAGCCTGTCGCCACCGATGACCAGACCCGCGCCATCCCGCACGAGGAATCAGTCCCCCTGCTGGAGCAGGCGGAAGCTGAGAGACAGCAGAAGGAATCAGTCCCTCCTGTATCCATGTCTACAGAACCCATTCCAGAACAGGAGGATGCAGCACCCCCTGTTGCCGAGCCCGCACCTAATGCTCCCGCACCTTCAACTGTATTGGAATCCGACGATGGTATCACACTTGAGGATATCCAACTCGAGTCACGCACCCATGAGAACTTGAGACAGCTGAACGGAGTTGAAGATTTTGCCCAGCCTGACTCTCTCCGAACCGCTGAAAGGAAAGAGCAACTACATGCTCTTGGCTATCAAACAGTTTTCCTACAGGACGCTGTCAATGCCCTGCACGCTGTCAAGAAATCAATCGATTGGTTACATCAATCTTCTGTTGAAGAAATTACCTGTCTGAGGCACGAAGTATCAAAAGTGGAAGAAGCCTTCCACATCTTGCCCATCGTCTTCAAACAGGCACTCAATCAATTGCAACAGCGACAGGAGCAGATCCTGAAGGAAGAACAAGTCGAGCTTCGTGTTTCTGAGGCCAAGACAGCATCCGCTCTTATTGAATCCGGTTCCTAGCTTCAAGCACATGACAAAAATATTAAAGATATGACGTAAGTGCTAAACTCCCTAGTTGTTAAATTGTCAAGTTTTGAGACCAAACAGGACGATGCTATGAGAATCCTGGAATGATTAGATGATAAGGTCTCTTATCTTGATGAGGCCAAAAAGGGGGAAGAAGCTAGAGAAGTTGCAAGGAGAATAAGGCTGGAGCAAGAAAAAGAATTTGAAGCTGCTCAAGACAGCATCACTGCCGAAATAAACCGATTGGCCATGCCTGCACAAGGATACAGGGTTTCTGGTTCTCGTCCAGAGTTCCACGATCCCAACATATCTTGGAAAAAAAACTGCAGAGGCCCTCGGAAATCCGTTTGCCAACCAATCGCCATCCCACAGCTGACGAAGTGAAGCAATGGAGGAAGAACGAACTGATGAGATACTTTGCAAAACTCATCAGGGAGTCCGGCATCTTCAAAAGAGTATCAAACACTAGCGGAGGCTGCGGATAAATTTTCAAAAATGCTGGAAGAAGGAAAGCTACCCCTTCAAGTCTAAATGAAATCCAAGCATCGAAGAGGAGATCAGATCACCCACCGTGAGGACTAGATCCTTGCCTTTGATAAATCGAGCAAACGTAGAGCAATCTATTTATATCGAGGCAACGATTCCCTACAGCACTGGTGGAGAGGAACCGAAAATGATCCCGAAAGAAGACCTTGGAGGCATTCTGATTATAGGAGTTAGATTCCTTCTTGTATTTTAGTTTTTCTTGTATCCTGAAGTTTTGCGAAACTTGTAATCTTTGTTCATCATTAATAAAACATTTATATGTCTTGAAAGACTACAACTCGTAATCTACTGTGTTCCTGTATGATTACTAAAATCAAACAAGTATGAAATCTTGTTAAATTACTCAAAACTGTAAGAACTTGTCTGCGAACAGTTCATAGATTAAGTTGTATGTATCTAGAATACACTGTAAGTTTGTGCCTGCGCGCCAATCATAAGTTTAAGATGTAATACTCTTTTCTTTCAAAGTTGAACTCGCCTGCGAACAGTTCATAGTATTAGACTAATTGTTGAAGGCCAGAACATTCGACAGAAGACCAAGAAGACTGCCCTCCTATAAGATATTTCAAAAGGTGTCAAGGTTTTGGCATCATCAAGAATTTTTTTGGAAAACATCAAAAGGATTTAAGGAGACTTGGCAAATTATCAAAAGGGGGGAAATTGTTGGGATACAACATATCCTGTATCGAAGTTTTGATAAAATTGCCAACCCAGCATACAGCAAAACAACTGTCCCGAAGACGATCGAATTTGTCGATCCTGTATCGAAGACTTCTCATCTATGCCAGAATACAGCGATAGTATAAAGTGTCTTCATACAGCAAGCCTTCGCGTTGCCAAAGTCTAAAAGCGCCAAGTATGGAAGCTGTCTCTTCATACATCAACATTCCATACAGCGACTACTCCAATATGCCTACAAAGATAATCGATACGAGATTAAGCCTAAAGTATTGAGATCATCAATACCTATCGAAACAGGACTGAAGACCGTTTGAAAAGGAATCTATGTTATTCGCTAAAGTCAAGTCCCGTTTGAAAAGAAGTATTTAGATACTGAAAGGATAAAGTATTTAAATACTAAAACCGACAGAGATCTTCAAACAACGCAAAATCCGGATCTTGGTCTGTACAAGTCAACAATCCAGTTGTAACGGACTTTTGCTCAACGGATCTAATTCAAAGGCTATTTATATCCCAGAGTTTGAAGATCAAGATACACGATATAACACCAAGCACTGATACGAATATATATAGAACATAACAAGCCGCCTGCTTACCTACCTGTCATTTTCGAGTGAATATGCAAATTTGTTTGTGAAATTGTGAGCATCGGTCAAAATGCCCATGTGGTCTCTTGGCTGTTCTAACGTCACTGCTCTCTAATTCATGCTCGTTGAAAGTTGGGACTTTAATGGTAACATAACATATGATGTGATTTTGATATTTTCCAGTTGTATATTTTTTTACACAGAAGAAAAAAAATGTGATTTAAGACTATTGTGTATGAAGTGTGTTGGCTTGACTTTAGCAGTCTTATACATCTTATACATCATACTGATATGAAGTGTTGTTGTTGTGTATGAAGTGTGTTGGCTTGACTTTAGCAGTCTTATGCATCATACTGATATGTGTGTTTTTGGTCAGGTTGGGGATTGTATCATCGGATAAGGCAAGAAATCCGACATATAGAACAAAATAAGTGTCTAATGTTATTAAAGGATAGCTCCAGCTACACTTCATTGAGTGGAGATATCCTTATCTAGGCTAGTCTCTAGGATATCTAGAGTACACCCACACACATAGTAATATCCTCTTGTAACTATCTCCTGAAAATCATGAACCTTCTAACAGATTCAGTTAAGCTAGTTACGCTTCCACGAGATTTATAAATAGATCTCACACACACCAATTGTAACAGATTAAGAATTCATAAATGCAAAAACTGAAAAAGATTCAGTTGAATCAGTTTGGAATTATCTCTCAATATTCATGAGTTTATCACAAAGTTAACAAATGTCATTAGTGGTGGCATGCTATATTCTCATAATCAGGAAAAGGACGAGAAACTCCTAATGTTTGAGAGTTATCTTCCCTTTTTCTTAAAAGTGTTTTACAATTCTGACTTTGTTTTGACTGGTGGTTTTTATTTTACGATTATTGAAGATGTTTCACAAAACAGAAACGAAGTATGACTATTATCAGGGTATCACATAGCTTCTACACTGAGAAGGTATTCTACTTTGATTCTTCTGAACATCCCGTTGTTTCGTACTTATCATTTTATGGATTTAATGAGGCGGATGTTACTGTTTGAGAATTGTTTTGAATGGGGTAAATTCGTTGGTTGAATAAATCTTCTGGTGAGAGTGTTGATATGTATTATGTACCATGAACTATAGATTTTAAATTGAAATGGAATACAAAAATCATGGATAAGGAAGGAGTTCTGATATTTTGTTAGTTATTATGTTTTAGTGGGTTACATGATTTCTAAACATTTCTCTTTTACATTGTTCTATATTTTACTATAGTTGTGTTTGTGAAAAAAAAAAACCTACTTACACTTTTCAGCTCTGTGTGGGACTTGGGAGTAAAGCAGCTGAAGAGAAGCAATTTTCTGATAGCCATCTTGTTCCATTTTACAGAATTGAACAGGTTCTTACAATGCCCTATTTCTTGTGTTCTTCTCCCCAATCTTCATAATAGATCAACTTTTCAAGTTCATAATAAATGGCCCTGCCTTATGAATTTCTCATTTTATTTTATTCAGCAATTTATTTCCTTGTCTTGTGTCTTTCTCATCTTTTTGCATAAATTGCATGGTTTTTCAGAGGACAGAATGTACCTATTGACAAAATTATTTCTGGAAAGAACTCTTTTTTCTTTATTAATTTAACTCGTTGCTTTAGTGCATTCTTTGCCAAAACTTGAAGCGACGAAGCCATGTTTTGTGCAATTGTAATCCATAGTAAACAGTATTCTCATTTTCCTTCTATAGTTTGTTAATATTAATTTGATCATCCCACAAGTCAACACTATTCTGTATTATGCAACATGAGGCAATATGTATCATATTCAAGCAATTTTATTGCTCATTCATCTTGTTAAATGACATGGTTGCAGCTCATACTGGAAACAGTTCCAGATCATGTAAATAGTACATCACCAGAATTGTGTAAGTGGATAACATTAGGTTTATGTTTGAAATACAAAAGAAGGCAAGTGTTTCATCTAGCAGTAGTACTGAAGTATTTTGATGAATGTGTTAAATTGAAGCCATTGCCTGAAGTATTTATCCCGTTGGTTTAGGTATAATTTCTGTTTTTCAGGCAGAGAACTTGAATTCATTTCAATATTATTACTTGTAATAAATTTGCATGATTTTGTTGATAGAGTAAAGGGGATGGGGACACAAGAAATATGAAAAATATATTGAATTTCAAGAAGAAAATAAGAAAACAAGAACCGACGGGATAAATCCCGTCCCAAGCCTAATGGTCGAATCCTACGGAAAATATTTCGTCCCAAGCCGAAGCTGTAAACAATGTTCAATGATCCAAATATAATCTAATTAGGAGACACAATGACAATATAAATAGACTTAATGACCTAATCCTAACTTAAGCCTCAAGAAAATAAGCACATGGGCAAAACTTATTCAACAACTTAAGTTGAAACCCTAAAACAATAATTAATAATCTCTCCGTCCATCAACCACAGTATGCATTGTTTTGGCCGTGAGTTTTATATTTCATTGGCCTAGTTGGTAGGATGTGTTATGAGTGGAGTAATGGGCCACTTGTGGTAAAAAAATTGCCAAAATAAACAATGCACATGGGTTGCGGACGGACGGAAAAGGAAATTATTTACGCATGAGTGGCGGACGGAGGGAGTATAAAATAGTACCCTAAAACAATAATTAATATAAAATAATAGCGTATCAATTCCATTCCCCTTGAAAATAGCCTTGTCCTCAAGACTCAAGTGAGGAACACGGGAACGAAACCTCATCTAACCATGAACTGCTCTATTCTAGGGAATTTAGATACTCTTGAATCGTTCTAGACTTCCACATCTGGAATGATCAATACCTGTAGGGATTTATTTGCACAAACATGTAGCGGGAAATAGGAGTCACGACACTTGTAACATAACCCCTTTGAGTGCAGGTTCACATATTATGTGTGTGACATCGGAATAGAGATGCGGAACGGAGGCAGTGCTGAAGACCCGACCGATTCAGTAGTAGGGTGACAGATCGAGTCGGCCCCCGGACAATGCTTAAAATTCTGGAAGCATGAATTTTCAGGGACTCATATAAGGGCAGGCTAGCCCCTGATCGTTGGTATCCTGTAGTTGGAGAAAAAACGGTCGCTGCTGCATGGAGGTTCGCCCTTGGAAGGTAAAGTCTGGGGCAGCGACGACGAAGAATGTTGTGACTGGGTTAACTCCAACTCGCGTTCAGTCTCACGAGCCAAGTGTATAATATCAATTAAGTCTTGGGCATCCTTTGAGCGAATTCTCAACCTTATTTTATCTTTTAACCCATGCAAAAACATTCCGAGCCAATAAGAATCTGCAATTCCCGGGACGAGTGCCAATCGCGAGATGAACAGGTCTGCGTACTCACTCACCGTCCCTGTCTGACGAGTGTACAACCGGGTCTAAAACGTATTGGCCATAGTATCATCGCCATATCTCCGCAGTAACTCTTGCTTCAATTGTGCCCAAGTCATATGTGGAAAACGGGTTTGTGTCCACTGAAACTAGTTCAATGCGCCTCATTCCATGGCAATGAGGGCCACACCCACCTTGCTCGCCTCCGGTGTGTTATGGAGACGAAGTACTGCTCTGCTCTAGGTAGCCACCCATAGGGATTCGAGCCATCGAACCCCATGAACGAAAGACGGGTCGCCACCACCACGTCTGAAACCGTGTGCGTCGTCTTGCGGCTCTGAACCCACCACGAAACTTCCTGATAAGCCCTTGCGGCCCCCCACGCAAGCCGCCTGCCGCGCCATCGTGACTTCCTGCCCGTTCCGGAGAGCCGCGGTCCCCGCCGCCATATGCTGCTCTGCTGCGTGCCACCTCGGCCAATAGGGCATGATGTTGTCCATCTTGGCCGACAGATTACCGACTTCCGCTGTCAGTTCTTCGCTCTTCTCTACCGCCGACAACCGATATTCTAAATCCATTCGTGTGGTTGATCGTGTAGTGGGTATGAAGACTAGGGCTGTCAAACGGATAATACGGAGCCGGATATGACCATATTCGAATCCGGCATTTAGTAAAGGTATCCGAATCCGTATCCGGATTCGGAAATATCCGGACGGACCGGATACGGATAATATCCGGCGGATTCTATTCGGATACGGATATTATCCGTATCCGTCACTTTTTTTTAATCTTCAAAAATTTAAATGCAGGAGGAGGGATTTGAACCCGGGTGGAGCTCCTTCTCCTTACCAAATTCCTAATGCCAATACCGCTTGGGTTAGCTGACCTGATTGTTGTGTTAGAAAGGAAAATAACTAATAAGAAAAGATAACTTATACACTTGCCTTATTCGTCCGTCCCACAGAAGTTTGCACACCCATAAATAGTAAAAAAAATTTATTTTTAACACCCTCATTATACACAATTATTTACACAATTGCCATTACTTTTTCAACTCAATTAACACACTTTTACTTTTTCCTTTATTTCACTTACACATGAGTTATATTTTATACCCTCTCTTTAAATTGGTCAACTCTTCAAAAAGTGCATTTTCTTAATCTCCGTATCCAGTCAGCTGTGCAGACTGCTCTGGGACGGAGGGAGTGTTTTATATTGAGAAATAAAGAATAAAGACATGTGACAAAGTATTGTGTGGAGTAGCATGCTTATATTTTGTAATTATATATTAAAATTATATTAAAAATATATATTATATATAATTAATTTTGAATACGGATATTTTCGGATATGGATGCGCCTATATCCATATCCGTATCCGGAATCTTCGTTTTTTTTTTCGGATACAGATAATATCCGCTTTTCCGAATACGAATACAGATATTTCGGATGGATATCGGATTTTTCGGATTTTTTGACAGCCCTAATGAAGACACACAAGAAATATATTGAATTGCAAGAAGAAATAAGAAAACAAGAACCAGCGGGTTAAGTTCCGTCCCAAGCCTAATGGCCAAATCCTATGAAAAATATTCCATGCCAAGCCAAAGCCGTAAACATGTTAAATGATGGCAAAGATAATCTAGTAGGAAACACGAGGGCATAATAATAGACTTAATAACCTAACCCTAACTTAAGCCCCAAGAAACTAAGCCCATGGGCCAAACTTATTCAACAACTTAAGTTAAAACCCTAAAACAATAATAAATATAAAATAGTATCCTAAAAATAATAACTAATATAAAATATAGCTAGGGCTGAGACTTTTCAAACCGAGAACCGCGGAACCGATCCGAACCACATCGGAACCGACGGTTCGGTTCCTAGCAACAAATTTTTTTTGGTTCGGTTCGTACTGTTAGTATTCGGTTCGGTTCACGGTTTCTTTCCGTTTAAAGAGGAACCGATCCGAACCGCAAGGAACCATCCGAACTGCACCGAACCGGGAAACCGACCCGTCTGAATATAATATAATATAATATATTCTTATTAAACATAATTAATATAATAATATAATATATTTTTAATAAAATAAAATATAATATAATATATTTCGTCCGAACCATACAGAATCGGTTCCAGTTCGGTTCGGTTCCTACGCGGTTCGGTTCCGAGTCGGTTCGGACAAACAATTTTGGCAAAACCGAACTGCGAAAAAACTATGTGGTTCGGTTCCGGTTCCTGAATTTCTCTCTCTGAACCGAAGTCTCAGGCCTAAATATAGCGTATCAATCAATTGTTAGGCATATAAGTTAAGGGAGCCCTAACTTAACCTAGAACCATGGTCAAAGACTCAAAGGTAAAGGGTTGACTCCCACTTCTATATTCTTCCACACTTTCATGTGAAATCAATGTGGAATATCCTAACAGTCCATCCCCCTTTCAAATCGGACATCCACGGACGGCACACTCCGGGTGGCAACCCATACGAAGGCCCACTTCCCGGGTGGCAACCCCCTCTAGGCCCACATCCAAGGTGGCAACCCCTGGGCCCACCATCGGGTAGCCCCTCTCCGTAGTTGCCTGAATCCGGAAGGTCGGGCCAAATTGTGAGGCATATAAGTTAGGGAGCCCTAACTTAACCTAAAACCATGGTCAAAGGTAAAGGGCTGACTCCCACTTATTTACCTTCCACACTTTCATGTGGAATCAATGTGGGATATCGTAACATTTACCTCTCTTGCTTAGCAATTGTTCTTCCTAATTGACAGTACTTCAAAATGGATCCCAAAAATTCCGACAATTTTGCAATTACTGTTTTGAGGTACCAAACTTTACATCACAAAGTTGAATGTAGTAGAAAAGCACTGTGGACATATATACACATACGAGGTATTTTTGATCCCTCTCTAGAGACTGAGAACACCGTGTATAAAATAAAGGACTAAAAACACGTTTTTTATAAAAGACAGGACTAAAAATTAATATAATTTTTCTAGGGATTAAATTTAACAGATGGATTCTTCTTAGTTATTTTTACATGTGTGCACTTCTCACTTTTTGCTGTCAAGTCATATAAAGTTGCTTTTATCTACATGAATTGCTGTTTGCATTTGAATAAACTATGATGGACAAAGTAAGCCAGCACTCGGAACATCATGAGAATACCAGAAATCTCCTTTAAGCAATGAAGGTGTGCCTAAATTAGGATATACTTATGGTGAAGAGTGCTTAACTTTGTTAAACTTAAACCATGAGAAAGTGAGAAACTATTAGAGGATTTTTTACCTTAACACATCGTCTATAACTAAGGTTTTTCTCTCACATATTAACAATTAATATCCATATTCACGCAACTGACCGAGCGTTGGACTGTAAAACAGTGTCACGTTTAAAAGATGAATGTGGCGGAGGTGCATATGTTACGATGGATGTGTGGTCATACAAAAAATGATCGGCTCAGAAATGAGGTGATTAGAGAGAAGGTAAGAGTTGCGTCTATAGAAGACAAGATGATGGAGAATCGATTATGATGGTTTGGTCATGTGAGAAGAAGACATGTTGATGCCCAGTGAGGAGGCTAGAAAGTGGAGAACAAGTAATATTGTGAAAGGTAGAGGAAGACCCAAGAAAACTTGGATAAAGATGATTGGAAATGATATGCGTTTTTTTGGAATTGGAGAAAGTATGGCGATGAAGAGGCAAATATGACGGGAAAGAATACGGATGGTGGATGGAATTTGATTCCTTTTTTTTTATTCCTATTTTCTTTTATTTCATGTTATCTTTTAATTTATTTTTTAGGATTTTTCATTTTTTTCTTTTTTTTTTCCTATTTTCTTTTATTTCATGTTATTTTTTAATTTACTTTTCCGGATTTTTCATTTTTTTTTTGCTTTTTTCTCTACTTTTTTCCCTCTTTTTTTTCCTTTTATGTTATTTATGTAACGATCATTTCAAAATTTGATTCATGTTAGCCGACCCCAAATGATTTTGGGATTAAGCCTTAGATGTTGTTTGTATTATTTCAAACTATTAGTGATGGTGATATTTTGCTAAGTTTTTTGTAAGCACAATGTGTACTAATTTGTAATTTTCTAACTTATTTACATACAATTTTGAGGGATTTGTAATATTTGTTATTTGTAACTCTTTGAAGATACTCATGTTTTTTTTCTAAGACAATCTTATAATCAATATTGAATGAACAGTGTTGGCTATTGTAGTAATCCTAACAATATATTTCAGAACGTGGTTGGCGCCCCTTTTCGATACCTTTGCAACATGGATGGTGTCATGTGATATGGGAAGATGAAATTTTCGTTTCTCTTATTTTGTTTATTTTGATTTTGTTTTAGATCTAACATGAACATTGTAGTAATATAGATGTCCATAAATTGATTGTTTATTATCTTTTTGGTTTATCCTTTAGTGTTTTGTCTTAACTTATTTTTGTTATCATTATTTTCAACTATTCTGGTTTTTTGGCAAAGGATTGATCATTTTTTCGTGTACTTTGACCAATTTCAGGGTAGTGCTGGTGCTAATGGTGGGAACAAAGATGAAAATGAAATAAATTATAAGTTATTGGGGTAGTCAACCAACCTTCTAAGATCACCAAACAAGATGGTACTTATGAAGTTACTTGAATGAAGTAGTTATGTTTTGATACATATGCATTAAACTTAAGTCCTTTCTCTTAGAGATGATGGACCTAACTTCTACGTATCTGCTAAGAGTTCTGAAGGTGTTCTGTTTTAAAAACAGAATTCTAAATTCAGGTTATGGTTAAGAACTTTCTTGTCCCTTAGTATCATCATACTTGTTTAGATTCCATTGGGTGCTGATGGATGTGCTTACTTTCCTTTTGAGGAACTATGTGACAGACCTCTCGGAGCTGCCGATTATTTTGGGCAATTTAGTGAGTCATTTTAACTTCAGTCTAATCTCAAAAAAAAAGACCCAATTGTTTCTTAAAATTACAAAACCCTCTTGATATTTGACTCTATTTTCACAAATTCACCTATTGCGAACGGTGTTTTTTATGGCATGGTTATCAAGTCGTCGACTTGTCGCCCATACGGATTTTGTAAATAGTCACTGGACAACCCGAAAACCGACATGTAAAAACGGTTTTTTACCCGAAATCCGAATCGAAAACTGGATCCGAGATTAAAAGGGTTAAATCATATTAAAACATATGTGTTTTATCCATCTCGGATACGACCCGACAATTAGGTCTTCTTGTTCTCATCTCTATGGGAGGCGGTTTGCGGTCTTCGTATCTCCAAGACATTAGTTTTTGATGAAAACTACGAAATTGTTGTGTTTAGTTATATTATGTATTAAATCTAATAAATATGTATATGAACTTCTTGTCGACTTGACACGACTAGTCGGACGACGTGTCGACTTGTCATCGTGACTAGGGCTGGGCAAAACAAACCGCCCCGCCCGCCCCGCACCGCACCGCACCGCAAAATAGCGAGGCGGGGCGGTTTCAAATGTTGATTTCGCCCCGCCCCGCACAAAACCCGCACCGCACCAAAATTGCGGGGCGAATGCGGTTTTATTTTTTTCCCAACCGCCCCGCCCCGCATATAACAGGGGAAAACACTTAAATATTTATATAAATATTGTATTTGCCCCGCCCCGCCCCGCAAAACTATGATTTTGTGCGGTTTTCAATATCAAAAATGCCCCGCCCCGCAAAAACCCGCACCGCACAAAAATTGCGGGGCGGATGCGGTTTTACCTTCGCCCCGCCCCAACCCGCCCCGCCCCCAGCCCTAATCGTGACAGTGCATGAGCGACTTGGCTCGACTTGGCGTCGTGATAACTATGTTTTAAGGAAATACGAACCTGCGTGTGTTGCATGACCGCTAAGGGGATGTGTTTGTAATTTTGAAAGACAATTGGGTTTTCTTTTTAATTAGGTTAAACCTCAGGGCAACTTTTTTGCAATTTACCTTTTTCCTAATATACGTAGAGCTGGACACATGTTAGATATACTTGGTGGGTTTTTTTCCTCTTTATCAGAGAAATTTCATACGCGGGCTTTGGAAGGCGTGCCAATCTTTGGGGGTCATCAGATCGCAGCAGATCTGTTTGTCACGTAGTTGATGTCTCTTCGTACTTATTTATTATGTTCTTTTGTTATATATTAAATGGATAACTATCAAAAACGAGCCCTCAGGTTTGCAGTATTTATGGAAAAACACTGGTTAACTTTGAAAATTACGAACTACACTTGAGGTTTTATTCCACTTGCAATTTGCCCCAATTTGTTTGTTCACCAACGGAATTTGCTGCTGTTATAAAATATTTTACAATTACGTCCCTCAACTTTTCAAATTTCTAAATTCCCCGTTGTTCGACTCTCTTTGTAATAATTTGTTAAAATGAGGATGTAATAGTATAATTATTTTGTCTGTCACCAATTTCTG
Source organism: Orobanche coerulescens (assembly GCA_033398695.1). Classification (NCBI taxonomy): domain Eukaryota; kingdom Viridiplantae; phylum Streptophyta; class Magnoliopsida; order Lamiales; family Orobanchaceae; genus Orobanche; species Orobanche coerulescens. Next base: position 4,938,230 of record CM065810.1, read on the forward strand.
TTAGCTCCACTTTGCAAGACGTGTAGCCTTTTCAAATTATTTTTTGGATTTAGCTAAACCTCGAGGGACGTATTTGTAATTATCTCATAGATTATACTTGGTACTTTGGTTAAGGTATTAATTTTTAATTTTAGTCATTTTAATAAAGGTACAACACGTAAACCATGTATCTCACTAATTTTTAATTTTGTAGTTTGTATAATGAATTTTTTTAAATTTAAGAAATATTTTATAATTTTTTATTTAGACAGTTTCTTCTTGGAAGAGACGATTGATGACCTAATCTACGGAATGCTTAGGTAATGTACGAGAACAGAGCCAGATTATTATGCACGGCCGAGGGGACTCATGTCGAACTTTTCGAGCGGATCGTGACGATAGCTGATGCTCAGCATATGGCGCCAAGAACCTCTTCAAGATCAATGAAATCCGAAGATTCCGACATTTGTGTGGACAACGAATTAGGTTTTGCAAAAGACGGCACGATTAGTAGGTAAACAAGTTGCCTACATTCTAATCGTTAGTGGGAAAAACGAAAACACCCCATCCCCAGATTTTGATATTTGGGAAGTTTTTTTCTTCTGGAGTAATTACAAAAAGTAATCTTGAGGTTTGACCTAATTACAAAGAAACCCAGCTAATTTTCAGAATACAAAACTTACCACTGAATTTTTTTTTTTTTTTTTTTTTGCATTTACCCTCTTCGGAGGAGCCTCGCTGCAATGGTAAGAGTCTATTGCGTGTGACCTGTGGTCACGGGTTCGAGTCCTAGGAGCGGCCTCTTGCCAATTTAATTGGCAATGGAAGGCTTGCCCCCTATACACCCTTGTGGTTGGGTCCTGGACCCTCGCCTTGCAGGGACGCTTCGTGCACCGAGCTACCCTATGCCTTTACCCTCTTCATAAGCAAAAACAGTTCAGACCGCCATTTAAGCTTGTAAGAATATTACATGTCGATCCCTTTAACATTGAATTTGATTTCAGGGGTATTTTTTGTGATTTTGAAAAAGAGCTTTTTTTGTAATTAAGTTAAACTTCAGGGTACCTTTTATCATTATCACTCTTTTTCTAATATTGTTTGGAAACACTGGCCTCAATGTCTCTATAACATGTGAGATTTGAAAAAATGGGAACTTATGTTGTCTGATGCAGGTTGACTGAAATGAATAGCAGAGAATACTTGGAGCAACATGCCCAAAATTTGGTAGAGAATCATGAGGAAGAAGCCTTACAGTCTTAAATCCAAGTGAAATGAAAAGAACTTATACATCATTTGTTGTCTGTATTATTATGTAATAATGTTTTGGATTAGAATAAAATATCTCTATTGTTTGTACGGATCTTAATTTGAAGGGAAAATAACTGAACAGTAAAGTAGGGCAAAACAGTGTATTATTCCATTGATGACATCCCTTTAAATAGGGAGAAATACATACAAGCAGGCATAATCCTACCCTAACTAGGAAAGCCCGTAAACTAACAGACTTAGGCACACATTGAGTATTATTACTTTAACACTCCCCCTTGTGCCTAGTCTACAAGCGCATGTCATGTTGCCTCGTTAAAACCCCGTCAAGTAAAGACCCAGTGGGAAAAATATCTTGATCGTAGGGAAAAGAGTACATCATCTAGACACATCAAGTTTAGACTTCGTCTTTGAATCTATCCTCTCATATGATTGTTACATTTAATCATAGCGCTACTAAGGTGACCATTCCATCGATCTCTAAAATCGTACATCTTGTTACCTCGTTAAAAATCTTTCCAAGTGATAAAAATCATGCGGGAAAAAGAATCATTGGAAGGAAAAGAGCATAATGTGTGGATGTAAGACTCCCCCTCAAGTCTACATCTCCCTTGACTTGTACATCAATCAAGGATATTTTGAAAAATTTGTGCATGTGTTGTTTGCCTCATTAAAAATTTTGCCAAGTAACAAACCTTGGTCAAAGGAAAGAGTACAACATCGGTGAGTAAGTTTCTTTATGACTCACCCTTCTCCCTCTATCTTTACATTGACTTTGGGAGTTCAGAAATTCTCCGCATTCCGATACTTCTCACATGTTTTTCAAACACGGCTTTTGGCAAATATTTGGTAAACAAATCGGCCACACTCCTCAGATTTCACTTGCTTTACTTGAATATTGAGGAGAGCATGTTGTTGCTGATTGTAGAAGAATTTTAGAGATATGTGCTTTGTGTTATCCCGCTTGATATACCTAAACTTTATTTGTTCGATGCAAGTTGCATTATCTTTATATATGCATGTGGGTGCTTCAGTGACATTACTTAGTCCACTGTTACCTCAGATATGTGTAATGATAGCTCTTAACCAAATACACTCGCGTACCGCCTCATGCAAAGCGATAATCTCGGCGTGATTAGATGAGGTAGCTACAAGGGTTTGTTTAGTATATCTCCAAGATATAGCGGTGTTCCCAATAGCAAATACATAGCCATTTTGGGAACGACCTTTGTGTGGGTCGGAGAGGTACCCTACATCAGCGAATCCTACCAATACGTTCGTCGGGATAGGTTCTATGGCATTAGTATTTATTTCAGCATTTGCCTTTACGGAAGCAGCTTCTTTTGCCTGCTTGTAGGGAAAGAATAGTCCCAAGTCAATGGTTCCTTTTAGATATCGGAATATGTTCTTGATACCATTCCAATGACGTTGCGTCGGTGCTGAGCTAAATCGAGCTAGCAGGTTTACTGAGAAGGCGATATTTAGTCACGTACATTGCGCTAAGTACAATAGAGCGTGTATTGCACTTAAGTAGGGAATTTCATCTCCCAAAAGTTCCTCGTCATCTTCCTTTGGACGGAATGGATCTTTCTTCGCATCCAAGCTACGACCGATCATGGGAATGCTAAGCGGGTGTGCTTTGTCCATGTTAAAGCGTATAAGCATCTTATGGACATAAGCAGACTGGTGGATGAGAATTCCACAGACTCTATGTTCTATCTGAATGCCAAGATAGAAACGAGTCTTCCCAAGATCTTTCATCTCAAACTCAGTTTTTAAGTATCCAGTGGTTTCTATTATTTCATCAAGAGTGACGATTATATTCATATTGTCGACATATACTGCGATGATCGCAAATCCGGAACTTGTTTTCTTTACAAAGACGCAAGGACACAGTTCATCGTTCTTGTATCCCTACCCAATCAAGTATTCGTTTAGACGGTTATACCACATCCTTCCGGATTGTTTCAAACCGTAAAGTGAGCGTTTCAAACGAACTGAATACGCAATCCGTGGTCTGGAGTTACTTGATTTGGGTAGTGAAATGCCTTCGAGCACTTTCATGTAAATCTCCGTATCTATATCCCCATAGAGATATGCAGTGACCACGTACATTAGCTGCATTTCCAATCCTTTGGAAATAGCTAGGCTAATTAGATAGCGGAACGTAATAACATCCATTACGGGGGAGTACGTGTAACACTCCCAATCCGCTCAGGGATATTACATGCCGTATAACCTTTCCTCAAGGATCTACCAGGCTGGTAACAACATCGAACAACTCAACAATGCCTTTAAGGCTAAAATGACTAAGTAGACCGATTTGGTCTTTCAATAAATACATACAACTCAAACACAATACATGCCCACGCAGGGGTCGAATACAACACACTCCCATACAACGGGGAAGAATACTGCAGCAGAAAATAAACTACAACTAAACCAATGACATTGAACGGGTCCTCGTGTGATTAGTATCGTTCATCTTTCATCATCCTTCTGCCGACCCTGTGTTATGCTCCCAAACCTTAATGCAAAAACAGACATCCACCCCCCGAATACTCGGGGGTTAGCAAAACTCCACTGTTTTGCTAGTGCAAGAACAAAGTGCAAATACGAGCCATACAATTCACATTCTACGAATAACAATAACCAGGAATCCTCAAAGATCCAAACGTAACGAAAAGCACTTCCCGAGGCAAGAGTTTGGTAAAATATTCTAAAACCGAAAGGTCGCAATTCAAGGGAAAACAATTTATAAAACGGTTTATAATGCCATCGAGAGTTTTAATAAAAAAAATTTAGGATTACCGAATCCTTATCTTTCCAAAATCAATAGGGGTCACAGCCCAAAGGTTTTGTTTTTACAAATAAAACCAACCATAATACACAAGGTTAAAACCCACGTCATGCGTCCTCGACGGACATAAAATACACACGTACCCGTGAAGTTTCACTCGTGAATGCAGGTCGAAGCCATTGGAATTCCCTACGTGGCCCCGTCGAACCCTCCCGAGGTGAGCAAACACATTCACAAAACATAAGCAACCACACTCGTGAATCCAGGGCTATGCCATTGGACTCCCTCCGTGATCCCATCGGACCCTCCCGAGGTGAGCGAAAAACAATCACAAAATATACACATGTAGCGGTGAAGTTTCACTCGTGAACCCAGGTCGAAGCCATTGAAGTTCCCTCCGTGGTCCCATCGAACCCTCCCGAGGTGAGCAAACACATTCACAAAATACGTACTCGCATCGCCTAGGACCGGGACGAAGCCACAAATCCCACTCGAGGCCCCGTCGGACCCTCCCGAGCTGGCTAGCGAAATACTCAAGCACCACACGTCACCTAGGACCGGGACGAAGCCACGAATCCCACTCGAGGCCCCGTCGGACCCTCCCGAGCTGGCCGCGAAATAATCAAGCACAAGTAACATATCACACCCAGGATATCCAAACAATTCGCCAAGAGGCATCAAACACTTAGCAAAACACCACGTCAAACCATAACGCACCGAAAAGAGATAATATATGTACACAAACATTATTAAGCGCAACATCAACACCAAACATGTCCATAAGATTCACATACTCGTTCACGAATCACACCAATCACAAAACACACACGGTTTTGAAAGAGGGCCTTTAACAAGGCTAACCAAATCTTTTGAAAACTCATTTCAAACAAACAAACAAACACACCAAGACGATCACCAATCATCATATCTACAAAACAAGAATAGTATGGACAGGGTACTTGCCTCGAATAAGAACAACGCGGAGAATCGACCGAAGTAGGTTGACACGAACCGACTACGAACCCGCCGACTCCACCGATCGCCAACTCACGGTCATAAACTACGAAGGACAATAACAACAATGAAATGAATTCTATAACACGACTCAAAGCCGTTGAATTCAAAGAACGAATGACGAAAGTTCAAGTGTTTTCCCCAAAACGGCCAAGAACACGATTTGCCCCGACAAAACACGAAAACGGAATTCCAAGTCGAAATATGGATATACAATCCATAGAATATGTTTAACAACATCATTTAACCACAATCTATCCAACAAAAATGGATGGAAAACGAGATCGAGAACAAATCCCCCAAAAAGTCGATTCGAAGAAAATCAAGAATTATACTTCGATTCGACGAAGAACAATGGATTAAATGATGTTAAACACAAGAATACTACCAAGATTAATCATACCCATCATGAATTAATCGGACAAAAATGCAAACCCCCCAAAATTCAAGAAATTAGGGTTCTAAGGAGAGATTACCTTGATTCGCTGGATCAAAGGATGATATAGGATGATCAATCAATGATATGGACTCAAGAACTTCATGGATTTGTTGTTCAACAACATGGATTCGCCTCCTCCGAAGCTCCAGCCACGGATCGAAAAGAAAGGAAATGAAAAACGAGTGAAAATGAGGCTGCTCTGCCACATTTATACTGGGCCGTACTAGCGTGCGCTAGGCTGCCGAGCTAGCGTGCGCTATCGGCCCAGGCCGCAATCCAGAGCCCCCACTGCCCTACTGACTCGGCCAGGTAGCGTGCGCAGCCTTCTGGCCGTAGCGCGCGCTACCTGCCGGTCGTAGCGTACGCAATGCCCGACAGTAGCGTGCGCTACCTTCCGACCATCCCCGAGTCCAGTACTCCAGTAACCCCTCTACCCAGCCCGACAGCGTACGCTGGGCCGCCCGATAGCGTGCGCTACACCTGCCGGTTAGCACGCGCAGACTTCCGGCCGTAGCGTGCGCTACGCCGGTTCCTGCCGTGCTTGCCCGGCCACTGCCCAGTACTTCCGACCGTGCCGGCCGCACCTGTCCGGCCAGTGCTCAGCCGTCATGATCCGACAACTCGATTTCCGAAAACGTACGGAACGAACACGACGAAAAGCTCGCGGACAACATCATCGACCCGAAATGAAAACATAATGCAATAATTAATCATACACGACCAAGAAAAGGGTCGAGACAACAATTACAGATACGGATACCCATAACTTTGGGTAAATTACAAAATGGCCCAAAACGCCCGAAAATCACGATACGTGATCGAATAACCAAACCGAAGTTAACAACACATCTAGCAAAGTTAAACGGACTCACGGAAAACTCGAAACAGTAGTTTCGAACGATATTCGCAAGTGCGGAAAAGTCGCTAAAAAGCACGGAACTCAACAAAACGACACCGAAACGAACTCGGATGTCAAAAACTGTAGAATTAATCATTCTCAGAATGACGAAACGGTCATGAGCAAGCCGTCAAAACGGACTTCCACCGAAAAAAAAGAAATTACCGGAAATCAAAATTACGGGTATTACATTCTACCCTCCTTAAAAGAAGTTTCGTCCCGAAACTTAAAACAAGTAGGGAGAAGCAATATCCCGCCAGGAAAACTCAACGAGATACACAAGAAACGCGTAACATACGCCCAACGGCGAAACGTTACAAGCAACACAAAGAAATATACGGCGCGAAAACACGCTCCACGACGACCAACACAACGCCACCGGTAGAGACATAATAAAACCAACAAGTGACAAGCGTCATCAAATGGATAATACAATCAAGTCAATTATCCGAACAATCACAAAACACAACGAACGAAAATCAATACGATTGACCAACCAAACGGTACATCAATCAAAACACGAGCCAATCGCTGAACAAATACGGAATTCCACCGAGACAAGGTTCACATCTCGACTCGAGACAATATATGATCCGGTGAAAACAACAGGACGTGCATTCACATAAGATCTACAGGAAAGGGAATAGCAATTGAAAAGTCACGACGACAAAGGAGTAATTCCGAAACAATACCACCCTCGTTCGATCAACAAAAGCAAGGGGCAGGACAAGCTTAAAAAAAAGTCAACGAACATAAACGAATAGACAGAGTCGAAAATACAGAAGTTCCAAATCCGATCCACTTCGAATAAAAGAACTAGTAGAACCAAAAGATGTTACTTTCGAAAAAGGTTCACAAGAATCGAACCGAACTCGGAAAAGTCACAGCGATACCAGATCGACCCAAAACAAGATCACAACTCGTTCGAACGATGAAACTGAAATATAGAGCAAGTTCAGTAGGTATCAACGAACACGAGCGAGTCGATAGACCTGAGAAAGAGGAAATGCAGAAGTCCAAAAACAATACGGGTATTACATTCGACCTCTTATAAAAGAAGGTCGTCCCCGCAACTCACAATAACGGAAACAAGGTAACAACACAAAAAGCAACCGACAGAAAAATCTCTCATGGGCCTCTCAGAGCCGATCCTGATATATGTGCTGAAGCGCGAACTCCGAAAGCCTCGGTAGCCAATTCGCAAAACTGAATTCAGTGTCACTCGAGTCCACACTCGAAATGTGTTACTGACGAGAAGGACAAATTGCACGTACATTCCCCCGACACATCACGGTTGAAATGCCTCGGCTCGGCATACCGAAAATACAAATGCTAGATACAATGGAACGTAACATCACAAAACAACAAACCGGAGATGCCCACTCAGCACAACAAGGAATCATAACACATATCATATACAACGATTACCATCGTAAAGTAATACACACACAAACACTACAACAACGACGGTATCGTTCGGCGACCTCAACGGCCCGAACGATAACCAGCACATAATTACAACCATCATGAAACAATCACACATGTACACAAACGTACAAACCCAAGCTTTAACAGCTCACACAGGTGCGATAACACGCAAGTCACCACGAAATGACAACATTAAAGATCGTCATCACACCTCCCACCAAGGGCTAACAAAACATATGCGTGGCGAACGACTCAACGTTCACAACACCAATTCAATCACAATTCAGAGGGCTAACACCCTAACAACAATACCAACATCATACACACCTACTCCGACCACAAGCAGGAAATGATGGGTTTTAAAAAAAAAAACGAAAACCACCTTTTGAAAATAGTTTGGAAACACCTGTTGATCTTGAATATCATTTTACAAAAAGTTGAACAAACATCATTTTCGAGACTTTGAAAATCATCTTGCGTTTGAACAAAAATGAGGACACCTTTCTTTTAGTGAAAAACTTTCAGAATGTCCGACCCTAGGGTCTAAGTATAAGTGTTTCTAAATATCGAAAATATCTCAAAACATTTTGGTCCTCGAGGTAGAAGAATTTTTGAAACATGTTGTGGCACCTTGGTTGTACCACGAGAAAATAATTCATTATAAAAGTACGTCTCGAAATTTATTTTCTAAGATACTCAAGGTTTTCAAGGATAATTCAATGGGCTAGAATGCCCAAAAATTTCAGGTAATTACACAAAACTTTACAGCGCCGTGGGTCCCGCATTGGAACCCATCAGGCTAAAAACCATTTACAAAACGCCAAAAAGGCCGATGACGGTAATATTTCAAAAACTTACAAAAGTCATTTACAAAGTACTAAATACCGTCATAAGAATTTCGCCAAAACGATCAAGGCCATAATGCCACAAACTCAGTTAAGGGAATCGGTTTTCGAAATAAAACTCAGTCGGTAAAATACCGAAAGCCATTACAAAAGAACTCACGCAGCGGATAAAAGAAATACAGTCAAACATGCATAATCCAGCAACACTACTCCTCATATGAACGAAATATGAGAGTCAAATAACCACATATCAAGAAATCAAAATCCATAAGAGGATTCCGTCACTTAACAAATAACCATAAAAATAGCTCGTGTCACACGAGGCACAACACAAAGAAGGGAGACTTACACAAACATTATTAAGCGCAACATCAACACCAAACATGTCCATAAGATTCACATACTCGTTCACGAATCACACCAATCACAAAACACACACGGTTTTGAAAGAGGGCCTTTAACAAGGCTAACCAAATCTTTTGAAAACTCATTTCAAACAAACAAACAAACACACCAAGACGATCACCAATCATCATATCTACAAAACAAGAATAGTATGGACAGGGTACTTGCCTCGAATAAGAACAACGCGGAGAATCGACCGAAGTAGGTTGACACGAACCGACTACGAACCCGCCGACTCCACCGATCGCCAACTCACGGTCATAAACTACGAAGGACAATAACAACAATGAAATGAATTCTATAACACGACTCAAAGCCGTTGAATTCAAAGAACGAATGACGAAAGTTCAAGTGTTTTCCCCAAAACGGCCAAGAACACGATTTGCCCCGACAAAACACGAAAACGGAATTCCAAGTCGAAATATGGATATACAATCCATAGAATATGTTTAACAACATCATTTAACCACAATCTATCCAACAAAAATGGATGGAAAACGAGATCGAGAACAAATCCCCCAAAAAGTCGATTCGAAGGAAATCAAGAATTATACTTCGATTCGACGAAGAACAATGGATTAAATGATGTTAAACACAAGAATACTACCAAGATTAATCATACCCATCATGAATTAATCGGACAAAAATGCAAACCCCCCAAAATTCAAGAAATTAGGGTTCTAAGTAGAGATTACCTTGATTCGCTGGATCAAAGGATGATATAGGATGATCAATCAATGATATGGACTCAAGAACTTCATGGATTTGTTGTTCAACAACATGGATTCGCCTCCTCCGAAGCTCCAGCCACGGATCGAAAAGAAAGGAAATGAAAAACGAGTGAAAATGAGGCTGCTCTGCCACATTTATATCGGGCCGCACTAGCGTGCGCTAAGTCGCCGAGCTAGCGTGCGCTTATCGGCCCAGCCGCAATCCAGAGCCCCCATCGCCTCTGCGGCTCGGCCGGGTGGCGTGCGCGACCTTCGCCGTAGCGCGCGCTACCTGCCGGTCGTAGCGTCGCAATGCCCGACAGAGCGTCGCTACCTGCCGACCATCCCCGAGTCCAAGACTCAAGAACCCCTCTACCCGGCAACAGACGCTGGGCCGCCTGATAGCGTCGCTACACTGCCGGTTAGCACGCGCAGACTTCCGGCCGTAGCGTGCGCTACGCCGGTTCCTGCCGTGCTTGCCCGGCCACTGCCCAGTACTTCCGACCGTGCCGGCCGCACCTGTCCGGCCAGTGCTCAGCCGTCATGATCCGACAACTCGATTTCCGAAAACGTACGGAACGAACACGACGAAAAGCTCGCGGACAACATCATCGACCCGAAATGAAAACATAATGCAATAATTAATCATACACGACCAAGAAAAGGGTCGAGACAACAATTACAGATACGGATACCCATAACTTTGGGTAAATTACAAAATGGCCCAAAACGCCCGAAAATCACGATACGTGATCGAATAACAAAACCGAAGTTAACAACACATCTAGCAAAGTTAAACGGACTCACGGGAAACTCGAAACAGTAGTTTCGAACGATATTCGCAAGTGCGGAAAAGTCGCTAAAAAGCACGGAACTCAACAAAACGACACCGAAACGAACTCGGATGTCAAAAACTGTAGAATTAATCATTCTCAGAATGACGAAACGGTCATGAGCAAGCCGTCAAAACGGACTTCCACCGAAAAAAAAGAAATTACCGGAAATCAAAATTACGGGTATTACATTCTACCCTCCTTAAAAGAAGTTTCGTCCCGAAACTTAAAACAAGTAGGGAGAAGCAATATCCCGCCAGGAAAACTCAATGAGATACACAAGAAACGCGTAACTTACGCCCAACGGCGAAACGTTACAAGCAACACAAAGAAATATACGGCGCGAAAACACGCTCCACGACGACCAACACAACGCCACCGGTAGAGACATAATAAAACCAACAAGTGACAAGCGTCATCAAATGGATAATACAATCAAGTCAATTATCCGAACAATCACAAAACACAACGAACGAAAATCAATACGATTGACCAACCAAACGGTACATCAATCAAAACACGAGCCAATCGCTGAACAAATACGGAATTCCACCGAGACAAGGTTCACATCTCGACTCGAGACAATATATGATCCGGTGAAAACAACAGGACGTGCATTCACATAAGATCTACAGGAAAGGGAATAGCAATTGAAAAGTCACGACGACAAAGGAGTAATTCAAACAATACCACCCTCGTTCGATCAACAAAAGCAAGGGGCGGGACAAGCTTAAAAAAGTCAACGAACATAAACGAATAGACAGAGTCGAAAATACGAAGTTCCAAATCCGATCCACTTCAATAAAAGAACTAGTAGAACCAAAAGATGTTACTTCCGAAAAAGGTTCACAAGAATCGAACCGAACTCGGAAAAGTCACAACGACACCAGATCGACCCAAAACAAGATCACAGCTCGTTCGAACGATGAAACTGAAATATAGAGCAAGTTCGGTAGGTATCAACGAACACGAGCGAGTCGATAGACCTGAGAAAGAGGAAATGCGAAGTCAAAACAATACGGGTATTACATTCGACCTCTTATAAAGAAGGTCGTCCCGCAACTCACAATAACGAAACAAGGTAACAACACAAAAAGCAACCGAAAAATCTCTCATGGGCCTCTCGAGCCGATCCCGATATATGTCTTTGAAGCGCGAACTCCGAAAGCCTCGGTAGCTTCGCAAAATCAATTCGGTGTCACTCGAGTCCACACTCGAAATGTGTTACTGACGAGAAGGACAAATTGCACGTACATTCCCCCGACACATCACGGTTGAAATGCCTCGGCTCGGCATACCGAAAATACAAATGCTAGATACAATGGAACGTAACATCACAAAACAACAAACCGGAGATGCCCACTCAGCACAACAAGGAATCATAACACATATCATATACAACGATTACCATCGTAAAGTAATACACACACAAACACTACAACAACGACGGTATCGTTCGGCGACCTCAACGGCCCGAACGATAACCAGCACATAATTACAACCATCATGAAACAATCACACATGTACACAAACGTACAAACCCAAGCTTTAACAGCTCACACAGGTGCGATAACACGCAAGTCACCACGAAATGACAACATTAAAGATCGTCATCACACCTCCCACCAAGGGCTAACAAAACATATGCGTGGCGAACGACTCAACGTTCACAACACCAATTCAATCACAATTCAGAGGGCTAACACCCTAACAACAATACCAACATCATACACACCTACTCCGACCACAAGCAGGAAATGATGGGTTTTAAAAAAAAAACGAAAACCACCTTTTGAAAATAGTTTGGTAACACCTGTTGATCTTGAGTATCATTTTACAAAAAGTTGAACAAACATCATTTTCGAGACTTTGAAAATCATCTTGCGTTTGAACAAAAATGAGGACACCTTTCTTTTAGTGAAAAACTTTCAGAATGTCCGACCCTAGGGTCTAAGTATAAGTGTTTCTAAACATCGAAAATATCTCAAAACATTTTGGTCCTCGAGGTAGAAGAATTTTTGAAACATGTTGTGGCACCTTGGTTGTACCACGAGAAAATAATTCATTATAAAAGTACGTCTCGAAATTTATTTTCTAAGATACTCAAGGTTTTCAAGGATAATTCAATGGGCTAGAATGCCCAAAAATTTCAGGTAATTACACAAAACTTTACAGCGCCGTGGGTCCCGCATTGGAACCCATCAGGCTAAAAACCATTTACAAAACGCCAAAAAGGCCGATGACGGTAATATTTCAAAAACTTACAAAAGTCATTTACAAAGTACTAAATACCGTCATAAGAATTTCGCCAAAACGATCAAGGCCATAATGCCACAAACTCAGTTAAGGGAATCGGTTTTCGAAATAAAACTCAGTCGGTAAAATACCGAAAGCTATTACAAAAGAACTCACGCAGCGGATAAAAGAAATACAGTCAAACATGCATAATCCAGCAACACTACTCCTCATATGAACGAAATATGAGAGTCAAATAACCACATATCAAGAAATCAAAATCCATAAGAGGATTCCGTCACTTAACAAATAACCATAAAAATAGCTCGTGTCACACGAGGCACAACACAAAGAAGGGAGACTTACATCCACAGGTCGCACGAAGATGATGATCGCCCCACGATACTAATCACGACCAACAAACTCAGACGACGCGTCGCGACACGACTTAGTCAGACAAAATCCGACGAGACAAAAACTCAACAGACACCACTGACCCGACAGCCTAGATTTCCACAACCTAAGCTCTGATACCATTTATGTAACACCCCCAATCCGCTCAGGGATATTACACGCCATAGAACCTTTCCTCAAGGATCTACCAGGATGGTAACAACATCGAACAAACAAACAAACACACCAAGACGATCACCAATCATCATATCCACAAAACAAGAATAATATGGACAAGGTACTTGTCTCGAATAAGAACAACGCGGAGAATCGACCGAAGTAGGTTGACACGAACCGACTACGAACCCGCCGACTCCACCGATCGCCAACTCGCGGTCATAAACTACGAAGGACAATAACAACAATGAAATGAATTCCATAACATGACTCAAAGCCGTTAAATTCAAAGAACGAATGACGAAAGTTCAAGTGTTTTTCCCAAAACGGCCAAGAACACGATTTGCCCCGACAAAACACGAAAACGGAATTCCAAGTCGAAATATGGATATAAAATCCATAGAATATGTTTAAAAACATCATTTAACCACAATCTATCCAACAAAAACGGATGGAAAACGAGATCGAGAACAAATCCCCCAAAAAGTCGATTCGAAGGAAATCAAGAATTATACTTCGATTCGACGAAGAACAATGGATTAAATGATGTTAAACACAAGAATACTACCAAGATTAATCATACCCATCATGAATTAATCAACAACACGGAACGAATCGGACAAAAATGCAAAAACCCCAAAATTCAAGAAATTAGGGTTCTAAGGAGAGATTACCTTGATTCGCTGGATCAAAGGATGATATAGGATGATCAATCAATGATATGGACTCAAGAACTTCGTGGATTTGTTGTTCAACAACATGGATTCGCCTCCTCCGAAGCTCCAGCCGCAGATCGAAAAGAAAGGAAATGAAAAACGAGTGAAAATGAGTCTGCTCTGCCACATTTATACTGGGCCGGACTAGCGTGCACTAGGCTGCCGAGCTAGCATGCGCTATCGGCCACAGGCCGCAATCCAGAGCCACCACTGCTCTACTGACTCGGCCAGGTAGCGTGCGCAGCCTTCCGGCCGTAGCGCGCGCTACCTGCCGGTCGTAGAGTGTGCAATGCCCGACAGTAGCGTGCGCTACCTGCCGACCATCCCCGAGTCCAGTACTCCAGTAACCCCTCTGCCCAGCCCGACAGCGTACGCTGGGCCGCCCGATAGCGTGCGCTACACCTTCCGGTTAGCGCGCGTAGACTTTCGGCCGTAGCGTGCGCTATGCCGGTTCCTATCGTGCTTGCCCGGCCAGTGCCCAGCACTTCCGACCGTGCCGGCCGCACCTGTCCGGCCAGTGCTCAGCCGTCATGATCCGACGACTCGATTTCCGAAAACGTACGGAACGAACACGACAAAAAGCTCACGGACAACATCATCGACCCGAAATGAAAACATAATGCAATAATTAATCATACGCGACCAAGAAAAGGGTCGAGACAACAATTACAGATACGGATACCCATAACTTTGGGTAGATTACAAAATGGCCCAAAACGCCCGAAAATCACGATACGTGATCGAATAACCAAACCGAAGTTCACAACACGTCCAGCAAAGTTAAACGGACTCACGGGAAACTCGAAACAGCAGTTTCGAATGATATTCGCAATAATCGAACACAAGTGCGAAAAAGTCGCTAAAAAGCACGGAACTCAACAAAACGACACCGAAACGAACTCGGATGTCAAAAAGTGTAGAATTAATCATTCTCATAATGACGAAACGGTCATGAGCAAATCGTCAAAACGAACTTCCGCCGAAAAAAAAGAAATTACCGGAAATCAATATTTTGGGTATTACATTCTACCCTCCTTAAAAGAAGTTTCGTCCCGAAACTTAAAACAAGTAGGGAGAAGCAATATCCCCCAGGAAAACTCAACGAGATACACAAGAAACGCGTAACTTACGCCCAACGGCGAAACGTTACAAGCAACACAAAGGAATATGTGGCGCGAAAACACGCTCCACGACGACCAACACAACGCCACCGGTAGAGACATAATAAAACCAACAAGTGACAAGCGTCATCAAATGGATAATACAATCAAGTCAATTATTCGAACAATCACAAAACACAACGAACGAAAATCAATACTATTGACCAACCAAACGGTACATCAATCAAAACACGATCCAATCGTTGAACAAATACGGAATTCCAAACGGAATTCCACCGCCCAAGGGCTGGAAGATCGAAAACGATACTAATTTCCCGAACTTAAGGGAATTAGGAAGGAGTCTGAACACTCAACAATCACAAAACGGGGTTAACAAAAACCGAACAATCAAACGATCGAACCACAACGATCGAGACAACAAGAATCGAACTATCATGTTCGAATCACGAAGAATAATAAAATTCAAACAACAACTCCAAGGTTCACATCTCGACTCGAGACAATATATGATCCGGTGAAAACAACAGGAGGTGCATTCACATAAGATCCACAGGAAAGGGAATAGCAATTGAAAAGTCACGACGACAAAGGAGTAATTCCGAAACAATACCACCCTCGTTCGATCAACAAAAGCAAGGGGCAGGACAAGCTTAAAAAAAATGTCAACGAACATAAATGAATCGACAGAGTCGAAATACAGAAGTTCCAAATCCAATCCACTTCGAATAAAAGAACTAGTAGAACCAAAAGATGTTACTTCCGAAAAAGGTTCACAAGAATCGAACCAAACTCGGAAAAGTCACAGCGATACCAGATCGACCCAAAACAAGATCACAGCTCGTTCGAACGATGAAACTGAAATACAGAACAAGTTCAGTAGGTATCATCGAACACGAGCGAGTCGATAGACCTGAGAAAGAGGAAATGCAGAAGTCCAAAAACAATACGGGTATTACATTCGACCTCTTATAAAAGAAGGTCGTCCCCGCAACTCACAATAACGGAAACAAGGTAACAACACAAAAAGCAACCGACAGAAAAATCTCCCATGGGCCTCTCAGAGCCGATCCTGATATCTGTGCTGAAGCGCGAACTCCGAAAGTCTCGGTAGCCAATTCGCAAAACTGAATTCGGTGTCCCTCGAGTCCACACTCGAAATGTGTTATTGGCGAGAAGGACAAATTGCACGTACATTCCCCCGACACATCACGGTTGAAATGCCTCGGCTCGGCATACCGAAAATACAAATGCTAGATACAATGGAACGTAACATCACAAAACAACAAACCGGAGATGCCCACTCAGCACAACAAGGAATCATAACACATATCATATACAACGATTACCATCGTAAAGTAATACACACACAAATACTACAACAACGACGGTATCGTTCGGCGACCTCAACGGCCCGAACGATAACCAGCACATAATTACAACCATCATGAAACAATCACACATGTACACAAACGTACAAACCCAAGCTTTAACAGCTCACACAGGTGCGATAACACGCAAGTCACCACGAAATGACAACATTAAAGATCGTCATCACACCTCCCACTAAGGGCTAACAAAATATATGCGTGGCGAACGACTCAACGTTCACACCACCAATTCAATCACAATTCGGAGGGCTAACACCCTAACAACAATATCAACATCATACACACCTACTCCGACCACAAGCAGAAAATGATGGGTTTTAAAAAAAACGAAAACCACCTTTTGAAAACAGTTTGGAAACACCAGTTGATCTTGTAATATCCGCAATTTCGAATTTCGGTAATTTTTTTTTTCGGAGGAAGTTCGTTTTGACAACTCTATCATGACTGTTTCGTCATTCCGAGAATGATTAATTCTGCACTTTTTGTCATCCGAGTTCGTTTCGGTGTCGTTTTGTTGAGTTCCGTATCCTTAATCGACTTTTTCACGTGGGAGTTCGACTTTGTAACGTCACCATTAATTCTTGGAAACTCCAAAAATTCTGAATCTTCGCAACATTATAGAGCATCAAGTTAACTTTCCAATGGTTCAAACGGTGAGTCAATCGGAGTCCGGACAAGAGAGTTATGGTCGTTTTAGCTCACCGCTCGTTATTGGCCGATCGCTGCCGGCCGAACTCGGCCGTGTCGTCCGACACGGCCCGTGCCGTACTCGTCCGGATAAGCCGGAAGTCTCTGCCTCAGGACCTGACCGTGTTATGCAGCACGGCAGCCGAACTCTTCGGATAAGCCGGACGCGGCGCCCGAGGCCGGCCGTGTTCGGGACACGGTCGAGTCAATGCCGAGCGCGCATGACAGTCACTATCGGTAGGCCCCTCAGCGGCGCGACCGTGTCTAGCAGGACACGGTCGAGTCCCTGCCGGCCAGCTGCGCGCCACGACCGTGTCAGGCGGACACGGTCGAGTCTGTCAGCCTATTTAAGGCCTGGCAGCGTTTTTCTTCAGCCATTTTCTCATTCTTTTCTTCTCTTCCGCGGCTGGAGCTTGGTAAATCATGGAGAGATGTTGTTGGACAATCAATCCATGAAGTTTTGGAGTTCATATCATCAATCATCCATCCTATAACACCCTCCGATCTATCGAATCAATTGATTTTCTAGAAATCTAGTTTTGGGGGTTTTAGTTGATTTTGTCCGATTTGATCGTTTTAACTCATATTTCTGATGGATAATTGTAGATTAAGTAGTATTCTTTCATTTTCACCATCTTTCCACGGTTTTACCATTTCCGATTAAATCGTTTATATGAACTTTCGTTTGGCCTTCAAGGTGTCCGAAAATGCCGCAGAGAGAAAATTGGTCGTTTTGCGATGTTTTCCTCGTGTGATTTGTTGTTTATTTGATGATAGGATACTAGGGACGATTTCCCCACAAAAATCTAGTGTTGAGCCTTTCCGATCGCCGTTTTCATTGGAGTTCGGATTTCTCCAATCAACCGCATTTTCTCAAGTATTCGTGAGAGATTTCCAAGGCAAGTACCTTGATATACGAATTATCGTGTGAAATCATTGTTGTCGAAGTGTATGAATTTATACGGATGTATAAATGTGTGTATATATATATATGTGTATGTATATATATGTCTAGTTTTATATATGTATATATATTTATATGTTAAATATATGTATGTATATACATATATTGATATAAGCGCCTATATTGGTGAATGACGAGTGATGAATACTAACACTAGATGACGTACTCGACCTGGATTGATGGGTAAACTATATTTACTCTTATAAGATAGTAAGGTTATATATATATATATATATATATATATATTGATTAGTCGCAATATAGGGATATATGTGCGGTGTTGGTTGGTTATGCTTGAAGGCTTATTGTGATTGAGTTTGATTGATAACGTGTGTGTTATTGTTTATTTGTGTGGTTATGGATTGGCGGAGAAAATTGTGTAACTTGATGTACCGAGTTGAAAATTGTTGTGACGTTTGTCCATGTGTTTGATGTTTCTGATAATGTGGATATTTGTTGTGAGAAACGTCGTATCCGGGAACCTCTGAGGGCGGGGCGTGCACTCCGGCCTGGTGTATGCTGCAATGTGCGGCTCCATATGGGTGGTGAACGCCGATGTCACCTAATGCGCGCGCGCAAGGCGGCTCTTGCGGGAGTGGCCGGTGCGGTGACATGTTCAATGAGCGGCCAACATGATGGAAGTGAACGCCGGTACACAAAGCAAGGAGGCGCTGGCAGCTTATTGGTTACGGGTATTTGTGAGATCGCTAAGACCCGTTACGAACGATGTTCGTATCTAAAATCTTTCAAACTCTCTCTTAAACGTTTGTCTTGATATAGACCGCGATTCGCGTTTTGAAAAGTTTGTTTCAACTTGTTTTTGAAGCGTTGGTATCGGGGTTAATTAACCAAGGAGGTTTGTGAAATCTCAGGGTTAATTAATCGGGGTCTTGAGCAGATATGTCGAATGAGAGCTTGTGCCTTCGATTGTATTGTGGTGCTATTCTCGTGATTTGGGTCGAGGACCACGTGAAATCTTGAGATGATTGATGTCGTGATGATGTTATTTGGATTGGTTTGAGAACCCGTGAGATGTTGTAATGATTTCGTTTGTGACAGTGTTCTATAAATTGGGTCGAGGACCCGAGAGCATGTGAACTTATTTTCTAAAGGTATTCCCATTCAATTTCCAAAATCCCAAGACGGCCCGAGTCATTAATAATATTTTTTAAACTATCTTATCAAAATACTTTTCCTTTTATAAAAATGGATTTTCGAACTTAATCTTTTGACTCCTTGGGCTCGTCCAAAGTTTGATTGGCGTTATGTTCCATATAGAGAATATAACTATGTGATTATTTTTCACCTTGTGTATACGAGTGCTATACTGTGTTGATTTTTGGAATGTATGGCTTGTGTTAAGGCTTCACGATGGTTGAATTTTGTGTTGTTATTGTTCGTATATCTTGTATATTATGTACTTGCACTAGCAAAATTCCAGTTTGCTAACCCCCGAGTTTTCGGGGGGTGGGTGCCTGTTATGCGCTCAAGTTTTGGCATCTCGGGAGCAGTCACGGGATTAGCTTGGAAGGAGATGGAAGACGACGATGCTAATCACACAAGAGTCAGAGTCTTTTGCATTTATTCCATCGGGGTCGGTATTTTCCATTTGGTTGAGTACTCACCCTTGCACGGGTGTAGGTTTTCCTTTATTAAATGGAGTTGTCATCCCTTTTTGTGTGAAAGTTTATTCTTTGTCATGGAGATATTAAATTTATTAGTTTGAATTGTTTAATGACCTTGTCGGTCTGCGTTGTATTTAGATTGACCCTGGTCGGTCGATCATTGTGTAGACTAGTGGAGTTTGCTTTGGTAGATCCTTGTGAGAAGGGCTACGGCGTGTAACATTTCGGATGTATTCGGGGTGTTACATTTATGGTATCGAGCTTAGGTTTGCGAAAAACCTAGGCCGTTGGGTCAAGTCCATGTCCGGTGTAAGTCGCGCGCATCGAGTTGTGATTAGTATCGTGGTTCCGACATCATCTTAGGCAATCCGTGATGGTAAGCCTCCATCGTAAGTCCCCTTATATACGTATTTGATTATATTGTGCTAATATGTTTAATGTGAACTAGGAATTGGAACTTGTCGGTGATATTATTGTTTTAAGATATAACATGCGTATGCGGTCAGTAAAAATGGTTATGTAATATGCTTCGGAAGTCGAGCATATTTATTTGTTCTTGCACTTTATTAGAATAAATTTATGAATGTTAAATTTATCCATTGCGTGAATATTTTGAGATGGTTCTTGGTGTCTTGCAAACCGAGTTTTGATATTTTGATTTTGCGTTTTGATTGTATTCTTATGATGGTATTTGATATTTTATAAATGACTTTTGTGAGTATTTGAGAATATTACCGACATCGGCCTTTTTGGCATTTTGAACATTTTCTTAAATGATTTTTAGCACAGTGGGTTCGATGCAGGCCCACGGCTGTAGTATCACGAATATTTTAAAGTGGTGCTTTGAAATTTTCTAACGTTGTGGAAAGCCATGATTTAATGTCGTCATGTCAATTCGTCACGTATCTCGGTGGTAAATTCTTTCAAAATAAACGTTTTGGTAGGAGAGGGTAGATTTTCAAAATTGTGGTATTTGGGACTCAACACTTTTGAAATACTTCAAATTAGTTACAATTCATTTCCAATTTTCTTTTATACATCACTCGAAAATAAATTTTAGAGTCATTGTATAAACTTCCTCTTCTGAAATAAGGGACAGTATTTACAAGCTTTGGGCGTAACGTGACTCGCTCTCTTTTTCAAAAATTTGTTTTCATTAAACACATATATATATAATGATCATCCTAGTCGAAGGACCGGAGTTAACTTCATAAAACTCTATGCTTTACGATATTACCGTTATTCTATAGATGTTAACTAAACCTTGTGTTGATAAGGGTGGTATCTTGTCTGTGATTATTTGATAATCTTTGAATGGTACTATACGTATTAGTATGTCGAGCCTTGGCGGACGTAAGTGTGATGACGGAAGTGGAAAGCGACAAGGTGGTTCGTCGACAACTATCCATGCTACTACGGTGAAGGAGTATCGAGATCAAACGATATCCTATGAAATCTCCTCGATGTCGAGCCCACGAGCGAAGCAAAGAGACCGAGGGTATCGGGAAAATTTCTGGCGGTGAGGAGACTAAGGCTCACAAGACCTCACGTTGTTCGAAAGCGTCATCTTCGCGGTCGGGAGTGAACGCTGGAAATCCCAAACCGGCATCGGTGACTCGCGGTAAGAAGAGAAGATGTTTCAATCAGAATGTCGGGGACATGTTCGTGCAAATTGTCCCTCCCCACTCTTGACTTGTTACCGGTGTGGGTGTGAAGGTCATCGGGAGAAACACTGTGAGACAGTTTCCGAATTGGCAAAGAATGCCGCCCTGAGAGAGAGCAGAGCTAGTGATCGGGAAGTGTCTCGAAACCCTATGTTTCCTCCTGAAGATCCTAGCATGGGAGAATGAAGATTTTGTACTATGTCTTAAACGTTGCTGTTTCAACCAATCGTGACTTCGATCGTATTTCGTTTCATTGCTTTACGTTTCCAACTCTTGTTGTTCTAAGTTTCGGGGTCGTAATATCTTTTTAGTATGTGGGAATGTGTTACCCGTACTTTTCTTGATATTTTCAGTATTGTGTGACCTTTCATTGTTGGTAAATCAATTGTTACCCGTACTTGTTTCTATTGCATAGCCGTTTTAGTCGGGTGCGACTTGTTGTAGCGTACGTTTCTTCGATTAAATGTGTGCATGTGATGTGGTATGTGATGCATCGTTAATTGCTCGTTATTGTTTGAAACATGGTCGGTGGCGTTGCGTTAGTCGTCGTGGGGCGTGTTTTCACACCGTATATTCCGTTGCGTTGTATGTAACGTTTCGCCGTTTGGCATTAGTTACGCATTTCTTGCGTATCTCATTGAGTTTTCCTGGCTGGATATTGCTTCTCCCTACTTGTTTTAAGTTTCGGGACGAAACTTCTTTTAAGGAGAGTAGAATGTAATATCCGCAATTTCGAATTTCGGTAATTTTTTTTTCGGAGGAAGTTCGTTTTGACAACTCTATCATGAACGTTTCGTCATTCCGAGAATGATTAATTCTGCACTTTTTGTCATCCGAGTTCGTTTCGGTGTCGTTTTGTTGAGTTCCGTGTCCTTAATCGACTTTTTCACGTGGGAGTTCGACTTTGTAACGTCACCATTAATTCTTGGAAACTCCAAAATTCTGAATCTTCGCAACATTATAGAGCATCAAGTTAACTTTCCAATGGTTCAAACGGTGAGTCAATCGGAGTCCGGACGAGAGAGTTATGGTCGTTTTAGCTCACCGCTCGTTATTGGCCGATCACTGCCGGCCGAACTTCGGCCGTGTCGTCCGACACGGCCGTGCGTACTCGTCCGGATAAGCGGAAGTCTCTGCCTCGAGACTGGCCGTGTCGTCGCACGGCCGAGCGAACTCTTCCGGATAAGCGGGACGCGGCCCTTGAAGGCCGGCCGTGTTCCAGACACGGTCGAGTCAATGCCGAGCGCCGCGGACAGTCACTATCGGTAGGCCCCTCAGCGGCGCGACCGTGTCTAGCGGGACACGGTCGAGTCCCTGCCGGCAGGCTGCGCGCCACGACCGTGTCGGGCGGACACGGTCGAGTCTGTCGGCTATTTAAGGCACAGCGGCGTTTTCTTGACCATTTTCTCATTCTTTTCTTCTCTTCCGCGGTGGAGCTTGGTAAATCATGGAGAGATGTTGTTGGACAATCAATCCATGAAGTTTTGGAGTTCATATCATCAATCATCCATCCTATAACACCCTCCGATCTATCGAATCAGGTCAGATTTTCTAGAAATCTAGTTTTGGGGTTTTAGTTGATTTTGTCCGATTTGATCGTTTTAACTCATATTTCGATGGATAATTGTAGATTAAGTAGTATTCTTTCATTTTCACCATCTTTCCACGGTTTTACCATTTCCGATTAAATCGTTTATATGAACTTTCGTTTGACGCCTTCAAGGTGTCCGGGAAAATGTCGCAGAGAGAAAATTGGTCGTTTTGCGATGTTTTCCTCGTGTGATTTGTTGTTTATTTGATGATAGGATACTAGGGACGATTTCCCCACAAAAATCTAGTGTTGAGCCTTTCCGATCGCCGTTTTCATTGGAGTTTCGGATTTCTCCAATCAACCGCATTTTCTGAAGTATTCGTGAGAGATTTCCAAGGCAAGTACCTTGATATACGAATTGTAACTGCGTGAAATCATTGTTGTCGAAGTGTATGAATTTATACGGATGTATAAATGTGTGTATATATATATATATATATGTGTGTATGTATATATATGTCTAGTTTTATATATGTATATATATTTATATGTTAAATATATGTATGTATATACATATATTGATATAAGCGCCTATATTGGTGAATGACGAGTGATGAATACTAACACTAGATGACGTACTCGACCTGGATTGATGGGTAAACTATATTTACTCTTATAATATAGTAAGGTTATATATATATATATATATATATATATATATTCAGTTGAGTCGCAATATAGGGATATATGTGCGGTGTTGGTTGGTTATGCTTGAAGGCTTATTGTGATTGAGTTTGATTGATAACGTGTGTGTTATTGTTTATTTGTGTGGTTATGGATTGGCGGAGAAAATTGTGTAACTTGATGTACCGAGTTGTGTTGTGACGTTTGTCCATGTGCTTGATGTTTGTGATAATGTCGATATTTGTTGTGAGAAACGTCGTATCCGGGAACCTCTGAGGGCGGGGCGTGCACTCCGGCCTGGTGTATGCTGCAATGTGAGGCTCCATATGGGTGGTGAACGCCGATGTCACCTAATGCGCGCGCAAGGGGCGGCTCTTGCGGGAGTGACGCCGGTGCGGTGACATGTTCAATGAGCGGCCAACATGATGGAAGTGAACGCCGGTACACAGGTGCGCAAGGGAGGCGCCTGGCAGGCTTATTGGTTACGGGTATTTGTGAGATCGCTAAGACCCGTTGCGAACGATGTTCGTATCTAAAATCTTTCAAACTCTCTCTTAAACGTTTGTCTTGATATAGACCGCGATTCGCGTTTTGAAAAGTTTGTTTCAACTTATTTTTGAAGCGTTGGTATCGGGGTTAATTAACCAAGGAGGTTTGTGAAATCTCAGGGTTAATGTCGGGGTCTTGAGCGGGATATGTCGAATGAGAGCTTGTGCCTTCGATTGTATTGTGGTGCTATTCTGTGATTTGGGTCGAGGACCCTGTGAAATGTTGAGATGATTGATGTCGTGATGATGTTATTTGGATTGGTTTGAGAACCCCGTGAGATGTTGTAATGATTTCGTTTGTGACAGTGTTCTATAAATTGGGTCGAGGACCCGAGAGCTTTTGAAATTATTTTCTAAAGGTATTCCCATTCAATTTCCAAAATCCCAAGATGACCCGAGTCATTAATAATATTTTTTAAACTATCTTATCAAAATACTTTTCCTTTTATAAAAATGGATTTTCGAACTTAATCTTTTGACTCCTTGGGCTCGTCCAAAGTTTGATTAGCGTTATGTTCCATATAGAGAATATAACTATGTGATTATTTTTCACCTTGTGTATACGAGTGCTATACCGTGTTGATTTTTGGAATGTATGGCTTGTGTTAAGGCTTCACGATGGTTGAATTTTGTGTTGTTATTGTTCGTATATCTTGTATATTATGTACTTGCACTAGCAAAATTCCGTTTGCTAACCCCCGAGTTTTCGGGGTGGGTGCCTGTTATGCGCTCAAGTTTTGGCACTCGGGAGCGATCACGGGATTAGCTTGGAAGGAGATGGAAGACGACGATGCTAATCACACAAGAGTCGAGTCTTTTGCATTTATTCCATCGGGTCGGTATTTTCCATTTGGTTGAGTACTCACCCTTGCAGGTGTAGGTTTTCCTTTATTAAATGGAGTTGTCATCCCTTTTGTGTGAAAGTTTATTCTTTGTCATGGAGATATTAAATTTATTAGTTTAAGATTGTTTAATGACCTTGTCGGTCTGCGTTGTATTTAGATTGACCCGGTCGGTCGATCATTGTGTAGACTAGTGGAGTTTAGCTGGTAGATCCTTGTGAGAAGGGCCTACGGCGTGTAACATTTCCGGACGTATTCGGGGTGTTACATTTATGGTATCGAGCTTAGGATTGCGAAAAACATAGGCCTTTGGGTCAAGTCCATGTCCGGAGTAAGTATCGCGCAACAGAGTTGAGATCAGTATCGTGGTTCCGACATCATCTAAAGGCAATAAGTGATGGTAAGCCTCCCGATCGTAAGTCCCCTTATATACGTATTTGATTATATTGTGCTAATATGTTTAATGTGAACTAGGAATTGGAACTTGTCGGTGATATTATTGTTTTAAGATATAACATGCGTATGCGGTCCGAGTAAAAATGGTTATGTAATATGCTTCGGAAGTCGAGCATATTTATTTGTTCTTGCACTTTATTAGAATAAATTTATGAATGTTAAATTTATCCGCTGCGTGAATATTTTGAGATGGTTCTTGGTGTCTTGCAAACCGAGTTTTGATATTTTGATTTTGCACGTTTTGATTGTATTCTTATGATGGTATTTGATATTTTATAAATGACTTTTGTGAGTATTTGAGAATATTACCGACATCGGCCTTTTTGGCATTTTGAACATTTTCTTAAATGATTTTTAGCACAGTGGGTTCGATGCAGGCCCACGGCTTGTAGTATCACGAATATTTTAAAGTGGTGCTTTGAAATTTTCTAACGTTGTGGAAAGCCATGATTTAATGTCGTCATGTCAATTCGTCACGTATCTCGGTGGTAAATTCTTTCAAAATAAACGTTTTGGTAGGAGAGGGTAGATTTTCAAAATTGTGGTATTTGGGACTCAACACTTTTGAAATACTTCAAATTAGTTACAATTCATTTCCAATTTTCTTTTATACATCACTCGAAAATAAATTTTAGAGTCGTTGTATAAACTTCCTCTTCTGAAATAAAGGACAGTATTTACAAGCTTTGGGCGTAACGTGACTCGCTCTCTTTTTCAAAAATTTGTTTTCATTAAACACATATATATATAATGATCATCCTAGTCGAAGGACCGGAGTTAACTTCATAAAACTCTATGCTTTACGATATTACCGTTATTCTATAGATGTTAACTAAACCTTGTGTTGATAAGGGTGGTATACTGTACGACTGATTATTTGATAATGCTGAATGGTACTATCTGTATTAGTATGTCGAGCCTTGGCGGACGTAAGTGTGATGACGGAA
This sequence comes from Orobanche coerulescens, assembly GCA_033398695.1. Taxonomy (NCBI): domain Eukaryota; kingdom Viridiplantae; phylum Streptophyta; class Magnoliopsida; order Lamiales; family Orobanchaceae; genus Orobanche; species Orobanche coerulescens. The sequence goes on from CM065810.1 coordinate 4,964,825, forward strand.
GTGGAAACGACAAGGTGGTTCGTCGACAACTATCCATGCTACGGTGAAGGAGTATCGAGATCAAACGATATCCTATGAAATCTCCTCGATGTCGAGCCCACGAGCGAAGCAAAGAGACCGAGGGTATCGGGAAAATTTACGGGCGGTGAGGAGACTAAGGCTCCCAAGCCCTCACGTTGTTCGAAAGCGTCATCTTCGCGGTCGGGAGTGAACGCTGAAATCCCAAACCGGCATCGGTGACTCGCGGTAAGAAGAGAAGATGTTTCAAGCTGAATCGGGGACATGTTCGTGCAAATTGTCCCTCCCCACTCTTGACTTATTCGGTGTGGGTGTGAAGGTCATCGGGAGAAACACCGTGAGACAGGTTTCCGAATTGGCAAAGAATGCCGCCACGAGAGAGAGCGAGCTAGTGATCGGGAAGTGTCTCGAAACCCTATGTTTCCTCTGAAGATCCTAGCATGGGAGAATGAAGATTTTGTACTATGTCTTAAACGTTCTTTGTTTCAACCAATCGTGACTTCGATCGTATTTCGTTTCATTGCTTTACGTTTCCAACTCTTGTTGTTCTAAGTTTCGGGGTCGTAATATCTTTTTAGTATGTGGGAATGTGTTACCCGTACTTTTCTTGATATTTTCAGTATTGTGTGACCTTTCATTGTTGGTAAATCAATTGTTACCCGTACTTGTTTTTACATTGCATAGCCGTTTTAGTCGGGTGCGACTTGTTGTAGCGTACGTTTCTTCGATTAAATGTGTGCATGTGATGTGGTATGTGATGCATCGTTAATTGCTCGTTATTGTTTGAAACATGGTCGGTGGCGTTGCGTTAGTCGTCGTGGGGCGTGTTTTCACACCGTATATTCCGTTGCGTTGTATGTAACGTTTCGCCGTTTGGCATTAGTTACGCGTTTCTTGCGTATCTCATTGAGTTTTCCTGGCGGGATATTGCTTCTCCCTACTTGTTTTAAGTTTCGGGACGAAACTTCTTTTAAGGAGAGTAGAATGTAATATCCGCAATTTCGAATTTCGGTAATTTTTTTTTCGGAGGAAGTTCGTTTTGACAACTCTATCATGACCGTTTCGTCATTCCGAGAATGATTAATTCTGCACTTTTTGTCATCCGAGTTCGTTTCGGTGTCGTTTTGTTGAGTTCCGTGTCCTTAATCGACTTTTTCACGTGGGAGTTCGACTTTGTAACGTCACCATTAATTCTTGGAAACTCCAAAAATTCTGAATCTTCGCAACATTATAGAGCATCAAGTTAACTTTCCAATGGTTCAAACGGTGAGTCAATGAGTCGGACGAGAGAGTTATGGTTGTTTTAGCTCACCGCTCGTTATTGGCGATCATCGCGGCCGACTTCGGCCGTGTCGTCCGACACGGCCCGTGCTGCATTTCGTCCGGATAAGCCGGAAGTCTCGCCTCAGACTGACCGTGTCGTCAGCACGGCCGAGCCGAACTCTTCCGGATAAGCCGGACGCGATCGCCAGAGAGGCCCGGCCGTGTTCCGGGACACGGTCGAGTCAATGCCGAGCGCCGCGGACAGTCACTATCGGTAGGCCCCTCAGCGGCGCGACCGTGTCTAGCAGGACACGGTCGAGTCCCTGCCGGCCAGCTGCGCGCCACGACCGTGTCAGGCGGACACGGTCGAGTCTGTCAGCCTATTTAAGGCGTGGCAGCGTTTTTTCTTCAGCCATTTTCTCATTCTTTTCTTCTCTTCCGCGGCTGGAGCTTGGTAAATCATGGAGAGATGTTGTTGGACAATCAATCCATGAAGTTTTGGAGTTCATATCATCAATCATCCATCCTATAACACCCTCCGATCTATCGAATCAGGTCAGATTTTCTAGAAATCTAGTTTTGGGGGTTTTAGTTGATTTTGTCCGATTTGATCGTTTTAACTCATATTTCTGATGGATAATTGTAGATTAAGTAGTATTCTTTCATTTTCACCATCTTTCCACGGTTTTACCATTTCCGATTCGTCGTTTATATGAACTTTCGTTTGACGCCTTCAAGGTGTCCGGGAAAATGCCGCAGAGAGAAAATTGGTCGTTTTGCGATGTTTTCCTCGTGTGATTTGTTGTTTATTTGATGATAGGATACTAGGGACGATTTCCCCACAAAAATCTAGTGTTGAGCCTTTCCGATCGCCGTTTTCATTGGAGTTCCGGATTTCTCCAATCAACCGCATTTTCTGAAGTATTCGTGAGAGATTTCCAAGGCAAGTACCTTGATATACGAATTGTAACTGCGTGAAATCATTGTTGTCGAAGTGTATGAATTTATACGGATGTATAAATGTGTGTATATATATATATATATGTGTGTATGTATATATATGTCTAGTTTTATATATGTATATATATTTATATGTTAAATATATGTATGTATATACATATATTGATATAAGCGCCTATATTGGTGAATGACGAGTGATGAATACTAACACTAGATGACGTACTCGACCTGGATTGATGGGTAAACTATATTTACTCTTATAATATAGTAAGGTTATATATATATATATATATATATTCAGTTGAGTCGCAATATAGGGATATATGTGCGGTGTTGGTTGGTTATGCTTGAAGGCTTATTGTGATTGAGTTTGATTGATAACGTGTGTGTTATTGTTTATTTGTGTGGTTATGGATTGGCGGAGAAAATTGTGTAACTTGATGTACCGAGTTGAAAATTGTTGTGACGTTTGTCCATGTGCTTGATGTTTGTGATAATGTCGATATTTGTTGTGAGAAACGTCGTATCCGGGAACCTCTGAGGGCGGGGCGTGCACTCCGGCCTGGTGTATGCTGCAATGTGAGGCTCCATATGGGTGGTGAACGCCGATGTCACCTAATGCGCGCGCAAGGGGCGGCTCTTGCGGGAGTGACGCCGGTGCGGTGACATGTTCAATGAGCGGCCAACATGATGGAAGTGAACGCCGGTACACAAAAGGCAAGGGAGGCGCCCGGTGCTTATTGGTTACGGTATTTGTGAGATCGCTAAGACCCTGCTACGAACGATGTTCGTATCTAAAATCTTTCAAACTCTCTCTTAAACGTTTGTCTTGATATAGACCGCGATTCGCGTTTTGAAAAGTTTGTTTCAACTTGTTTTTGAAGCGTTGGTATCGGGGTTAATTAACCAAGGAGGTTTGATGAAATCTCCGAGGTTAATTAATCGGGGTCTTGAGCAGATATGTCGAATGAGAGCTTGTGCCTTCGATTGTATTGTGGTGCTATTCTCGTGATTTGGGTCGAGGACCCCGTGAAATGCCGAGATGATTGATGTCGTGATGATGTTATTTGGATTGGTTTGAGAACCCCGTGAGATGTTGTAATGATTTCGTTTGTGACAAGTTCTATAAATTGGGTCGAGGACCCGAGAGCTTTTGAAATTATTTTCTAAAGGTATTCCCATTCAATTTCCAAAATCCCAAGACGGCCCGAGTCATTAATAATATTTTTAAACTATCTTATCAAAATACTTTTCCTTTTATAAAAATGGATTTTCGAACTTAATCTTTTGACTCCTTGGGCTCGTCCAAAGTTTGATTAGCGTTATGTTCCATATAGAGAATATAACTATGTGATTATTTTTCACCTTGTGTATACGAGTGCTATCTTGTGTTGATTTTTGGAATGTATGGCTTGTGTTAAGGCTTCACGATGGTTGAATTTTGTGTTGTTATTGTTCGTATATCTTGTATATTATGTACTTGCACTAGCAAAATTCCAGTTTGCTAACCCCGAGTTTTCGGGGTGGGTGCTGTTATGCGCTCAGGTTTTGGCAGCTCGGGAGCGGTCACGGGATTAGCTTGGAAGGAGATGGAAGACGATGATGCTAATCACACAAGAGTCAGAGTCTTTGCATTTATTCCATCGGGGTCGGTATTTTCCATTTGGTTGAGTACTCACCCTTGCACGGGTGTAGGTTTTCCTTTATTAAATGGAGTTGTCATCCCTTTTTGTGTGAAAGTTTATTCTTTGTCATGGAGATATTAAATTTATTAGTTTCTGAATTGTTTAATGACCTTGTCGGTCTGCGTTGTATTTAGATTGACCCCGGTCGGTCGATCATTGTGTAGACTAGTGGAGTTTAGCCTGGTAGATCCTTGTGAGAAGGGCCTACGGCGTGTAACATTTCCGGACGTATTCTGGGGGTGTTACAGATCTTGAGTATCATTTTACAAAAAGTTGAACAAACATCATTTTCGAGACTTTGAAAATCATCTTGCGTTTGAACAAAAATGAGGACACCTTTCTTTTAGTGAAAAATTTTCAGAATGTCCGACCCTCAGGTCTAAGTATAAGTGTTTTTAAACATCGGAAATATCTCAAAATAGTTTGGTCCTCGAGGTAGAATAATTTTTGAAACATATTGTGGCACCTTGGATGTACCACGAGAAAATAATTCATTTTAAAAGTACGTCTCGAAATTACGATACGTGATCGAATAACCAAACCGAAGTTCACAACACGTCTAGCAAAGTTAAACGGACTCACGGGAAACTCGAAACAGCAGTTTCGAACGATATTCGCAAGAATCGAACACAAGTGCGGAAAAGTCGCTAAAAAGCACGAAACTCAACAAAACGACACCGAAACGAACTCGGATGTCAAAAAGTGTAGAATTAATCATTCTCAGAATGACGAAACGGTCATGAGCGAGTCGTCAAAATGGACTTCCGCCGAAAAAAAAAGAAATTACCGGAAATCGAAATTACGGGTATTACAGTACGTTTTCTCGTAATCGATACCAGGGCGTTGTGAGAAACCTTGTGCAACAATGTGAGCATTGTACCTTAGGACTTCGTGATTCTCATTACGCTTTCTGACAAGAACCCATTTGTGTCTAATAGGCTTACACTTGGCGGAGTTAGATACCTGGCGTTTTGTCAGAGAGTCGAGCTCTGCCTGGATAGCTTCTTTCCATTTAGGCCAATCGGCTCTTCGTTGACATTCTTCAACAGAGCGTGGTTCGATATAATAATGCTCTATGATTTCTTGAGCAACTGTGTATGCAAAAACATCATCAATATGAGTGGTCGATCGTTTCATTAGATCAGACGTACTTTCATAGGTGATCGAGATATCTTTGTTCTCTGATGTCGAACCGATTTTCGGGGCGTCCCCCAATAATGATTCGTGGACATAGCTATAGTCAGAGATAATATCGTGGGAAGGATTCCCAGTATTGATGATTAATGGGTTGATTTGTGCCTCACCTACCCTTTTCTTCCTTGGGCGGGTGTCTATCGAACCAGATGGCCTCCCCCTTTTCCTTTTGGGAGACACGGCCTCGATCGCGATTCCATTGAGTGCGATCGCATCACTTGGTACATTGGTTATGTGCCCCTTATTGGGGACTTCTAACCTTGCAGGCACATTTGCAGCTGGAATGTGTGATCTTGTCATTTTGGTGATATCAGTAAACGCATCAGGCATCGAATCTGCTACATTCTGAAGATCGAGGATTCGTTGTACTTCACGATCACATAGAGAGGTATGGGGATCATAATGAGACAGATTATGGATGGACCAGGACAATTTTTGTCGTTTCTTGAGAAATTTCTTTTTCTCCTCTCCCCCTAACGACGGGAATTCTGACTCATTGAAGTGACAATCCGCAAAGCGTGCGGCAAAGAGATCACCTATCAAGGGTTCTAAGTATCGGATTATTGTTGGAGATTCATATCCAACGTAGATACCTAAACGTCTCTGAGGACCCATCTTATTGCGTTGTGGGGGCGCAATCGGCACATATGTTGCACAACTAAATATGCGTAGATGTGAGATATCCGGCTCATATCCCGTTACCAACTGGTATGCAGAGAATGGTTGGCCAACAGTGGGTCTGAAACGAATAAGTACGGCTGCATGTAGGACTACATATACCCAAGTAGATATGGACAGATTGGTGCGCAAAACCAATTCCCGTGCTACCATTTGGATTCTTTTAATGGTTACCTCTGCGAGACCATTTTGCGTATGCACATGGGGAACTGGATGCTCTACATCGATTCCAATTGACATGCAGTAGTCATCAAATACTTTAGATGTAAATTCTCCTGCATTATCGAGTCGAATAGACTTGATAGGGTGATCAGGATGGTGAGTCCTTAGACGAATGATCTGAGCTAGGAGTTCTACAAATGCAGCATTTCAAGTGGAAAGGAGTGCGACGTGACCAGCATGTCGAAGCATCCACCAGTACCATAAAGTACCTAAATGGTCCGCATTCTGGGTGGATGGATCCACAAATATCTCCTTGTATACGTTGTAAGAATGGGATGTTCGCTTTAGTATCTTTATCATAGGAAGGTCTCGCTCCTACTCTAGCTAAAGAGCAGGCTTTGCAGAATGAGTGATGGCTTTTGACATAGTCAATTGCTTAGGAGGAGCATATGTCTCTATTTCTTTAGACGACATAGCATGATTAACATCAACACTGTTTTTTGTGTTGAGTGTAATATCCGCATTTTTTCTTTCCCTTGTAATTGTATTTCCGGTGTAATTCTCGATTTTAGTGACCCTCGTGTATCCGTCAGTGTAACTTTTCCGTTATCTTTTAATCTGATTCTCGTAATTGTTGTGCGGAACCGCCGTTTCGGGGTTGCCGTGGATTCATTCTATGCTATGATGCGTTTTGAGGTGTTCCGTTTGACGTTTCGTTCATATTCCGGTATTTTGGGTCGTTTATATTCTGTATCTAGCGCACGCTAAATTTCCTGTATAGCGCACGCTAGAAATCCATTAGTAGCGCACGCTACGTTTGATTCGTAGCGCACGCTAACGATTTAGCCCTGGGAGTGGCAGTTCAGCTCCCAGCCCTCTGGACTATCGGATTAGCGCACGCTATCTTCTCTAGCGCATGCTAATGTCGGGAGACTAGCGCACGTTAAGTTGTTCAGTAGCGCGCGCTAGTGTGACTGTCCAGTACTGGGCAGTTTACTACTGAACTCAATCAGAGGTTAGTTAGCGCACGCTACGCCTGTATGGTAGCGCACGCTAACGGGTCAGGTGAGTTTGGGCATTTGGCTACTGGACTCGTCTGATGTCCAGGTAGCGCACGCTATTGGTCCATAGCGCGCGCTACCGAGAGGTTATTAGCGCACGCTACGTTTCGAGTAGCGCACGCTAACTGCCAAAAGTTTGGCTACTGGACTGGACGCTAATTAGTTTGGCCTGTAATTTCTCCCCGTTAGCGCACGCTAACACTCCCTGGCTATATAAACCAGGGAGTTGACCGAGATAGTCACAAATTCTCATTTCTCTCCTTCTTCCGCGGCCGAGCGACTTCAGAGGCGATTTGAGGCGATTTTCTTCTTCCAATCACTTCAGACATTCTTTTGCTTGAATTCTTGGTGTAGATTAACATCATCCACTTGTGTTTCTTATCCTAAATCCAAGGTAATCTCTTAGAACCCTACTTTTGGATAATTTGGGGGTTTTGGGATTTTCTTCCGATCCGTTTCGTTTTGTCGATGGATTCATGATGAATATGATTAATCTTGTTGGTATTCTTAGTTTCCCTACGGATTCATGGTATATTTCGTGATTTTTACGGAATCGAGAGGGTTTGGTTGTGGTCCGCCCTCGTTGTTGTTTATATACGAATATACATGAATCGTAGGCGGGTTTTCGGGTGTATTCCAATTCCGTATTCGTTTAGAAATGGTTGTAATTGTATTCTTCGAATCGTTAGGTTCGGTTTCATTGGTTCCTAGCATTCGTCGGTGACTTTCCTTTCGTTCTTCGCGTCGTCATTAATTCAAGGCAAGTATTTTTTGTAAACCTTTAAGCTTAACATGAAATGGTGATGTATATTACTTGTGTGTAACTCACCTCGTGTTGGCCCGACGGGGTCAAGGAGGGAAATCTATCCGCCGCCCTGGATTTCACGAGTTTGTTTAGCTAGCTTGATGGGAGGGTCCTTCGAGGCCTCGTGCGGGAATCTATGATATTACTCTGTTCCCAAGGCGATGCATGTGCGTGTTTTGTTTTATAATATAGCCAGTGCGGGAGGGTCCTTAGAGGCCTCGTGCGGGAATCTATGATATTACTCTGTTCCCAAGGCGATGCATGTGCGCGTTTTGTTTTATAATATAGCCAGTGCGGGAGGGTCCTTAGAGGCCTCGTGCGGGAATCTATGATATTACTCTGTTCCCAAGGCAAATTGTTTGACTATTTGTTTTCGGAAAAGACATGTCTGGTTTTGACTTGTGAAAATGATATTGGTGCATGTACTATGAAATGTGTAAGCGATTGGTTTGCCTTGACTACTTGTACTAGCGTAATTGCTAACCCCTTTGGGGACCCGTTTTGGGGAAACTCTTGTTATGGATTTCAGGTCATAATTATCCGGACGAGCGAGCACCGGGACAGTACGAGGATGTTGGCCAAGGCCGTTGACATGTGCATTTGGGTCGTCTTATTTCCTTTGTCTAATTCGATATGGTTGTTTCCTATATTCCTAAACTTATAGATTGTACTCGCGAGTACGTAGGTTTTTCCTTTCTGGTTGTGTTTGGACTTCGTTGGAGTTACCATATTTGTCGGTTGATGTTATTATGCCGGTTGTACCGGACGTGTTGTTTTATGTTCTTGTTGTTAATATTATTGTCTCCTTGCTAACCGAGACGGTTAGTCGAGAGGTGTTCTCTTGTGTTAGCCTGGTGGATTCCATGTAGGGGTCCACGGCGCTGTAATACACCTCGAATATCTTGGGGGTGTTACAGAAAATGGTATCAGAGCTCTAGGTTTATGGATACCTAGGCTTGTTGGTCATTTGGGTCTAGTCGTGTTTTGTTTTGCACATTGTCACGCCGCTGCCAGCATCCCGGTACTTCCAGTGCTCGTAAGTTTTCCTATTCGGCTCTTTTGTTTCTTGCATTGTATTTCCACTTTTGAATCGTAGTTGTTTTTCCTCCCTTACTCATCATCGATATACTTCTGTTATCTCTCAACATCAGTATGGATGCCGGAGGAAACCGTGGTCGTGGTCGTGGTCGTGGTCGTGGACGCGGCCGAGGACGTGGGGCAGCCGGTGGGGCGGCCACGTCGCATTCTTCGGGAGCCGGCAGTACCGGTGACCGTCACAGTCATGCTTCTTCTCAGGAGCGCGCCGATCTTGGTATTGCGGCTGTTATGCAGCAAATGGTTAACCAGATGGCGGCTATAGCTCAGGTGGTCCAGAACCCCGATCAGGCCCATGCTAATCGGGGCGGAGCGGATCGCTGGCTTCAGGATGTCATCAAGATGCATCCTCCTCAGTTTTCGGGAGCTTCGGACCCGATCGGCTGGGAAGGGTGGATCAAGGAGATATCCAAAGTATTCACTGCTACCAACTGCCCCGAGGACCGCAAGGTCCCTATTGCTCAATATTTTCTCACGGGAGATGCTACAGATTGGTGGGAGGCCGTTGGTCCCAAAGATCATGTTGCTTCATGGGCCGAATTTCAAGAATTGATGGAGACCGAATATTGTCCGTGGCCGGTCAGGCAGGCCCGAGTGCATGCTTTCTATGACGCCCAACCACGGGATATTCCCGTATCTCGTGCCATTGCCGACTTTAACAAGGAGTTGGGTTATGTGAAGACCCAAGTTGTCGCTGAGAGCGACAAAATTTTCCATTTTTCCAGGAGGATGAAGTTGCCCATTCGGGACTATATGTCTGGGCTCGTCTGTACTACCCTGAAGGATTATCAGAGTCGAGCCCTTGCTTATGATATGTCAGTGACGGCGAGTGATTTGGCTCGTGAGAGCAAGAAGCAGAAGTCGGTCGGAAATTTTTCTGGTCCCAAGAGTGGGGGCCAGCAGAAATCTCTAGCTGCAAATATTTCTACGGGCGGTTCGGCTCATTTCTCTGGGAGCTTTCGGGGTGCCACCGGAACCTCCGCTCGTGAGCCCACCTGTTTTAACTGTGGTACACATGGCCATAGGAGCCGACAGTGTTCTCGTCTGAAGTTTACTTGTCATACTTGTGGACAGCTAGGCCACAAGGCCCCCTTTTGTGAGCAGATCAAACAACTTCGCGGCACCCGTTCTTCTCAACCAGCCCCGTTGGAGCCGGGTGTGAACCAGGGCTCATTTGCTCCGCCGCCTCCACCGAGTGCCGGCCGAGGCAAGGGTCGGGGTCAGCCCGTTAGGGGTGGAGTTTCCAGTGTCGGCTCTGCTCAGCCGCGTATCTATGAGATGAGGAGAGCCGATGATCCAGCAGCTACTGTAGCGACAGGTACCGTTCATATTCATTTCCATCCTGTCATTGTGCTATTCGATTCGGGTGCTACGCATTCATTCATTTCTCTAGAGTGTGTACGCCGTTTGAGTCTCGACTGTTTGTCACCTTGCGAGCCTTTCATCGTTAAACTTCCTAGCGGTGATAGAATTGTCGGTGATCGAGAGGTCCGAGACTGCTCTGTGATTATTTGTGAGAGAGCTTGGCTCTCTAATCTTATTGTCGTTAATATTGAGGGTGAGGATTTGATTCTCGGGGATGATTGGCTCGAGCGGCATGGTGCAATCATGAACTACCGCACGAGGATCATCAACATGTTAGCCGAGGATGGCACCGAGCACTCCTTCGCGAGACGAAGGAGGGGAAATCAGAAATTCGTCATTAATGCCTTGAAGGCGATGAGTCTCCTGCGAAAGGGGTGTACTGGTTATTGGTGCTATGCCTTGAAGGCGGAGGATGGTGGAGTCGAGCTTTCGTCGATTCCAGTCGTTAATGAGTTTCCTGATGTATTTCCTGACGAGTTACCGGGGTTGCCACCGGATCGTGAGGTTGAGTTTGCTATAGAGTTAGAGCCGGGTGCGGCTCCGATTTCGAAGGCGCCGTATCGCATGGCACCTTCAGAGATGGCAGAGTTGAAGAAGCAGTTGAGTGAGCTTCTTGAGTCGGGGTATGTTCGACCGAGTGCCTCGCCTTGGGGCGCACCGGTCCTGTTTGTACGGAAGAAGGATGGTTCACTACGTTTGTGTATCGACTACCGCGAACTAAACAAGGTGACCATCAAGAACAAGTATCCCTTGCCGAGAATCGATGACTTGTTCGATCAATTGCAGGGAGCGACGGTGTTCTCAAAGATTGATTTGAGATCGGGGTACTATCAGCTCCGAGTGAGGGAGTCCGATGTGCCGAAAACAGCTTTTCGGACGAGATATGGACATTATGAATTCGTAGTTATGCCTTTCGGGTTAACTAATGCGCCGGCGGTGTTCATGCAATTGATGAACAAAGTCTTTATCGAGTATTTGGATAACTGTGTCGTCGTCTTCATTGACGATATTCTTATCTATTCGAGGAATGAGGAAGAGCATGCCCATCATTTGCGGATAGTGTTAGACATTTTGAGGACCGAGCAACTCTATGCGAAGTTCTCGAAATGTGAGTTCTGGCTGAAGGAAGTGATGTTTTTGGGTCACGTGATTTCAGCCGAAGGGGTTCGTGTGGACCCGCAGAAAATTGAGGCAGTATTGGATTGGGCATCGCCCACAAATGTGAAGGAAGTCCGTAGTTTCTTGGGTTTGGCTGGCTACTACCGTAGGTTCATCGAGGGTTTCTCAAAACTAGCTCGGCCACTTACTCAGTTGCTCCATAAATCCGAGAAGTTCGTCTGGAACGACGAGAGGCAATCGAGTTTTGAGGAATTGAAGAAGCGTTTGACTTGACTCGGTTTTGGCGTTGCCATGTGGCAACGAGGGATTCGCCGTGTATAGCGATGCTTCGGGTCAGGGTCTTGGATGCGTATTGATGCAGCACGGCAAGACCATTGCCTATGCGTCGAGACAGTTGAGGCCGTATGAGCTTAACTACCCTACTCACGATTTAGAGTTAGCGGCGGTTGTCTTTGCACTCAAGATTTGGCGTCACTATCTTTTCGGCTCTACATGTCAGATTTTTACCGATCATAAAAGTCTGAAATACATATTTACTCAATGGGAGTTGAATATGAGGCGGAGGAGGTGGTTAGAGCCGATTAAAGATTATGACCTTGAAATTCTTTATCATCCGGCAAGGCGAACGTCGTGGCCGACGCCTTGAGTCGGAAACCGATTGCGTTGCGAGCGCTTGAGGTCCTTACGCCTCGATCGAGCTTCGGGCTTTGATCGGGTTGGATGTTGAGGTTTTGTTGCCTGGAGCTGTCGGGCAACTTTGTGCTTTAGAGATTTCGTCGTCTTTGATCGATGAAATTAAGCTGAAACAATCAAAGGATCCGATGATTACTCAAATCCGAGAGAACGTTCTTAAGGGAAAGTCTCCTAGATTTATGATTCACGAGGATGGTGTTTTGAGATTCCAGAGTCGGCTTTGTGTGCCGAACGATCCAGAGCTGCGACAGAGCATTTTGCATGAGGCCCATTCCACACCCTATTCCGTTCATCCTGGTTCGAGTAAGATGTACAAGGACCTGAGGAGGAACTTCTGGTGGAATGATATGAAGGAGGAGGTCGCACAGTTTGTAGCGAGATGTTTGACTTGCCGAGTCAAAATCGAGCATCGACCGGTCAAGTTATTGCAGTCACTTCCCGTTCCGGAATGGAAATGGGAAGACTTATCGATGGATTTCGTTACGAGTTTGCCGAGATCGAGGTCGGGCATGAACATGGTATGGGTGATTGTTGATCGTCTGACCAAGTCGGCACATTTTCTGGGCATCAAGGACACTTGGGGCCCGGAGAAGTTAGCTCGTGTGTTTATCGCGCAGATTGTGAGACTTCACGGTACTCCGAAGTCTATTGTTTCGGATCGTGATGGCCGTTTCGTATCGCACTTTTGGCAGGCGGTGCATAAGGCGTTAGGTACCCGTTTGCATTTGAGTACCTCTTTTCATCCCCAGTCAGATGGACAGTCGGAACGCACCATCCAGACATTCGAGGACATGTTGCGTGCTTGTGCCCTCGATTGGAGTAGCGATCAGGAGGAGCATTTGCCATTGATCGAATTCACGTACAACAATAGTTGGCACGCGTCGATTCGGATGGCACCGTATGAGGCACTTTATGGGCGGCGATGTCGATCGCCGATTTGTTGGAATGAGGCGTCCGATTTGGTCGGGACCGAGCCGGATGTCGTTTTAAAGACGAGGCGGAAGATAGAATTAATTCGAGAACGGATGTTGATCGCCCAGTCGACAGAAGTCATATGCCGATGTCCGTCGTCGACCTTTAGAATTCGAGGTGGGAGACCACGTTTTGCTGAAGGTGTCGCCGACGAGAGGAGTTTTCCGTTTCGGGAAGAAGGGGAAGTTGAGTCCGAGATTTATTGGACCCTTCGAGATTCTCGAGCGAGTCGGTGGGTTAGCATACCGTTTGGCGTTACCCCCGGCCTTGAGTCATGTTCATAACGTTTTTCATGTTTCCCAGCTGAGGAAATATGTCTCGGATCCTAGTCACATCATCGACTATGGGGAGATTGACGTTGCCGAGGATATTACTTTTGAGGAGCGTCCTTTGAAGATTTTGGAACATCGTGAGAAACGATTGAGGCATAAGACCATACCTTTGGTCAAGGTGCAGTGGTCGAGACACGGTGTCGAGGAGGCGACTTGGGAAACCGAGGATAGCATGCGTGCTAGGTACCCCGAGTTGTTTGTTTCTTAAGTTTCGGGACGAAACTTATTTTTAGAGGGGTAGAATGTAATATCCGCATTTTTTCTTTCCCTTGTAATTGTATTTCCGGTGTAATTCTCGATTTTAGTGACCCTCGTGTATCCGTCAGTGTAACTTTTCCGTTATCTTTTAATCTGATGCTCGTAATTGTTGTGCGGAACCGCCGTTTCGTGGTTGCCGTGGTTACATTCTATGCTATTTTGCGTTTTGAAGTGTTCCGTTTGTCGTTTCGTTCATATTCCGGTTTTTTGGGTCGTTTATTTTGTGTATCTAGCGCTCGCTAAATTTCTGTATAGCGCACGCTAGAAATCCATTAGTAGCGCACGCTACGTTTGATTCGTAGCGCACGCTAACGATTAAGCCCACAGGAGTGGCGTCAGCTCGACCCTGCAGACTATCGGATTAGCGCACGCTATCTTGTCTAGCGCACGCTAATGTCGGGAGACTAGCGCACGTTAAGTTGTTCGGTAGCGCGCGCTAGTGTGACTGTCCAGTACTGGGCAGTTTACTACTGAACTCAATCAGAGGTTAGTTAGCGCACGCTACGCCTGTATGGTAGCGCACGCTAACGGGTCAGGTGAGTTTGGGCATTTGGCTACTGGACTCGGCTGATGTCCAGGTAGCGCACGCTATTGGTCCATAGCGCGCGCTACCGAGAGGTTATTAGCGCACGCTACGTTTCGAGTAGCGCACGCTAACGGCCAAAAGTTTGGCTACTGGACTGGACGCTAATTAGTTTGGCCTGTAATTTCTCCTCGTTAGCGCACGCTAACCTTAAAGGATTAGCGCACGCTAACACTCCCTGGCTATATAAACCAGGGAGTTGACCGAGATAGTCACAAATTCTCATTTCTCTCCTTCTTCCGCGGCCGAGCGACTTCAGAGGCGATTTGAGGCGATTTTCTTCTTCCAATCACTTCAGAGATTCTTTTGCTTGAATTCTTGGTGTAGATTAACATCATCCACTTGTGTTTCTTATCCTAAATCCAAGGTAATCTCTTAGAACCCTACTTTTGGATAATTTGGGGGTTTTGGGATTTTCTTCCGATCCATTTCGTTTTGTCGATGGATTCATGATGAATATGATTAATCTTGTTGGTATTCTTAGTTTCCCTACGGATTCATGGTATATTTCGTGATTTTTACGGAATCGAGAGGGTTTGGTTGTGGTCCGCCCTCGTTGTTGTTTATATATGAATATACATGAATCGTAGGCGGGTTTTCGGGTGTATTCCAATTCCGTATTCGTTTAGAAATGGTTGTAATTGTATTCTTCGAATCGTTAGGTTCGGTTTCATTGGTTCCTAGCATTCGTCGGTGACTTTCCTTTCGTTCTTCGCGTCGTCATTAATTCAAGGCAAGTATTTTTTTGTAAACCTTTAAGCTTAACATGAAATGGTGATGTATATTACTTGTGTGTAACTCACCTCGTGTTGGCCCGACGGGGTCAAGGAGGGAAATCTATGCTGCCGCCCTGGATTTCACGAGTTTGTTTAGCTAGCCAGTGCGGGAGGGTCCTTAGAGGCCTCGTGCGGGAATCTATGATATTACTCTGTTCCCAAGGCGATGCATGTGCGTGTTTTGTTTTATAATATAGCCAGTGTGGGAGGGTCCTTAGAGGCCTCGTGCGGGAATCTATGATATTACTCTGTTCCCAAGGCGATGCATGTGCGTGTTTTGTTTTATAATATAGCCAGTGCGGGAGGGTCCTTAGAGGCCTCGTGCGGGAATCTATGATATTACTCTGTTCCCAAGGCAAATTGTTTGACTATTTGTTTCCGGAAAAGACATGTCTGGTTTTGACTTGTGAAAATGATATTGGTGCATGTACTATGAAATGTGTAAGCGATTGGTTTGCCTTGACTACTTGTACTAGCGTAATTGCTAACCCCTTTGGGGACCCGTTTTGGGGAAATTCTTGTTATGGATTTCAGGTCATAATTATCCGGACGAGCGAGCACCGGGATAGTACGAGGATGTTGGCCAAGGCCGTTGACATGTGCATTTGGGTCGTCTTATTTCCTTTGTCTAATTCGATATGGTTGTTTCCTATATTCCTAAACTTATAGATTGTACTCGCGAGTACGTAGGTTTTTCCTTTCTGGTTGTGTTTGGACTTCGTTGGAGTTACCATATTTGTCGGTTGATGTTATTATGCCGGTTGTACCGGACGTATTGTTTTATGTTCTTGTTGTTAATATTATTGTCTCCTTGCTAACCGAGACGGTTAGTCGAGAGGTGTTCTCTTGTGTTAGCCTGGTGGATTCCATGTAGGGGTCCACGGCGCTGTAATACACCTCGAATATCTTGGGGGTGTTACATTGAGTCGTTGCCCTTTTTTCACTCGAAAGAAAGGATGTTCGTGCGAGTTCTTTACGATACGGATCATCATATCTCGACCGAGATGATCTAGTCTATCATGCCAAAGCCTATATGAGTCATTGTCCCAAATTTCATTTATGGTGACAGCATACGATTCGAATACCCTAATGGTTGTGGTGTATAGTCCACTATTTTGATCTTAAGTTTTTCTAATATGCGTTTACGTCCACATTTATTAGATGTAATATAAAGGAACTCGATTCCATTCTCACAGTGTGTTTCGACATGGAAACCATTGCGATGTATATCTTTAAAGCTGAGTAAGGTTCGAGGGGCCCTAGGTGCGTATAGAGCATCGGTAACTCGCAAAAGAGTGCCGTCAGGCAATAAAAATCATGCATTGCCTCGCCGCCCTTGGATGAGTTGGGATGACCCAGTCATCGTGGTTACCGAGGATTGACATGCAACTAATTCAGTCAGTAGAAGCCTATTCCTAAGAATGGTGTGGGTGGTCCCAATGTCAACCAAACATTCAAGTTCTCCTCGATTCATTCCTACGAAAAAG
Organism: Orobanche coerulescens; assembly: GCA_033398695.1. Classification (NCBI taxonomy): domain Eukaryota; kingdom Viridiplantae; phylum Streptophyta; class Magnoliopsida; order Lamiales; family Orobanchaceae; genus Orobanche; species Orobanche coerulescens. The sequence continues at coordinate 4,981,331 of CM065810.1, forward strand.
AGAAAAAAAAATTCGAACCATAAACACGCAAGCAATATTCGTTTCTTCGAAATAAAGCTAAGAATATAACGTAAGCAATAATAATATCTTGTTCTAGAAAAATAAAGTTTCATCACACCATTACTGAAAATAAAACATCGATAAAATCGTTCTGAGGTAACAATGCCAAATGCAAACGAGAAAGTAAACATAATGATGACATTCAGTCATAAAGGGGTGCCTCTAATGACTGTGACACGTATGGCTCATTGCGATTATCGGTGACTGTGAAATTGATGTTGGGGGACTCGTCGAGAGCATCTTCCTCCATATAGTGAGCTTCCCGTTCTTTGGACTCTCTATATTTATTGTAGTGTGCTGCGACTTACTTTCTTGCATGGCAGTTCTTGTACCAATGTCCAGCATCTCCACATCGATAGCACGGTTCATCGCCAACTCTGAATTTGGAAGCGACATGGGGGGTAGGTGATTTATTTCCTTGGCTATTAGATCCAGGAGCACAAAGTCTTCTCATTACATTGGAAGAACCCCCACGTCCTCGACCATTATGCCCTTTTCCACATTGTGGTTTGGGGTTGCCATGACCAGTCCCCTGTACATTGGGTTCTTTCCACCTTTCACTTTACCATAGTTGGCCTCGGGAACTTTCTTTGTCCCAGCATGCCTGGCATTATTGTTCACTAGCACTTCATTATGCCTATCAGCCACTTGCAGTAGGTTGATAAGCTTATTGACGGTCGTGATGTGTTTGTTGTCATACTCCAGCCTATACTGGTTCGCTAGTATAAAAGCAGAAGTAGGGAAGGTGGAAAGGGTTTTCTGGATCATATCATCTTCTGTGAGGTCCTTTCCACGTAAATTAAGGTGTGCCTTGAGACAGATCATATCTTAGTTGAAATCGTTGATCCGTTTATAATCAAGCAATCGGATTTCATTCCACTACACGGTCAACTCTGGGAGCAAAGTATTGTGGATGTTCCCAAAACGGCCCTTAAGGGCATCCCACAGTTCTTTTAGGGATTTCAACTGCACATATTCCCATCTTAGGCTGGGGTCGATATGTCGTCTAAGGAACATTAATGCACTAACTTTTGTTTTGTCAGGCGGTACTTCGCCTGCTTTTTCAAACATAGTAGCACTATAGTCCTGAGCGACAAAAGTGGTCTCTATGTCAGAAACTCATCTATGGTACTTAAGTCCTTCTGAGTCTAAGATGTCAAATTCAGGACGAGTTGGATCTGCCATCTTAAGACAAAAGAGAAGGAGGGTGGGTTTTCGCAGTATATCACGAGTACTTTCCATGATAAAATTTTCAATAATGTGGAGGGTTATTATTTTTCGGAACCAAGATATGGTTACTTTCGATGCTATTGAGGATTACCATTGAAATTACTTTATCACGGTTCGAGTTGATATAGGCAGTAGAAATAAGTCCTCTGAAATTCTACTAATGATGAAGCCTAATTTGCATGCCATATCTATATATGTATGCAAATATATGTATATTTATAGATATAGACATATAATACTAGGAATATATCTATACACGTATTATGCAGTCAGGTAGATCTCTTATGCCGCAATATAATTATTAGTTCACGCGAATTATTTTTAATCCAAGTTGTTATAGGCGATTTGCTTTAATTTAAAATTATTAATGCATCATGCTTTTAATTGATTTACTTAAGCACAAATAAATTCGGAGTATAATATGCAATCAAAAAAATATTTAAAAGCATCTAAAATCGCACATTGCAGATAGTAAGGTTCGTATTGTGTACTTTATTTCGTGAATAGGGGCAAAAAACGGTGTGAAAACAGGATTGTCGTGCGAGTAGATTTGGTCAGCAACTGGGTCGGGTTCGGGTCAGCAACCGGGTCGGGTTTGGGTGCTCCAGAAATTGGGTCGGGTCTGGAAGACGCTACTGACTCGACGAGCGGTCCGAAAGGTGTCGATCTGGACTGGGGGACGGGTCGGATCAGCAACCGGGTCGAGTTCCTCCTTTTGGGTCTGGGTTGCGGGCCAAGTTTTGGGCTTACGGGCGGACCGAGCAGAATCGGTCGCGATGGAGGGGGGTGACTGTACATATTGGAGGCGAACGAGCAGGCCAGAGACGAGCAGCGTCGGGTTGGGGCTGACTGAAGTCCGAGCAGGAGGCGGAGGGAAGGAATTCCGATTCTGGTGTCGGGCAAAGTAACAACGGCGACTTGAAGATCGGAAAACGGAGGTCGGCGGCTAGGGTTTTGGAGAGTTGCACGGAGACGATGGGGGAGTCGAGGGTCTGGTTCACCAGAGCTTCAGTCGCGGCGATTCGGTCTGGTGGTGGGGCGAGCAGCGGGTTACTCGCGGGGAAGACGACGAAGGGATTAGGGTTTGTAGAAGAAGAATCGTCTTTCTCCTTTTTTTCGGACGGGTTTTCAGAAAAAATTGGGACAGGATTTTCTTGCTCAGTTGGGAATTATGTGCTGATAACGTGTTGAAGGGAAAATAACTGAACAGTAAAGTAGGGCAAAACAGTGTATTATTCTATTGATGTCATCCCTTTAAATAGGAGAAATACATACAAGCAAGCTTAATCCTACCCTAACTAGGAAAGCTCGTAAACTAACAGACTTAGGCACATATTGGGTATTATTACTTTAACAGTTTGATATTATATTTCTTTTATAACTAAGTTTTATCTAGTTCGATTTGCAAATGATACCTTGCTGCCCAGATTGAAACATTTCGAGTGGTTGGAAATTTATATATTGGGTGGAACATTTATATAAATTTTAATTGAAATATAAACATTTTGACAAGGTCAATTCAAGACATTACTTGGGTGTATGATGTGTAATCATATTGTGCCTGTAATATCCGTATTTTTCTTTTCCGGGATTTTTTGTTTTGGTGTATTTTTTGTTCTTAGTGACTCATTTGTAACCGTATTGATATTTTGAGAATATTTAATACTGGACTTTTTGTTATCCGAGCGTGTCTCAGACCTGTTTTACTCAACTTCCACGTTTAATGTCAATTCCGTCGCTATTTGGTTCGTTTTTCGTAATCATTGATCGGAACCGCCATTTCGGAGTTGCCGCAAATCCATCCTATGTTATTATGCATGTTGTGAGCTTTCGTTTGGCGTTTCGATCAGGTAACATGCATTTCGGATGTTTCAGGCCGTTTTGTAATTTCCCAAAGTTATGGGGCAATTATTATTGTTGTCGTTTTCCGAAACCTCGAGTAGTCAGAATTGTGTTTTCTTTTGGCACTAAGATTCATCGTCTCGAACTCTACGTTTTCGTATCTTCTTGTTTTAGTAATCGTCGCGTTTTGATTCCGATTCTTTCCTTGCCCGTTTGTAGCAGCCTGCCAACCCCGTCCTGAATGGACATTACGTACGTTAACCATGTTATTGATTAATCCATGATGTATGTGATTAATCTTAGTGGTATTCATGTTTTTCCTATGAATTCATGGTATATTTGTGGAAACGAAAGGGTTCGGTTGCGATCCGCCCTCGTTGTTGTTTTGTACGAATATACATGAATCATAGGTGAGTTTCCGGGTGTATTCCATTTTCGTAATTGTTTAGAAATGGTTGTGATTGTATTCTTTGAATCATTAGGTTCGGGTTTGTCGGTTCCTAGCGATCGTGGTTGTTCTCCGTTCCGTCCGTTTCGTCGTAAATTACTCAAGGCAAGTATTCTTGGAACCTTTATACTTAACATGAAATGGTGATGTATAATATGTGTGTTTTTCTCACTCCGAGAGGGTATGACGAGGCCCCGGGGGAATCCGTAACTTCACTCCGGATTCACGAGCTTGTTCGCGAGCCAGTTCGGGAGGGTCCTTAGAGGCCTCGAATGAGATCAGTAGTTTTGCCCCGGTCCTAGGCGATGCCTGTGCGTGATTTGTTTTCTGATTATGGCCAGTTCGGGAGGGTCCTTAGAGGCCTCGAATGGGACCAGTGGTTTCGCCCCGGTCCTAGGCAAATTGATTTGACTATTTGTTTTCCGGGAAAAGACATGTTTGGTTTTGGTTTTTGAAATGAATTGATGCATGTACTATGAAATGTGTAAGCGAATGGTTTGCCTTGATTACTTGTACTAGCGTAATTGCTAACCCCTTTGGGGACCCGTTTTGGGGAAATTCCTGTTATGAATTTCAGGTTATGTTCAGCCGGACGAGCGGGCACTGGGGTAGTACAAGGATGTTGGTTGCTGACGTGTGCAAATGACTCCCCTTAATTCCGTTGTCCATTTTGATGTGGTTGTTTTCCAAACTTGTGAACTTATAGATAGTACTCGCGAGTACTTAGGCATTTTTACTTGGGTTATGGTTTGTATTGTTAAATGTTATTGATGATCGTCGGTGATGTCTGTTTTGCCGGTTATACTAGGTGTTTTATTTGAATTTCGTCTTGGTGATGTGTGTTTTCTCGCTAACCGAGTTGGTTAGACGAGTGATATTTCTTATTTCAGCCTGGTGGGTCCCGTGTAGGGGTCCACGTCGCTGTAATATATCCTGAATATCTTGGGGGTGTTACAGTGCCGATTAATGAGACGGAGGTTGGAGTTAAAAGGAAGTTGGAACATCGAGGGATACTTTGGAAGCTCGAGGTTTAGGCTGAGCAGAAGTAAGACTGATTATTTGAAATGTAGATTTAGTGAAAACAGATGTTGAGGCGGGGATGATCACTTTTGATGGGAAAGTTATTCAAGGATCTGATTTTTTTCGTTATCTTTGATCTATTATCCAAAATGATGGAGAGTTAGATGGTGATGTGCTCACAGAATTAAGGCGGGTGGGTTGAAGTGGAAAGTGATTGCTATTAAATCCAAGACTAAAGGGTAAATTCTACAACACGGCATTTAGGTCCTTTATATAGCATTGACTGTTGGACGGTAAAATAGTGTCATTTTCTAAAGATGAATGTGGCAGAGATGCGTATGTTACGATGGATGTGTAGCCATACAAAAATAAATCGATTCAGAAATGAGGTTATTTGAGGGAAGCAAAGAGTTGTGTCTCACCGGTTAAAATAATTTGATCATGTAAAACGGAGACATGTTGATGCCTAGTGTGGAGGTTTGAAGAATGTGGAACAAAAAAGATTGTAAAGGATAGAGGAAGACCCATGAAAACATGAAGAAATGTGATTAAAAATGATATGAGATTTTTTGGGATTAGAGAAAATATGGGGGATGAAGAGGACAATTTGGAACAAAATATACGGGTGGATGATGTAGTTTGATTATTCTTCTTCTTATTATTATTAATATTATTGTTGTTTTTATTATTTTTCCTCTAGTGTCGATTTAATTTTTCTTTATACTTCATATTTTTATTTATGTTTTTATTTTTTTGACATCAATATTTTCTTTGTCGTTGGCGGTTTCAGAGGACCATTCAGCTGGTCGACCCCACATTATTTTGGGGTTAATGCTAAGATGTTATTGTATTTTATTTTGAAAGTACTCTTTTATTGAAATAAATCACGTTCTGAATATACATATGTTAAATGAGCTAGCACTAGCGGTTCTGGGTCAGCAACAACGAGTTTCAGGCTAAATGGTCCACGCAAATGAAACCCGAATTTAAACGGCTGGACCCCTAAATCTAACATTTGAAAAATAAAGTATCTTTCAAAATAGTTTTACATAATTTAAACTATATTGTATTATATAAAATTTAAACACTCCAAATTATATATTCTACAAATAATATTGTATTAATAAAGTTAACATTACATTCTGAAAGAAAATGAAGAAAAATACTAATTTGTCATTCGAAGTAACAACAAATTTTATAATCTAAGTTTAGAAATAAAACTAAAGGTTGAGCGTTATATACTCAATAAAAATGAGTACAATTAATTTTATTTTATTATAAGAAGTAATAAAAAAATAATATAAAATATTAATATTATAATTACGTAGTAATTGATGGGCTAATCTGGTTAATCTATGAACTAGTCCTAACTAACTTCGAACTAAAACTTCGGGTTTAAAAAAAGAATGAATTTAACTGGGTCAAAATATTTAAACTCCCGGATAGATCGTCGTTTTGACATCTCTACTTTCGAAAGTGCAGTTGAGGGACTATTTAATAATTGTTTTTCTCGATTCAGACTTGAGGGATTATTTAATAATTGTTTTTTCGGTTCAGGCTTGAGGGAGTATACGAACGGTGTGTTTGGCAATCAACTTTTTAGTGGCTATTATTTTTGGTTTGTTATCCCGTCAAATAAGTTAAAAAAAAATTTGGTAATTGACTTCTTGCACAGCTGAAAAGCCAGTTTTTTTGGTTAAAATATAAAAGTCAATATGAGCAATTTTTTGGTTATCTTTTGATTTCTTAATCTTAATAATCATAAATGTATAAAACACGCAACGACTAACAATCATTTAGCAAACACAATTTTTGAAGTCAAACAAGTAACATAAATAGTCGGTAAATCATTTAGTCAAACCATCTTAATGAAACAATTTTCCATCGTTTCTAATGGAGCCAAAGACTCCTTATTCTTTAGTTCAGGACTATAATGGAATAAAACAAAATGACGCACTAAACTGGCTGCACTTCTTTTTCTCATGAAGTGCTAGTCATTCCATGTAATTCTCGATGCAATTTTCATTTTGGATCATCCAGAAACACTCTCTGTGTTAAGACAGGGGCAGAGCTGCGTACATCCGATCCTCCCTTACCTTTCTTTTTGCGGGAGCCGTTGAGGCATTGGGCTAATGTTGTTGTTGTCATCTGAATGAAACAACTAAAGGTCATTTATCAAACAAGCCCAAATTTATCGTATCCACAAAAATTTATAAGTTATACTATTATGTGTTGGATTGTACAACTGGCCGATGGGCCGGCCCAATCCAGCCCATTCTACCCAGCCTATTTTTTCTGCTCCATAGACCACTTGGGTGGGCCTGGCCCAAGACTTGCACATCCTACTATGGACGTGAGTCTGTACGTATTGAGTACGAATTCGCCCAAGGATTGAAAATTGTATGATAATGCCTATTTATTTTTCTCCCAATGCACACTGAATTCGTACTAAATATGTGCAGTAAATTCGCAAAAATATATACAAATTACAACATATTATGTGCTCAGTAAATCGATACTAAATATGCACTGCAATCATGTTCCTATTTTAAGGACGGGGTCCTATTTGAACCAATCCCTACACACATACTTGATTAAGTACTCCATGCATTTTGATGGATCGAATCTTATTCATATAATGTATACTTTTAATACATTGACATTTTGATGCATGAAATGCACATATTTTATGCATATACTAAGTTGGATCGTAGACCACACAAAGATCAGCGATCTAGATTTATTTATATTATATATAGGGATTGATTCCGGTGAGAATCTTCCCTAATGTGAGAATTAGGAACCAGTCTGAGTCATTAAATGAAAAAATAAGAAGAGTCCATACTTTGCCACATCGTCACAATAAATGGGGAGCGTGAATGACATTAATTAAGGAGATTGATAATTTTGTACCTTTCATAAACAAATTATTCCCAATTAAGATACAATAACTTATTTATTATCTATTTTAAATAAAAAAATTCTCAAATTAATCAATATTTTACACTCTATAAATTAAGGTGCATAATGCATACCTGAAAATATAAAAAATAAAAAATACAGTGTATTGTAATAATAAAAGCAGTATGAACAGTAGAAAAAATTGACTGCTTCATGTAATATATAAATATATTGCTTCACATTATATTAATGAACTGCTTCATAGTATATAAGGTACTGTTTCTGCTTCAAAACTAACACGAAAAATCTTGATAAAACCGTCAACTTCAATAAATAAACTGCTTTCATTAGATAGGAATTATGAGTCGTGCTTTATACCATCGGAAAGCAAAAAGAGTCCAGTTTCCAATAAAAAGAGCACTAAAAATATTAAGTATATAGAGAGTTATAATGTCTTGAAGGGGAGATTGTCAGGATGCTTGTTTTATAAGAATATATAAATACACTACTTCATAATGCTCAAAGTACTGTTCGTGCTTCAAAACTTGACTTATAACATATTGCTTCTTAACGTATAAATATATTGTTTCAATTTACAAATGCACGACTTTATGGCACATAAAGTATTGCTTCTGCTTCAAATTGGCCCCACAATTCCTCCTAAAATTGCCAACTTCAATAAATAACCTCCTTCCATTATATATGAATTATGAGTCACGCTTGAAAAGTCAAAAGAGTCTAGTTTCCAACAAAAAACACACTAAAGAATGTTAAGTATGGAGAGAGTTATGATATTTTGAATGGAGACTCACAATGCTTGTTTTATAAAAATATATAAATACACTGCTTCATAGTGTACAAATGCGCTGCTTTTTTATTTATTATATTTTGGTATGCAATATGCATCTTAAATTGTAAATTATATAAAGATGATTAATTGATATGTTTTTTTTAAATGAGTAATAAATGAATATGTTATTGCACTTAAATGGGGGCAATTTATTTATGAAGGGTCAAAATTACCCTTACTAGTAAATGTTATTCATATGTCATTTACATGTGATGATGTTGTAAAATCTGGATCCTCATTGTTCGTTGAGTACAGAGTTCACTCTTGATATATATATATATATATATATATATATATATATATGTGTGTGTGTCATTTAGTTAAAATTACCTAAAGTGGAAACCAATTATATTCATATTTTAGTCAAATTATATAGTGCTGATGTATTTTGATTTTAACACACACACACACACATATATATATATATATATATATATATTATTAAAACTATACATTAATGATATAGTTTGATATTAGTCACATATATATGTTGAGTTGGTACCACCACTAGAAATAAGGGTGTCTAAATGGTTCCCGGTTCTCGGTTAGAACCGGAACCGAATCGGTTTCGATTTACAGGAACCGTATTTTCGTTAACGATCCGGTTTTCAGTTCCGTAGTTTTAAATATTTCGGTTTTCGATTAGAACAGGAACCGAACAGTTTAGAACCGAAAATCGATTTTATAATATATTTATTAAATATTATTTTTATATTATATACTTATATATTTTATTATTTTAATTCTTGTAAATTAAAAATTTAAAACCCTAATTTTGTTAAATAAAGATTTTATATTTTGTTTAAAATTTATAATAATATATTATATATTTATTAAATATTAATTTTATATTTTATAATTTTAAAAATTAAAACCCTAAATGACTAATTCCCTATTTAGAATTTAAAAAAAAAACTTTTTCTTTTCGAATTTTGCAAGCAGGTTTTTTTCAAAAAAAAAAAAAAAACGGTTTTTCGGTTTAAACGAACCGGAGCCGAAAATAACCGGTCCGGTTCCGGTTAACCGAAATTTTATATGGTCCGATTTTCATCTCATTTTTGGGAAATTGTGGTTCGAGTCAACCGAAAATTTCGGTCCGATTAACGGGAACAAACCGTTCGACAGCCCTAACTAGAAAGGGGTTGAATAGTGCGATGAAGAGAATGAAATCTTATTTTGCGGAAGCGATAGAAAAGTGCGAATAAATGATACCGAGATTTATAGAGGCTCGACAATTTGCCTACGTCTTTTGTCCTTCATCATCTTTTTCTATAGGTTCAATATAAACATTTCGCCTTGTCTTCGATCGGTCCAAGATAAACCGTTACAATTTTGCCTTCTATCGGTCCAAAATAAACCAAGATAAACCGTTACAATCTTGCCTTCTATCGGTCCAAGATAAACCATATTTCCTTTTCTATCGGATAAGGAAACAATCTTTCTAGCTTTCTATCGGTACTAGAAAACCTCACCGGATTTAGATTATGATTCTAACAATGCCGGATACACGATCCTAATAACACCAAATCAAATCTACAATACTTTATTTCCTCTCGTATATGAATGAGTGAATCAAAAACTCAAACTCTTATCAATTAAGCTCAATTACAACAACAATAATGTATATAAGTATCTGAGACGCATATATAAGTTGCTTGAAGTTGTTGTATCTTGAATACCAAATGAAGTGGTATTTATAGGCTTGAACGCCTAAAGTAGCCGTTGCTGCCTGTATCTTGAATACCAAGTTGTTGTATCTTGAATACCAATGGAACTCATTATTATTTATATTACAACAACAAAAATAATAATAATAATAATAATAATAAGATTAATATTAATAATAATTATTATATATAATATTATTGATAATATTAATTAATATCAATAATACTCGTAATAATTAATTGTAATAAAAAATAAAATATAGAACTATAATAATATTTATTATATTACAACAATCAAACAACAATAGTAACAATACAAAAATAAACAATTATAATAATTATTATATACTATAATATTATTGATAATAATAATAATTAATAAGATTGATTTTAAAGCCAAACTGAATTGATCTGTGCTGAAATTAAGTCCAAAAGAGCAGAGCGTATAGTGTGTTTGAAATGTCTGCAGTGTGTATGAGAGCGATAAAGTGACTTTGTCTTTAGCAGTGTTCTAAAAATCCCCGTCTAGACCGATTAATCCGCTGATTAATCCCCAGAAGGTCCTTTATCGTGCCGATTATGGCCTAGGCGCTTGTATTGGGTATTTGGGTGATTAACGGGTCCTTCTAAGCTGGCTGGGCAGGGGCCTATGGAGACAAGCTATTTCCTAGCTACGTGGGCGACTAGGCGGATGCCTAAGTGGTTATACTTTCTTGTTTTTTTGTTTTGTTCTAATAGTAATATAAATTCCTAAACTGAGATATTATGGATATTGTGGACTCTCTTATATCTATATCAATATTTCGGATTTAATATATAATTGATTATATATCCATTAAAATTTTCACACACACACACATATATATATATATAATTTTTTATATATAGAAATGATTAAAATAATAATAAAGAAATAAATTCGCCTAGTACAAGTAATCCCCAAATAATCCTCTGGGCGCTAGGCATTACCAATCCGAACGCCTAGCGCCTAACGTTTTTTAGAACCATGGTCTTTAAACTACCATCATCGGTGGATTGGGAAGGGTGTTCGAACACCAACAAAATTATTAAAAAAATAAAAAATTGATGGTGTTTGCTTCCACAGGTTCGAACACTATGGCAAAGGCAAACATCATGTTTGCTCAATTCATTGGACTGTAATTCATGGATGGACTAATGAGATGGTAACACTTGTCTCCTTCTCATTGGTCCATCAAATGTATTTAGATTTTAAGATAAATAATTTTATCTTTTATATTTTAAATAATTAAAAATAATAATTATACCAAAATTCATAATTTTTTATTCTCTATAAATAGAGACCAAACATGATACATTTTCACACTTTCGAAATCTATCTTTCAAAATTTATTTTAATTATATTTCTATTTTAATTAATTCTATTATATTTAAAAATAAGTAAATAAAAAGATATAATAATATGGTGTTTGGGTGGTTTGGGTGTTCATTGATAAACTATCAAAAAATATGGGTGTTTGGGTTGGGGTAAATGAAAGAGAGAGAAATTAATTAATACTTCGTCTCTTAATAGTAGTCCTGTTTGTAAAAAAATTGTCTCATAATACATGTCATTTTTCTATTTTCAATGTAAATTTATAAAGTTTTTTTCAATAATACCCTTAATTTATTATTTCTAATATGGGCTCTTGAATATATAAAAGCACAGCAATTAATAAGGGTAAATATGTATTAGCTAATCATTATTAAGTTTTCTTAATATGTGTGCAATTTTGAAATATGACTATTATTAAGGGACGGAGGGAGTATTGAAAAAATAGGGTGTTTGGGTAGAGGTGCCCAGAAAATCCAGACCCGGCGGGTCGACCCGTGTAGGACCCGGACCCGGCCAACCCGTCAGACTCGACGACCTGGACCCGTGGTATACACGGGTGGGGTCCGGGTCTTAGGTTTCCCAACCCGGCGACTCGCCGGGTCCGACCCGTCGACCCGGCGAAACTAAAAAAAAATTGAAAATTTGTTCGTTGGACCTGGCGGGTCGGACCCGGACCCGTGATCCGGAGGGTCCAACTGACAGAATTCAATTTTTTTTAAAAAAAAATTCTATCTATAAATACTTCCCCAACCCATCTCATTTTTTCACACCTTCATTATAATCTATCTCTGAAACTCTCATTGCTAATTGTTATACCATTTAATCTCTTTTTTTTTAACATTTAATCATTATGTCGAGTTCTGACAAGGGAAAGGATATTGCTACGTCTCCCAAAATATCCAAAATATCCAAGTTAGAACGAATGGCTCTTTGGGGCAAATCGAAGAAACCATCTGGGATAATTATTCGGGAGCCCCAAAACTAACCTCCGCCCGATTTTGAAAATGAAAGTCAAGAACATGAATATAATGCTATACATGAAAGTATCTATTACGGTAGTACAACAACTACCAATGAAGAAGAAGTTGACCCCCGGGGATTTCGATGTATCCCGAATCTTCAACAACTGCAAAATATTGATGAAGAAATGGACCATGAAATCGATGATGAAACTATGTTAAATCAAACATATGCAATGTTCGAGCGCACTCTTCATGGCGTACCAACTCCGACACAAAAATCAAAATCGAAGCGTCATGCCGCAAGCCAAGCTGGAGAAGAACCTGTAACACTCCCAAGTTATTCAGGGTATATTACAGCGCCGTGAGCCTCGCCGTGGGACCCACACACACGCGGAACCATGAACTTTGACCGATAAGGTCCAAGCATAATCCAATGGAGGACAATAAAATTGGCACTCAAATCAATATCCAATAAGACCGAATACAATACATCAAGAATCAATCCCAAGGCAACACAGACCAAAACATCAAGAAGCCAGAAACAGTACTCGAGTACTCATAACCATTTCAAATGCAACATCACTGGATGGATGAAATACAAAGTATAACCAGTGACAAGACACAACATCACACTTGCCCATCATCTTCATGCCGACCCGGTACATGCCTATCCACTCTCAGAGGACCCATCGGTCCGTCCCAGAGTAAATATATACAATCATACAATTCATATACCTTACTTTCAAAGTCGAGAACATACAATCATAAACATATACTTGCCTTTGAGACATCGAGAATCGGAAGGAAAAGAATACAAGTTCGGTAGGTCCAAGAACACACTTCTGGCACCTAAACAATTTGTAAAGAATACTGTTGTGCGGCGATTCATACGCTTCGATAGGCGATCGGCATCACGACCAGAGAAGCCAATCGTGGAAGACGTACTCTGGACAAACTCCTAGAGTTCGGCGCAATACGGCGATCGTCTTTTGGCACCTAGCGATCGTCCTTTGATATCTGACGATCGTCTATAATGAGCGGACCAGAGACGATCATCTCATGACCACGTATGGGTCCGGCATCCGTCAAAGTCATCAAAGACCGAATCTTGGATGGTGGCCCACATGCGGATCTTCAGAGATACCGGCAGATAAAGACCTTTGTCCTCATCCTGTCACCTACCTCATCTACCGACAAAGCCGCCGAAAGGTACAAAGTGGGTCCTCCCCTCACATGCTGCCCAGGACCCGTGTTGGCCTCTCACTGGCTCACACAGTTGACTCCAACAGCAGCCCCTGACTTTAAGGGAACAGCCCCACGTGACGGAACGATCGGCCACCTTATTATAATATAAAAAACGGCGGTCGCCGGCGATCGCCCCAGGGATCCCAACTACCTTGTCCCCTATAAATAGGGAACTCACCGCAGCAGCAAAGGGACGCGAATTTGACTACAGATTCAGTGCAAAAGACACACAAAAGAGAAAATCAAAGACTCTTTTAGCAACTGCTTACACATTCAAAGTGATATTCATACATATCCATCTTATCTCCTAAGCAAGAACTCACAGATCTACCTATCTGGTTCTTCCGGCAATCTACGCGCTCTAGAGCCTAGATAACTAGAAATCTTTACACTCCTTGTATTTGTTTCTAACATTAATATTTGTACTCGACAGTATATTTCTTAATAATATCTCGCGAGAGCATTCAAGCCCGGGATTAACAACCCCGGCAAATCTTGTGTTATCTAGTTTCTCACGGAAGTGTTCTCGCATTTGTTTGTTACTCGATCATTCCAGCAATATTACCTCCGGATAATATTTTGGGTAACAACAATTGGCGCTAGAAGGAGGGGGATCTAAACCTTCATTTTTATTCCTACCGTCTCGAAGAACACTCACTGTTCTCCGGACATATACTTGAAGAAACACTCACTGTTCTTCAATAGAAAAACCTTCAGAAAATGACATCAGCAACAACCTCCAAGAGGGCCACCCGAGATCTCACGGAATCTTATCCCGGCGAGGACCGAATCCCACCACGGCGGAGGGCGAGCGTGGCGACGCTAGCTCTCGCTCCGCCCCGAGGGACGGTTCTAGCCTCTCACTCGACCCGATTCCAGACATCGAAGCAGTTGAGGAGGCTATAGCCATCCTCGTGGAACGGCAGAGGGCCCGCGATACGCCTACCATCACCCCGCTGGCCAACCGCCGGCAAGCAAAAGGAAGCTCAAGGGGATCTATGTTGAGAAATCAACAAAGTCCCGAGCCGCAGGGGAAGGCTCTCGTAAGGCGGGACGATTCCGTCTTCACCGCCAGGAGCGATCCTCGTGGCGACAGGCACTCGAGCCCCACCGGGAGACATCGATATCTCGAATCCTTTACCGGGAGTTCGGCGTATCCGACTCCCAAAGACAGACCGGCAACGAGCCCTGTTCGCCCAAGAAGGGAACCTCCGGGCAGGAGATCGTCATTCACCACGGAGCTAGGGATCGCACACGATCGCCTTGGTTCGCAGCTTGAGAGCCAATCGGCGAGCAACAGCGACAATGATCGCCGCTATGCAACGCCTTGACTCGGCGAGATGAAGACGCTCCTAGAAATTGGGGCGAACGCCAGAGACCAATCGGCTGGGCTAAATGAGCCACTCGCGGTCCGATCGAGATCGCTCCCAATCAACGATCAATCCCCACAAACACCCCTATACGAGGAGAACGGATCCGAACCCACTTAAGCAAATTCGGATCTACATGATCGGATGCGGAGCTTCGGATGCGACGAAATGTCGTATGTTCGCTAACTCGGGCGATCTCGCCCACAGTGGTACATCTCGCCGCCATCTCGCTCAATCAATTGCTTTGAGAAGGCGCGAACGACTTCACGTCATACTTCGCCGCCAAAGTCGCTCGCCCGGAAGGTCCCCACCGCATGATGAAAATCAGGCAGGGGAAGGATGAATCGGATGAGGATTATATCGACCGGGTGGACGAGATAGTCCTCACCGGTGAGCCCGTCAGCGACGAGATCGCTCACCACGCACTCCTGAACGGATTCCACGGACGATCGCCCATGTTCAGGCACCTCACAAAAGATTTTCCACCGACCTATACAGCTGCTCCGTCAGAGCCGCCGATTATCTGGCCAGGCAGAAGATGCTCTCACTCCGCCTGGACGAGGGACAGTCCGAAGAAGGAAAAGCACCTTCCCATGCCCAGAAGAAGGCGGTCGCCAAGCCCAGAAAGGCGGTCGCCAAGCCGCCTGGCGAGTTTAAAGCCTTCGAGGATGTAGAGGTCCACCTTCTTCACAACCTCAACTTATCTCCGGCCCACATCTTCAACGCGATCAAGGGTCGCGAGTGGCTTTCCAAGCCAAAGCCGATAAGGGACCACGGTCATCTAGACCGTAGCAAATTCTGTGCCTACCATAAGAGTCCCGGCCACAACACTAGCCAATGCCACGACCTCCTCAGACAGCTCTGGCGACTGTTTGAGGAAGGCAAACTGGACAATTTGATCACCAAGCCAGAACCCAGGACGGAAAGAGCCGGAGGGCGCGAACGCCGACCGAGCGAGAGAATTCCTCCCAATCCGATCGCCAGGATCGAGCATGAGCCGGAGTACTCTGATGAGTCGATCCCTCCGATCAACCCTGGCGGTCGGATCAACATGCTCCAAGCAGGAGGGGGGAGCCTCGGGGGCCTTTCCCGGTTTCCACCCACAAACAGGAAGCGAAAAGCCGAACTGAGGGCCTTCGCCGAAGTCCATGTTGTAGTACCTCCGGAGCCGACCATCTCTAGAGACGCGCTCATCATCTTTTCCAACAAGGACAGGGAAGGAGTGCAATGTCCCAAAGAGGATGCACTAGTGATCTCCGCTTGCATCCTTGGGAAGACGGTCGATCGCGTGTTGGTCGACAATGGGAGTTTTTGCAACATCATATTCAAATCCGCCCTGGACCAACTCGGCAACCTAATCAAATTCATCAAGCCTTTCGACACCGTGCTCCAAGGGTTCGGCGACAACACAGTCCAAGCCTACGGGAGGATCAAGCTCTCCGTCGAGCTAGTATGCTTTTATGATCCCAAGGTTAGGATTACTAGGAACCTAAGCTTTGTAATCATAGATAGGCCCAGCATCTATAATGGGTTCCTAGGTCGCCCCTTTTTAGAAACCTTTGAGGCGGTCGCCTCATCTTTCTTTTACTGTATCAAATTCCCCACTGCCGATGGGACGGTCGGTACTGTAAAAGGAGATCAGCTAATGGCAAAGAGATGTTTGAGTTACTCCTATGTTGTTAATTCTTTCAATACTTCCCATACTATATGTAACATTGAAGCGACCGACGATCAACCCATGGAGATCGACGAGCCTAACACTTCGTACCAACCCGACTCAGGGGACGCCATCTCTCATCGATTGACGGACGACATCGAGCCAAGGATCGGTTTCGAGCCAAGCCTCGACATCGATCCTAGGACCGAGTCCGGAGATCGTACCAAACGAGAGGCGACCGTTCCTGTCGAAGAGTTGGAAAGTATTACGATGGATCCGGATCATCCAGAACGGGAAGTACAGGTCGGCGCGAGCATCGACCACGAATTAAAAGAGGATCTGATCAACTTGCTACGTAGGAACATCGGAGTCTTTGCCTGGTCACATCAAGATATGGTTGGCATAAGTCCCGAACACGCTTGCCATTATCTGAAGATCGACCGAGCGATGAAGCCTGTTCACCAGAAGCGTAGGAAGTTCGGTCCCGAGAAATACGCGGCGCTCGACATAGAAGTCCAGAAGTTACTCAACAATAAATTGATCGGAGTAGCCACAGACGAACCACAGTGGGTCGCCAACGCGGTGCTCGTCAAAAAGCCAACTGGTTCCTGGAGATTATGCATTGACTTCACCGACCTCAACGCGGCATGTCCAAAAGATCACTTCGATGCCTCATATCGATCACCTGGTCGATAGCACGGCAGGATGCGAAATGATGTCGTTTATGGATGCCTTCGCCGGATATCATCAAATCCCAATGGCGGAGGAAGACATAAAACACACATCTTTCCACACAGAAAAAGACATATACTATTGGGTCAGAATGCCGTTCGGCTTAAAAAACGCAGGGGCGACCTACCAGCGATTAGTCAACAGGATGTTCGCCGATCAGATCGGCAAGACCATGGAGGTCTACATTGACGATATCGTAGTCAAAAGCCTCAAGAAGGAAGATCACCTCAACGATCTTGCCGAGACGTTCGCCATCCTTGAGAAGTTTAACATGAAGCTGAACCCCAAGAAATGCAACTTCGGGGTGGGCTCCGGGAAGTTCTTGGGGCACATGGTGAGCCAAAGGGGGATCGAGGCGAACCCCACCAAGATACAGCGATCCTTGACATGCAGGAACCGCGAAACATCAAACAGTGCAACGCCTCACGGGTTGTCTAGCCGCCTCAACCGTTTCATATCACGGCTCGGCGATAAAAGCAAGCCTTTCTTCGCGACCATCAAGAACAAGAAGTTCGCATGGACGAAAGAAAGCCGAGATAGCATTCGCCAAAATAAAGGAATATCTATCTAACCCCGAGATCCTGGCAAAGCCGATCACCGGTGAAAAATTATTCCTTTACTTAGCGGCCTCGGAGGTCGACCGAGTGCCGTTACAGTGCGAGCAGAGGGGCCAGCCCACTGGCCGATCTCCTAGGTTAGCCAGGCGCGCCTCGACGCCGAGACACGTTACACACCATTGGAGAAGATCGCCTATGCCCTTGTCATGAGTGTACGAAAGCTGAGAGCTTACTTCTTCGATCACCAAGTGGAGGTCCTAACCACTCTACCTCTAAGACAAGTCCTGCACCGACCGGACACCAACGGGCGACTCCTCAAGTGGTCGCTGGAGATCGCACAATACGGTATCACTTACGCTCCTCGCACGGCGATCAAAGGCCAAGCTCTAGCGGACTTCGTGGTGGAATTAACGTTCCCTCACAGTCCGACCCAGGTCGGCCGACCTGCCTGGAAATTATACGTGGATGGCTCAGCGACCAATGCGAGAGCAGGGGCAGAGATTGTCCTCATTAGCCCCGATGGTCAGAGTTTCACAAATTCCGTGCGTTTCGGTTTTCGTGCGACCAACAATGAAGCCGAATACGAAGCTCTGGTAGGCGGGCTTGATCTAGCCCTCGCCCTAGATGTTCGACGCCTCCATATCTTCATGGACTCCCTTTTGGTCGTGAACCAAGTCAAGGGGGAATATGAGGCACGCGACGAACAGATGGTCAAATACCAAGAGCTGGTCACCGAAATGTGCACAAAATTTGAAGAAGTACTAATCGAGCAAGTCCCGAGAGAGCACAACTCCCAGGCCGATGCACTTTCCAAACTAGCATCATCGGATGGGGCAGCCGACTTCTCCAACATCCAAATCACAAAGTCAGCAAGGCCGGCGATCGACAGGAATTTGGTTACCACGGTCGCCATCGCCGAAGAGAATTGGATGACTCCGTTCATCAAATACTTAAAGGACGGAACGGTCCCTGACGACCGTGTTAAAGCTCGCCAACTCGGCCGTGCGACCGTGTATACCCTATCGACGATCGGCTTTACAAGCGAGCCTTCACCTTCCTCCTCAAGT
This sequence comes from Orobanche coerulescens, assembly GCA_033398695.1. Taxonomy (NCBI): domain Eukaryota; kingdom Viridiplantae; phylum Streptophyta; class Magnoliopsida; order Lamiales; family Orobanchaceae; genus Orobanche; species Orobanche coerulescens. Next base: position 5,000,293 of record CM065810.1, read on the forward strand.
GTATTACACCGGAGGAAGGTCGGCTCATTTTAGCCGAAATCCACGACGGATTTGTGGGAACCACGCGGGCGGCGAGCCCTCCTCCATAAGACGACCAGACAAGGATTTTTCGCCATCACTTCGGAAAGATGCGATCGCTTATGCCGAGATCTTGTCATAGATGTCGATAATGGGCCCCAACATTAAACTATCACCCGAACGGCTCACCTCCATGTATAGCCCTTGGCCATTTGCGCAATGGGGCATCGACCTTATAGGTCCTTGCCGACGGCTCCAGTATGTAAGTTCGCCATCGTTGGGGTCGATTATTTCACCAAATGGGCCGAGGCCGAACCGCTCAACAAGATCGGCCAAGAGCAAGTGATCAAGTTTATATGGAAAAACATAATATGCCGATTCGGTTTGCCCTGTGCCATCATCTCCGACAACGGAAACAGTGACGGCTTAGAAGTCATGCACTCGTGAAAAGTGGGGAGTCAAAAGGTTATTCTCGGCGCCCTATCACCCTCGGACGAACGGGCGGGTAGAGGCGGTGAATAAGATCCTCAAACACACGATCAAAGCACGACTCGAATCCGAGCAAGGAAGATGGGCGGCGAGCTCCCAGACGTTTTATGGCCCTACCGAACGACGACCACCCGCAATTCAACCGGCGAAACCCCGTCGCCCTTACCTTCGAACAAGCGGTGATTCCTTCGGAGATCGCCGTCCTCACCATCGAACCGAACAGGAGATGACGGCCGACAACGATGTAGCCCGGCGAATCGACCTAGACATGCTTGAAGAAAGACGGCTGACCTCAGAAATGAAGAACACAATCCACAAAAGGAGAGCCGAGAAGTTCTTCAATTCAAAGGTCAGAGAAAGAAGATTTCAAGTGGGCGATCTCGTCCTTAAGAAGATCCAAACCCACACAGCGTTTTGGTCCAAATCGAGGGACCTTTCGTAATATCCAGATGGCTAACTAAAGGAGCCTACGAACTGGAACATCCTGACGGTACTCCGGACCAATATCCCTGGAACGCCGTGCATCTGAAAAAATACTATCAGTGATAAATTTGTATTCGATTTCAGTGATGTACAAGAAATATAATGAGATTTTTTCCTATCCCATCTATTGTGGCGATCGCCCCGCCAGGCATATCGCATACCGCCGAAGATCGCTGATCACGACGATCCTAGGAAAAATTGATACAGCCATGGTCCTGGATGTCGATGGAACCGACAGCTTCGCCCATGCAAGGTTCCTTTGGGCTGAGATCGCCCGCCCTTCGTTTAAATACGAGGCCAGCGTAGCCCAAGGACCCTCCAAAACAATCAGTAGGCACGATCGCACGTCCTCAAGGTACACCATCTAACATGGTGAACCCGAACAATGCGATGTGCCGCTACCCCCGCCTCAACGCACACCGTCGAGGATCGCCATCTCCATGGCGGGCCGAGGTGGAAGGAGAGCTGACAAGCCGCGGACGTGATGTCGAATCAGCCGACAACACTCCGCGCAAGGACTCCTCCAGACCGAGATCGCCCGCCTTTCGTTTTAACACAAGGCAGGCGTAGCCTAACGGAGGACCCTAACAAAAAGTGAGTCACGGGATACACAATATCCCTCGCACACAAAGACACGATTGGGGAGGTCGGTCCATCGAACACCCCAACCGTACTTGATTCTTCAGAATCGGCACAACGAAGATAGCTCACCCGCCAAACAAGTTTTTGTTTCCTTACTTGCGATATATAAACAAAAACAAGGGGGCGGATATGGGTCGAGCTAATCCCAAACACAATCGGCTTCGCTCAAACACATGCATCTGATCGAGGTCGTCCGACGAAAATTACAAAATAAAAAAAAAAAAGGAGTATTTTATTCATAAACACAAGCTTCATACGATTCAAGCCCGAAGGCATTACAACAAAAGTACAAGTTACGGAGGAATAACAAAAATGCCTCTCAATGCCTCTCAAGGCCCCTTTCTTTTCGCCCTCGGGTTGCGGATCGGCTTGGGCACCCCCATCGACCTCGGGATGAATGAGTTTGCCGGTATACCAACTCAAGTCGATACCGAAGTCGACGAAGTCAAGGATCGGCAGGGAGAATTCTGGATGCAGAGGATGTTCGAGGACATAGGATTTGAAGTTCTCCATCAGGGGACCTATCTCGATCCCTGCCTTCTTAGCGGCTCGAACAGCATCAGCAAAGGCCAACTGATAAGCGAATTCGCCGACGAGCGCAACGTTGAGGTAGGGATCGGCCTGGATCGCCTTCAGCTGCCCCTTCAAATCCGCGGCCGTCTTCTCGACCTCCGTCAGTTTGGCCGTTTTGGCAACATTCTCGCCCCTGGCCTGCTCCAGCTCTCTCTTCGCCGCCACCAGCTCACTGCTGAGCCGATCCATCGCAGCCTTCAACCCGGTCGCCTCCTCCTGCGAAGCCTCGAGCTTCTGGCGAGTTTCTTTCTCCTTAGCACAGGATCGATCGGCAGCCTCCTTGGAGCGGCTCAGCTCCTGCTTCAATCGATCCACGTCCAGCTTAGCCCGTTTGGCCGTCTCCTCATACTCCTTCTCCATAGACCGGATCCGGTTGGCATCCTCAATATTTCTGTTCCGGGCGGTCTCAAGTTCGCGATGGAGATGAGCAGCGGAGGGTCGCCCCTCAAAATCCCGAGCAGCCTGGACGGCCATCGTCGCCGTCTGAAGAGCCAGGGCAACGGTCGCCTGCATGGCGTCTCCAGATCGCCGACGAGCAATCGCATCAAGGTCGGTCGTCCAAGCCTTGGGCGAAGTAATAGCCTGGCGAACGTAGCGGGGACTTCGAGAGAAGTTTGCGGAGCTTTGCTCGACAGAAGTCCAAGACCATGGGGGCGACGTCCGGTCGGCGAGACGAACCTGCGGCGCACTCAAGGAAATCAACGAGTTAGCCCATACCATGCTCAAAATGCCTAACTCGAAAAGTTTGATCTTTTCTTACCTATTGACCGATTCGGGATCGCGCCCGAAATAAGGCTTGCCCAGGAGGTTTCCACATCGGCGATCGCCACTTTCTTCGCCGAGCTACGGATGGTCAGCCGAGACCGTTGGTTTGAAGCCCAGTCGCTCCATCATCGGGATGGCAGAGATAGGAGCCGCGGCGACCGGAGGCTCTAGAATTGATACATCCGCCTCGAAATCGACGGACTCCTCCGCCTCCGCCTCTTGCGGCGTTGAGCCGTTCCTCATCGTGAGCTTCCTTCGATGATCGGCACCTCGAGCCTCGTCACCGGGCGGGCGAGACGTTGTCGCAGAACGCGACTACCCACTTGCCCAAGTGAAGGCGACTGATGAGTCCCGGGTTCGACATGGCGATCTCTGCAATCGGTTCGGAAATTCGGGAAAATAAACCTCTGACAAAAGAGAAACATAAACAAGTTAGACAAAACAAAACGACCTCATGGAAACGATCGTCAAGAAAGGAAGCACCTCTTAAGCTCATACCTGGAACTTTCAAGTGACGGGGATAGCGAAACAATCGAGCCCCCAACCGATGAGCTTCGGTACCAAGAGAACGAACGTCGATAAAGGAGTTCGGCAAAGCGCGGATCCGCTCCCAAACGATCAAGAAATCGAATGGAAGGTCGACGATCGCTGGAACAAGAGGTCCCGCAAAAGAAAACGAAATTAGATCACCCAAGACAAGCTCAATCAAGGGGAGAGTTAAAATCCTTACTCGGATTCCTCTCCCGGAAAGTGGTGGGGATTTCCAACTCCTCATTCGGCCTGTCGCTCGATGCCGATCGCCATGCCCCGCCGACCCAACACCATTTAGCCAGGTCGCCCCTGGTCTTACTCGGCACACCAAGGACCACTCTCCCGAGTCGGCCTTGGATATGATGGCCGCCGATTGACCCTTTCTGCACGGCCAATTTGAACAAATAATTCATCTCCAGCGCAGAAAGGAGGCGGAACAACCGATGGCCGCCAAACAGGGTCAACGTGCAGATGATCTGCAACCAAGCATTCGGCGTCAGTTGAAGAGGCGCCAAATTCCAGGCGATCAGCAAGTAGGAGACGGCGAATGGCAACGGGAATCGCAGACCCGCCTCCATAATCATCTCGTTGACGGCAACCATGTGCTCAGGCGGTTGGTCGGCACGCTCATTCTCCGAGGGCACGTGAAGGGAGACATCAGAAGGGATGTGATATTTGGCCCTCCAACGGCCCAGATCTTTATTGGTCGCCGTACTCCGGATCTGTCCGAGAGTCCACGAAGACGGGACGGCGGCCTGTAAAAATGTCCGATTCACATGTTCGTAAGGGTGAGCGGCGGCGTAGGCTTCGAAATCGAATTCGGACAGGTCCGGCGATCGCTTCCATCATCCGAGCAAAAGCCATGTAGGCGGGGCCGAATCCGCTCTCTCGTTCCCAAGCCTCCCGCACCAAATCATCCTCCTCCGCCGGCGAGCCCCCCTGCTCCGCCGTCGCCGCGCCGTCTCGCCACTTCGGCTTCATTGAAAAGCTCTTGAGTTCCGCGGTGCAATCCCGCTCGAATAGCCGGCGACCGTCTCCATATCCACTCCAACGGAACCTCCTCCCGTCCGGCGACGCGGCGGAAGAACTTCCGGTCTCGAATGCTTTTGATCCTCCCGACATATTAGAAAGTAAAGAGAGGGAGAAGGTTAATTTGTTCTTACCTAGAAAAAGTAGGAGATCGGCACAAAAAGCTCCTGAAGTTTCTGCACTCGCTATGGATACCAAGGACGCGTAAAAATTGAAAGAGGAGAAGCCCGCCTTTTTATAGATGGAGACGAGGGCCTATATGCAAATAGGAGAAACCCCAAGGGTGGATCGCAACCGTCACGTGGGGACGCATTAAAAATGTCCACGGATCTCACAGACGCGTCTTTTCGAGGGCACGCCAGCCGACAAGTCTGACAAACCGTCGGACTTCCCCAACCGCGGCGCGACGCGTGTCCCTGCCACTTCAAAAAGCCCGCCTTCTTTTCCCGCTGCTCCCGACGTAAAAGAAGGTCATCCATATTTGAATAGATCGTGATCGTTTAAACATTGACGATCGGGTTACGGTGCCACCTCACCCCGTGTTTTCAAACATCGAGGCGAGCTGGGGGGCAATTGTTGTGCGGCGATTCATACGCTTCGATAGGCGATCGGCATCACGACCAGAGAAGCCAATCGTGGAAGACGTACTCTGGACAAACTCCTAGAGTTCGGCGCAATACGGCGATCGCCTTTTTGGCACCTAGCGATCGTCCTTTGATATCTGACGATCGTCTATAATGAGCGGACCAGAGACGATCATCTCATGACCACGTATGGGTCCGGCATCCGTCAAAGTCATCAAAGACCGAATCTTGGACGGTGGCCCACATGCGGATCTTCGGAGATACCGGCAGATAAAGACCTTTGTCCTCATCCTGTCACCTACCTCACCTACCGACAAAGCCGCTGAAAGGTACAAAGTGGGTCCTCCCCTCACATGCTGCCCAGGACGCGTGTTGGCCTCTCACCGCTCACAGTTGACTCCAACAGCAGCCCACGACTTTAAGGGAACGGCCCACGTGACGGAACGATCGGCCACCTTATTATAATATAAAAACGGCGGTCGCCGCGATCGCCCTGTGATCCCAACTACCTTGTCCCCTATAAATAGGAACTCACCGCAAAGCAAAGGGACGCGAATTTGACTACGATTCGGCAAAAGACACACAAAAGAGAAAATCAAAGACTCTTTTAGCAATCGCTACACATTCAAAGTGATATTCATACATATCCATCTTATCTCCTAAGCAAGAACTCACAGATCTACCTATCTGGTTCTTCCGGCAATCTACGCGCTCTAGAGCCTAGATAACTAGAAATCTTTACACTCCTTGTATTTGTTTCTAACATTAATATTTGTACTCGACAGTATATTTCTTAATAATATCTCGCGAGAGCATTCAAGCCCGGGATTAACAACCCCGGCAAATCTTGTGTTATCTAGTTTCTCACGGAAGTGTTCTCGCATTTGTTTGTTACTCGATCATTCCAGCAATATTACCTCCGGATAATATTTTGGGTAACAACAAATACGATAATTAATAATCCATACTCAAATCACACGAAGAAACTCCCGAAACCCGCCTACGATTCATAAAACTCTAAGGATAATCACCTAGAGGTTTGGAAATCATCCAAACCCTCTCAAGTCTGAAAAAAGTACATAACCATCCATATAATCGTAGGGGAAACGTGGATACGGGGTAGATACAACATAATCTCAAAGATTTCAAGCTCTAAAATGGATAAATCGGACGAATCTAAGAAAATCCCCAAAAAATCCCCAAACTAGGGTTCTAAGGAATTTACCTTGATTTGGAAGGTAGAAGCGGATTAGATGTTGTATAATCTTTGTTATTCAACCCAAGATGATGATATCTGGTGAAAGATCACCCCCAAATCGCCCTCCGGATCGCCTCTCGTTGAAAATGAGTAAAAGGGATGAAAAATGACGAAGAACGGGGTTGACCCCCTCTTATATACTGCGCACGATTAGCGCACGCTAAAACACAAGGCTAGCGTGCGCTAACGGGGTCACCCGGTAGTCCAGTAGTCTCTGACCTGCATCGTTAGCATGCGCTACATCTGGCGCTAGCGCGCGCTGTGCAACGCCGATAGCGTGCGTTAACTGCTAGTCCAGAGAGCAAAATCCAGCTACTGCCTCTGCCAGACTCAACCCATTAGCGCGCGCTACTGGCGAAGCTAGCACGCGCTACTCGACACGAATAGCATGCGTTAGCTCACGCCTAGCGTGTGCTATCTGCTCCATCTAATATCATCGCCGCAAGGTCCATTTGATACAAACATGTTCCGAAGGATACGAAACTCTAGAATCAACAACATCTCGATAGGCGCTTACAAGAGCGATAAAAGCGAAAGGACGACAAGGTCAAAATCATGAAAATACAGGTATTACATTCTCCCCTTCTAAAAAGAAGTTTCGTCCCGAAACTTAAGAAATAAAAAGTTCGGGGTATCCTGATCGCATCTTCTCTTTCGTCTCCCAAGTCGATTCGTCAACTCCATGTCTTGACCATTGCACATTAACCAACGGAATGGTTTTGTGTCGAAGCTACTTCTTACGACGTTCAAGGATCTTCACCAGTCTCTCGAGAAAGGTAACATACTCGGCTACATCAATCTCACTAAAATCGATAATATGACTTGGATCCGACACGTACTTTCTCAACTGAGAAACATGAAAAACGCTATGGACATGACTCAACGCTGGAGGCAATGCCAAGCGATAAGCTAAATCTCCAACCCTGTCCAAAATTCCAAACGGTCTGATATACCTCGGACTAAGTTTCCCTTTTTTTCCGAAGCGAAAAACTCCTTTGGTCGGCGATACCTTGAGTAGAACATGGTCTCCAACTTCGAATTCCAATGGTCGACGACGAGTATCGGCATAAGATTTGATATGTTGAAGGGCATTCTCAAATGACGAAATGAACTCAACTACAACCATCTGTACTGTATTCAAACAATACCAAGAATCCCCAAAACATCATCATAACTCATAAGTGTGGAATGAACTATCTGTGCCAAATCCTGTCCGTCGGATTGCACCGTAAAATCTCAATCTAGATCAATCCCAATATCACACAATATATCTGTAGATCAACTACCACAAAATCTTGATAACAAGTCCCGAAACATCGACGTACAGTCCGAATGCTCATACGATCAATAACAATGATCAACCAATAAATCTACCGAGAATATCATCGACGTGATAAACTCCAACACGATCAACAAAGGATCAACGATGACCGAGAATACCATCAACATGATAAACTCCAAACGATCAACAATAATGGATCTCAAAGAAATAACCCCTACTGTCGGACATACCCCTAAGGCGTATGCACAACCAGTTACAACCCGTCGAACATACGCAACCATAAATGGAGGATGAACGACCAATCCTTGTGGCTCAAAGATGGACGTCACAGTACGCCCGATCCAGAAATGTGTTCGTGCACATGTCCACCCCATATACGGAATCCAGGATATACGTGGGACATGTACCTAATTAGCCTCACGAAGTAACGTCTCATGTGCACAGTCCAATGCGGAAACATCCACGCACGACCATAGTGTGACCGGCTAAAAATACTGCACAATAACCAATCGGCAAGCAGTATAACTCCAGGGATGTCATGATGCAACATGACAACGAAACTCAAAGAATCACATATCCAATAAGGATAAAAAGACTCACTAAAGTGAACAATGACAACTGACAATGAAAAGTAGACACTGTAATATCCGAAATTTCTACTACTGTTGTTTAATGTTATTTTATCCGAGTTATGTTGTACACGTTTGGAATCTGTACAGTATGGATAAAATAAATGAAGGACTGAGACATCTGTATTGGTATAATTGTCATACTTGGTCGACAATTGCACTTGAGGATATAGTGCCTCGTGTATACATATCTAATATGTCGAGACGACGGACAAGAATAGCCGAAAATGGCTAAGTACAGCCACGTTAGCGCACGCTACAATGTATGCCTAGCGCACGCTAAGATGTATACTTAGCACACGCTATGATGCATACCTAGCGCACGCTAAGAGGTTTTAGTTACGTACGCTAAGGAGGACCCCTAACGTGTGTAAGGTATTCTGGATAAGGTCCGGAAGGTGGCCGACAGGTAGGCCCAGGCTGTTTATTATCGGCGATTAGCGCATGCTAATGCATGTTTGTAGCGCATGCTAATTTCAGATCGGTCAACAGGGAATCTTGGCTTTATTGGTTGCTTTCGGCGTGTAGGACCCGGGCATCTTCTAGGAAGGTACATATTGTCGGGTCAATGATGATTAGCTTACGCTAAGGTCGAGGAATAGCGCATGCTACTAAGATTTTCACTGTAGCAAGTCAACGCCTGTTTGCGTACGCTAATGCATGGGCATTACGTACGTTAGATGATGTGTGAATCAATACAGTAGCCTCTGGACTGCCCGATAGCGCACGCTATCAAGGAAGGATAGCGCAAGCTAGGGCGGTAGCACACACTAAATATAATGTCTAGCGCACGCTAGTAATGTGTTTTATAAAAGGGGACAGACGGATGTTGAGAGGCATTTTGTCCATTCTCTTCCCTTCAGTCAATAGAGAGAGCCTTGGGAGGTATTTGAGGTTCCCAAACACTGAGAGATGATGATCTTTAACAAGATTAAGGTGGAGAGCATGGATTAAAGCTTTGTTCTTGAAGTTATTAATGATTCCTGGAATGGAGTTCAATGGTTCTTCTTCTTGGTTCATCTATACAAGGTAATTCTCGTATCCCTTTGATGGTGGTTCGTTTTTAAAGGACGATTACTGGTGAAGGAGCATGTTAAATTATCATATGATGACGTTATATGAGATTTATTGGAATTGTGATAAGAGATTTCGGATGTTAATTATGATTCGTATGGTTTTGTATGGTGTTGTTCGTCTTATTGAAATATATGGCTTAATCCTTCTCCTCATTTCAGATATTGATGTTATTGTTGATGATTACTCTCTGTAATGATAGATTATGGAAGTGTTGTTATAGTTCTTGATGTTTCATGATGTTGATATTGAGGAAGATGATATATGGATATATGACTTGGATTATGAGTTCGATGATTGTTTATATATCAGATTTCGTTGTTTTGATAGCTATGAACATGGTTTCAAATCACTAAGTGTTCTTGATAATCACCATATGTTGGTCGGTACCCGTAAAGCATGCAACTGTACAGCATTAGCGCACGCTAAGCTTACTGTCTAGCGCACGCTAACGGGAATGACTTAGCGCACGCTCTGTTAAGTGATTAACGTGCGCTAAGTGGACGGGCAGTGTAGTATATCCTGTTTCGGTTATGAATGAGTTGGCTTTCCAACAATGTAAAGATCATTGAGAGCCAGCGACAAACGGGCGAGATATGGCAAAAAAACAGCAAGACACTTGGTGGCTCGCACACTGGGGGTCCGAAACATCTGATTTCGGCTGCCCGAACAGGCTCGAATAGAAAAATATGTCGTACCAAAATCATAGTTATATGAGTGTGCTTTCCAACGGCATAAAGATCTCCTAAAATGGACAACAAACAAATGAGTTACAACCCAAAAAAAGGGGCGAGTGCTCGGGTTCAAAGCCCACATTCTTCCCGAAGATCGTTTTGGGCATATCTCCTTCGTTACAGATAGGGAAAATACATATGGCATCGTAATCCTTATCCCGAGTCCTACTCTTATGGGTGGATCCGGAAATTTCTTTGGCACTTTTGGGCCTCCGCCCCCTTACTATAACTACCGGAATTCCCCAAAACGGGTCCAGCATGGAAAACATCTGGTTTTATGGCCCGAAAGCGGCCTACTTGGGGAGTGTCATTGACAGAATTCGTAGCCCATGAGTTGTCTTTGCAACAGTATAAAGATCCCTGGGAGCCGGCACAAACAGGTGGGATATGGCAAAAAACTGCAAGACACTCGGTGGCTCACGTATCGGGGGTCAGAAACGTCTGATTTTGGCTGTACAAAAGGGCTTGAATCGAAAATTATGTTGAACCAAAGTCGTAGACCTCTACATAGACTTTCCAACGGCATAAAGATCTCCCAAAATGGATCACAAACGAATGAGTTACGGCCAAAAAACGGGTGAGTGCTCGGGTTCGAAGCCCACATTCTACCCGAAGACCGTTTTGGGCGTATCTCCTTCATTATGAGCCAGATCGGGACAATACATGCGGCATCGGAATCCTTATCCAGAGCCCTACGCCTACAGGTGGATCTGGCTAGGGCGATTTTTTTGGCACTTTTGAGCCTCCGGCCCCTTAGTATAGCCTTTCGTGCAGGACGCTCCCCAACTAGGCCACTTCTGGGTCCCCAAATCGGACATTTTCCATGCTGGACCCGTTTTGGGAAATTCCGGTAGGCTATTATTGGTCCACTTCTAAAGTATACAGGATACAGCTTGGAAAGTGTTTTAAGAAACAAGCTGTACGTTTTTCTAATCAGAGTGCGTAGCGGTAGTCTTGCAACAGTAAATTGCTGTCGATACAGCAACTCGGTCTAATCTCCTGTTAGCTTGGTGCGTACAGAGTTTTGCAGTGTATACTTGTATAAATCACAGTTATGAAAACAGTAACGGCGAAAGGTAAATAACACATTATTTAAGTGGTTCGAGGTAAACCCCTCTACGTCCACCGGTCCTCCACACAGGAGTAAAACGTTTATTATAAATACTGCGTACACAACTATGTATTTATAATCAAACCTATCCTTGTATCGTTCACAAAGATAGATACAAAGACTGTCGCTTTCAACCGTTCACACAGATTTGGTTATAGCTTCCTTCTTGACTTGCTTCCTCACACACAGTTCTAAAGCTTCGTCCTTATTCATCCCACACAGGTCAGAATAACTTGTTGAGTTCACACAGAGCTCAGTTTTTACACAAAGGTAAAAGGTAGGTAACCAGGTAAGAACAACAGCTTGAATATGAAGTTCTTGAGCTGATGATGGCTGTTCTTGATGACTGAGTATATTTCTTCTTTCTCAGATATGGATCGATGCTAGAAAGAAATATACTTGCTCTTGTAAGCTTGATCTGATGACAATGAATATTCAGTCTTTCGATGGTTTGAATATCGCTTGTAAGCTTGTATATGTTCTTCTTTGTATATCTTGTTGTTTCACAGGGATATTCTTGATTTTTCAGTGTGGATCTTCAAACTCTGGAGATATATATATATATCCTTCTTGGATATATCCGTTGAGATAGATCCATTGAGAAAGATTATGTGACAACTTGATATTTGACTTTGAATAGACCATGATCCGGATATTGCGGGATTTGAAGATCTTTGTCGGTTTCAGTATTTAAATACTTTATCCTTTCAGTATTTAAATACTTCTTTATCAAATGGGACTTGACTTTAGTGAATACCAAAGATTCCTTTCCAAACGGTCTTCAGTCCTGTTTCGATGTGAATGCTGTATCCATTTATGTTGTAGGCATATTGGAGTAGTCCGGTGCTGTATAGAAGGGTGCTGTATTGAGAGGCATCTTCCATATTTCGCGTTAACTAAGACTTTGTTGCTGTATCTTGGTAGCGCGAGAGCTCGCTGTATGCTGGCGCTATGAGAAGGTCTTCGATACAGGATTGGCAACTTCGATAGGACTTTCGATACATCGGCTTGCTGTATGATGGGCATTTTTCATCTTGGTGTATGGAGCTTTGTTGTTTGGTAATTATCAAAACAACATTATTTTTCCCAGCAATTTCCCCCTTTTTGATAATTTCCAAAACTTCTTGATGATCCCAAAACTTTGATGCAAAAAAACTCTTTAAGCTAAAACAATTTCCCCTTCTTTTTCGATAACCACTTGTTGGTAATTTGAGAGGACTTACAGGAGTTGTTTATCCCCACTGTTTCCCTCTTTTTGGAAAATGTCAAGAGCATACTTCTTGATCTTCTGTCAAATGATCTGGTCTTCAGCACTTAGTCTAAAAGAAATGTGAACTGCTCGCAGGCAAGTTCTAAAATGATAGCATCTAATAGGGAAGTGTATTACATATTAAACTTATGATTGGCGCGCAGGCACAATCTTACAGTGTGATCTAGTTGAGTACAACTCAACCTGTGAACTGTTCGCAGACAAGTTCTTACAGCTTAATACTTAAGCTTGTTCGATTGCAGCAATTAAATGAGTTAAAAATTCGCGTCATTCGAGATAGAGAAGTCCAGATGTCATGCAAAGCATTAAAAATATGTTTGAATATAAAAACAGGGAATGTGGACTTAAAACTGTTTGCAATACGCAATAGAATAAAATTATCAAGCATAATTGATGTCCTGTAGTGTAAGTACTGTATCCGTGAATAATACAGCGTTCCCCCTTAAAAGGTACATACAGGTTTCAATTCTTATATTAATGTCAGGATTAACACTGTATTCATGGGTCGTACTGTATTCCCCCTTAATTAATGCACACGTCATCTGTAGGAAGGTTTCATGCCTTCTTTGTCCTACTGATCTTTGTCTTGGTATTACGAGTGTACAGTTAATTAATGGCAGATACTGTATTCTTGGGTCTTACAGCATTCCCCCTTATTTAATGAGTAAAAGCATAAAAAGTTACAGGGAGTCTGGCTATAGCGTTTCCCGATTCATGTCGAAGCATAGAAATCAAGTAAATTTGGGTCCTGGTGTGATAGTGCCTTTAGGTACCCAAATTTGCCGGACAACAATTGGTTTGTTGTAGGCTACTTTTGGTCCATTATTTCGATATCTACGTGGGGCAGGCACGTAGTCGTTGTAATCATGATAATTATAATGCATGAAAAATCGAGAATTATAGTTGTTATTCGATGCGATTGTAAATGCAGGAGGTGGAGCCATTTTCATAGACCTTACAGCTTGCCTCCTGGGTCTCCAGTTGGATTTCCAAATCTGTTGTTGATACTGCGCTGCGACCTGTTTTCTTGGTGGATAACGGGGCTCCTGTATCCAATGTCTGGCGTATTTGTCACAGGAAATCTTGCCGTGCGGGCCTTTGATATTCGATCTGACCTTCCTTACGAGCAGTGTTGGTGCTGTTGATATGCTCGGGGAGCATCCTGTTGAGTACGCCATACAGGTCTGAATGGCTGAGGATTCCGCTGTCTCGAATAGGATTGCGGGGGCGGAATGGCAGCATTTGCTATTTGCGATGCAACGGGTTCCTTCACAGGACTTGGAATTTCCTTCGATACAGGAATGGGTTCCTCACTCCTGACGAATACCATACTAGATTTTTCTTTGTTGGAGAACGAGTTGTATCCTAAGCCACGTTTATCATGAGCATGTTGCCCAGTGCTTAGGATCTCTTCCATTCTATTAGAGGATTTCTCGAAAGAATTCAAGATTGTCTCTAATTCTCCTTCACGTTTCTCGAGAGATTTTACTTTGGCTTCGAGTAGAGCCAAATCATTTGTCTTGCTTTAAAGATGAGACTTAGTCTCATTTAGATCGTGAGCAAGTTGATGATTGCTCTCCATGAGTTTTTCTAAATTGACTTTGCTGTTTTCGCAGTCGACAGACATATTTTTATAATTATTCTTCAGCAAGTCATTTTCTTCTTTCAGCTCTAGGTTAGAAATTTCAAGTTGTATGTTTTCTCTTTTCAATATATCATGGGCCTTTTGAATGTTATTAAATTCATTCAACATATTTTCAAAGGTATGAGATGTATTTACAGGAATAGTTGAGGTAGAGCTTACCTCATCATCATCGCCGTCTTCATTTTCCTCTTTAACTTCGGCCATAGAGCACATATAAGCTCTATCTTCTAGCTAATCATCTGACGAGTCACTGTCAGTGACCACCTGAAGACACTCTTCGGTCTTTGTTGATGCGGGTGAAGCTTTTGATTCTCCAATGAAGGCCTTGAGTTTGTTCTTCATCCTGTTTCTCCAGTCATCAAACTCGTTAATAGAAAACATAGGTACCTTGCTTATTAATGAGGTATCCATATGTGAGGAAATAGGAAAGATTAATTGTTTTCGAAAAATAAGTGATTTTAAGGATCTGATTCAGTTAAAAATGCGACTGATTCATTTTAGTATCACCCGCTCCGATACCAATTGTTGGTCCACTTCTAAAGTATACAGGATACAGCTTGGAAAGTGTTTTAAGCAACAAGATGTACGTTTTTCTAATCAGAGTGCGTAGCAGAAGTCTTGCAACAGTAAATTGCTGTCGATACAGCAACTCGGTCTAATCTCCTGTTAGCTTGGTGCGTACAGGGTTTTGCAGTGTATACTTGTATAAATCACAGTTATGAAAACAGTAACGGCGAAAGGTAAATAACACAGTGGTTCGAGGTAAACCCCTCTACGTCCACTGGTCCTCCACACAGGAGTAAAACGTTTATTATAAATACTGCGTACACAACTATATATTTATAATCAAACCTATCCTTGTATCGTTCACACAGATAGATACAAAGACTGTCGCTTTCAACCGTTCATACAGATTTGGTTAAAGCTTCCTTCTTGACTTGCTTCCTCACACACAGTTCCAAAGCTTCGTCCTTATTCATCCCACACAGGTCAGAATAACTTGTTGAGTTCACACAGAGCTCAGTTTTTACACAAAGGTAAAAGGTAGGTAACCAGGTAAGAACAGCAGCTTGAATATGAAGTTCTTGAGCTGATGATGGCTGTTCTTGATGACTGAGTATATTTCTTCTTTCTCAGATATGGATCGATGCTAGAAAGAAATATACTTGCTCTTGTAAGCTTGATCTGATGATAATGAATATTCAGTCTTTCGATGGTTTGAATATCGCTTGTAAGCTTGTATATGTTCTTCTTCGTATATTTTGTTGTTTCACGGGGATATTCTTGATTTTTCAGTGTGGATCTTCAAACTCTGGAGATATATATATCCTTCTTGTATATATCCATTGAGATAGATCCGTTGAGCAAGATTCTGTGACAACTTGATATTTGACTTTGAATAAACCATGATCCGGATATTGCGGGATTTGAAGATCTCTGTCGGCTTCAGTATTTAAATACTTTATCCTTTCAGTATTTAAATACTTCTTTATCAAATGGGACTTGACTTTAGTGAATACCAAAGATTCCTTTCCAAACGGTCTTCAGTCCTGTTTCGATGTGAATGATGTATCCATTTATGCTGTAGGCATATTGGAGTAGTCCGGTGCTGTATAGAAGGGTGCTGTATTGAGAGGCATCTTCCATATTTGGCGTTAACTAAGACTTTGTTGCTGTATCTTGGTAGCGCGAGAGCTCGCTGTATGCTGGCGCTATGAGAAGGTCTTCGATACAGGATTGGCAACCTCGATCAGACTTTCGATATAGCGGCTTGTTGTATGCTGGGCATTTTTCATCTTGTTGTATGGAGCCTTGTTGTTTGGTAATTATCAAAACAACATTATTTTTCCCAACAGCTATAATAAGGGGCCGGAGGCCCAAAAGTGCCAAAAATACGGATCCACCAATTTGATGGTGAAGCGCAACTCGTGCTATTCTGGGCTTTAGATATAAATGCCCGCACCTGCTCCCTCTTTAGTGATCGATCCATCGATGTATGCTTTCAGTACGCTTAACTCGAGACATGGTCTCGTAGTTTCCTGTATAAAATCCGCCAAAGCCTGCGCCTTGATGGCGGCTCATGGTTCGAATTCCACATCATATTCACTAAGCTCGACTGTCCACTTCACCATTCTTCCGGACAGGTATGGATTGCCTAGGACCTGCTTGAGCGGGAGATTGGTTCTGACCACTACTTTGTGTGATAGAAAGTAGGGTCTTAACTTTCGGGCAGTTGTCATCACTTTCAAAGCTTCCTTCTCAATTTTTGCATATCGGCTCTCGGGGCCCTGAATAATTTTGCTAACATAATATATTGGCTTCTGGTCTGATCCTTCTTCCCGGAGAAGGACATGCCAATACTTTGTCACATTCATCGACGACCATTCGAGGAAGGTGTGGGTATACACCTTGAAGACCAAAAATCAAGTTTTGGATGTCTTTAAACAATTTCATGCCTCGGTGGAAAGAGAGACCGGGAAGAAGCTAAAGTGTATTCGGACGGACAATGGTGGAGAATACACCAGACCTTTTGATGAGTATTTCCGAGAGCAAGGGATCTGACATCAAAAGACGCCACCGAAGACTCCGCAACTTAATGGCTTGGCGGAGAGAATGAATCGGACTTTGGTCGAGAGAGCTCGATGTTTGCTCTCACATGCCGGATTTCCAAAGTCATTTTGGGGAGAAGCTTTAAACACGGAGGTTCATGTGATTAATTTGACGCCGTGTGTTCCTTTGGAGTTTGATGTCCCGGATAAAGTGTGGAGCGGTAAAGACATCTCATACCGCCACTTACGGGTTTTCGGATGTAAATATTTTGTACACATTCCGAATGATGAGAGGTTGAATCTTGATTCCAAGATGAAGCCATGTATTTTTATTAGTTACGGGCTTGATGATTTCGGGTATGGATTGTATGACCCGGTGACAAAAAGGCTTGTTCGTTCAAGAGATGTTGTTTTTGTTGAAGATCAAATGATGAAGGATGTTGAGAATGGAGAGTCGGCTCCGCAACATGATTATGATCTTATTGATTTGGATTCCGTTCCTCCACGACATGTTGAGACACCCGGTGGAGATGATGGCCAAAACAATGAACAACATGATTCCGGTGACAATGATGAGTTGAGACAAGATGACACTGATGGAAATCATCCCGAGCTACCCATGACGAACATGCAATCTTTTGTTCCACATAGACGGTCGACGAGGGACCGTCATCCCTCCACTCGTTATTCAGCCGATGAGTATGTTTTACTCACCGACGAGGGAGAGCCCGAATATTTCGAGGAGGCTATGGAGGATGAGAAGAAGAAGGAGTGGATGGATGCCATGCAAGACGAGATGAGTTCCTTGCATGAGAATAATACGTATGAGTTGGTGAAGTTGCCGAAAGGCAAGAGAGCTTTGAGGAACAAATGGATGTATAGGGTGAAGTCGGCGGAGCATACTTCGTTGTCCCGATACAAAGCTAGACTCGTAGTGAAGGGATTTGGTCAAAAGAAGGGCATTGATCTTGACGAGATTTTTTCTCCGGTTGTGAAGATAGGATCGATCCGATTGGTCCTTGGTATAGCGGCGAGTCTTGACCTTGAGATTAAGCAAATGGATGTCAAGACGGCATTTCTTCATGGAGACCTCGATAAAGAAATTTATATGAAGTAACCGGAAGGGTTTGAGGTCAAAGGCAAAGAGGACTATGTTTGTAGACTCCGGAAGAGTTTATAGGGGTTGAAGCAAGCACCACGGCAATGGTATAAGAAGTTTGAGTCAGTTATGGGGGAGCAAGGCTACCGGAAGACGACCCTAGACCATTGCGTATTTTTCAAGAAATTTGGAGATGATGATTTTATCATCTTATTGCTCTATGTGGACGATATGTTGATCGTTGGCAAGAATGTCGAAAGGATTGAAAACTTGAAGAAAGAATTGAATAAGTCTTTTGCCATGAAAGACTTGGGGGCCGCTAAACAAATTCTTGGGATAAGAATTACTCGGGATAGAACAGCAAGCACTGATACGAATATATATATCTGAGCAAACATATTTCTTCAAGCATACTGCATATTCTGAGAGAAGAAATATACAAGTGCTCAACCTTGGACAACACATCATCATCTCAAAGCTCAAGAAAGTCAAGTTGTTGTTCAACCAGTGATCTTACATTGAAAGAAACCATCCATGTGTGGACTGAGAAAACCTTGCTTTTCCTAAACTGTGTGTGACGGATCTGCATTGTAGAGACGAAGCTTTGGAACTGTGTGTGAAAAAGCAAAGTCAAGTGTTAGTTTTAACCAATCTGTGTGAACGGTTAAAAGCTATGATCTTTGTATCAATCTGTGTGAACGATACATTGATAGGTTTGGCTATAGTCACGTAGTTTTGTACATAGTGATTATAATAAACATTTTACTCCTGTGTGGAGGACCAGTGGACGTAGAGGGGTTTACCTCGAACCACTATTTTAATCACTACGTACACAACTACATAAAGTATACACTGCATACCGAGTTGTTGTATTCTCAGCAACTTACTTTTACAAGACTTCCGCTATGCACTCTAACTTGAAAAACGTACAGCTTGTTGCTTAAACTCTTTCCAAGCTGTATTCTGTATACTCAGTGGCCAACAAGTGGTATCGGAGCAGTTGATTCTAAAAAGAATCAGTCGTATTTTTGACCGAATCAGATTCATAAATCACTTATTTTTGTAAAACAGTCTTTTTCTTTCCTATATTCTCATATGGATACATCAATGATCAATAAAGTTCCTATGTTTTCTATTAACGAATTTTGACGATTGGAGAATTAGGATGGAGGCTCATCTTGCAGCAATGCACGAAGAGATGATTTTTGTTATACAGGATGGCCCCATAAAGATCATGAAGGTAAATCCGGCCCCAAGGATTGAAGGCCAAGCTCATGCAGGGATGCTCGAGAAAGAGCGCGAACAATGGACTTCTGATGATCGAAAGCACACCAACCTCGACAATGTTTCCAAGAACACGTTATTTGTCACTCTTGACAAAGGAACGTTCTCGAAGGTAAAGAGCTGTAAATCAGCCAAGGACATCTGGGATAAACTCAAGTTAATTTGTGAGGGAACTGAGCTCTCAAAAGAAAACAAAATTTCAAAACTGACTCAGCAATTTGAATCTTTTGAAATGAAACCAACTGAAACACTTGAGGAACTTGACCTCAGATTCACTGGCATTGTTGGTGAACTTGAAGCGTTGGGCAAAATTTATACCTAAAAGGAGAAGAATCTAAAAATTTTCAGATCTCTCCCTACCCGATGGGACATTAAGACCACAGCTATGCGTGTGTCATGCAATCTTAATGAAATATCTACTTTTGATCTCTTCTCTGACCTCAAAGCTTTTGAGTATGATATTGACAGAAGAGAGAAAGCTGAAAAATCTCCTTCAAAGATTACAGCGCTAGCCGCTGTATCGAACCGAAGACACAGCATGCCCAGCTCATCAAAGCCTATTCACAAGAATGCTGACAGCGACGACGACATCCTGTCACAAGATGAAATGGCACTCCTCATGCATAAGTTCAAAAAGTTCATCAAGCAGTCGGGAAAGACTCCCTACAGGCCCAAGCCTATTCACAAGTTAGGTAGGAGATAGTATGTCAATACTATCTCCTACCTTGGATTCGTGTTAATAAGGACATGGGGATTATGCTATCAAGATATTGAGTTCCATTGATGAATTATCCAAACAACATCATGTTATAAGTTGGAATGTTTATTCTTAAGATATCATCGTTGGAAACATCATGATTAGCATCCTACCACGTCGAATGATGAGAGAAATATTCTGAGATTGATTATCCGTATTGATGACGTTACCATATTGGTCGTAGACGTAAAGTTGTTATCACTTTTGTTAAATGGACTTAAATAGAAGATTTGTTTCCTTTCTTATAAGTTGGAATTGTTAGTTCATCTTCATGGTTAAATCGAAATGTAATGATGATATTGGAATCTAGTGCATCGACCTTAAGAACACCAAACTTCACATGAGAACTGTAATCAAGATGGAATATGGTGTTGTTATGATTATACGTATCCTTGTATCTTGAAGATGTTTGAATCCGTGAGATCATTTATAATAAGATGAACGTAACATGCATGGAGGTAACGTATATTAAACACTGAGGATTTCGTAAGTTTCATCACAGTTAGAACAGTCGACTACCCAGGGAAGAACTGTCATACATGTTTAGCGTGCGCTAAGCTTTATAGTTAACGTGCGCTGTCGGGCATAAGTTAACGTACGCTACGCTTGGAACGTAATGTGCGTTATATCATCAGACGAGTCAATCGACTGATCATTGAGGTACTGACAGTGCAAGCGTGTGCTAGACATCGTAGTTTACGTGCGCTAACGAGTAGGCTTAACGTACGCTACCTATGGTATGTAACTTACGTTAAGCAGTTCAGGCAGGTTACGTTTTATGAACTTCCGACCGTAATTTGGATTGTTAGATGTCCGTACGACATGACATGAACTCTATATTATTTTTTTTGTTTGAGGTTCGAGCTTGCTACGTGATTGATCGAAGGAGCAACCTTCGAGTGTTTCGTTTTTCATGGAAGTATTATTCTTGTCTTCGAATCGAGGCAAGTACCTTAGTTGTTTTATGTATTGATGTTATACATATTGTTGTACATGTATGTCGTTGTTGTATGTCCACCTCGTGTTGGTCTGACGGGATCATCGGGGATCTATGCTAGCGTGCGCTGGATCATCGTACGGGTTTTTCCACCTCGGGTTGGTTTGATGGAATCATCAGGGGGTCTAGGAAGTGGACGCTGGATCATCGGAATTACCATGTGTATGCTGTGATATCATGTTGTGATTATCATGCGTGTATGTTATTATTGAGTTTCTCACAGGAGAAGACTCTTTGGTTCTTTTGTCATTTATGTTATTATTATTCTTCGTGAGATGTTGAATAATATGTTGTGGTACTTGTACTAGCATCGTTGTGCTAACCCCTTCGGGGGTGAACATTTGTTTATGTTCAGGATCCAGGAGAGCTTGGAAACAACCACTGGAGTTGCATGATGACG
Organism: Orobanche coerulescens; assembly: GCA_033398695.1. NCBI lineage: Eukaryota > Viridiplantae > Streptophyta > Magnoliopsida > Lamiales > Orobanchaceae > Orobanche > Orobanche coerulescens. Next base: position 5,021,496 of record CM065810.1, read on the forward strand.
AGGGTGCGGAGTGATGTTCCGGTCGAGTTTATTTGTCTGTTGTTTGTATCGTTTTCATAAGTACTCGAGTACGTCGTCGTTTGTGATGATTTGGATTTGGTGATGTATTAATACTTTTCCTTTGGACATTTGTATTTTCAGTATTGTTCAGAACTGTTGTATTTTATTTCAGTTACTTTCATACATTGGTATCTGTTATTGTCTTTTCATTTCTTTAGCCTTGTAAATCCCTATGTAAAGGATTTACGGCGCTGTAATAATCCTGAATATATCGGGGGTGTTACAGAATATGGTATCGGAGCTAAGATTATGGATATCTTGGCCATTGGGTTAAAATAGGGGTCATATATGTCTTTTGAGGTAACCGGCCATGAATAACATCACTGTATTGCCTACGTCTTCATGCGAGCGGTGGTTGTAAGTTCCTAAACTCTATCTCGTCCTTTACATGTTGTATCTCTTTATACTTGAACATTAGAACGATATTGTTTCCTATATATTGAGTACTTATGCTTACAGTATGTTGAGAGGTGGACGTGGACGTGGACGTGGTCGCGGTCGTGGACTCAGACGAAGGAATGCCGAAAGAGAAGCTTCGCCTTCTAATCAGGCCAGCCGCAGCTCAGGCGAGCCACAGAGATCTATTAATAATGAACCGGAACCTGCTGTGCCCGAAATCCTTCGTCAGGTGGTGAACCAGATGACTCAGTTCACCCAGGTCGTGGACCGAATGCAGGTGGCAGTAGGGTTAAAACAGGGAGATCGACATCAGGGTATCCCAGACATGGGAAATCGAGGCGACCGATGGCTACAAGAGGTGGCGAAGATGCAACCACCTATATTCGACGGTATTTCGGAGACTCCCACCTGTGATCATTGGTTAAAGGAATTGGAGAAAATTTTTGCCGGGATTAATTGCCCAGACGACCGGAGAGCCTCTATTGCTCAGTACTTTCTGATAGGGGAAGCATACGAGTGGTGGGAAGCCATCCAGCCTGCAGATCATGATGCGAACTGGACATAATTTAAATTGATGATGGAAGCTAAGTACCGCCCTCGTCCTGTGAGGGAAGCCAAAGTTCGGGAGTTTTTCTCCGCTCAACCTTCAGATGTGCCAGTATCTCAGACAATTAAGACGTTTAACCAGCAGTTGGCATTTGTTCGACATCTGGTCAGAACAGATGCAGAAATGATGATCCATTTTGATATGAGAATGAAACCAGAAATCCAAAGGTACATGTTCGATTTTGAATGTACCACTCTCCGTCAATACCAGGATAAAGCATTGGCGTATGAAATCAAGGAAGCAGCAATGGAGAAGTTGGCAGAATCCAAGAAGCAGAAAGTCTCCGGTAGTTTCACGGAGCACAAGAGTAGTGGGCCCCGCAAGGCCCATTCATCCTTTCATTCTTTCAAGAAACCTCTGCACCCATCTAAGAACGGAAAGAACTTCGGAGCAGCATCAACCACGACGGATGTCACCAGGAAATGCTTTAACTGTGCCCAGACAGGGCACTATCGATGGAATTGCCCCTACCTGCCGTGACTTGTTTTGATTGTGGTCGAGAGGGACATCGTTTGGTGTTCTGTGAAGAGGCTGTAAAGTCTTTTAGAGCCCGTACACCACAGTCAGTTCAGAAGGAAGCCAGTATCCAACAGACGCAGCATAGTGTTCAGATGACTCAGAATTTTGGCCGCGGACGAGGCAGAGGACAGTGGGACCGAAAGGGTACATCGAGTGCCGGATCTGTTCCCCCATGTCTGTACGAGATGAGGAGAACAGACGATCGGAGATCTTCTTTGTCGCATCAGTCTTTCGAGATCCTTTCCCGATCGATTAGCATTTTATTCGATACAGGAGCTACGCATTCATTTATATCCTTGTCTTGTGTAAATCGTTTGAATATTTCTGCTTTTCATAATTATGAACCTTTTGTTGTGGGTTTATCGAGCGGAGAGAGGATTGTTGGAAACTTAGAAACTAGAGATTTCCCTGTATCATTTGGAGGTAGAGTGTGGCTCACAAATCTGATTGTGATAGAAATGCAAGGAGACGACCTGATACTCGAAGATGATTGGCTTAATCGATATGGAGCTATTGTATACTACCGAAAGAGGAATATCTCGCTGATCACTGACGATGGTTCCGAAATACCATTTGAAGGATGGAAACCAGGAAGCTCCGGAAAGATGATCAAAGCGATGAAAGCTGTCAAATTGTTGAAATGGGGCTGTACCGGATACTGGTGCTATGCAATGAAGAAAGAAGACGAAATTGTGGAACTTTCATCCATTCCTGTTGTGAACGAATTTCCGGATGTATTTCTTGATGAGTTACCTGGACTACCTCCACGACGGGATGTAGAATTCACCATTGAGCTGGAACCCGGAGCTACACCAATTTCTAAGCCGCCGTATCGTATGGCACCTACTGAGATGTACGAACTGAAAAAGCAACTGAAGAAGTTACTGGACAAAGGCTATATCCAGCCAAGCGTTTCGCCCTGGGGAGCACCAGTTCTTTTTGTCCGGAAGAAGGATGGATCACTTCGACTGTGTATTGACTATCGAGAGCTGAACAAGATGACGATTAAGAACAAGTATCTGTTGCCATGGATTGATGATTTGTTTGACCAGTTACAAGGAGCAACAGTGTTTTCTAAAATCGATCTGAGATCAGGATATCATCAGCTGAGGATTAAGAAATCTGATGTTCCGAAATCAGCGTTCAGAACTCGCTACGGACAATATGAGTTTGTAGTGATGTCGTTTGGTCTCACTAACGCACTTGCTGTATTCATGCAATTGATGAACCGGATGTTCATCGAGTATTTGGATAAATTTGTGGTTATGTTCATTGAAGACATTCTGGTATATTCTAAGAGCCCGGAAGAGCATGCACAGCATTTACGGATTGTGTTAGACCTGTTGAGAAATGAACGATTGTACGCCAAACTTTCTATGTGTGAATTCTGGCTAAAGGAAGTAATGTTCCTCGACCATGTGGTATCAACTGAAGGAGTCCGAGTAGATCCTCAGAAGATCGAAGCAGTTATGGATTGGAAGCCTCCAAAGAACGTGAAAGAAGTCCGGAGTTTCTTAGGACTTGCGGGATATTATCGTCGGTTCATGGAAGGGTTTTCCAAAGTTACCCGCCCACTTACTCGACTACTGCAGAAAACTCAAAAGTTTGAGTGGAATGAGTTGTGCCAGAATAGCTTTGATGAATTGAAGAAGAGATTGACGACGGCACCGATTTTAGCACTCCCACGGGGAACTGGAGGATTTATAGTTTACAGTGATGCTTCGAACCAAGGACTCAGATGCGTATTGATGCAGAATGATAAGTGATCGCTTATGCGTCAAGACAGCTGAAACCTTATGAAGTGAATTACCCAGCGCATGATTTGGAGCTGGCAGCAGTAGTTTTTGCTTTGAAAATCTGGAGACATTACCTGTACGGGACTCACTGTCAGATCTTTACGGACCACAAGAGTCTAAAATACATCTTCAGTCAGAAAGAGTTGAACATGCGGCAAATGAGATGGCTGGAACTTATTAAGGACTATGACTTGGATATTCTTTATCATCCAGGCAAAGCAAATGTAGTGGCCGATGCACTTAGCCGCAAGCCTGTTTCTATTCAGATGCTGGAGGCTCTGATATCCCAGCTCAGCATTCAACGAGAGATGATTCGAGAAGGAATTGAAGTATGGTTGCAAAGAGTCCGAGGACAAATGTGCGTAATGGAAATAACTTCATCATTAACCGAAGAAATCAAATCTAAGCAAGTAGATGATCCTCTGATGATTCGGTTACGTGATGAAGTGATCAAGGGAAAGGCCCCCGGATTTGTAATTCATGATGATGGAGTTTTGAGATTTCAGAACCGACTTTGCTTTCCCGATGTCGATGATCTGAAACAGACGATTATGAAGGAAGCTCACAACACGCCCTATTCTATCCACTCAGGCACCAGTAAGATGTATAAGGGCTTGAAGCATAACTTTTGGTGGGGCAACATGAAGAAAGATGTAGCGGATTATGTTTCGAAATGCTTAACTTGTCAGCAGGTTAAGATCGAGCATCAACGACCGTCCGGAATGCTGAAGCCGCTCCCGATTCCTGAATGGAAGTGGGAGGACATATCGATGGACTTTATCACTAATATGCCGAGAACCAAGAAAGGAATGAACATGATTTGGGTGATAGTTGATCGTTTAACCAAATCGGCTCATTTTCTAGGCATTAAGAGCACTTGGGGACCCGAGAAGTTGGCACGAGTATTTATTTTAGAGATAGTCCGATTGCATGGTACACTGAAGACTATTATTTCTGACCGAGACAGTCGCTTTGTATCGCATTTTTGGAAAGCAGTTCATAAGGACTTGGGGACCGAATTGAATTTCAGCACAGCTTATCACCCACAGACAGACGGACAATCCGACAGGACTATTCAAACGGTGGAAGACATGCTAAGGGCTTGTGCCTTAGATTGGTCAACTGACTGGGAAGTTCATCTATCGGTGATTGAATTTACCTACAACAATAGTTGGCATGCTTTTATTAAGATGGCACCGTTTGAGGCATTATACGGGAGAATATGCAGATCGCCCCTATGTTGGGACGATTCATCAGATTTGATCGGAACAGAACCAAAGTTGATCGTGCAAACTCGAGAGAAGATAGCTTTGATTCGCGAAAGGCTGTCGACCGCCCAGAGTTGACAGAAATCTTACGCAGACGTGCGCCGTCGCCCATTGGAGTTCAGTACTGAGATCACGTGCTTTTAAAAGTTTCTCCTACTCGGGGAATCTTTCTTTTTGGGAGAAAAGGAAAGCTGAGTCCGAGATATATCGGACCATTCGAGATCCTTGAGAGAGTTGGAGAGTTGGCATACAGATTGGCATTACCGCCGTCATTGATCCATGTTCATAACGTGTTCCACGTATCCCAGTTATGGAGATATATACTGGATCCTAGTCATGTCATTGATTTCGACGAGATCGAAGTTGCTCAGGATGGAACGTTTGAAGAGAGACCGGTCAGGATACTCGAGAGTCGAGTTAAGCAGTTGAGAAACAAACCAATCGCTTTGGTAAAAGTTCAGTGGTCACGTCACGGAGTGGAAGAAGCCACGTGGGAAATGGAGGATAGCATGAGGTCCGGATATCCAGAGTTATTTTCATTTTGAGTTTCGGGACGAAACTCCATTTTAGTAGGAGAGTATGTAATATTTGGATTTATTATTGTGTATTTCATCTGTTGTTAAACCCTGTATTATTCGGAATTGTGATCTCGATAATTAGAGTATGATATTTCCTATATTTGTATCCTTGTACATGAGTATAACAACATGTAAATTTTCTCATGCGAACACGTGATAACGTACGCTAAGAATGTAGTTTAACGTACGTTATCGGCTGAAACTAGCGTACACTACGAATGAGGAATTGCATACGTTAGGCAGTCAATTATTGAGCTAGACGGCTAGCACATGCGCCAGCCGGACATGGGTCCAAATAAGATTCCCTCGGATGAACCTGGACAGTTTTGGAGTCAACACTAATTAGCGTGCGCTAAGGACAGTACGATAGCCTGCGCTAAACAGCTATCGTACAGAAACTTTATATAAGGGACAACACCCTATTTCATTTGGTTTACGATTCTATCACTCGTTCTTCATATCTTGGAAAGTCCAGAGAGCCTTACCTACTTGTTAAACACATATAAACCCTTCTTACATGATCATTGAAGATTGGAGAGTACTTACACTTGATCATTGCAGAAGAAACTCACTTTGGAGTGACACACAAGCAACCGGGGCTGAAGTCTACCTATTGTTTCAATGTTTTCTTCACTTTAAGGTATGTCAATACTATCTTCTACCTTGGATTCGTGTTAATAAGGATATGAGGATTATGCTATCAAGATATTGAGTTCCATTGATGAATTATCCAAACAACATCATGTTATAAGTTGGAATGTTTATACTTAAGATATCATCGTTGGAAACATCATGATTAGCATTCACGTCGAATGATGAGAGAAATATTCTGAGATTGATTATCCATATTGATGATGTTACCATATTGGTCGTAGACGTAAAGTTGTTATCACTTTTGTTAAATGGACTTAAGAAAGAATCATAGAAGATTTGCATCCTTTCTTATAAGTTGGAATTGTTAGTTCATCTTCATGGTTAAATCGGGATGTAATAAAGATATTGGAATCTAGTGCATCGACCTTAAGAACACCAAACTTCACATGAGAATTGTAATCAAGATGGAATATGGTTTTGTTATGATTATACGTATCCTTGTATCTCGAAGATGTTTAAATCTGTGAGATCATTTATAATAAGATGAACGTAACATAAATGGAGGTAATGTATATTAAACACTGAGGATTTCGTAAGTTTCATCACAGTTAGAACAGTCGACTGCCCAGGGAAGAACTGTCATACATGTTTAGCGTGCGCTAAGCTTTATAGTTAAAGTGCGCTGCCGGGCATAAGTTAATATACGCTATGCTTGGAACGTAACGTGCGTTATATCATCAGACGAGTCAATCGACTGATCAGTGAGGTACTGACAGTGCATGGTTAGCGTACGCTAGACTTCGTAGTTTACATGCGCTGACGAGTAGGCTTAACGTACGCTACCTATGGTATGTAACGTACGTTAAGCAGTTCAGGCAGGTTACCTTTTATGAACTTCCGACCGTAATTTGGATTGTTAGATGTCCGTACGACATGACATGAACTCTATATTATTTTTTTTGTTTGAGGTTCGAGCTTGCTACGTGATTGATCGAAGGAGCAACCTTCGAGTGTTTCGTTTTTCATGGAAGTATTATTCTTGTCTTCGAATCGAGGCAAGTACCTTAGTTGTTTTATGTATTGATGTTATACATATTGTTGTACATGTATGTCGTTGTTGTATGTCCACCTCGTGTTGGTCCGACGGGATCATCGGGGATCTATGCTAGCGTGCGCTGGATCATCGTACGGGTTTTTCCACCTCGGGTTGGTTTGATGGAATCATCAGGGGGTCTAGGAAGTGGACGCTGGATCATCGGAATTACCATGTGTATGCTGTGATATCATGTTGTGATTATCATGCGTGTATGTTATTATTGAGTTTCTCACAGGAGAAGACTCTTTGGTTCTTTTGTCATTTATGTTATTATTATTCTTCGTGAGATGTTGAATAATATGTTGTGGTACTTGTACTAGCATCGTTGTGCTAACCCCTTCGGGGGTGAACATTTGTTTATGTTCAGGATCCAGGAGAGCTTGGAAACAACCACTGTAGTTGCATGACGACGAGGGTGCGGAGTGATGTTCCGGTCGAGTTTATTTGTCTGTTGTTTGTATCGTTTTCATAAGTACTCGAGTACGTCGTCGTTTGTGATGATTTGGATTTGGTGATGTATTAATACTTTTCCTTTGGACATTTGTATTTTCAGTATTGGTCAGAACTATTGTATTTTATTTCAGTTACTTTCATACGTTGGTATCTGTTATTGTCTTTTCATTTCTTCAGCCTTGTAAATCCCTATGTAAAGGATTTACGATGCTGTAATATTCCTGAATATATCGGGGGTGTTACAGTACGACAGTGCATCTTGAAAGCTCTTATTATCCCAACATCACAAGGTTGAATATTTGATGTCACGTTAGGTGGTAGAAAGAACAACTCAATATTTTCTAGTCCTTCAACAATTTTGGGATGGATAGGACAATTATCTACCACTAACAAAAATTTTCTACCATGCACTTTTCGATCAAGATAACGAACACATTCATAAAAAAAACACTAGTCATCCATGCTCTCTTGTTAGCACGATATTCACAATTTAAGCAATTCATATTCACATTCTTGAAGCAACGTGGTTTAGCATACCTACCAATGATCCATAAAGGAATTTTTTCTGATCCATCTTAGTTGCAACAGATAACAACGGTAACCCTTTCTTTATCCTATTTTTTTCCTTCCAATTGCTTCGTTGCAATAGAATGATCGACTGTAAAACAAACCAGTTTCATCCATATTAAACACATTTTTCATAGGGAACTAGTTTATTTTCTCCCGTATAAAATTCAATTATTTCTCCATTTCTTGTGTGTTAATAGAGCCACTTTCTCCGAAATGACGAAATGACTTGATACCATGTCTCGTTTTAAACTTCTCAAATTCCTCCAAATGACACCAAACTATGACAAATTGATGGCAAGTTGAGTGATTTTTATTTTATTTTCATTGCAAATCTAAGAGTGCAGTAGAAACCCGGAGAAACCCTTCTTCTCGAGGAGGCAAAACGGTCACCGGTCCTGATCGCGAAATGGTCATTGATCACGGTCGCCTCTCGGAAAACCCTTCTTATCACCTATTCACAACTTCACATCAACATATATTCTTATTTCTATCAGGTTCGTAATCTCGATTTTGCAATCTATTCTGTCTTTCCTTTAGATTTGGATTGTGGTAGACATAAATTCTTTTTCTTGATGTTAATTCTACTCCAAATGTTCCATGAATTTCCTGTATGTTATTTGTTTCCAACAGAATCCCTTTTTGATTATGCAATAATGGTATAATATAGGACCAATACTGATGAAATCTAACTGAACCAGTGGCTTTGTGTTGTATGCCCAGTTTACTTGATACTTATTCATATGTTCTTCAACAGTTGAAGGGGATTTTTTAGTGTTTGAATTTTACATATTGAGTCTGCTATTTAAGTGTTATGATCTCAAGTTTTGTTTTCTTGTAATGATTTTATCTTGAATGAGCAGAACGTATGAGTCTGATGTTATGAATTTATTGTTTATCCTACATGACATCTTTATTTTTCATTAATCAGTTGTATCAGAATATGGATAGAAGTTTGATGAAACAATCAAGGGCGAGTGAGGCCTATGAGAAAGGAGTGCGGGAGTTTCTTGAACAAGGCTTCAGAAATACAAGCATTGAGGGAAAATTTTCGTGCCCTGTAAAAACTGCAGACTTCTTTTGCAACATACTCGAGAAGATGTCTATGAACATCTAATAGTTGACGGATTTGTTGAGACGTACACAACATGGGTCTTCCACGGCGAGCCAGACCCATCAGCAAAAACTAATCAAGAGGCTCGTAATTCTTGTAATGATAACATGAACATTGATATAGACGGTTTGCTTCATGAGGCAATTGGCGTTCACAATTGGCAACATGATAATGACAATGAGAACCAAATGAATCTGAACACCAGCCAGGTATAGAAGCTGAAGCTTTTTATAATTTTGTCAATGATGCCATGAAGGAGATATACCCTGGCTGTAAGAATTTCACAAAACTTACTTTTATTGTGCAACTTTTTCATATCAAATGTCTTGGTGGGTGGAGTAATAATTCTTTTAGCATGCTGTTAAAACTGTTAAAGGAAGTCCTTCCCGAAAGAGATACATTACCCAATTCCTTTTATGAGATGAAAAAGATAATCAGCAAGTTGGGACTTAGTTATGAAAAGATTCATGCATGTCCAAACGACTGTATATTGTACCGAAAAGAATACAAAGATATGGAAGAGTGTCCTAAATGCCATACGTCTAGGTATGTGGTCGCGGAGAATAGTACTGGTCGTTCAAATTCTTCTGCAACTCCTAGTCCCAAAATTCCAGCAAAGGTACTTCGTTATTTTCCACTAATTCCCAGACTACAGAAATTATTTATGTGCTCTGAAACTACTGCCTTCATGAGGTGGCATGACGAAGATCGTATCAAGGATGGATACATGAGACATCCTGCAGACTCTCCAGCATGGGTAACATTTGATTATAAGAGTAAAGACTTTGCAAAAGATGCTCGAAATGTTAGGCTTGGCTTATCTAGTGATGGAATGAATCCACACGGAACCATGAGTTCTAAGCACAGCGTATGGCCTGTAGTACTTATAGTGTATAACATGCCGCATTGGATGTGCATGGATTCTGATAGTTTCATTTTATCGATGGTTATCCTAGGTCCCGATTCTCCGTGCAATGACATCGATGTTTACCTACAGCCATTAATTGATGAACTGATATTGTTGTGGGAATCGGGAGTTCAAACTTTTGATATCTCGACGATGTCAAACTTTATTATGCGTGCAGGTTTATTGTGGACAATTAGCAATCTTCATGCGTTAGCCTATGTTTCAGGATGGAGCACCAAAGGGCAGTATGCTTGCATATGTTGTCACAAAGACACGCATTGGTCGAAAAGTGAATGGTCGAGAGTTGGGTGCTCATCACTTTGAAATTTATGTGCAATATGTGGCGGTGCCTGGTGAGCGTTTGGATAGGCCATGTCGACAATTCAAGACAATTGGAGAAACTATTGGGATGCATATTGCATGGCCGAAACCTTTTGTGGTATGTATGGTCATTTCAATAACTTGGAAAATTATTGTTTTTGGTTATATAGTTGTTACTCTTTGGTAGTCTTAGTTATATAGTTGTGGTTTGTAAGTGTCATGAGTAAAATGTAATTAACTAGTAAACTGAATATCTTTGGATATGATTCTGACTTTGTTAATGTGGCTGATTTCCTTAATTTACACTACTTATATTTTATGTTGTCTTTTGCATAGCTTTCGGAAGCCATGGAAGCTTACTTAAATAAATGAAGATGGGAGAGTGCTATTGGAGGATGAACGTGATTTTAGGATGTGTACTTGTTAACAAGGATGACTGGTGTGGTGCTTGAAGATTGGGAATTTCATTGTTTCGTTTTTGACAATTCAATAGTAACCTATTCCTGATCGAATTTGCATTTTATGTAATAAACTTGTCAATACAGACAGTCACTTCTTATAATAAATCAAGTTTATTCATTTTTCTTATTTTTTTAATCAGTAATTTGTAAAATATTAATTATTTGTAATTTATTAAATGTTTAAATGATATTATAAATTAATGGGTTTAATAAACATTAAAATTAATTAATCTAATAAAATTTAGATGTTTTTAATATAATGGTAGTACTACTCAATGTTGTCAAATGTAATTTTAATGTCATTATACTCAATTGAAAAATGAAAGAAAAAATTATGTGTGGCAGCATTTGTGTAATATCCTGAATTTTGGAATAATATTTTATCGTTGACTTTGTTGGAAGATTGATGATGTGATTTTTTTCGGTAATAGATGTGATATTGGGTAGACGAGAGTAAGGTGTCGGGTAGTATTTTCTAATATCGTCGAATAATTATTAGTTAGAATGTGACGGTGGCGAACGTTGTATTCTCCGATAAATTATTCAACAAAAATTAGAGAAAATTATCCGGGCTATATATGAGCTTGTTAATTACTTGGATGTATTTGAGATGAATTTGTGCTCCTGAATCATTTAAAATAAGAGATAAGCACCGAAAGTGTAAATAATAATACAATTGGATATTTTCTTGGAAGTATCGCGGACAAGTATAAACTTTGAAAAAATCACTACGAATTTTTGGAATGTTCAAAAATTCTCAAAATTAACACTATTATAAAGAATTGAGCTAGCTTTCCAACGGCGAGCCAATCGGAGTCCAAACGAAGAAGTTATGATCGAATTAGTAGAGACTGTCGGATGTCGAGCGTCGACGGAAGACCGCTGGCGCGAATCGCGCGTCAATGCCAGGTGGGCCCAGCAACGTGCTGGGCAGGTCAGCAGGCGGGCGCCGAAAGTGGCCGGTAGACTTTTTCTCCACGCGATTTTTGACTGACTAGCGGAATTTGAAACCATAAATAGCGACCTTATCTTCATTATTGTATTATCCGGTTTGTCATTATCCATAGAGTATGTTCACCTATTCAACAACTTATTTTTATATTATAGTCCTGAGATTCGTAAGTCTTCTAAAATGCTCAAACACCCAGCGAATCTGAGCAGCCTAATACAGGAGACGTCCGGTAATTGTTTGACAAAATTCCCCAGAGTCTGTTAATTCCAGGCTGGGTTGCCATCTTTGAACTCGATTATCCCACAATTGGTAAGTTATTTTACAAATACATCTCGAGTATTTTGTAAATAAAGTACATATGAGTATAAATGTTATTTGGAACGTACGTATTGATTCAGAATACTTGGATAATATGAACCGTTTTCTAGTGAGTCAGCCATGCTATTTTTCAGTATTTTCCAGCAACATTTCTTTTGAAGTTGATCGAGTTGCCTACTTTGAATGTGTATATCTTTTAACGTGCAAGTTATTTTTCGATGAAATTTTGTGTATTTTGTAACTGAGTGACAAAGTTAAATAAATTTTTTATATATTTTCCGCTCTTGAAATTACTGTATTCATCGAACTATAATCGAGATAAGTTTTTCTAAAATCTTAATTTTAGGAAATTTGGGGATTTCGATTGATTTCGTCCGTTTAAGTCGTATTAACTCAGATTACTGATGGATAATCGAAGATTAAGTTGTATTCTATCAATTTCATCATTTTTTCACGATTTTATCATTACCGATTCGTCGTTTAATTGAGATCTCAATTGCGCCTTCAAGGTGTCTGGGAAAATGTCGCAGAGGGAAATTCGGCCGTTTGATGAGGTTTTTCATCCTCTGATGGATTGTTTTATTGATGATAGGATATTAGGGCCGAACTCCCTGTGAATAGCTGGTGTTTAACCCTTCCGATCGTTGTTTTCATTGGAGTTCCGGAGTTTTTCCGATCGGTCGTATTCTTCGGAGTATTCGCGATAGATTACCAAGGCAAGTACCTTGATATACGAATTATATCTACGTAAAATCATTGTTGCCGAAGTGTATGTATTATTTTATCGGATATATATATATATATATGTTGGTGAACGTTTAGTGATTGACGCTAATATTAGTTTGACATACTTAACTTCGATTAAAGTTTAAACTATATTATAGAGATAATATAGTCAGATATATGTATTTAGTTGAACTACAATATAGGGATATATATGTGGTGTTGGTTGTTTATGCCTGAAGGCATATTGTGCTGAGTTTTGATTGATAACGTGCGTGGTGTTGTTTGTGTGTGTAGTTAATGATTGACAGATAGTTTCTGTGAATTTTGTTGCAATGATTGACCGTGTGCTTGATGTTTGAAACACTATGAATATTTGTTGTGAGAGACGTCGTATCCGAGAACTTCTGAGGGCGGGGCGTGTACTCCGGCCTAGTGTATGCTGCAATGAGAGGCTCCATATGGTTGGTGAACGCTGGTGTTACATAATGTGTGAGCAAGGGGCGGCTTTTGCGGGAGTGAGCGCCGGCACGGTGACATGTTCAACGGGCGGCCAACATAGTGGAGTGAACGTCGGTGCATCATGTGTGCAAGGGAGGCGCCTGACAGGCTTATTGGTTACGGATATTCGAGTGACAGCTAAGACCACAATACCGAAAAATTTTCGTACTTCAAAAGTTCTTTTGAACTCATTTTAAATGTTGGTCTCGATAAAGGCTGAGATTTGTGCTTCTGAAAGTTTGTTTCAACTCGTTTAAATGTTGGTATCATGATTAATTAACCAAGGATATCTGATGAGATTTCTGAGGGTTAATTAATCAAGGGTCTTCAGCAGGATTTGTCGAAATGGGAGGTTGTGACATTGATTGCGCTATGAAGTGCTCTGTGGAATGTTGAGATGATTGTTCTTGTGATGATGTTCGGTAGATTGGGTCGAGGACCCCGTGAGATGTTGAGATGATTGTTCTTGTGATAGTGTTCTGCAAATTGAGTCGAGGACCGCGAATAACATTGAAATGGTTTTCCTGTAAAATTGTTTTCCACATACTGGGTCAAGGACCCGAGAAATTTTGAAGTTATTTTCTAAAAGTATTTCCATTCGATTTTTCAAAACCCCAAAATGGCCCGAGTCGACAATAACGTTTTCAAATCATCTTATTAAAATGTTTTTCCAAAATATTTCTTTTAAAAAAGGGGTTTTCGAACTAGTTCTTTTGACTCATTGGGACTCGTCTAAAGTTTTTCTTGATGCTATGTTCCGTAGAGAAAATATATCTGTGTGAATGCTCTTCTGTGCTGGTTGTGTGAATGTGTGGTTCGTGTTAAGGCTTTGCGGCTGTTGAGTTTTGTGTTGGTATTTTTCGTATACCTTGCATATTATATACTTGCACTATCAAAATTTTAGTTTGCTAACCCCCGAGTTTTCAGGGGGTGGGTGCCTGTTATGCGCTCAGGTTTTGCAGCTCGGGAGCAGTCATGGGATTGGCATGGAAGGAGATGGAGGACAATGATGCTAATCACACAAAAGTTAGAGTCTTTTCTTTTGTTTCATTTTGGCCAGTATTTCTATTTTGGTCGAGTATTCACCCTTACACGGGTGTAGTTTTCATTTATTAAATTGAGTTGTCATTCTTTTCTGTATTAATTGTGGACTATATTGGTTTTTGAATTGTATAATGACCTTGTCGGTCTATTTTGTAACTAATTTGACCTCGGTCGGTCAATTATCGAGTAATCTTTTGGAGTTTAGCCTGGTATGTGAGAAGGGTCTACGGCATGTGACATTCCCAGTCGAATTCTGCGGGTGTTACGATTTGACCATGTCGCAATTGAAAATATTTTCTACAGTGGAAATTGTCAGCTAAATATTTTATAATAATACTTGTAAGTGTAATAATTTATATAAACCGTGTCATTTTGAATTGTGACTCCCTCAAATTTTTGTGTCATTTTTTAGTGAAACTATTCTTGAAAAAGTGTCATTGTTGAATGTCAAAATATTATATTTTCAATGATAAGAATAAGTGTGACAAGAATCAAATCACTTCATAATCGTAAATGTAAACACTTGTGGGTATGGTGTCATTATAAAGTATAACATAGACAAGTTGTAGTCTCATCTATAATTGTCACCAATAAAAAATGTAGTATCAATTACAAATGTTACCTTATTAAAAGGATTAACACTTAAAAAGTGTGAAAAGACCAACAATCAGTGTCAGTATATCTTTAGCTACATCGCTACTTGTGGCTAGGGGTGGCAAATCGTGCGGGTCGGGTCGTTATCGGGTTGATCTGATAACAACCCGACCTGTTAAGGTCAAACCCGAACACGACCTGATAAGGATTTCCTAAATCCGAACACGAACCCAACCTGCTAAGGTCAAACCCGAACACGACCCGGACACGACACGAACACGATAAAAACACGATTGGATTCGTGTTGACCCGACACGATAGCAACACGATAACGACACGACACGTTAAAAACCTGTTTCAACACGATAACAACCTGATAATCTATAAATACTAACAAAAAATGATAAAAAACAATAAGAATTATAAACCTCAACTAAAAGTCTAAAAGAAATAAATTATTAAAAAATTATTTACTAAATATTTATTAAATATTTTGTTTTTTAATAAATATTTATTAAAAAAATAAATTATAACGGGTTACCTGAACCCGACCCGAACCCAACCCGAACCCGACCCGAAATTATCGTGTCCTTATTTGGTCAACCTGATAAGAACCCGAACCCAATAAGGCTTGACACTAACCCATTAATTCCGTGTCGGTCCGTGTCGTGTTTTCGTGTCGTGCCAGAAATTGCCAGCCCTACTTGTGGCATTACCTAAAAAATGGCACTAAAGTGATTTTTGTTACTTAATCACTATATCGTTACACATTTAAATGACACAAAATCACACTTTTCTTGTAGTGTTTGCTGGTTTGTGCCTATTCGTTTCTCCTCATTCATCTAAGTTAGCATCAAGATACTCATATGACCTCTTGAGGGTGTTTGAAATAGTACATTGGCTAATTTTCAAATGAAAATTCTGATCGAGCCACTCTTGCAAGTCTTTTTGGGTAAGGGTGGGGTGATCCATCTTGTGATCACATAGTGACTTGCGTATTTGATCGGTCATGGTTTTTTTCAACACATTTTAAGTGAGAAGTCATTGTATTTGTTGGTATGTTTTACAAATCTTTTGTTATATATTTAGTAATTTTTCCATAAGTATTTAACATTGAACATACTGTACGTATGAATCTAGTTTTAAAACATTGAACATACGTACGAATCTAGTTTTAAAACACTGAATAATTAGATTCAAGTTCCTAAAATTGAATACTAATTAGATTCAAGTTCCTAACATTGAATACTCATTAATATCTCTATGTAATTAAATTTATATTCATAGAATTTTGATGTAATTAATTTTAAATTGGTTGAATATAAAATACCTCTTTAAATTAATAAATTATTAATTTATCAATTAGTTAATACCTCTCTAAAATTAATATTTCTCGGTCCCAAATGTATTAATTTATAGAGGTTCTACTGTACTTCACTTGTGTTTTCCTGTGAAATACTCCATAAATGACAGTATTATTCAAGAATAAAAATTTATTTGAAATTTTATCGAGATTTAACGACTATGTTTGACTTTGATTTGAGTAGTAATTGATCTCAGTTCGAACGGACTTTATCCGGGATGAACTCAATTCAAGCTCGAGTAGTTTCATTTTTAATATGTATTTTATAATTTATATCCAAAACGAGTCGAGCTCGAGCCGAGTTTTGTACGTTATTAAAGGCTAAATGACCAAAATAGGACCTCAAGTTTACCAATTTTAGCACTTGAGGACCTAAATTTTCGAAGGTATCAAACTAGAACCTAATCTTTGATCCATTAGACCACGTTAGGACCTCCGTTAATTTTTTTCTGTTAAGTACTAACAGAGTGCTTAGTTTCCAGTTAAATGTCGCAGATGTTTATTAGATGGTCAATATATGACGTAATAAAAAAATAAAAAAGAATATAAATATTTAAAAATAATAAAAAAATCTGGAAAACTTAAGGAAAAAATCAGAACTTCATTTTTTTATTTAAAAAACCTATAAAATTAAAAAAAAAATTGTAACTTCATTTTTTTTAAATTCGAGAATATTATTAATTAAAAAATCGGAATATTTTATTTAACATTCGGATATAAAAAATTCAAAAAATTCTGGTTCTTATTTATAAATTGTTTTAATAAAAATAAAAACTAGAATATTATTTTCCACAAAATAAATAAAAAAATCTGAATGATTTTATTTTATTTACAAAAAAACCTGTTAGTAATTTATTTTTTATTTATTTTTTTACTTTTCATAAAAAAATGTTTTTTCTAAAAAAATCTAAAAATATAAAAAGAAAAATAGATTAAAGATTAATTACTTGAAGTCAACTTCACCGGAGAAGATAACCGAGCAGATTTTTTATTTGTTTTATGAAAAATAATATTTAAGTTTTTATTTTTATTAAAAGAGTTTATAAATAAGATCCAGATTTTTTATTAATTTTTTTTTTGAATTTTGAATAAAGACTCGATTTTTTAATATTAATATTCCAAAATTTAAAAAAAATTACGTGAAGTCCTCTTTTCCAGATCTTTTCCAATTTTTTTAGATTTTTATAATTTTTATTATTATTTTACGTCATATTGACCAGCCAATAAACATCTGCCAATTAACGGAGGTCCTAACGTGGTCTAACGGATCAAATATTAGGTCCCAGTTTGATAACTTCAAAAATTTAGGTCATCAAGTGCTAAAATTGGTAAACTTGAGGTCCTATTTTGGTCATTTAGCCTTTATTAAACAAAAATTTGTCTTCAAGCTTGGTTCATTACGTTACTGAACCAAGTTCAAACGAGTTTTTTATCAATCAAATTTGAATCGAACATCGAATAGCTTGATTTGATTCTCAGTTTCTATTTATAAGATGACGTTCTCTTCAAAATTATTCGAGTATACGATTTCTAATCTCTTACCTTTAAGAAGAGAGAAGAGCAAAGAAAAAGTACAATCATAGATTGATCGATGAAAGAGTAAGCTAATTTTATTGATTCGTTTCAACTCAACATCGCATGTCCTTCAAGTGTGCGTTTAAGGAAAAATGATTTTTTTTTTATATATTTTCTTGGTATAACTAGGGGTGCATTTCGAACGGAACAAATCGAACAGTGACTTTAACAAACGTTCATTCGTTAAGGATTCGGTTCGTTCGGTTCGTGTTCGATAAAATTGTAAACCACTTGTTCGTGTTCGGTTCGTTAAAATTTCACATATTTTGTGTTCGTTCGTTAATGTTCGATTATTCACTTCATTTTGATAGTTCGATTGTTCGTTTGTGTTCTACAATATAGATAAAAGCCTAAAGTACAAGCAATAATAATTGAAAAATAAAAATAGAATATACATTTAGAAATTAAGGATTTTGGAATGTTAGATTTTATTTTGTATATATATATTTATTAATTATTATAAAATTATTAATTATATTTATTAATTATTGTAAAATTATTAATAAATATATAGAAAAACCTTTTTTCACGAACTGTTCGCGAACTAACGTCGGTTCGTGTATGTAACGAACATGTTCGCGAACTATTCGAATTTAACCGAACTGAGGACGTTGATCGAACATTTTCGTGAAATTTTCACGAACGTTGGGTTCGAAATACATTAATGCAATGATATACAAGCAATTTGAAATTTTTATGTTAAAAATTTAAAGTGCGTAATTTTTTTAGCTCATATATTATACGAGAGTTGCACTCGTTGATTTATAAAATTTTACACCGTGTATTATATTTGTTCAAAAAATATTTTATTAGTAGATATAGAGAAAAAAAAACCATATTTACAAAATTCACCGAACCATAAACGACAAGTTGTTATATCATGGAGCCGAGGATCTACATAGGGGTGTCAATGGATCGGGTGGAGTACGGGTATGCCTCCTCCATATTCTACCCTACTTGATTCAGATCGAGTTCGGGTATTGCACATCGGGCAATCGGGTACCCACTGGGTATTCGTTTGCCCGTATACCCTATATTTAAGAATATAAATATTTTTAACATATATCATATATACATATAACGTAATTAATAAATTCAATATAGTATAATAAATATTTTCAAATATAATATTTTATATAATAATATATATAATTTATAATATAATATAATATTTATGTATAATATATAATAATAATAATAATATATTTATATAATTGAAATAGATACGCGGGTCGGGTAATCGGGTCGGGTAGTCGGGTAATATACTATACGCATACCCTATTCGTACCCGATCATTAAATTTCGGGTTCGGTCGATAACCGACATGATTTTGAGTTTATCCGATCGGTAGGATTGGGTGCGGATAATGTTGACATCCTAGACCTACGGACCATCGTATAAATTGCCTACACGGGTCGGGTCTATTATGTGGAGCATTTCTAGAAGCGGAAGTCCGAAGTCCAAACCGACTTTGAGATTAGACCCTTTTCGAGTCGGTAAGGTAAGCACTATTTTTAAATTCATGAGATCCTAAAACCTAAATTAGTGTTCTACGACACACAGACGAATCGTGAAATAATTAGTCGCCGCCTGGTCTTGGCTATCGTTTATGCCCAGTCACTTGATCTCCGATCCGGCCAACATCGTCACCGAGCTCCTCTCCCTCTAAATCGGCGTGGATCTCAGCTTACTTTTCTGTGATAACAGTTACGCTTGACGGGAAACAACAGGTAAGTGAAGAATTAGCGAAAATTTTCACTTCGGGCGAGACCTGTCCTTGCCGTAGAATTTTCATTAGCGTAATTCTTTGTGACTTTGATTTATATGAAGTGGTGATTAATTTGTGAATCATATGTTTATTATTTGTTCCAACATTTTTTTTGGGGGTTATGTTTTTAATTTTCAGGTGTTGTTTCACGCAGATCTACTGATTTTGTTATTTGGCTGCTGGAGGTTGAGGCTAGGGTTAGGGTATTCTAGTTCAATTTTTGGGGAGCTTTTGAGGTTTTGAAAAAATGGACGTGGACTCGGAAATTCAGAAGGTCAGGGAGGAGACGCAAAAGATGGAGAAAGACATTGCTGCTCTGACCTCTCTAACATTTGACACTGATCTTTATAGCGCGAACAGGTTTGAGGGCTATGAACAGTCCATTCCTGTGAACGATGAGGAGGAAAACGTTGATGCCACCGAGAATGAGATTGCTCGTAGAATGTCTTCTTTCACTGCTCCCAGACAGTTTTTCAATGAGCCTCTGAGAGCTGGTGAGGAGGATGAGATGCCTGGATTCAATCAACCGAGTAAGATCATTGATCGGGAGGATTCTTATAGGAGGAGGAGGTTGGATAGGATAATATCTCCAGAGAGGAATGACCCGTTTTTGGACAAGACCCCAGGGCCTGAAGTTAGGACTTATGCTGATGTCATGAAGGAAAAAGCATTGAAGCAGAAGGAGGAGGAGATAAAGAGGGAGATAGCAAAGAAGAAGAAAGAAGAGGAGGAGTTGAAGAAGGAGAAGGAGAAAGAGGCGGAGAAGCCTAAGAAGAGGAGATGGGATGTATCACAGGATGATAGTTCCAGTGCAAAGAAGACTAAGTCTGGGTCCGACTGGGATTTGCCCGATTCAACGCCTGGAATTGGGAGATGGGATGCAACACCAACCCCTGGGAGAGTAGGTGATGCAACACCATCGATTTCTAGGAAAAATAGGTGGGATGAGACTCCAACTCCTGGGAGACTGAATGATTCTGATGCAACTCCTGCTGGAGGTGTGACACCTGGTGCAACCCCTGCAGGCATGGCTTGGGATGCCACTCCTAAACTGGGAGGGCTGGCTACTCCAACACCCAAACGGCAGAGATCGAGATGGGATGAGACTCCAGCCACAATGGGCAGTGCTACACCAGGCGCCACTCCTGCTGCGGCATATACCCCGGGTGTCACTCCATTCGGGGCTGTTGATATGGCTACCCCAACACCGAATGCCATTATGCGAAGTGCGATGACCCCTGAGCAGTATAATTTGTTGAAGTGGGAGAAGGATATTGAAGACAGGAATAGGCCACTTACTGACGAGGAGCTTGATGTAATGTTTCCACAGGAAGGGTATAAAATTTTGGATCCTCCTACGTCCTATGTTCCTATCAGAACACCTGCCCGTAAGCTTCTTGCTACACCTACTCCGTTGGGGACTCCTCTATATAACATCCCGGAGGAAAATCGTGGCCAGCAGTTTGATGTGCCTAAAGAGATGCCAGGTGGATTGCCTTTCATGAAACCTGAGGATGTGCCATACTTTGGTCCACTGCTGAATGATGAAAATGAAGAGGAGTTGTCTCCGGAAGAACAGAAAGAGCGAAAGATCATGAAATTGTTGCTAAAAGTTAAGAACGGTACTCCCCCGCAAAGGAAAACTGCTCTGAGGCAGCTCACGGATAAGGCAAGGGACTTTGGTGCTGGGCCATTGTTTAATCGTATTCTGCCACTGCTCATGCAACCAACCTTAGAAGACCAGGAGAGGCACTTGTTGGTGAAAGTTATTGATCGTGTGCTTTATAAGTTGGACGAATTAGTTCGTCCATATGTGCACAAGATTTTGGTGGTTATTGAGCCTTTGTTGATTGATGAGGATTATTATGCACGTGTAGAAGGGAGAGAAATCATCTCAAATCTTAGCAAGGCAGCTGGGTTAGCCACTATGATTGCTGCAATGCGTCCAGATATTGATAACATTGACGAGTATGTTAGGAACACCACTGCAAGAGCTTTTAGTGTTGTTGCCTCCGCTCTTGGGATTCCCGCGCTGCTACCCTTTCTGAAAGCTGTGTGTCAGAGCAAGAAATCTTGGCAAGCTCGTCATACAGGTATCAAGATTGTGCAGCAGATTGCAATTTTAATCGGGTGTGCTGTTCTTCCGCACTTAAGGTCATTGGTTGAGATCATTGAGCATGGTCTTAATGATGAAAATCAGAAGGTTAGAACTATCACTGCCCTGTCTTTGGCTGCTCTTGCTGAGGCTGCGGCACCATATGGTATTGAAAGCTTCGACTCAGTATTAAAGCCCCTGTGGAAGGGTATCAGATCCCATCGTGGTAAAGTACTGGCTGCATTTTTGAAGGCTATTGGTTTTATAATACCACTTATGGACGCCATCTACGCCAGTTATTATACCAAGGAAGTTATGGTTATTCTGATTCGTGAGTTCCAGTCGCCAGATGAAGAAATGAAGAAAATTGTGCTGAAAGTGGTGAAGCAGTGTGTGAGTACTGAAGGTGTGGACGCAGATTATATCAGAAATGATATTCTTCCCGAATTTTTCCGTAATTTCTGGGTCCGAAGAATGGCTTTGGACAGAAGAAATTACAAGCAGCTTGTCGAGACAACAGTGGAGATAGCAAACAAAGTCGGTGTTGCTGATATTGTGGGTAGAATAGTCGAAGACCTTAAAGATGAAAGCGAGCCCTACAGAAGGATGGTCATGGAGACAATCGAGAAAGTGGTCACGAATTTGGGGGCGTCCGATATTGATGCCCGTTTGGAAGAGCTATTAATCGATGGGATCCTGTATGCATTCCAAGAGCAGACTAGTGATGATGCCAACGTGATGCTTAACGGATTTGGCGCTGTAGTAAACTCCCTTGGTCAGAAAGTGAAACCTTATCTTCCCCAGATATGTGGTACCATAAAATGGCGGCTCAACAATAAGAGCGCAAAAGTTAGGCAACAAGCAGCAGATCTTATATCTAGAATCGCTGTGGTTATGAAACAGTGTGGAGAAGAACAGTTGATGGGTCACCTTGGTGTTGTATTGTACGAGTATTTGGGAGAAGAATACCCTGAAGTCTTGGGTTCTATATTGGGCGCTCTAAAATCTATAGTCAATGTTATTGGGATGACCAAGATGACGCCTCCAATCAAAGATTTACTTCCTCGGCTTACTCCTATTTTGAAAAATCGACATGAGAAAGTCCAAGAGAATTGTATTGATCTGGTGGGTAGAATTGCTGATCGTGGGTCCGAGTATGTTCCCGCGAGGGAGTGGATGAGGATATGTTTTGAGCTTCTTGAGATGCTCAAAGCGCACAAGAAGGGTATCCGTAGAGCAACCGTCAACACTTTCGGTTACATCGCGAAGGCTATCGGCCCGCAGGATGTTCTTGCAACATTGTTGAACAACCTTAAAGTCCAAGAACGCCAAAACCGTGTATGCACGACAGTGGCCATAGCTATAGTCGCCGAGACGTGCTCACCTTTTACGGTCTTGCCTGCTTTGATGAATGAGTACCGTGTGCCCGAGCTTAACGTTCAGAATGGTGTGCTGAAGTCTCTTTCGTTTCTATTCGAATATATTGGTGAGATGGGTAAAGATTATATATACGCGGTGACTCCTTTGCTCGAGGATGCTCTTATGGATAGGGATTTGGTTCATAGGCAAACCGCGGCCTCGGCGGTTAAGCACATGGCTTTGGGTGTTGCTGGTTTGGGATGTGAGGATGCTTTGGTCCATCTAATGAATTATGTCTGGCCAAATATTTTTGAGACGTCGCCGCATGTTATAAATGCTGTAACGGAGGCTATTGAAGGGATGAGGGTTGCTTTGGGGGCGGCTGTTGTGCTGAATTATTGTCTTCAGGGATTGTTCCATCCGGCGAGGAAGGTTAGGGAAGTGTATTGGAAAATATATAACTCGCTGTACATTGGTGCTCAGGACGCGCTCGTTGCTGCTTATCCGGTGCTGGAGGACGAGGAGAATAATAATGTCTACAGTCGGCCTGAATTGCATATGTTTGTCTGATTTCGGATCGTGTTACTTTTTTAAGGGGGTTAGAATAATTACACTTGCTGTCATGTTATTGGACTTCTTAGTATTTTGAATTGTCATCTAAAAGCAGAAGTTTAAAAGCAGAAGTTTTCGACTTTTGGGTTTATGTAGGTGAATACTATGTTTGTGCTGCTATGTTTATGATTTTTTTTTTTTTTTGTTGGAGGTTCTTATTGTGGTTTTACTTCATTATGACAGGCTTTATGTTACTGGAGTAAGCGGGTTTTCGCCTCAGGTATCCTCTTAGCAGTTTTCGTTTCTATTTATCCAGCTGATCTGATATGTAACGGTACTGTGACCAAGTTGCAGAAACGATGTGCCAATGTGGCACCGCGTGATTGGTCATTTTGGTGAGCCCAACAGCTCGACTGCAGAACTGGTGAGCTCCCAAGAATCAAGATGACCGGTCACATTGTACCACATCGTTTTAGCATGGTGTCACGGCGCCATAGCTTTTTCTAGACGGGTAATGGATTTGGCGTATCAGAAGACACTGGCTTTCTCATGTTCCCAATTGCTTCCTTGCCTTCTCTTCTTGAACTCGCCCGCCCTATAGCTTTTATAAACCAAAATACCTTTTCGTTTATTATGTGAGAGATGCATAATGGGCTTCAGTATGAATGAACTTCAATTTCAAGTAAGTACGTATGTTTTTGCTTTTTTTTCCCCCAAGTGATCAAACCATTGCTCCACATCGACTTTTGAAACTAAAACAATTCGATTCAAGTGCATGTTATGTTGCTCATGTTTTGAAATATATTCGAAGCTTATGGCCTGACTACCAAATTCAACCACTATAAGTCATACATGCTTTCACTTCATCACACTCGTATCAATTATCACGAGAATTCTCTAAAATACTCTCGAAACGAGAACGAAATCCGAATATAGTGACAACGGACTCTAAATCTCGGAGAAGTGTTGCTGCAGTGTGTTTAATCTCGATGATGTCTAGGAATAGTGAGTTTTGAGTTTTATGTTTTTCTTTTAATAATTAAACTCTATTTTCGTTATAAATAATATAGCAAAATATTGTAATTGCGGTGACTGTAAAAAAATATTTACAGAAATTAATTGATACTTATCTTACAAATCTGGTGCATGGATTTGTAAATTTCTTGGGATATTTATTGTTGGAACATTATGATATTTGCATATATTTATCCTTTTTTATATCAAAATATAGTTTTTAACATTTTACTGAAGAATAAGTGAAAAATGCAGTGGTCCGACTCATTCCGCTCAAGCCGGGATCTAGAATGACCAATGAAATTGATGAAATAAAACGAGATTTTTATTTCATTAATACAAGACATGTCTCTTAAAATCACTACTTTACTTGGTTATCCGACAATTCTGTTTGTAAATTTTGAGCTGATACCAACAAGTGTCGAGCAACATAACATAGCAAGATAAATATTATGATAATAATCCGAACTAAGCTGAGTCGTCCTCATCTTGCTTTACGCCGCGTCTGATGGGCATTTTAGTCTCTTCGTCTCCACGAAGAATTCTGTTTGTAAATGCCCCTCCAACTCCACGAATAATACTGCTTGTAAATTTCGACCTGATGCCAACTTTTCAAGTGGCGAGCAACATAACATAGCAAGATAAATATTGTGATAGTATATCCCGAATAACTAATCTAATCTAAGTCGTCTTCGTCTTGCTCTCCGCCGCGTCGAACATGCATTCGAGTCCCTAGCTTCATCTCCACGAATAACATGTATATAAAATCACTCTACTTCCTTCACATATGCTCGATTTCTGCCAGTTATCTCGCGCGATCATCGTAGTAAAAAAAAACACATATGCCCTCTCTTATTTTCTATCCTTTAATTTCCTGTTCGTCATTTAAATGAAAAACATGTGTGCTATTTTATTATGAACTTTGATTATTCAGCTCTGAAGATTTCAATCATGATCAATAATGCAACAACCTGTTCTGATTGTCCCAACATACTCCATTCTTTCCCATTGAGAAGATTGAAAATTCATAGTCCATTTTCCAATAGCCAAACCAGTTGCACGAGCATGAACTCAACGCAACGGCCAACAATGAACTCGCTATACTTAGCTAGGGTTTATGAGCAATTCCCCTTCTTGTGGAGAGGTGACGGGCATCGAGGAAAGGAACGCTCCCATGCCACTGCATCAGTGCTCTACCTCGTTCACAGGGTCGGTTCTGTGCCTGACGGTGCCCAATGCAAAAATTTGAAAATAGGCCTCAAAATTGAGAAAATATGCAAAAGCAACGCAAAAATGATAGACTATGAAAATTAAAACTAAGTTAACTTGAAAAAACAATTTTTTCTAGCTCTTTGAGTTTCATTAATTATAATTTATATTATTTACTTTGTAAATATTATTTTTGAATTTTTTATTGAAAAGTATCTAATTTAATAACAAATACATTTAACTCATTATAACTAACTCAAAAAAATAATTCCTACATTATTTCTATACTTGATGTTAAAATAAATTAAAAGAATGGTGTGATTTCCCTTACTTGTTCAATTATTTTAAAGTACAACAAAAATAACATTTTTTTACTATTGAATGAATAACAACTAGAAAAGAATATATATATATATATATATTTGCAAACAATGTATATTACAAAACAAATAAAGCACATGACAAAATAAAAGGAAAATAAAATAAAAAGTAAAAAGGTTGAAGGACCCATTATAAATATAAACTAGAAAAGAATATATATTTCTTGTTTAATTATTATAAAAAAAAAAGTAGATAACAAAACATAAGAAAAATAAAAAGTAAAAGAGGGCCTATTATAAAAATATATATCGGAGCATGATGTGGGTCGATCTCAGGATCAATGACTTTTAAAACATCTAATTTACAATTGCACTAAAATTAGTCTTTTGTTTACCTCTACTAATAATTGTATATAGTAAGAAATTAAAAAAAAAATGGGCCCTAGAAATTTTGGGCTCTAGGCATAGGCATCTTGGCCCTATGCCCAGGTCCAGGCCTGCTCGTTTATAATAATTGTCATTTAGGCTTTTTGAACTTTTGCAAATATAATACTCCTTCCGTCCGCCAAAAACTTGCCTCAGTTGAAATGACATGGGTTTTACGAAAAATTGGTATAAAGTGATTTTAGTGGAGAAAGGGTCTCATTTCTTGAGAGGAAAAAACAGACACTTTCATGTGGGACAAATTTCTAGCGGACACCCAATAAGAAAAATGGGCAAGTTTTTTACGGACGGAGGGAGTATTATTATGTATCTTTTTTCCTCCTAATTCATATGATACCCTAACAACCAGCTGTGAGTTGGTAACCGACATATATGGCTACCAATGAAATATTACCGAACTGAATAAACTTGGTAACAATCGCATATGGTAATCGCAAATTCGGTATGGTATTAGTGACTTTTTACTACCGCGCAGTGCGGTATTGGTATTTAATTTTTTAATATGGTATCACCGTGCCGTACCGTACCAATATACATATATAATTAATCAACTACAATCTTATTCACTTCTTTCCATCATCAACCATTACCACTGTTATCAACAAAGTATACCGAACTTTTTGGATCATTACCGACCGTTGTCAAGCTTTTCCTGTCACATTCTCTCTTTGTTGTTTAGCCAAAATTAAATTTGGTATTGGGATCATTACTAATCGTTACCACCGACATTATTGGTAGTCAACAATGTCGGTTACCAGACTATTTGGTTGACTATGGTAATTTTTTTTGGGACGTATGAATCGATACGATAGGCGGTAATAGCCCAAAAGTTTGGTAACCGGTGCCAACCTAGCCCTACTAATAAAAAACTCATCTTTTTTACTTCCATTAATTTCAGTACATCATTAATCATATATATATATATAGAAAGATTAGGTCCTAAAAATCATTGGGGAGTATTAATGACACCTATTTTGTGAGGAGCATTAATAACACAGTTTGTTTGAAGTGAAAAATATAGCCATGCGATAATCAATCCGATTGGTGAGATTAATGCGAGGTCCATGTGAAGTGTCCATGTAGTTATTGAGATACAAATGTGAGTGTCCATGTAGTTATTGAGATACAGATGCATATATTCATTTAGTCACTTAATGATCGTAGATGTTACTTGGGAGATGAATACCGATCATCGTGTACTAATTACAACAATTAAGAAAAAGGCACTTGGAGAGTCTATTTTAATTATTAGAGTATGCATTATGAAAATTAATTGGGTAACTCTTTCAACTTCTTCTTTTAAGTATAAATAGCACAATTCATCAACCCCACAACAAATTATTCCACCGCCACATCCACCGGAACCGACCAACATAACATCGTAATCTTATTTTATTATCTTTATCGTTACTTATTTTTTTTTACAGAATCTCATCTTTAGGTTCCTCCATAGTGTAAGTTTATTTACTTTATTTTATACTCTTTCTTCACCACCATCCTCTATTTCTATCCTAATCTATAATCAACCACAAACAAAAACCAAAAGAAAAAAAAATGAAAAAACGAATAAAAAAATAATAATTACAATAATCTCAGTTAATCTTCATAGATCTTATTTTTTTATAATCCTTTAATCACAGTGGCACAACATCAAAAACTTTCAACAACAAATTCAAAACTATCCTACCTCATCTCCACACAATACATAACCGAAAGAAACACAAATCATCATCGATGTATATAAGAGAAGAACCTACCCGAGACCCTCCAAAGGATCTTGAAGATAAAGATTCCCCCGAAACCGTAGACAAGGTTTAAAGTAACAATTTGTTTTGTTGTTCGATTGAAGGATAATGATTTGAAGTGGGTTTATGATTCGGATTTTATTGTTCTTTTTTTTTTTTTTGCTTTTTTTCTTCAGATGAGAGCAAAAGAAATAAGGAAATGAGGGTTGTCTGTATATGAGATACGGGTAGAGTTATTATGTATTTTGGGTTGCAAATTAACTTGGACAACAATAATATATTACTATTTCTAACATCATTACTTGATTAGATGGTCTATTATTGCTTCAATTTTTTTAAGTTTATTGCATGTATGATTATTCGTTCGTAGTACGTTTTAATTTAATTTTCCTTATGACAATTTTGGAGAAATGATAAATATACTTACTTAATTAAAAAAACGACACGAAAAATGATAAAAATATATCAATATTTTGTCAAAATACATATCTTACAAAAACATTTGTGTGCATCACACGGGTTCTGAGGCAGACCAAGTTATATATGACAATGATGTGCACTATTCGACTTATATTGATATATTTAATTACTTTCCACAAAAAATGTGTGCATCACACGGGTCCTGAGGCAGCCCAAGTTATATATGACAATGATGTGCACTATTCGACTTATATTGATATATTTAATTACTTTCCACCAAAAATGTGTTAACATTAAGATCTATGAAAGTATCTATCGTTTACATGAGTTATTTAGTATTAAATGATAAATGTTCCGATATATAAAACTTATATTATACATTGACGCAAACTTGATAAAAAGTATACAAACATCTGCACAAACATTACGTACAAAATACGTAGAAATTCAACCAATGACCCAGTTGGTGCATCACACGGGTTCGTAAGGCCTCGTTCTGGGTAATCTTTTGATTTTTTTTCTTAATTGGTATGAATAAAGCTAAAATAATTTTTATTTTGAGTAGGAGGGAATATAAATTCTAAATATGGGTACAAAACAATATAATAACTCATAGATGTACAACCGACACATCAAATATATCATATAACATAACAGACCTGCGTTAATAAGCAAATATATCATCGAGACTCCAATAGAGTAGCTAAAGCAAATCCTATAATAGCAAAACTTAAGTCTTAAAAAAGTTGTTTAATTTTAAAACAATCGATAGATAATGAGAATTGCAATTAGATATAGGCGGTGTTTAATGGTGATATTATTTGATTCTTGATAAGGTGGTGATAGTGATAAATTAATTGATAGCTAATTGGGTATTGGTATTTATGGGTATGTTTGGATCGTTAAGCGATAATCTGGTGATTGTTGATAATCTGGTAAAACTAATAATCTAGATTATATCGGATAATCTAGTGAAAATTGATAATCTAAATTGTAGTATGATAATTTAGATTATTGTATCTAAAAGTGTTTGTGGCCAATTATCATCTTATTGAAATTTATAAAAAGACATAAAAGTATATTTTTTATATTTATTGTTATATTATAATATTTCAAAAACAACCTTAATATTTATATATTAACTCTTATGTTGCTTATTATTCTTTGACATTATGCAATATTATTATTTATTTTATTTTCAACTTCTAATGGTATTTTAGGTTTTTTTATGTTATCACTTATATTATTATACAAATTTTATACAAATAATTATTAAGGGTAAAATCGGAATGAAAAAATAAAATCTGGTAGCTTTGGGTTGAAAGCTATATTCGAAAGCGTTTGAATTTAATCTAGATTAAGATTATAATCTAGATTAAATTAGCACCATCCAAACAAAATTTTGAAGGTCAAATTAGATTATTTGACCAACTTTAATCTAGATTAAGATTATAATCTAGATTAAGTGGTCAACCAAACATACCCTATATAGCTGATAAGATAGTTGATAAGGTAGCTGATTTTAATGTAGATGTTTAGCAAATTAGCTGATGAGCTAGCTGTTTTTTTTATAAAATTACATAAAGTGATCACTTTTATTTTTTATTATTTTTAAACGTTCTCATTATATTTTAACAATAATTGTTATAAAATAAAATAAATGATATTTTTTGTCCATTATTATTTTAATATATACTATCTCTAAATTACACATATGTACTATTCACAGTTCACTGTCACTTTAAAAATTCATTGATAATTTGTTTTTGATGATTTAAAATTGCCGCTGAATAGGACTTATGTGTACAATTTTAGTTACGAACAAGTTCACAACAAAAATAGGTATAAAAAAGATTCTGTAAAATATAAAAGATAAATCGAACACAAAATTATTATATTATTATAACAAAGTAATTCAAGTGTAATAGAGTGATGATCAGACTAATTGTACTTTTTCGCGTCCAGCACTCATTCGAAGCCTCAATTTTTCCTGAAAAATTAACGGATGGTGGGTTTATTTGTAATATGTCAATTACTCAGAGTGTGTTTATGTAAAAAATCCTATGTTTTTATTTAGGTCACAGACATATATGGATTATATACAGATGAGAAGCTAGCTTCTTTTTTTCATAAGCTTGAAAAATTAGCTTATCAATCAATTATATAAATTTGGTGATTTGAAAAATGATCGTTCTGAAACGAACTTTTTTAGTCGATGATCGAATAAGGTTCTTATGAACATAAGTCTTATGTTAATGGCATGAATTTGTCTATGGTTACGAACACACCTTCACTCATTATACATTATTGTGACTAATTCATCACGCCAATTATTTTTAAGGTTGGGAGAAGTTAACACCGCCGGTAAACTCAATTGAGGGTTCATCTTCCTCATCCTCCGAAGATGATTCATCAGATGATGATTCATCTTCAATCAGATCCTTAGATATGGAATAGCGAATGAAGGTGTAGACTAGGGCACACGATGGTCTCACATCATATGAGTCCCTTATCTTTTCCAACTTTTCAAATGTTCTCTCTACTGAAATATGATTCATGTTAGAAATACTCAATTGAATTTCGTGATGATAGTCATATTAACCGTCATTCTATTCCTATATCACCACTATATGAAGCTAGGAAAGAGGACCATTTCCAACGTTTTACCAAGTAATACTTTACAATAACCAGTGATCTTGTTTCACTGGCCACGAGTCTTTCACTTCAAATGGGAGACCCAGGTCCGAATCTCTCTGAGAACAAGAATTTTCCAGGGTTTTTGACTCTTTAATCTATGATTAAAGAAAAGACTCTAGCCCTCTGGAGTACGTTAGTGGAACAATTAAATATTGAGGACTTCAATCGGCAGTGTGGAGGCCAGATCTCGATAGGACCCTGCCGTTGGATTTGAGGGGGTCCAGCATGGAGCAATCACTTGGGGGACGACTCCTTGTGCGCACTAATCTCCCCTATATACTAATGCAGAATCTGTTTGGCTGTGTGGCGGCTTCTCATGCTTACCGCCACATGTCTTTTCTTTGGTCTTGTGTCTTATGTGTCGATCTCACGTCTTACTCACACATAATCAATTACTAGCCTAATCATCATTGCATTAATTACATTATAATTATACCTCAAATAACTCATACTTACCTTATTAATTTTTACGAATTAAGGAATATGAATAAATAAAAATTGATTATATTTACAAAAATATTTTATATTTTTATTAATTAAAAATATAAATCTCAAATAAAGAGAAATCTAATATAGTAGTGTGCTATATATTAAAAACTTAAACCTTAAATCTCGAAGAAATATTATATATTCCAATTAATTAGTTTATATTAATTAGTCACTGTAATTAGGCATATCAATAAAAGATCTATCAACTGAAATGAAAGATGTTTTGAGGTATTGCAAAAGAAGTGTTCAATATATATAATTAAAAAGGTACTTGAAGTCCTAATCAATTAAATAAATCGAATAATCTTATAAAAAATATTATTGAAAGTGTAAAAATAGTGGATTTAATTATTATTTATAAATAAATCAAAGAAACTATGGAATAAGTAAATTAGTCTATTTTAGTTTTAGATCTTATTTAATTAATATAAAATAACAAAATAGATCAAAAAAACTTATATTTACTAAATTTATAATTACTGATTTTATGAATTCTCAAATTAATATTTCTAAATATATAAGAAATTAAACTTAATAATTATATACTAATCCATACATTCATCCTTGTACGAAGAAAATTTCAGAAAATAAAATTTGACCATTTTAAGTGATTTTAAGTGATTTTTTTTTTATTTTTTTTTAGTTTTAAAAAATTTGTTAATTTATCTACTTTTAAAATCAACTATATATTTTTGAAAGTTTTGGATTTGCTTTTGTATTTTAAATTATATCTAAACAATTTATGTAGTTTTTTTTTCAAATATAAGGATTAAATTATCTAATTTTTGGCCATTTAACAGAAATTGTTAAATACTTAATGATTTTGACCATTTTAGCAAAAAAAAAAAAAAGAAAAAAAAAGAACGTGGAACTAAAATTTCATCAAATACAGTTTAACACAATCAGATATGAATTGGGGTTTTTTCTAATACAAGTTTATGAAATTACTAAAAGTGCCCAACTATTTATGTGTTCTCTTGAATGCTAAATGTGCCAACTTTAATATTTCTATATATTAAGTTAAATGTTTGAAAATACTATCATATAAAAATTATATAACTTATGTGGAATTTAGGTTTTCTGTAATACAAGTTTCACAAATTACTAGAAATACTCTAATTATTTTTCTTTTCTTTTGAATGTAAAATTTCTTGATTTTAGTACTCTTAAATATGAAGTTCAATACCTAAAAAGTACTCTATAACTTTTCCAGGCTCATCTTATATTACAAACAAAATTGGGCATTTTTTTACTTTATAAAATTTGGATAATTCTAATTAGGCTAGGATGTGATGTAGTTTTCTTAGTTAACACCGCGATTAGTTTATTTACAATAAGTCGATACAAGTAATTTACTTATATATATACTACGATGATGATGCTTCTTTTTATTTTTTTTGGCAAATTGAAAAGTACTTAATTTTAAGTTACAAGTCATAATCTCCTTACTTTGTAATTCAAAATCTATTTTAAAATGAATATATATATAGTTTCACTTCAACCAAATGCCGTCGAGATTTTTTGTAATACAAGTTTAAGAAATTATTAAAAGTACTTTAACTCTTTTTCTATTTTTTAATGTAAAATGGGTAGACTTTAATACTCTTAAATATGAAGCTAAATGTTTAAAAAAATATCATATAAGCATAAATATGCCGTTTTACTTTAATCAAATCAATTGAGTTTTTTATTTGTAATTTTCTAAAATTTAAGGTCGTTTTTAATTAGGACAAAATTTGGATGTATATTTTTTAACTTCTCCAAGCTATTCTTATATTACAATCTAAATTAAATTTCTTGATAATTTTAAGGCTAGGACTTGGATGTAGTTTTCTAAAGTAACATGTATATTTATAATAGGTCATACAAATAATTAAATTATAGAGAGAAGACATAATCTAGCCATATTGCTTAGTAAATTGTAATATTTGTCATGCAACTTAGTTTGTACAAATTGTAGCCAAAAAGAATAAATTTGGACCAATTTACCCCTGACCTCCCTTATTTCTCCCCCTGACTCTCTCTCTCATTCCCCCCACGCTAACTCTCTCTCTCTCTCTCTTTCTCTCTCCCTCTCTCTCTCGTTTTTACATTCTATCTCTCTTCTCTCTCTTTCTCATTTTTACATTTTCTCCCTCCCTCACAACCATCTCCAGCTCTCTCTCGAGCCCTTCCTCCCACCGATCGTCGGCTCTCACAACCATCCCCGTCGAACGGCCGCGCCACCCATCACCGTCGTCGGCCATGTTCACCATCTTCATCTCCGGCGCCGACCATCCTAGATCTCCAGATCTCGCCGGAGTTCCAGCACCGTCGATCTGAACCTCCCTCTCCAACGTCGCCGCCTTCCTTCTGCTCCCGCTACTGCTGCTCCGTCGCCGGCCCCTTCAGCTCCGACGCGTTCTTCTCTAATGAAAAGCCTTTCTCCATAATCTTAAGTGATACTATATGGCAGTTGGTCTTGATTTTATAAAATTGTTTTATTTTGTATGTAAAAATAAAACTAAGTGCAGAATCTTCCCTACTCTCTCTTTCGATTTTATTTCTCTTTCTCCAACTTTCTCTCTCAAAAAAATCATAGATCTAGCTTGAAATAATGTTATTTGCGTATTTGTTTTTGATGATTTACAAGTTTTCATATGATTTCTGGTGATTCGTGGTATATTTGGGGTGATTTTCGATCGATTTGTATGTATTGGTGTTTTAGATCTAATTTCCGCATGTTTGCATACGTGGTTACGAATTTACAGTTGTTACGATTTATTCATTTCGTACTGGGTTACCATATTACAATATTGTCATTTCGTATCACTATGTCTTGATTTTCTGTTAAGATTTTATCATTTCGTATCAGTACGAAGTTACGAAATTCGAATTTCATAACACATTTGTGTCGATTTGAAATTTTCGCATTGGAGATTTGGTATACATGTTACGAATTCGTAACTGTTACGATTGGTAAGAAATTGTAACTTCTTACCAAGTGTAACTTGTACGAAGTTACGAATTAATGACTTCGTATTAGTGTAATCGTAACTATTTCCAGCTACGAATTAGTAAGGGTGTCGCTGTTTACACTCTGGTATATTGGTAAAAAATTGTAACTTCTTACCAAGTGTAACTAGTACGAAGTTACGAATTAATGACTTCGTATTAGTGTAACCGTAACTATTTCCAGCTACGAATTAGTATCTGTTTTAATGGGGTTCTGGTATATTGGTAAGAAATTGTAACTTCTTACCAAGTGTAACTAGTACGAAGTTACGAATTAATGACCTCGTATTAGTGTAACCGTAACTATTTCCAGCTACGAATTAGTATCTGTCTTAACGGGGTTCTGGTATATTGGTAAGAAATTATAACTTCTTACCAAGTGTACCATTTAAACTTAACATGTTACTATATTGGTAACGAACGTAACGAAGCGTAACGAAAAACAAATAATAAATGATCAATTATTAATCGGGTAATGTAACGAATGTAACGAAAAATAAATATCGTATCCGCTTACTGGTACTTCGTGTACAATATCCCAACACGGTAAATAAGATACGAAGTTACGATACAATAACACAAAAGGTAAACAACACATGGTAGCAGACGGCAGTTAAATACATATGTCGTAACCCAGAAACTCAGAAAAGATAAGGAGAGAGATAAAGTGGGTTAGTTTTATTGAAAAGTAAGGGTATATTGGTCCAACCATGTCCTTTTTGGCTAGAATTTGTACAAACTAAGTCCCTTGACAAATATTGTCATTGACTATGGCAAAGTGGCTAAAGGAGTGTATTTCATCTAAATTATATATACTACTATTATATTTTTTTATTGCAATTTGATAAGTGCTTAATTTTAAGCTATAAGTCAAAATCTCTTATGTATTTCCAAAAGCTTTTAAAATTTAAATATTACTAAAATTACACATGCCATAATTATTTAGTATAATTCTACATATGAAGTTGTACCAAAGGACAATACATATATCAATTATTCAAGTATAAGCTCTTCTTCACTTTGGCATCACTGCAAACTCATAAGACTAACCAAGATTACGAGATTAATTGTTGGACAAACAATGTCATCTCACCATCTACAAGAAATTAAGGACGTCCCCGAATGAATCCTCAAAATTGTAGATGGTGAGCTGGGTGAAGAAGTCCATAAAGAAACCTTGATTGATATTCTTGATATTTACTAATCTGGAATGTCGAAGATCATATTGCAGCCATTGTTGAAAGCACTATCATTCACTTATAAGTAACTTTCCATAAAGTAATTTTTTTGAAGAAAGATCAATACTGGCGTCGACAAACGAGGTTGTGGAGATCGTAAACAATTACGTGATGTCTATAATTTTAAAAGACAAGCGGGGATATCTCAGTTTTGATAGTATATGCAAAACTTCCGCGACCTCTAAAAGTCAATATCAAGTATATCTAATGGATTTTTTGAATAGCATGAAGTGTTCTAGAATTCTAAATCATATCCTGAAATCGTAAGTTAGAGTTTCAATTATGCTAATTCAAAACATGGATCAATCATCAGTATTATGCAATGTCACATCATTAATAATTATCCAGATCTGCAACCATATTATTGAACAAAAAAATTCGGGGAATAATTTTGAGAGTAAAGTATTTATTCAACAATTGATATTAAGCCCGTTAGATATCAGATTATCATTTAGATTTCAAATACGCCAATTTCCACTTATTATGAGCTTTGCCATGACTATATTTAAGAGTCAAGGGCAAACGCTCTCTCATGTCGGCATGTATCTTCCAAGACCCGTATTCGGTCATGATTAGCTTTATGTAGCCATATCAAGAGTGAAGATCATAAAATACTAGAAATCTTTTGTTGTGATGAGAATGGAGTGTAATCATAAACAAAACAAATAATGTAGTTTACAAAGAACTATTATGAAATTTATAATGAACGATTTACATATATTATATTTATATAAGAGTTTTTTTTTGAGTTCCCGTGTAACTACACGGGTGTTATACTAGTTGAGGATATTTAAGAATCTGTGAGTCAGATACACATCTCGCAATTTAACTGGTAGCAGTACTGTGGAGCTGGGGCTGTTATTCCGAGTACTGATCAGGTGTAAGTTTAGAAGTTCGGTATAAAAAAAAAGTAATACTTTACAATACTTGTAAAATAAATAATTAAAAAACCATTTATTACGAATAACATCACATGCTTTTAAGTTAGTTTACATTATATCTTAATGCAAGTTAGCGGTGGGAAGTGCTCTACTTATGTAATGTTCTTTTATTTATCTTTTAACCTCAATAGGAATGTATTTCTCATCAATATACCAAGACTAGCCCTGGTAACGAGAAGAACCATACCGAACTTTGCAGAGTTTGGATTCGGTTCGAAGTAGTTCGAACTTTAGGTTCAATTCAGTTCGAATTTGTCGAATCTTAATTTTTAAGGTTCGATTCTGGTTCGATGAATAAATTACACTGTATAATTCGGTTCCATTCATATCGTTTTTTAACTACTCGAATAAAGTTTGATTCAGCTCTTTTTATTTGAGTGAGTTAAACCTAAGTTCTAGTCAGTGGGGTTAATGATATCGGAAATATCATTTTGACGAATGGGCGGGGGGTTTAAGGTTTAGACCAAAAAAAATTTACATTCCTAACCGAGCCGAATAGTTCGACTCGTTTGGCCGAGCCCTACTTTTCAAGATTCAATTCTATTTTTTGATTATCCGAGTCAAACTACGAACCGAACTATTTCAGACCGAATCCTTCCAATCAAGTCGAGCTTTCAAGCTCGTTTACGGTCCTAACCAACTAACCAAGGCAAC
Organism: Orobanche coerulescens; assembly: GCA_033398695.1. Taxonomy (NCBI): domain Eukaryota; kingdom Viridiplantae; phylum Streptophyta; class Magnoliopsida; order Lamiales; family Orobanchaceae; genus Orobanche; species Orobanche coerulescens. Next base: position 5,059,245 of record CM065810.1, read on the forward strand.
TATATTATATTAAGTAGTTAGTAGTTGTTTGTGAATGCTTCAAACTAATATAGTACATATAGAAAATATATATTAAATATATTAAAAAGTAGAAAAAATTATGTGAAGTGGGGCGGGACGACCCGTACGCCGGAGAGAGAATTGGTCGGGCCAAAATTGCACCCCTAGATCTCAAATTTGACATCCATCTTAGGTACGACATCGTTTCATGTTCTTGTACAACTCTGGCGGGAAGCAAAACAAAGTCGCTGTAAAACCCTACTTACCTCCCCCTCGCTCTCAAACACGCACAAATTCTCTCTCTCTCTCTCACACACACACACACGGACACACACACACACACACACACACACACACAACCGCTATGCCGTCGTTTCCTCAGCCAGGGACAGTCACCATCTGCGAAATCAACAGAGAACTCGGTATCCATCATCATTGAACCATTTGACCTCATTTGCAACTTTACGGTTTATGAATCTCAAATTGTTTTTCATTTCACTGAATTTATCTACGCAGTCACGGCAGATCACCTCAGCGATGATAAGGCTAGAGAGACCTACGCTAAAATCCTCGTACTCCATTTCATTCCAGATATTTTGTTATTTTTTCCCCCAAAATATTTCTGAGTGCTTTTTTGTTTGAGGATTTGATATTAACTACCCGTTGATTGATATGATTGCAGGGGAATGTATTTAGTCCCATCCCATTCGAATCCTCCAGCTTATTAGACACGGGGACTGAACAGGAAACAGCTTCACAAAGCAAAGGGAGTTTGGGCATTTTATCAGCGGCAATACAGGCACTGTTGAGTGGCTCACGACGGCCTCTTTTCAAGCGCGCTGATGTAATCATCATCCGTGGCATGCATTTTTTGTTGGACATATATGTGCTTCCTTCTGTTGGCAATGGATTTTAACTACTGGTACTTAATTAGTATCGTTTACCACATCCGAGTTTAGTGATGTGATTTGGTACTGACTAATTTTTTGACGGCTTAGTTTTGAGTACTGGATTATTATTGTCATCATTAAGACAAGTAAAATCGATTTGAACTGGGTTTATTATCCAAGTCAATATGAAATGCAATGAAATGAGCTCAATGGTTAGTTTGAGGGATAGTAAGTTGTTAATATTCTATGCCGCAGCCTAAAATTGTTTCAATTATGATGTGTAGTTGAGACATATTTAGCCATCTATGGTTTAAGTTTAGTTAGAACTTGGAAGTGATAAGTTGAGAACTGTCAACTTAGCTGTCTTTTAGTAATATTTCTAAAGCTTTGAAATGCATGTAATTATTGTAACTTGAGTATAAACACACCTGTGCACATTTATCAGAAATAGGCTGTCTACGATAAAGAGAAAGAGGATAAGATATAGCTGTAATTGTTTTTAAAATGCGACTATCAATGACATTTGGATATTTTTGTATATGCTTTTAGGTAAAACTATTACAAGGTATCGATCTTCACAGTTTAAGTTGGCACCACCAAAAACAAATCTTAGCATTTATTTCTGGGCCACATTATGTGACAATCTGCGATTACAGTGATTCTGGTAATTATCATTACTACTTGGTGCTCTTTCTCTACTGCCCTTATGATGCTTGTATATTTCGAAGATGTTTCCTTTTCTTTTTTATGCTCTGATAATCCTTTATGTTTTCTTCCTTTCTGTCATAACCAGATGTAAAGACCCCTTGTGTTTTGTCCAATGAGTCACAAAAAGATGTAAAGATTATTGAGTGGAGGCCGAATGGAGGGAAAACTCTTTCTGTGGCATGCAAGTCAGTTTTACGAACCAGTCTCTTTTCATTCTGAATAAAATGTTATATTTGTTTGATTATTGGTTGAACTTACTTGTGGTCTGATTAAAACCTTTTACTTGGTGATGCTTTAATGATTGATGGTAGAGGTGGGATTTGCATCTGGACTGCTTCTACTCCAGGCAATGTTCCATCTGTGAGATCAGCGGTGCATTCAAACACATTTTCAAGAGGCTCTGCCGCTAGATGGATTCTGGTGGATTTTCTTCAAAGTTCTGATCTTGAACAACTTAGTGCACTTTCATGGAGCCCTGATGGAAGATATCCGAAACTATTAGTATTAGCTTATCACCATCTTATTTTTGTAGCTCTTCCGATATGAAGTAGTGTAATTGTTGGTTGAATTTTAAATGCAATTCACATACTTGGATGCATTTTTAGTCGGTGTTGAACTAATTTAATTCATTAGAATCTGAAATGTTCCTTGACTTAATTTTACATATTTAGCATCAGCTTCATTTGAGAGTTCATCTTTCACCATTTGGGATGTTTCACAAGGTATGTGATTTTTCCTTTTAATTATGCTTTTCGTGAATATTTATGTGATAATAATAATACGCTGCTTACCTGACAATAAAGGCAGTTTTTTTTTTTTTTTTAAATTATGGCATTTACCTATCTCTCTTTCATGCAATCTATTATTTTCTGAACTCTTGAAAGGGAGAGGTTTTGTTTTTAATGTTCATAGGATAAATGGGTTAATGTGCCCTACTCTTCGATATTTGTCTTTAAGCTTGTCAGTTTTCTTGACTAATGTGAATATAACTATTTAAACAAGAGAAAATTCTTCTGATATTATGTTGTGAGGAGAATAGAACATCATAAAAATTATATAGCATTTATCCGAGTTTTGAGTTTTATTTCCATGAGACATGGCCGTGTATGAAACGGAGCGTATGTTTTCATCTTAAATGGGTTGTATCTTAGTATAAAAATTAGGAATTTGCCTGTAAAGCCCAAATCATGGATTTCCTGTTCATATTGCGTACTGTCTTTTGAAGTTCGAGTTCACTTCCAAAGACATCAGGAATCTTTCAGAAATTGGCAGTTTTTATAAACAACTATTAGGGGAAGAATGTTTTAATTCGTGGCATAGCAATACTAAAGTTTGTTGAAAGTTCTTCTATGGCTGTGGAAAGATACCTTGATGGTGCAGATATGTGAACAAGATGGATACTAATTTAGTTAGAATCTAGATAGTTGCTACCAGGTTTTAACTGTCTGACTCTGCACATTGGAGGCAAAAGTTCTTGATTATTTTTGGCTCAAGGTTCTTTCTTTGCATTAGCATGTTTTCTGAGAATAGCCAAGTCATGATCTTCTGCACTCAGGCTTTTAGCTTTTTATGATTTTGAACATTTTAAATTATAATCTATAAACTGTAATTGTGCTATGTGATATTGTTCCTGTGCTATCTGTCCACTCTTATCTTGATGTTCAACCTTATACTCTCGATTTCAGGACTGGGAACTCCTATTCGAAGGGGCTTAGGAGGCATATCACTGTTGAAGTGGTCTCCCTCAGGAGATTATTTCTTTGCTGCAAAATTGTACTGTTCATTACCAGTTATTGCTGAATTTTATATGCATGTCGATGACCTTTAAGAATTCAGGTTATGTTATTGATAAGGCAACATTCAGAATGTGCTGTTTTAATGCAGTGATGAGACATTTTATCTATGGGAGACAAATACATGGACATCAGAACCATGGTCCTCAAAGAATGGAGTTGTCACGGTTAGTAAACAATCTGTTTTTATTAATAATCCATTACCAGTTCCCACACCAGTTTGTCATATTTATGTTGACAATATGAAGCATTTATTATTATTCTTATACAGCTTCTCTTTTGTTTTTTGATGTCTTATTGAATGGTATGGAAATCAAGTGAATGGTGCTCCCTTTCATTTTATTGACATTTCACATTGGTACTTGTGACCGTCACACTATATCTCTGGGAAAAACGAAACTGGTTAGAAAGGTTGAGCTGATGGACAAAATTCCAAGATTGTATAGGACAAAAGTTTTATGACGATGCCTCTTTATTTTCATGAGTATCGTGCACTTGCTATGTATGTGGTTGTATCCTACAGCCCTTAAAAAATCAATGTTTCTCTCGGGAATGAGTATGTGAGTGTTTTGTATGTGAATAAATGATTATAAGGATTTTTTTTTAGCAGGATTGCTTTTATATTTGTTTCCCATTGATGAAGTTAGTTTTGGTTCTTGGGTTTTCCTGATTGTGCTAAAACAATGGGGAAAAGAATTTGCCAAGAGACAAACAAAATACAACAGCTTGATTTTGTTCTAGGCACTTGTAACAACTGCTGTTTTGGTATAATTTCCTTTGTGGAAATGTTCCTTCAGTATGTGTTCATTCCTATTGATAATAGTCTCAAATGCTTTTACTCTTACTGTTGGACAATTCTACATGGAGTTATGGTCTAATTGTTCTCTAATCGTTGATGATAGGGAGCAACGTGGGATCCTGATGGACGGATGATACTTCTTTCCTTTTCTGAATCTTCATCATTAGGATCAATTCACTTTGCATCAAAACCTCCATCACTAGGTATAAAATATATCTCCATGTTTCATATTTTGGTCTATTTTCTAGTTTTTCAAGTATATGCATTGGGACAATGTTGACGGTTTGGTCTTCAATTAAAATTTATATACCAAAAGACGGGAGCTTTATTCTCTGCGGCATTGTTTCTTACAGGTGTTCTACACTTTTAGAAAGTAACATGAAAGAACAAGTATTTCAGAGATGGCTCATTGTGAAGAAATAGTCTTGTAACTTAACTTGATACCTCGACTACATAGTCTTGCAATATGTTTATAGCACAGTTGCACATTAAAGTTACTGTTTGAATTTTATAATGTAGTGGGAGTCTGGGAGATTTAAAAGGACATTTCAGAATGCTATATGTTACCTAACGTGGAATTTTTTCTTATTGGTAATTATAATCTTTGTTGGACAATTAAAAACAAAACAAAATGATCTTATTTCGTTGTTTTAACATGGGGCTCTTCTAATGTTATCATATTTTTTGTCAATTGTATATGGTCGAGTATGCAATCATTTTCTCGCACTCACCGTGGTTTTTTAACTCCTTACGATGATTATCTCCAGATGCACACCTTATACCAGTTGAGTTACCAGAGATAAAATCTTTGACTGACAGGTAAATAATTCCTTTGATATGGCTGTAAGATATATTTTCCGTACCCTCGATTGATCATATAGCTCTGTGTCACTTTTTCTTTTCCCCGGGCCCCCTCTCCGAATAGTAAGTCAATGCTTCAAAGAGTTCAACTACTTATTTAGCAGTGTATTTGAAAATTGTGCATCTGCCATATTCAATAGAGTTGTTTATCTAATGCAGAAAATATTATTAATTTTCTCTGTCCTGTAGTTTTAGAAGGTGCGCCATCATTTCGTTCTCCATTTATGATATTATCTCTAGCTATAGAGGTCCTTTGTTTTATGGGTTTTAGCCCGCACATATATTCACGAAACTTCTTGATGGATCACATTACTTAGTTAATCTCATTATGCAGCCAAGTTATTGAGAAGATAGCATGGGATGCTTCAGGAGAGAGATTGGCGGTGTCCTACAGAGATGGAGATGAGTTATACAAAGGTCTCGTAGCCATATTTGATGTTAAAAGAACTCCCTTAATTTCAACATCGTTGATGTAAGTACATATCTGTAGCTCGCCGAGAAGCCTACTGTTTGTTTTGATTTAATCCATCAGCGTGTTAGCATTCTGGATATTTCTTTCATAACTATACTCATAAGCAATTTCTCATGTGTATATTTGCCAATCTAGTGGATTCATCCGAGGTCCTGGGGACAATCCGAAGCCAGTAGCATTTTCATTCCACGACAGTTTCAAACAAGGAGCATTGCTTTCTGTGGTCAGTCATCTGCCTCATTTTTTCCCTCCCTTTCCTTTCTGCCTTTTTTGTTTGCATGGATTTATTCGTTCCCTGTGAGGCTTAGGTGATTGTATCTTTCGTATGCACAAGTTTTTCTGTGGTCAGTCATCTGCCTCAGTTTTAGTCCAAACGAGGCACTCTTACGGATCTTGAACCAGTTGGACGGTCCCCTAAAACCAAATCTTAAAAAAATAAAATTAGAAAAGAATATCAAAAACAGAATACTCTAACAAAACTAATTTTATTAAAAAACTAAAAACTAAAAAATAAAAATCCTTAGGAAAACTAGATGAACTAAAAAAACTGATAAAAGAAACCTATAAACTGAAAAAAAAAATCTGAAAAATGGGATTTGGACTATGTTCGACGGGATGTATGTGACACAAGTTTTTCCTTTGTACTTTTGAAAAGAACTAGAGTTCCCTTTTGTAACTGAATCCATTGGTATTTTTTTTTTTTGTAATTGTGATACTATGTGAAGTGATTTGAACCTCACTTGTTTTCTGGTGGTGATCTGACATTAACCTGGTCCACAATTTCTCCAGCCATCTTTTGACTAACTCAAAGTTCCCTGTGCAGTGTTGGAGCACTGGGTTTTGCTGCACCTACCCTCTTATATTCCATTCCAATATTGTACCATAGTTAGAGGTGAGTTTGCTCTTGTTCAAGCTTTCTTTATATTTTTACTAAATATCCAACTAATGCACCCCCCCACCTCTCCATTTGAAAATACCAATTTCAGTTATTTCTGTTTTGGTTCATCATAATCTTACCGTAGGTATTGTCCGAAATGTAATCGAGCAGAGATTGATGTCGCCAGGTCCCAGTGAAAAAGTAAGTTAATGTGGTGGTGAGTATATGTTATCCAAAAATCTTAAAAAATCGACGAATAATTCCACCGATCGTCTCGCAAGTTCTATCTACTAAATTCAGAATATCTTTTGTAGTAACATTCATATTCATAACTGGTTGTAACTCGTTTGTAGCTTCTTCGACATAGGTCTTCTCTGAGACGTTTCATGACGAGACCTTTTTTTTTCCTTCAATAATAGTACTTTAAACATATTTTATTGTTTTTATTATATGTATTTAAGAAAGACTTGATAGTTTCAAAAAGAAATACATTGGTGTTATAAACTTGAGATAAAAGAGAACCAAGAGGAGATGATGAGAAATGAGAATACTATGTAATCCTTATGGGGTTAAAGGTCTTTTTTATAGACCTTTAATACAAGGTTGCTTCATTAAAACCTTGCAGGGGAAATCCAGTTTGAGAAAATCCGATCAAAGTTAATCTCCCTAAAATCGATCCTAGTAGATCTTTGAGTTGGTGCATTCCGTTCTCATGTACAAGTGTTTTGAATATTGATGTCGGCAATGTCTTTGTGAATAGGTTTTCCACATTGTCATTTGAGCGATTTGTTAAATATTAATCTCGCCCTTTTTTTGGAGATCATGGGTATAGAAAATTTTTGGGAAAATATGCTTTGTCCTATCACTTTTGACATAGACTTTCTTGAGTTGTGTAATGCAAGCTGCATTATCTTTATATAATATAATTGGATTCTTTTTAGTCGTAGTTAAACTCGAGAGAAAAGAGAATACTTCATCGCATTGATAATGTACTATACATTTGAAAGAAAAGAGAATTAAGAGGATAAAATGAGAATAATGTGTATTCCTTACAAGGATCAAATGTCTTTATTTATAATTACACAATTACAATTTTAGGTGTACAATTACAATTATAATTCACTGTTAAATACATTATTTAGAGCAATTGTAATCTTTCTTACAAACTACCGAAACAGCAATTTTATGGGATTTTTGAGTACTTCGAATGATTTATGGTTCTGGTAAAAATTAAATAGGAACGGCATCATTTTCAAGCCCTCTCCCATATTCACCAAAATTTGACTAGGGATGTCAACTTTAACTGTACCCGATCATACCCGTCGGATAAACTCGAAATCGGGTTGGGTATCAGCCGAAATCGAAATTTTATGGTCGGATATGGATAGGGTATGAGTATAGTATATTACCCGAATACCCGACCCGATTACCCATTTGAATTATATAAATATATTATTAGTATATATTATACATAAATATTATATTGTATTATAAATTATATATATTATTATATAAAATATTACTATATTTTAAATATTTATTATACTAAATTAAATTTATTAATTACATTATATGTATATATGATATATATTAAAAATATTTATATTCATAAATATAGGGTATACGGGTACCCGAATACCCTTTGGGTGCTCGATTACCCGATGGGCAATACCCGAATCCGATCCGAATCAAATAGGGTAGGGTATGGAGGAGGCATACCCGTACCCTACCCGACCCATTGACCGCGCGCGCACACGAGTGGACCGGCGTTCTATATTATATAGAATATAGAATCATTGTTCCGGGGCCGTCGAACTAGCCTTTCTTTGCAGTCTCAGTAGCCTTAGCTCGAGCTGTTGTCTACTTTGTGCTGGAAAAAATGTATTCAATTATAAATGATGTGGTTCCGCTGCGCGCCCTCTTCTTTGATCAGCGTGGAAGTTACATGAGGGATAGGAGACTAATAAAAGGGAGTTGGCGATGACAACAGCGTATTTAGTGAACATTACTCCAGGGTATACTTTATCCGCTGCAATCCAAATCATCATGTGATGATTTAGAGCGAAGAGAGGCCAAGAAGACAGATATCCTAATGGTTGCCCTGTGCCGAAGTCAACTAGAGAACTAGGTCTTTCAAAGCCTAGGAAGGGAGGGCCTGTAAGAAGATTGCCAACCCCATCTCAAGATCGAGGTGAGACCGAACAAAGCAGATGCTGAGACAAGTAGCGGAGTTGAGTCCGAGTCTTTGGAGTTTTGGCACGAGAGTAACTCGACTTCAATGTACCTGCTTTCTAGTCCTAGGGAAGATTGTGGTAGAACACAGAATGGTTAGGCATTAAACAGAGGTAAGAACAGATCAATCGACATCGCCTGATTACATGAATTCTTGTTTGGCCCTTGGGAAAGTAGTTGAGTGAACAATAATAGGAGAAGGGGATTCAACCGGTATTGAACCATTCCGCCTCTGCCCTAGCTAAGTCATCTTAAATCAACATTATAACATAAAAAGAAAGATTTGGACTCCCATTCTCTTTCGTTTAGCTAAGCAGTTCGCCAATCTTTAGACGGTGACATCACTTATATTTACCTTGCTTATGGAAATCTGAATAAGCGGCAGGCTGTGACTGGTGAGCTAATGAGCCCTCTTCTGTTAGGATTGGTATGACCCTTCTCGCTTAGTGGAAAAAGTACTCAAATTGGCACCTAATGGTTCGCTTTTGATGCCACCAGCCCATAGGGGCTCTAGCTTACGACTATAAAAAAGAAGGCGATAGGGAAAGGCACCGCGTCATCGACTTTCAAAGTCCAACTGGTCAAACTCTTTTCTCACTCCGTGATTTCCATTTACTCTCCTATAGTTGACATTTCTTCAGAAGAACGAGAAGGCTCTGCAAGACCAAGGCGAAGTCGATGAGACAACGAATCGGAAGTTCCGTTCAACCAGCGCAAGTTAGGCGTACATCCATGGGAAAGTAGTATGAGAAACGAAAGCCTGAGACACACGCAATAATTCAATGAAACAATAACACATTATAAAAAGTCATTTTCTCCACAAAAGATGTTGCAAAATCAAAATTGTTGATTCTCGAAAGATATCTCTGTTTTGCATTTGATGTTTTTTTTATGAGGCTGCATCGTATTTAAAGTGGGCTCAGTCGACTTCTTGGGCCCAAACTCATGAGATTTGCTGTCTGCCTCGTATTAAAGTGGGCTTAATAGACTTCTTGGGCCAAAAAAGTTATGTAAATTTGTTTTGCAACTCCAATTTTAAGAATGGATTCGAGATTCTTATTTTGAATCAAAATAATCACCATTGTAAAGTTCAAATTTATGTATTTAAATAAATTTTTAAGTTGATATCGAGAAAAGTGCAAATAGTTCAATATATATACCTTCTGGTGTATGGCTTTTATTGAATATTAAAATTTGTGGGGGGTAAGGTTCTCTTTTATGATAATACCTTAAGTAGTGATTGTAATATAGGGGATGGAAGGCTGGACCAAATTATACCGAACTATGGTACGTTTGAGTATATATTTGAAAATATCGAACCTTAGGTTCGAACACGTTTGAAAGTGTCGAATCTTAGAATTTAAAGTTTGGGTATACGTTTGAACACCTCGAACCATGCCGAACTTTTGCGAATCGAGCCAAACCGTTTGACTAAAGGTTTCAAATTTTTTACAAGTGACTGAATTAGATGGATGAGAGTTATTGAGAAATGAAAAAATGAGATAAATGATAATAAATTTGTATCTTTATCAAATTTTCAACATATGTTTACATCATCTAAGGCATGAAGCAAAAATATTGCATGAAGCATCCACAAATTGGACTAGGGTTGTGTTTTTGCTTAAATAGACTGATAGAATTAGTTGGGCTGGTGGAGAGTTATTTTTAAAGCCGCCTTTCTGATGGCAAGAATCTGAGCCGAACCGTTTGGTCCGGTTTGCGAACCCTAGATATTGGGGTTTGGCTCTAAGTTTGAGGGGCCGAATCGAGCTTTTTCGAGCCGAATATCTCGAACCGGATCGAGCTTTCAGGTTCGTTTACAGACCTAAACGTATCAATCTTTCAAGAGATTATTTGAGTAATATTATGAAGTTGGAGTTCAAACGAAGTAGAATTGCAATCGAATGTTATACGAATATACTCTAGAAGAGCTTAAAAATAAAAGACAACTGGAAATTCATGTGTTGAAAAACACAAGCAAATGCTACAATTGAGAGGGCTGTCCCACAGAGAAATATATCACATATTCTGGAGATCAAAATAAACATACCTTAGATCAATTTTCTGTTTTGGGACTTGAATAAATTTTAGTTTCAGTACAGAAACAAAAAATTAATTTGAGTCCCTAAATTTGAAGAAATTATAAACTGACCCCTAACGTCTCCAAATTCTTATTCTTGGACTTGTAGGCTTGGAGAATGAACTAGTAAAGAATATGATTAGGTGAAGACTATTTTCTATCGAGAAACTGAGAAATAAGTTTTAAACGAAGGGGTGTTTACCAAATTTGTCTGTCTGGGCAAATTATGTCTGTTTGGATAAATTTGTTTATCTCGATAAATGTGTTTGTCTGCGTAAAATTGATGATGTTGTTTACTTTTTCATCTGAATAAACTGTCTGAATAACAGAAATGATCGATTTACCCCTGAATATGAATTATAAGCTGCTTTATAAATTGTTGTTTATTTTTAAGTCATATAATACAAAAAGAATCATTTTGTCCATGTATCAGTACCTTAATTTAACATATTATATTTATTATTGAAAAATATATATAATTTCTACTATTATATATAAATCATAAAAATTATTAAACTAATTACTTATTTTTACTCATTAAACTGAATTTTACTGAATTTATTAATAATTGAAACTGATTTATACTGATTAGAATTTGATTTTTATCGAAATATTATTAATTTAAAGAGAGGGGAATATGATCTTAATATGTTAGATTGCAGTTGAAAGTGTACATTTTTAATTAATTTTATCCCTAACCTCTTTCATTTATTTAAGATTTTAATTATTTATTTATCTGTAATATTATAATTTTTAATGAAAAGAAATATTTAAAAATTTAAATCGATATGTTTGTAAATGAAGAAATTGAAATTAATTAGAGCATCTCTAATATTTTGCAGTCTCGTTGAGTTCATTTTTATTTTCAGGTTTTTTGAAATAATTTTTTATACATTTTTCTTTTTTTCTTTTTTGAAGAGTATTTTTTATTGTTATTTTTTTATTATTATAATTGATGATATAAGTTTGAAAATCCATAATCAACATAGGGGTAGTAGTTGTTGTCTTTTCAGTGCATGTATGGGGACAAGAGAGGAAGAGGCAACTGAGCGATTAAAGCCCTGTTTTTTTGGACTTATTTTTCATTTCGATTGATTCGATTCGATTCGATTGAGTCCATTCGATTCGATTCGATTCGAGTCCATTCGATTCGATTCATTCATTCGATTCTTCTTATTATTATTATTATTGTTATTATTACTAATAATATTACTCTTATCGTTGTTGTTGTTGTTAATTACTATTATTATTATTATTTATCATTATTATTATTATTTACCCCTAATATATATTTGATTCGATTCGATTCGATTCGGTCAATTGATTCAATTGGGCCTAATTCAATTCGATTCAATTGATTCGATTCATTCACCCAAAGAACAGAGCCTAAGACACTAACTGAGCGAATAAGTCATAGGTAAACAATTCAAACGTCTGAGCGAATAAGACATTTTACCCATTAACCTGATTAAATCATAAGTAAACAGACCCTAAGTCCTTAAAATTTTCAGAGATGCAAAAATACTAATATGATTAGAACAATGTTGTCGGGTTCGCGTAGTTGTCCATCTCTCGCTCGCTAGATTCCAAGAGCCGCATATTTGAGCCTAGAAGTAGATCACATCTATAATATAAGGTATAGTGTTGCTTTTTTGGTTGTCGTGGTGTGCACTTAAAAAGACTCTTTTATCACTTCTCGTTCCTCTATGTTGAATTCAATAATACTAATATTAAATATTCAACAACAATAAACGGTCATTTTTTTCTTCGACGGTATACCGAACTGTTCTCCCGCAAGTTGCCCGTCGCCTATTGAACGATTTTTCAACGGGTCGCCGATTAGAGACCGGCAAACCTCCGATATTGGTAGTTTCTATCTCCAACTTTTTTTGCAACAATTATAGCATCACCACCGTGCCATATAGTACAGGTTATCTCTAGTCTACAATATAAGAGACATTGGTGTTTTTTTAGTGGTCGTTGTCGTCTGTATCTAAAAAGACCATTATATCCTTCTCCTCCCATCTATATTTGAATTTAATAATAATATCAAATGTTCGACAACAAAAAAATTTAGAGAACACCCTTAAAATATTAAATTAAGGGCCAAGTAAAAACAAATTCTTTCCTAACGGGGTTTCCGGACGGACCTCTGGCCGACAAATTTTTTCACCAAGGCCGCTGTCGGCAGACATCCGATGACCGGCCAACTTTTTTTTTATAAATCCAGTCATGCTGCTTTCCAGCGGGACGCCTCACGTTGGTAAACCTGCAACGACCGGACTTTTTTTTTTTGAGCAGCAAGCTCGCCAACCTGCTTTCCGACTGGTGCACCGCCGGCCTGTGGCCGATTTTTTATGGAAGGCCGCCGCCGGTAGACCTACAACAGTCTGTTTCTTTTCTTTTCTTTTTGGCCTGCTGACATGCTTTTCAGCGGTCCACCAATTATTTTTCCGAAGAATTGTTTAAAGAACTATAATCGATGAACTAAACCTTTACTAAAATCAGTTCAACGTTTTTTAAGTATATTTTTTTTTAAAAAGGATAATCAAGAATCAACATTTCAGTAGAAGTACCACGGGAAATATTTAAACCCTAAAATGAGATAAAAGCCAGAGTAAACTTTAGTTGGATCTGCGAAATACCTTAATACCTTCGATGAATCTGACAACAAGCCTAAAAGAATTCCAAGAACAGTAGGAAAAGTCCCAATTGAATCGGGGGGGGGGGGGGGGGAGAACTCGTAGAAAACCCTCGACGAAAAATATGAAGCATCGCGAACGAGATAAGGGAGGAAGATGAAAATGAGATTGTGGATGGTGAAGGCGTGAGATTTGGAAGAGACGAAGCAGGAGGTGTGATTCGAAGGAGAGTCAAAAGCACAAAGAGATGAAGCATGCACATGGAAGAGGTGAAGCAGGACTCGGGCGACAAAACACATGGCTCTTCTTATATATCGCTACAATTTCAAAAGCAGCACAGATCTAAAGTAACCACATATTCGCACTTAGAGCGTATGCATCATTCTAATTATGTTTGTCCACGAATTACATGCATTTATGAGAACGTGGGAAATTAACGAAAGAATCACGAGTGAATACTAACATAGCTTAAGCAACAGAAAAAGAAAGCTATTCCAGAACTGAACAAAACAATAATGCAGCTAAAAAGAACTATGTTTATTCAAAACTTCAACCCATATTCGGCCGAAAAAATGTACATTTTGGCTCTACCTAATCCTTCCCTAGACTCAATTACCTAGTCAAGCTAGCGTAATTCTCTCCACCTCAATCGAAAGCAAACTTTTTTATTCTTGTCGGGATGATAATTCTGTACAATATTCTTGTCGTCTGAGGCTTCCACCACGCTGATTTCCTCTAAATCTTGCGGCCAAAAGCATTGCTTCATTTCTTTCTTCAATAGGAGGAAATGTTGAAGACACTCATTGAGTTCCTTGTCTTCTCTTTCCCATTCAGTGTCGGCATTGGCGTACAAGTACGTGCCTATGTACTTTGGATGACAAGTCCGAAACAAAAGACTTAATAAAGCCGGAAAGGAAGAAGATGAAAAATATCCCCTTAAAACCAAGTGCTCTACTGCTACTACAGGTTCGCATAAAACATCGGGTGATAACAGAGCTAAAGGGACGTCTTTAATGTTACGCTGATTCCTCCTGCGGTGATGAACAAGTTTCAAAGAGATTTCAGACTCACTTAGGGCCACAAGTAGATCACCTAACTTACTGAACCACGAGGAAGGATCGTTATCGAAATCGGAATAAGAACTCAGAATTATATTAGATTTCCAATATATGGAATACGTTTTAAAAGAGACGGTCAAATTGGGAATCTCGCCTTCGTACACAAACTCAACAATCTTCGGGGCACGAATATCAGCCTTTATATCTCTTTTTTTCTCCAAATTCTTAATAGCCAAGTACTTAACCGAATCACTTAAGTACAGATAACAGTCTCTGAAGCCATAGCATGAGTCAAGGGTCAGGCATTCGAGACTGGGCGAGTAATTGGATGAAAAGAAGACAAACGACTCGCTCGACAGTTGCACTCTGTTTAGAAATAAAGATTTCAGATGAGGGAGGCAATTATTAAGGTGCCGATAAAAATTCCGACAGCCCACGATTCTGATGGTTCTAATAGTTGGGGAATCGATCCCAATGCTAAGATGAGGATCCTCTTCTTTGTACAATTCATAACCATCTTTGAATGCAAAGTGTTTGAGATTATTACAAGGCTTGCCAACCTTAATGGTTCTTAACCCCCAGCATCCATAAAGGGACACGTTTTCAATCAAAGGGCACCCTGACAGTATCTTCTCGAAAATTTCTGTCGAGATGTAAACTTGGACGAGGCAAAGTGTACGTAGACGCATCGGCACTACCCCGTCAACAGAAATTTTTTTCAAGTTGCATCTCTCGAGATGCAAATTCTCAAGGGATTCGGAATGAAGGACTATAGAAGGCAGATCAAAATACTCCGATTGTTGCGAATGAAAACAAAGATGAAACGTCTGCAAACCCTTATTCAGGACAATTATTGGAATCCATTTATTGAGAAGGGAAACGGATTCATAATCGAGCACCCACATCCATACGATAAATTCTTGTACTGAAAAATTTTGGTACCTGCGTAGAGTTTCGTCGAGGGCGGACAGGAATTTCTCCGTATTTCCATTGAAGCAATCTTCACGAAACTCGATTTTGGGACGTGTGGATCCGATGTAACGCCATGATCGGGATAATATACAGGTTTGAATTGCCTCCTTTTGTGAAAGGAAAGAGAGTATCTGGTACAATAGGGGTTGCGGCAGTTCGGATATTCTGTCTGTGGATATCGAATCATCGTCTTCTCTCTTTGCTGGGCGTTCCTCCATGGCTCATCAACAGGTTCTCTTTTGATATAAAACCCTAGAAATTGTGGCCTATGAGATGTAGATTTCATTTTATCTAGCTATATAATACTTATCCCCTTAATTTAATATATAAGAGGATTTAATTGTAATTTTTAATTATAAATATATGAAGAGACTATTTTAAAAAATGATATAATCACCACCGTACGGTTGTGTTTGTTTTGAACTATTGATTATGTGGGTGGTGGGGTAGGTGATAGAATAAATAATAAATTTAGTGATAAATGTATGGTGAGATGATGTGTTGTAAAATTTGAGTGTGTAAATCGGTTGTGCATGTAGCATTGTTGGACTATTTTAATTGTAACTTTTAATGTAAATAAACTAATTTAAATACAAAAGTTATGATAGACATCACAATGCAAATGCACATTCTAATACACAAGGTGATTAAAATGAATTTTTAAATGATAGTATAAATTACAAGATGGTTAAATTTTAGCTATGAAATCTTAGATACAATCGGTGCATCGCACGGGTTGAATAAACCAAAAACAATCCCGGAGCAACATACGAGTTAGTAAAGCCTCATTTCATATAACTAATTACATAGAATAAAATAAAAGGACAATAACAATAAACAAACATATAAACTTCTCTAAAAGGCATTTAAATTCTGTCAGCTGCTCATTCAACCGTCTGCTCCAACATTACGTACAAACACGTAGATATTCAACCAAAGACCGTGCATCGCACGGGTTGGATAATGGCTCGTTGTTAATAATTTATAGAATTTCAAAAGAGTGACAATCTATTGTACCCTTTTAGGTATAATAAAAGTGAATTCATTTCCCCCCAAATTTAACTGTTTTTTTTTTTTACCGACACACTCAATCTAGTCAAATTTAATAAATTTTGTATATTCATATTATTGAATGTGATATTTACTCGAGTATACATTCGAGTTAAATAGTAAACATTCGAGTAAGTTCGATTCGAGTAATCAAATCATAATGCATAAACTAAAGTAAGATTTACATTCGGGTAATAATTCGAGTTCGTATTCGACTAACATATTCGAGTAAGTATTTTCGAGTAAACTAATTATAAGGACCTGCTCGATCCAACTATTTTGAGTAATTGATCGAGCCACCTATTTGTATGCGAGCAACACCATTCGAGTAAACGAGTCACAATCAAGTAGTCAAGTCATAATGTTATTCGAGTGATAATTCAAGTCATCTTTCGAGTACCCATTTCGAGTCACTTTTTCATTCGTGTTTCAGTCAAAGCCAATTCGAGACAAACAACACCTTCATTCGAACAATGTTTACGACTGAGTTGAAAGCAAGAGATACAGTGAATCAATTCAAGTGGCATCCAGACTTTCGAGTAAATATCTTTTTCAAATGGCGATTTCGACTTCTTCGAATGTGCGAGGTTTTCTCTCCTCGAATGCTGTCGCAACCATCGCCGACCCTTTCACAAACTTCTCCCTCGCATCACTGCTATCGTTGGAACTATCGAAAACCAGATAACTCGAATACAATTACTCGATTGTGTTACCGGGATGGTGTTTTTACTTTACTCGATTAAGTTTATACTTTACTCGGTTGTTTTCTTTTCTATATTACTCTAATAGGTTTCCATTCTCATTTTGTGTTTGTTTTTACTTCTCGATTACAGTGACTTGGATATTATGGCTCGAATGGTGTTTTGATGTTACTCGAACTGTCACCTTTTAATTTTTGCCAAAATGAAAGAGTTTTTGTTACCCGAATAGTATGATCTGAATGTAGTCATTTATGTTATTTACTCACATATATGTGACTCGAATATAGTTTAATCTTACTCAAAATGTTGTCTTTTTGTTTTTCAGTCGATTGAATGAATTTGTGTTGCACCGAATATGATGTTGTGTTACTCGAGTGGAATGCAAATAAAAATGTTTGTACATTTATTAAATATAATTATATTACATTTACTATACTTTCAAAATAAAATCCAGCTGACTAAATAAATAAAACTCACTCGAACCTAAGTAAAGATATATTTTAATCACCAGGCTGTATGGAAGAGCCCCAATATCCGCGATTCTAAGTGCTCGATAAATAGTTATATTAGATTATAGATTGTTAGGGCTATTAGTACTCAGCTCCAAACTGTAGGTGATGATGTTAGTAGGAAGTTCGAGAGTCATGTTTTGGTCATTTTAGTGGGGAGGAGTGATGGGGGTATGTACTGAATGCTCCTTTGTGTGCGTTGTTCTCGAACGAGATGGTTAGACAGACAGGATGCACAAGTCGGTCATCGGTCGATTAGATTTTCTAGACATGAATTTACGCTAGTCACGAGTATGAGATTTAAAGATTCTGATTTTGATTTACATGGGTATGATGCTCCACCACGGGAAGTGTGTAGGATCAATATCCGTTGCTCAGCTGTGGGGAATATGTTAGATCATCTTCATGATAGATTTATCGAGGGACATTTTCAAGCACAAACCGCTGATGCATTGAAGGTCGCTAATGTCTTTGTGTGTGTTATCTTATATTTGGCGTGGACGGTGAAAAGCATATTGCTTACCATTGATTGTGGATATTGGTTGAAGATCAAACTCGATGGAAGAGCTTTCTATGGAACTTATACTCGTACCAGATCCCGGTTATATACTTGAGCGATGTCCCTACTAAGGTCTCCACTGGTCTGGACCTTAGTTGGCATTTTTATGATAATATATACGCTACTATGGTACGACTCCTTATTTATTAATAAGTATTTACTGAAATGGTGTATTAATATTGTTGAGGTTATACCTTCTTTAGGTGCCATATATGGGACTAGGCTTAGAGCTTTTGAGATCCAGTGACCCTACTATACATGCTGGAAGTTGAAGAAGCTTGATCACGTGGATTTTTCTATTTTTTAATATAAGGTGGTGGTTAATTTATATATTTTATGCAAATGCTCTTGTAGATGTTTAAGGTAACATTTTCTGAATGTACATCTTTGAATTGCATTTGAATTGATTGTTATGAGGTGTTAGTTTCGACACCCGAGGAGGATCAGAAGTTGTGTGTGTGTGTGTGTGTGTGTGTGTGTATATACCGATGACACTATTGTGAGTGAGCATGTGCAGTTTGTACACAAGGTGGCCATCTGCAATAAGGGAAAGGAAATGAGAGGCCACGTGATGATGATGATTCTTATGGTGGTCCATCACGAGAGCAGATTTTCCAGTAGCGGACTTCCGATCAGTATACTTCTCAGCATGTAGATCTGACAAGAGGACGTGGACGTGAGCCATCGGTAGGACCTCACGAGCTTATTCCTGTGATCCACAACAACGGGAGGTGACATATATGGAGACCTGTCTAAAATTTTCCACCCATAACTGGCGGGAGGGGCTGGAACACCTTACTCATCTACTAATTGATCCAAAAAAAAAAGCTTCTCCACTCACTTTCTCGTTCTGTCTCTTTCTTGGATTTTTTCTTAAACATACATTTTTCTCACAATATTTGCAACTCAAACCAGAGTTTCTAAATCTCGACAACTTCAAAATTGATATCATTAATATTTATGTCTTCATTATTGTAACATCCCAATTCACAAATGGGACATTACACGCCGTAGAACCCCCGTGAGGTCTACCAGGCTAACTCGTGACACATGAACCACAATGATAACATGAAAGATGTACCCAAAGAGTAAATAAGGCCGTGGCCTCGGCCAAAACATTTTAACGGAGTACATAAGACATAAGTTAAATACCAAAATATTGCCCACGCAGGGGACTTAAACCATGTTCAAAAATAAATCAACTATCTCCAGTACTCAACAGATGCAATGACAAAACAAAAAAAAAAATGCAGACTCGAGCCACATCATCATCATGCCAACCCATCCTTTGCATGCGCATCCCGTGCCGGCTCCTCAGCTCGACCAGTACCTGAAATGCATAAGACGCATTTCCCCCATTTAAGGGGTTAGCATTCGAATAGCTAGTGCAAGTACATAATTACACAACATTATATACATACACAATTCAACGCAAATAAATCATTAGGAAAATTATTTTGAAAGTCAATATTAGGAATATCACATTAACACCAAAAGCAGATATCAACAAGTTTCCCACATCACAATTATCCACGCTTGGTAACTCGCGGCCGTACCCATTAGTATCGGTCCCGGAGGTCCCGTCGGACCGTCCCAGTGAGAAACCACTTCGCGGCCGTACCCATTAGTATCGGCCCCGGAGGTCCGTCGAACCGTCCCGGTGGAAGAACACCAACACACGCACTCAATCCCACTTCCATGGCCGTACCCATTAGTATCGGCCCCCGGGCCACACGCCATCCCTGTGGAAGAGAAACAATCACATTCGTTCAATAACACCATATACATCATTCGCATCAAAATCATATGCACATAACGGAATGTAATACATGTACTACTTTGATTAATACTACGTGAAGGAAACAATGACGGAAGGTTTCGGCCAGAACAACCTTCACAAATCAGAACCTAACACAAATAACGATGGACAACGATTCTAAAAACAGCGAAAAAGATTGAAAACATCCTATTTCAACCCGATGAAACACTTAGACGAACAAAACTTGGGTATAAATCGACTATAAGTGACGAACAATGGAAAACTTGGAATTTAAAACCACAAATCATCGATAAACTGAAGGGTTACAAGTGCACGATCGAAGTCCAGCGATAACCCAGTAATAATTCGGACTAAAAGAGTCAAATCCCAAGAAATCCCCAAAATTCCCCCAAAATCTCAAAATAAGGGTTTTGGGAAAAGTTACCTTGATTCGGATGGTGGAAAGTGATTAGGACTTGAAGAATTCACACAAGGAATGCACGGTGGTAGTG
Source organism: Orobanche coerulescens (assembly GCA_033398695.1). Taxonomy (NCBI): domain Eukaryota; kingdom Viridiplantae; phylum Streptophyta; class Magnoliopsida; order Lamiales; family Orobanchaceae; genus Orobanche; species Orobanche coerulescens. The sequence continues at coordinate 5,079,719 of CM065810.1, forward strand.
AATGATGATTCTGATCGAAATCGGCCCTAATCCCCGTCTGGAATCGCTCACAGCCGAGAAGATTAGGAAAAGAAGGAAAAATGACGAAATTATTTCTTTGTCCTATTTATATCTAACAGACTTAGCGCACGCTACGCACAAGCATTAGCGTGCGCTAGCGGGCATGGCGTAACGATGCGCCTTGACCTCCGTTAGCGTCGCAAGCTAACATGGTTAGCGTGCGCTAGTACGGGATTAGCGTGCGTTAACGCTGATTAGCGTCTGTTGCACAGTCGATGCAATCTTGAACCGATTGCAGCGCACTGAAATCGATAGCGCCGCCTTCGAACCCCGAGTTAGCGTCGCTAACCACACAATGATAGCGCACGCCAGTACATCTGAGTAGCGTGCGCTACTCGAGCGGCGATTACGCATACCATCTTGCGCCAGCACAAGTGCCGAAAACGAAGCAAGACCGTAATCCGTAATCATAAACACGTAATAATAAAGACGACAAAGTTGAGCGTTGAAAGAGAATATAATCTCGATCACTAGAGAGTTTGAAACGAAGCAAATAAGGCGAAATTCCCAAACTTATGAAAATTACAAAAACGGCCCAAGTGCCCGAAAATCGCAATACAACGTCGGATTAGCAAACCGAAAGTTCCAACACGACCAACTCAACCATACCAACTTATATGAATCGAGAAACAACGCAAACGAACAAGTTTTACGAGAATCGAACACACATGCGGCATGATATAATTCAAATGAAGTTATGCGAAAGCATCCTCGAAACCCGACCAAACGGAAAAACTCCAAGAACAAAATAGATTCAGAATTCCAAAACAGTGCTAAGCGAGTTGTCCGAAACGAACATACATCAAAAATAGAAATTACCGAAAATAGAAAACGCGGATATTACATTATCTCCCCCTAAAAATAAGTTTCGTCCCGAAACTTACAACGCGAACAACTCGGGGTATCTCGACTGCATACTCTCCTCCGTCTCCCATGTGGCTTCTTCGGACCCATGTCTCGACCATTGAACTTTAACCAGAGGGATGGTTTTATGACGAAGTTGCTTCACTCGACGCTCTAAAATCTGAATCGGCCTCTCCTCGATGGTAAGGTCGGGTCCCACCCGATCTCTCCAAAATCGATAATATGGCTAGGGTCCGATATGTACCTCCTAAGTGGGAAACATGAAATACGTTATGAACGTGGCTCTGGGACGGCGGTAAGCATTGCCGATAGGCAAGCTCTCCCACTCTCTCTAAAATCTCAAACGGCCCAATAAACCTCGGACTAAGTTTACCCTTCCTAGCGGTAAACTCCCGTGTCGGCGACACCTTAAGCAAAACATGATCTCCCACCTCAAACTCCAACGGACGGCGACGCGTGTCGGCATAAGACTTCTGCCGACTCTGGGCCGTTAACAATCTATCCCGAATCGAGCAATCTTCTCTCTCGTCTCAACTACCAAATCGGGCTCAGTACCCAATCGGCTCGGACGCATCGTCCCAACACAACGGCGATCTACACCTCCTCCCATACAGCGCCTCAAATGGCGCCATTTTGATCGAGGCGTGCCAACTATTGTTGTACGTGAACTCAATCAACAGCAAGTGCGACTCCCAATCATCCTTCCATTCTAGGGCACGGGCTCTCAACATATCCTCTAACGTCTGGATCGTCCGCTCATTGTCCGTCGGTCGAGGGTGATAAGATGTCTTGAGTCTCAACTCGGTCCCAAAGCTCGATGAACGGCTGCCGAGAAATGTGACACGAACCGACCATCACGATCCGAAACAATACTCTTAGGAGTCCCATGTAATCTCACGACCTCTGCAATAAATACTCGTGCTAGTCTCTCCGGCCCCAAGTGTCCTTAATACCCAGAAATGAGCTGATTTGGTCGATCGATCGACAATAACCCAAATCATGTTCATTCCATTCCGAGTCCTAGGCATACTAGTAATGAAATCCATAGAAATATCCTCCCATTTCCACTCCGGGATAGAAGTGGTCGCAAAACCCGCGGGTCGCCGATGCTCGATCTTAACTGCCGACAAGTCAAACACCTCGACACAAACTCGCTAACGTCTGTCTTCAAATTACTCCACCGGTAGTTGCTCCTCACGTCCTTGTACATTTTATTATTCGTACGGGATGTATGGAGTAAAGCGTGGTATGAGCTTCACTCAAGATCTTCTATCTCACTCAATATCATTCGGTACACATAGTCTGCGCGAAATCTCGAAACGCCATCATCACGAACCACAAATCCGGGGCTTTCCACGCCTCACATCCTCCCTTAAGCTGGACCAAACACGGATCATCATCTTGTTTCGCCTTGATATCATCGATCGAGGGCGAAGTGATCTCTAATGCACATAATCGGCCCTGAACTCTACGAACCCAAACCTCAATATTCGACAAATAAGATCTCATGGATCTACTCTGCGGTGTAAGTACTTCTAACATCTGCAACGCCATCGGCTTACGGCTCAACGCATCCGCCACCACGTTAGCCTTACCGGATGGTAAAGTATCTCGAGGTCGTAATCTTTAATTAGTTCTAACCACCTACGCTGTCTCATATTTAACTCCTTCCGATCAAGATATACTTCAAACTCTTGTGGTCGGTAAAATCTTACGACGACCCATAGAGGTAATGCCTCCGAGATCTTTAAGGCGAAACGACCGCGACTAACTCCAAATCGTGCGTGGGGTAATTCACCTCATAAGGTTTCAATCAAGTGGACGCATATGCAATCACTCTGTCTCTCTGCATCAAAACACATCCTAGACCAAGGCCCGAAGCATCACTGTACACTACGAAATCCTCGTTCCCCTGAGGCAATGCTAACACGGGCGCGGTAGTCAAACGTCTCTTTAACTCGTCAAAACTGTCCTGCCTATCTGTAGTCCACTCGAACTTCTGAGTTTTCTGGAGCAACTGAGTGAGTGGTCTAGCGATCCTAGAAAATCCTTCAACGAATCTACGGTAATAGCCGGCAAGACCCAGAAAACTCCTCACCTCCTTCACATTCTTAGGCGGCTCCCAAGCCATCACTGCCTCTATTTTCTGCGGATCTACCCGAACTCCCTCTGCTGAAATCACATGCCCAAGGAACGTCACTTCCTCGAGCCAAAACTCACACTTAGAGAACTTCGCGTAACCGCTCAGCCTCAAAGTGTCTAATACAATCCGAAGATGTAAGGCGTGCTCCTCTCGACTCGTGAATAGATAAGAATATAAATCGATAAAAGCGACTACGAATTTGTCCATATACTAAATAAAAACTTTGTTCATCAACCGCATGAACAACTGCTGGGCATTAGTTAGCCCGAAAGGCATAACCACAAACTCGTAATGGCCATATCTCGTCCAAAGGCGGCTTTCGGAATATCGACGTCCCGAATCCTCAATCGGTAGTAGCCCGATCGCAAATCAATCTTGAAAATACTGCCCCCTGAAGCTGATCAAACAAATCGTCAATCCTGGGCAAAGGGTATTTATTTTTGATGGTTAGCTTGTTTAATTCTCGATAGTCGATGCATAAACGAAGCGATCCATCCTTCTTCTTAACAAAAAGTACAGGCGCACCCCAAGGCGATGCGCTCGGTCGAATATACCCTTTATCTAACAACTCTCCCAACTGATTCTTCAACTCTAGCATCTCTGACGGTGCCATACGGTACGGTGCTCGAGAAATAGGGGCCGCATTCGGCTCAAGGTCAATAGGAAACTCCACCTCTCGATGTGGTGGTAATCCCGGCAAGTCATCCGGAAATACATCGGGGTACTCGCTAACAACTGGAATCGACGATATGTCAACCCCACCATCTTCCGCCTGCAGAGCGAAACACCAGTAGCCGACACAACCTTGGTTCAAAAGTTTCATCGCCTTCAAGGCGCTAATCACACACCCTGATCTACTACGGCCATGTACGAGAGTATGCTCTGCCGTCCTCGGCAACTATCGTGATGGTACGAGTCCGATAGTTCATGATAGCACCATGACGATCCAACCAATCGTCCCCGAGGATCAAATCCTCACCCTTAAGGTCTATAACAATGAGATTCGAGGCCAATCCGGCTCCCGATCCTCACGGGCAATCCCTAACTTCCCGGTTCCCAACCATACGATCCCATTGGCGTACCCCTACGAACGGCTCACACTCAAACAAGCAAAACCAATACGACTCACACAATCCAAGCTATAAAGGAATGGGTGCACCGAATCAAAAAAATCGGCTGGATGAGAAAGGATCAGTGGTACTGACGCCACCGGAATGTCTGCCTCCTCCGTGCGCCTCATCGATATAATCGGGGATGGATCGAGCCCGAACTCGGCGCTGCGCGGCGATTCGGTGACTCGACCCCTACCACGACTCGAACCTGCCGGAACATGAGTAGGTGGTGACCGAGATCCCTCGATCGCGGTGGTAGTCGTAAATCTAGCGGCCACTGGTGGCCCTCTCACAATGAGCGCCCGATGCCCGTCCGCAAGTAAAGCAAGTAACTAACGGAAGAGGGCAATCCTTCACAACGTGCTCGGCCGACTGCAATTAAAACAAACTCTCCCGCCTTGCAACAGATCGAATCGGTTACCACCGAGATCCACCGGCTGATGAAACGGCCTCTTCCCAGTGTAGGAGCGGAGCGAGACCTCGCCCGGCCACCTTTTCCCGAGAACCCACCGGTAGTCTTACGCTTCTTAGCTTCCGAAACCGACTCGATTCCGGACACCATCTCGATCGCGAGCGCGATCACAGTATTCCTTCAAAGTGGCACACATGAGCGGCGCCATACTCTGCCTAATATGCGGCTTCATGCGCATATTGAAGTATCGGATTTTATCGACCTCCGTTCTCACTTGATCCCTCACGAAGCCCAACCGCTGATTGTAAGAAATGATGGCACGAGAAATAGGTACATCCCGAGGTGTAGCGGTGAAGAACTCTACAATTCTGCGCTCCTTGGTGGCGGCGGACAATATTCTGCTTCCATAGCAGCCCTGAACTCATCCCAAGTGGCCCGACGATCTCTCAGGCGCAACGGCCTCCCACCATTCCGCAGCTTCCTTATCCAGGAGGTGCTGGGCAATGTGTACCCTCCTGTCCTCAGGACAAGCTACGGCATCGAAGGTTCTGGACAACTGAAAGAGCCAATTCTCCCATCCGAGGGAGTCAGAAGATCCGGAGAAACGAGGAGGGTGCATCTTAGTTACCGTCTGAAGCCACTTACTAGCCTCCTCTTCCGGTGTCGGGGGCGGATTCTGACGCCCGCCCTGAGCTATCTGAGTAAGTTGGGCGACCAAGCTGCTGAAATCTGTGATAGCCAGCGTCGGCATTATTACCCGACGGCTTGAGTGAGAGGCCGAGTCCGCAGGACTGGGAAAGTGAGCCCTCCTCATTATCAGCACCACGACCACGGCCTCGGCCGCGTCCCCTAGCCGGTCTACCACGACCTCTCAACATACTGAAGAAGAATAAGAAAAGAACAAGATCAGAAAGATTCACAATTCACAAAATTGGTAACACAAGTCACGATTCTGAACAATGCAGGAAAACGAATTACAGAAATATAAGAGTTCGAGGAGACTTACAGCCACGGGTCGCACGAAAAGACGGTAGCATGATGATATTAGGCTCAACGACTGACTCTAATGATGCAACTGACAGACCCAAATTTCACCGACAGCCTAGGTATTCAAAACCTAAGCTCTGATACCATAATTGTAACATCCCAATTCACAAATGGGACATTACACGCCGTAGAACCCCCGTGAGGTCTACCAGGCTAACTCGTGACACATGAACCACAATGATAACATGAAAGATGTACCCAAAGAGTAAATAAGGCCGTGGCCTCGGCCAAAACATTTTAACGGAGTACATGAGACATAAGTTAAATACCAAAATGTTGCCCACGCAGGGAACTTAAACCATGTTCAAAAATAAATCAACTATCTCCAGTACTCAACAGATGCAATGACAAAACAAAAAAAAATGCAGACTCGAGCCACATCATCATCATGCCAACCCATCCTTTGCATGCGCATCCGTCTGGCTCCTCGGCTCGACCGATTACAAATGCATAAGACGCATTTCCCCATTTAAGGGTTAGCATTCGAATAGCTAGTGCAAGTACATAATTACACAACATAATATACATACACAATTCAACGCAAATAAATCATTAGGAAAATTATTTTGAAAGAACATATTCCGGAATATCACCTAAACACAAAAACAGTATATCAACAAGTTACCCACATAACAAAAATCCACGCTTGGTAACTCGCGACCGTACCCATAAGTATCGGTCCCGGAGGTCCGTCGGACCGTCCCAGTGAGAAACCACTTCAGCGGCCGTACCCATTAGTATCGGCCCCGGAGGTCCCGTCGAACCGTCCCCTGTGGAAGAACACCAACACACGCACTCAATCCCACTTCCATGGCCGTACCCATTAGTATCGGCCCCCAGAGGCCACACGCCATCCCCAGGTGGAAGAGAAACAATCACATTCGTTCAATAACACCATATACATCATTCGCATCAAAATCATATGCACATAACGGAATGTAATACATGTACTAGCTTTGATTAATACTACGTGAAGGAAAGCAATGACGGAAGGTTTCGGCCCGAACAACCTTCACAAATCCGATCCTAACACAAATAACGATGGACAACGATTCTTAAAACTACGTAAATGATGGAATACATCCTAGTTCAACCCGCTGAAACCCTTAGTCGAACAAAACTTGGGTATCGTCGACTATAAGTGACGAACAATGGAAAACTTGGAATTTAAAACCACAAATCATCGATAAACTGAAAGGTTACAAGTGCACGATCGAAGTCCATCTATAAAACTGTAATAATTCTGACTAAAAGAGTCAAATCCCAAGAAATCCCCAAAATTCCCCCAAAATCTCAAAATAAGGGTTTTGGGAAAAGTTACCTTGATTCGGATGGTGGAAAGTGATTAGGACTTGAAGAATTCACACAAGGAATGCACGGTGGTAGTGAATGATGATTTACAGTCGAAATCGGCCCTAATACCCCGTCTGGAATCGCTCAAAGCCGAGAAGAATAGGAAAAGAAGGAAAAATGACGAAATTATTTCTGCTTTGTCTATTTATATCTAACAGACTTAGCGCACGCTACGCACAAGCATTAGCGTGCGCTAGCGAGGCATGGCGTAACAGTCGCCTTGACCTCCGTTAGCGTCGCAAGCTAACATGGTTAGCGTGCGCTAGTATCGAGGATTAGCGTGCGTTAACGCTGATTAGCGTCTGTTGCACAGTCGATGCCAAATCTTGAACAGTGCCAGCTCGAAATCGATAGCGCACGCTACGAACCCCGAGTTAGCGTCGCTAACCACACAATGATAAGCGCACGCAGTACATCCCGAGTAGCGTGCGCTACTCGAGCAGCGATTACTGCCATCAGCTGCTGCCCAGCCGGCGCCTGAAGTCTTGCGAAGCAAGACCAGAATCCAGAATCATAAACACGTAATAATAAAGACGACAAAGTTGAGCGTTGAAAGAGAATATAATCTCGATCACTAGAGAGTTTGAAACGAAGCAAATAAGGCGAAATTCCCCAAACTTATGAAAATTACAAAAACGGCCCAAGTGCCCGAAAAATCGCAATACAACGTCGGATTAGCAAACCGAAAGTTCCAACACGACCAACTCAACCATACCAACTTATATGAATCGAGAAACAACGCAAACGAACAAGTTTTACGAGAATCGAACACACATGCGGCATGATATAATTCAAATGAAGTTATGCGAAAGCATCCTCGAAACCCGACCAAACGGAAAAACTCCAAGAACAAAATAGATTCAGAATTCCAAAACAGTGCTAAGCGAGTTGTCCGAAACGAACATACATCAAAAATAGAAATTACCGAAAATAGAAAACGCGGATATTACAATTATCTTCGCCACTACAACCATTATCGGCATCACCACCATCATTACCACTGTCATCACATAAATTTGTATGAGCACAACCATCAAATTGGGAACCCTCAAATTATTGACAGTATACTTATTCTATATGGTTTGCTAGAGGTTTATGTCCACCTGAAACAATCGAAAGGTATCTTGGACAACCAAATACTACTTTCAGTTCGTACATAAAAACTTCGACGACTGATCTCACTATGACGTCCCTAATCCCAAAAACAAGTGAAAATATATTACTGTTCCCATCTTTCGTAACTTCGACATACAATATTCTTTACTTACCTTTCAAGTGTATCCTATCAACAATAACGAGAACCTCCCAATGTATAACTAATCAATTTGGTACCGGGATTCATCCCCTACAACATATCCAAGTACGAGGATACCATTCTGAAAGAATCTCGATGGTCTTGATATATCACTGCAATAACATGGTTGCAAATGCTCAATGCAAAGACGTAACAGATTGTCAAATAATATTCCATCTTATGTTGAGCCATCAATAGTTCTGGAGTCATATTTTGCCCATCCATTAAGAGTTGGTCGGATCTATGGGTGCTTTTTCCAAATAAGCCCCTCCATGAGGCACGCAATACGAAATAACATGTTTCATCCGTACATATAATAAAATAATGATTCTTATCGTATATCATATGTACGATAGTCAGTTTCATTTTCTAAATCATACTGTCCAACAACAATCTTCAAACTATCTTTTGGCGGAAATATAGATCATTCATGTAATTGTATTACAACAGTGGGATCAAATGTTTCATCGATATCATCATCAATGCCATAGGGTAACACATATGGAGGTGCGTCTGGGATTTCCCACTAGGAACCGGAGGAAGGGGTCGGAACACTTCACCATCTACTAGTTGATCAAATTTAAAGCGGCTCCACTCACGTTCTGATTTTGCCTATTTTTCAAATATTTTCTTCTTTGATTTTGGACCTTAGCTCCCCTCTAATAATATCGTATGCAGCAATTTGAGGGACTAATTCCCATCAAATTATAAATAAACCATTCAATAGCTGATTTATGGAGAGGATTATGATGCTTTAAATGTAGATGGTCATGATGCTTGTTTTATAAGAATATACGAATGTGCTGTTGTATAGTGTACAAATGTGCTTTTTTTTAGGTATGCGACGCATCTGAAATTGTAGATCATGCAAAAATGATTAGTTGGATATATTTTTTATTTTAAATGAATAAGTTATTGTACTTTAAATAAAGACAATTTACTTATGAAATGACATTACCCCTCTCCTTAATTAACGCCATTCACACGCCAATTATAAGTGATGATGTGACAAAATCCGAACTCTCCTTATTAATTGATCTAAAGAATAAGAGTCGTTCTTAGTTCACGTTAGGACAAGGTTTATTCGTGACCCATATTATATATATATATATATATATATATATAGAGAGAGAGAGAGAGAGAATGTATTTTTAAATAAAAAATAAAAATAAATTTGAATCATTAATTTTATGTGATCTATGGTCCATTAGCTTAAGCATAAAATATATGCATTTCATGCCTCTAATGTCAATTCATTAAAATTATTCATAATATGTATAAGAATGTCGATGAATTAAATAATGCATTTCATGCACAATTTTTCGTGATAATAAATCTTGCCAGTCCATTTAATCAAATATATGGACCAATTCATTCTTATTTTTTAATTTAAAACCAGTTCTTATATATATATATATATATATATATATAGAGAGAGAGAGAGAGAGTAGAGAGAGAGAGAGATCCTGCGAATTGCGAATATGCATGAGTTTTGTACTAATTACGCATGAAATATATGTATTTCGTGCATTGAAATTGCAATGCATTATATGCATCAAAATGTCGATGCATTAACATATTGCATTATATGCATCAAATTTTTGTGAGAATAAATCTAGGTCATTCATTTATCAAGATCTATGGATGAAATACATTCTTATTTTTAACTTAAATTGCATTTTAACCTGAAACCATATATATATATATATATATATATATATATATATATATATATATATATGAGAGAGAGAGAGAGAGAGGGGTACACGCAATATAGTTAATACTTATTAAGAGTTGAACATGTTTAAATTTAAAATTTTAGATATTAATATAATCTAAAACTTTTAATTTATAGCCTGATGGGTCTATTTAGCATGAAGCACACTAGAGATAGATTAGGTCAGCATATTGACAATTCGTCTAAATCCCTGTTTTTTGCCATAACTATTTAGCAAGAAACAAGTTAGGATCGGCATGGAATTGCTAGGGCTAGCCCGTTTAAAATATTTAAAAATAACTATTGAATGAAAACATAAACAAAATGTGAGAGGCGTGTGATTGAATTAATGAAGAAAGAGAATAAGTTGTTCGAGAGAGGATAGTATGAAAGTATATACTGCATTTGTTCTTATAATTGAAATATTTATATTATTATGCTTGTCGATGCACAAATTTGAATTATTAATATGTTTAATTATTCATTAGTAAATAGAAATTATAGAAGTTGATAATGAATCTAAAAGATTTCACAAGATTATATTTTTTCTTACTTATAAATCACAAATAATGGTAAAAAAAATATATGAACGCTGTAAAGTTGAAATATTGCAAGATGAAAACAACGGATAAAATATTACTTATAAAAAATACAACTATTTTATAACATGACTTAAGGAATGTTTATCAATTTTGCATTAAGTCCTCTATGAATAAATTTGCCTTCTTAGTATATTTGTCTACATGGAGAAAAATATATTGGTTTATACTTTTTTCTAAATCAAACAATCTGAATGACATGAATGGTTATTTTACCATTAAATATTCTTAATTCATTTAAATGCCAGAAAATTAACTCGATTTTTAAAAAATATCATAAAATTTGAAATATACTTTTTGTAATTATATTAAGTTTTTCTAAGAGGGATTGAGACTTTAAACTTTATGAATTAAAAAAATTACTTATTTGATAAATTGAGATTTTCTAGATTTATTTTATGAATTCCGAATGATATTTAAATTTTTATAAATTAGTTTAAAATTTTCTAAGAAAAATAATTTTCCAAAAATACTTCCCACAATTAGTATATATTTTCATATATCTTAGATGATTTTTTTGAGATCTCAAATTTTTTTGGAGTTTATAAAATATTCTACTATTTTTTCCCGAAAAAAGTGAAATAATTATATGACAACCATATAAAAATAATTCTTAATATATCCAGAATAACTCTTTAGAAATCCAACATTATTCAAAATTTTGAAATCTAAGTGATAGGGGAAGTAATTTTGTTGACTTAATATGGACAAGTGCCTAAATAAACCGTGCGATTAAATCACTATATTTTTTATAAAATTACAAATATACACTCTAAAATATCATAAAAGCCCAATCAACCATTATTTATTAAAATAATGTCAAAAAAATCAATCTAACACATTAAATTATTACTAAACATCCTATAATGATATTATTAATTCTACACAAAAATGTGGAGCAAAAAAGACTTTGTAAATTGTGTAATTTTAGGGGTTGGTTGCTACGTGTGATTAAAGTGTATAATATATGTAATACATCTTTATATCTTGTTGGGTATAAAGTATAGGGACCTTGATAAAATTTGGGCTCGTACAAATAATACTGATTTTTGGTAGTACGCATCCCACCTAAGAGGTGGTATCATGTGATATTAAATGCAACTAATATATTCAATAAACTATTATGATATCTATATTTTGCAGAGAATTTAGAGGGATGTATTCAATTGGAATTTTGTGTGATTTTTTTTGGATTTTAGAAATCATAGGGTATTCAATTTGGATTTTCCATTAAAATCTCGAGGTATTCAATTTGGATTTCAGAATGTCATTTAAAATCTTGGTGTATTCAATCAGGATTTCAAAATGTCATTTAAAAACTTGGTGTATTTAATCTGGATTTAAAATAATCCATTAAAATATGGGGTATTCAAAAATCCATGGATTTTTTTGGATTCGTTAAAATGGTCAATTTTGATGGATTCTTTAGTGTTTTTTTGTAAGTTTTGAAATCTCACCAAAATTATTGAGATTTTGAAGGATTCCTAAAAATCTATTTGTAAATCTGAAAGACTCTCCATCAACTTTATAAAATTCTACGATAATTATTATTAATCCATACATTATTTTTAATCCTCCAAAATCTTTAAAAATCTATGGATTATTATTAATCCACCAAAATCTGAATTGAATACACCTCTCTTAATACATCGTATCAAATATGATATTACTTTCTTATATTGTATAAAAAATTCCGATCAATCTTATCAAACTTTATCACATACAACTTAGCAAACGAGCTCTTATCCTACAATGACCTAAAATACAAACAAAACAAAATAAATAAATTATAGTAAGAAAAAATAATTGAAAAATAAAAAGGGTAAAATGGAAGTGCAGACTGCAGAATACGAAGCACACGCACCCAGGACGGTTTTATCACCCAGACGAAAAAAAGAAAAGAAAAACCACACCACGAAGATCTGTAAGCCGAGAGGTAATTTCTCCGTTTCAAGATCCATTTTTTTCATGAAGATTCTGATATGGGCTGTCATGGAATAGTCGCAAATAGTCGTTTATTTATTCAAAATTTGGAAAATCCTGTAATTTTTTATTATTTTCTGTTAGGTTTCATTCCATTTGCAGATGTTAAAGCCAAAATGTTCATATTATCTTATATTTGAGAGAAATTTGCTTGTCTTGAAGGCTCGCATGTGTGTTTTTATGGTATTCAACTCTTTTTCTTGCTGAAATGCTAATGGGTTTTTGACGGAAATCTAGGGATTTACTGTTCATTTTTTCTGCAAGATTTATTTTTACTCGATTTTTTTTTTCAGCCTGTCTAATTTCAGCCTTTTTAGCTATTAAACTCATTTTCTTGCTAATTTGTTAATGGTCTTTTGAGGGTAAAAAAAAAATCAAATATAGGGATTACTATTCATCTTTCCTCCCTAAAGATTTGATTTTTACTCGAATTTCTTCTATTTTCTGTTTAATTTATGTTCAAACGTTTTGAATGTTGCAGGAAATCAGCTCATGTGACACTGAATTTGGACTGATATCCCTTTGAGCCATGGTTCATTTGTAAATTCATGTTCTGATTTGGTGCTGCTGCTATTTCATAGTTGGATTCTCTCTGTGGTGGGGTACGGTATTTCGTGTAATTTAATCATCATTGTCGAGTCTGAAAAGAAAAACAACACTTCGATTTGGAAATATTCTGTTGTGGTTAAAAAATGGAGCAAGGTCTGGGTTCTGATTCGAATGCCCCCTCTGGGTCGATTGATAAATCTAGGGTTTTAGATGTGAAGCCATTAAAAACCCTCGTCCCTGTTTTCCCAAATCAACAAGGCATGTCCTCACTTTCAACCTCTCAGACGACGCCCTTCGTCTGTGTCCCCCCTTCGGGCCCTTTTCCTTCTGGGGTCCAACCATTTTACCCTTTTCTCTCTCCAAATGACTCTCAGCACACAACCCCGGTTGCTCAAAACCCACAACAAGCGAATTTCGGTTTCAATGCCAATATCCCGGCTCCTGTTCCTCTGAATTCATTCAGAACCCCCACACCCCAAGCGAATGGGGTGGGCCGACCTAAGCGGGCCTCAAGAACTCGTGGGTCGGGCTCCTTCGTCATCGAGGATGATGGATATAGCGACTCGCAGAACCAAAGCGACCAGTACGCGAGTGGGTTTAGCGTGCATGCTAATGATACCGAGGATGCTAGTAATTCGGGTAGACGAAGGGGCCGGCCCAAAAGGAGACGGTTCGAGAATGGCGAAGAATTCGACCTCGAGTCTCTGGTTGATAATTTCCTGACTTCTTTCAAGCTTAAGGAACTCGACGACTTCAGAAGATCTAGCGGTGACAAGGATACCGTCTCGACCATACTCTCTGCCTACGATTTGCTTCGGAAAAAGCTAACCCAGCTTGATGAATCAAAGGACATTGCTCGTGGAATTGCTAGACGGCCCGATTTAAAATCGGCTAATCTGTTGATGTCCAAAGGGGCCCGGACTAATAGCTCAAAGAGGACTGGTCATGTGCCTGGAATTGAAGTTGGTGATATTTTCTTTTTCAGAATGGAGCTTTGCATTGTGGGTCTACATGCACCAAGCATGGCTGGGATAGATTATATGGGCGTCAAGGTTACTGCGGATGAAGAGCCGGTGGCTGTTAGTATAGTCGCGTCTGGAGGATACGACGATGACGGAGATGATAGCGATGTGTTAGTTTACAGTGGTCAAGGTGGGGTCCAGAGGAGAGACGGACAGATGTTTGATCAGAAGCTTGAGAGAGGAAATCTTGCTTTGGAAAAGAGTCTTCATCGTGCTAATGATGTACGCGTCATGCGGGGTATAAAGGATCTTTCTTACACGACGGGTAAAATCTACGTTTACGATGGTATTTATAAAATTCAAGAATCCTGGGTGGAAAAAAATAAGTCGGGCTGTAATGTTTTCAAGTACAAGCTGGTTAGGGTGCCCGGGCAGCCTGATGGTTTCAAGCTGTGGAAATCGATTCAGCAGTGGAAAGACGGAACTGCCTCTCGGCCTGGAGTTATTCTCCCTGATTTAACTTCCGGTGCCGAGAGTTTACCTGTTACTCTTGTAAATGACGTTGATGGCGAAAAGGGCCCAGCACATTTCACGTATGTTTCGAGTCTCAGATATTCGCGACCCTTTTCAACATCTAAGCCTTCGTTGGGTTGTCATTGCTTGGGTGGGTGCCAACCGGGTGACGCCAATTGCCCTTGCACCCAGAGAAATGACGGTCTTCTTCCTTATTCGGCAATTGGGGTTCTTCTGACAAACATGTCGCCGATACACGAGTGCGGGCCGACTTGCGCGTGCCCTCCAAATTGCCGTAATCGTATATCTCAAGCGGGTATTAAAGTCCGCTTAGAGGTTTTTAAGACCAAGAATCGAGGTTGGGGGCTTAGGTCTTGGGATCCTATTCGTGCTGGTGGTTTTATTTGCGAGTACGCGGGAGATATCATCGAGGGGTTCAGTGCGGGTGATTTTGGGAATGATAATGATGATAGTTATATATTCGATGCGACTCGCGATTATTTGCTGTTAGAGCCCGCTCACGACTCGTCTGGTTTTAATAAAGCCCAGTTTCCTCTTGCTATAAGTGCGAAAACTAACGGGAATGTGGCCCGTTTTATGAACCATAGCTGTATGCCAAATGTGTTTTGGCAGCCCGTGTTGCGTGAGAGTAATAATGAAGTTTGTGTGCATGTTGCCTTCTTTGCGGCTCGTCATATTCCGCCCATGCAAGAGCTGACGTATGATTATGGGATGGTTTCGAGTGAGAATGTAGACAAAGGAAAGAAGAAGTGCATATGTGGAACTGTGAAGTGCAGAGGGTACTTTTACTGATGATGTCGATCGGGCTGCAGTTGATGGATTTTGGTGGCGTCGAGTGGCCCGGGATAAAGGTCAGTTATTTATCATTTTTATTTTTAGTTATTTGAGTTATGTTTCGAGTTGCTCGCGTTTTCCATGATGGTGTACTACGCCGTATCAGTGGTTATACATATTAGGCTGATTTATATGAATGACAAGATACACACATTGCGTTTTTTGGAATTTTGAACTCCGACAATAAAAAAAGGAAAAAAAAAAAGATTATAAGTATTTTTAACTGCAAAAAATAATTGAACGCAGTTTTGAATGTTCTCAAGAAGCATAATCCGGTCGAGGACACGCATACAAGGAAAATGAGTTGGTTATAGTATCTTTGAGTTTAAGGAGAAGTTCCATGCTTTCAGTATTGCATTTATCATTAGTAGTAGGCATTTACCTATTGGAGGGAAAATGTTTGACATTAGTCAAATCATCATTTCTCAAGTGAAACAACAAAAAATTACCTACTAGTAAGTTTGACTCTTTTTACTTTATTGGCCTCTGTACTGTATTTTGGAGTTTTTTTTTATTTGCAAGTGATTAGTGTTCTCCCCCCCCCCCCCCCCCCTTCTCTCCCTCTCCCTCTCTCCATTCTCTCCCTCTCTCTCCCTCTGTCTCCCTCTCCCTCTCCCTCTCCCTCTCCCTCTCCCTCTCCCTCTCCCTCTCCCTCTCTCTCCCTCTCCCTCCCTCTCCCTCCCCCTCCCTCTCCCTCCCTCGCTCTCCCTCTCCCTCCCTCTCCCTCCCCCTCCCTCTCCCTCTCCCTCCCGCCCCCTCTCCCTCCCCCTCCCCCCCTCTCCCTCCCCCTCCCCCCCTCTCCCTCCCCCTCTCCCTCTCTCCCTCTCCCTCTCTCCCTCTCCCTCTCCCTCTCCCTCTCCCTCTCCCTCTCCCTCTCCCTCTCCCTCTCCCTCTCTCCCTCTCTCTCTCTCTCTCCCTCTCTCTCTCTCTCTCTCTCTCTCTCTCTCTCTCTCTCTCTCTCTCTCTCTCTCTCTCTCTCTCTCTCTCTCTCTCTCACACACACACACACACACACACACACACACACACACACAAACACACGAGGGCGGAGCCAGGATTTGTGAACGAGCGAGTCCAACACTTTAAGACTGTCGTAGCCATCATACTCTGGACCCTTTTTTGTTTTAACCTCCGCTGTGTGAGATAATAGAATTTGAATGTACTGCACAAAGAAGTTGTATTTACATTCATAGTTAAATATTTTAAAGTAGGCCTTAGATACTAATCTGTTAAAACTTAGAACGTTTCTATATATATATATATATATATGGGGAAAGTGAAGGTGTGTGACAGCCCCACCCAAGTTGGGTGAAAAACACCTCACATACTATTTTTTTAATATTAATGAATGAATGAGGGCCCACATGTATTTTACATATTAAAAAAATGTATGTGAGGTGTTTTTCTCCCAACTTGGGTGGGGCTGTCACACACATTCACTTTCCCCTATATATATATATATTCTAAAATTTATTATTCAATATCAACTAGGAAAATGAACCATGTGTGCACACTTCACAATTTTAGATGTTACCCAGTCTCTCCGTCCCGTGAAGAGTCATGTTGGTGAATGTACAACTTAATATGGATTGCAAAGTCAGAATTTTATTCCCATATCTTCCACTTTTATTCTTATTTGTTAGAATTTGAATAAACGAATTTGATTCACGAATCAAATAAAAAAAATTGATTTGTTTATAACCCCAGCCATCTTGTGTGAATTTATGCCTCGATTATATAATCATTTTCTCGACTAATTTTATCCTTTTTGTTGATTCCTATAGGTACATCAGCAGCCGTTTTTTTTCTCTCAGTCCGATGGGAGTTTATCGTTAGGGAGGGGCTCATATCAGAAGTTTTGGATACGAGTCGTGTCTTAATTAGCCGGAATGTTTTCGGGATAAGTTAGCTCGTGGACTCGTCTTTTGTAGTTTGTAATTTGTGTGTAGTTTTTGTTATGTGTACTATTGTGTTAGAATTTGTGGTTTGTTTCGGAACCTCTTGAGTGTGTTTTCCTTTGTATTTTGGCTTTAACTCCAGACTTTGGTAGTACTAAGTTATTTAATTTGAGGTGATTATCATTATTCATGGTTTTTTGAACATAAAGTTAGTTTTGTACTAATATTTGGAATGTAATGGGTGCATGTTACTTGATAAAATTCTAGCACAAATAAATTTGAAGGGGCATCAATCACCGACCTTCGCCCACAGACGCCCAGCAGCCACGAGCATCCACTTCAAGTGGAAGACTCGGGTTCGGGACCCTATGGGATGTGGATTTTTGAGGGGCCAATGACCCCTTAGCCAAATAGTCCTAGCTCTTGGAATATGCTGGTGGAACAATTATAAGTTGAGTGTTTCATGCGGCAGTGAGAGGACTCTGATATTGATGGGAACTTGCGACTAGATATTAAGGGTTCAATATGGAATAATTACTTGGGAGATGATACTACACGATAGTTAGGTATATGTTTGGTATTGTTCTCCAAACCCTTAAAAGCAGCTTTTCCAGCCAAGCAATGTTCGATAAATGCAAGACTGCTAGTTGCCATAACTAATTAGAAAAGTTGATACTCCACAACAGGTTTTGTTGGTTACAACAATGCAAAACTGACCTTAAGTAATTTGAGAGCAGATATACATCTCGCGATTTAACTAGGAGTATTTCTGTATACAGGACGATTGTTTCGAGGACTAATCAAGTATAAGATTGGTGTTTGGAACCTCAGTAAGATAAAAATTGAATGGACATCCGATCAGAATTACTCTTACTCTCTCTCTCTCTCTCTAACATATAATGGAGTTGGACTCTTCGGCATTGATACTTCTTAAGTATCAAAACTTATACTTTGTTTGAGTTAGACTGTTTGACACTGACACTTCTTAAGTATCAAAACTTATACTTTGTAATAAACATAATTTAATCCGTATTATTGTCCAATACTGTAACGCATTATTGTTAGACCGTCAGACATTATAACATGAATGTGACTTGATTACTTTCTGAGCTCCACAATTAGCGCAGCCGTTCGTTAATGTCAATCTTCGAACGATTTTAATATAAACATAAATATTAATATGTAATATGTTATTGGATTTATTTAAACTTTTCAATCTTTTTTTATTAATATATATATATATGCTTGACCAATTTATATATGGGTTAATGATCGATGCTGCAGCAGCACCGTGCTGCTGAAGCTGTTTCTTTTAAAAAAAATTCCGACGACCCACGTTTTAAAAATGAATGTGAGAGGCAGTATCGTGCTGCTGCAGTACCTATGACTTCCCCTTTATATATAGATAAAAATATCAATAATTGAAATTACACACACAAGATCTTTCACCCCTATTTCATTTAGGGTATTACTAAACACCGCCCTATAAGATTACCTTTTTATCCATTTCAAGTCTTTCATTATTTCTAAACACCACAACACACCAAAATCTTTCAAGCTCAAGTTTTTCGAATATAACACACAATCAAATATATATCGTCAATATTATCGACAACTACGAAAATGGACGAGAATTCGCATCTGGAGGTAATTTTTCGGAGAAAATGACGCAGGCGTCTGATTATTCCGCCTGTTCCATGGTACAGGCGTCCTCAGATGCCGCCTGGACCATGGTACAGGCGTCTGGTGCGGACGCTCCTTCCTAGGCCTAGGCGTCTAAACCAGACGCCTAAACCATGGTCGAGACGTCCAATTCAGACGCCTGTGCCATGGCTAGGCGTCCGATTCAGACGCTGTCTGCAGGCCGTGGCGTCAAGCGACGCCTCGGCCATGGTCCAGCGCAATTTTTGGACGTCTGGACCCTTTTTTTTCGATTTTAAATATTAATAATAATATTATTGGTATTATTATTAACATTCACAATTAAAAATTTCAGTTATATTGGAAGAATTTGAAGGCGACGTTGATTATAGTGGTTATTTCGTTAATGACGAAATATTCGCTAGTGATTGTGATGCGATTGGTTGGGCGAAAAAATTGCTCTTCAAATTGGTTTCGAGTTGATCATTTCATCGCATAAGAATAAAGGAAAGACAAAGCTATTGAGATGTAAGTGGTGAGCAGTGCAGAGGGGTATTAAGAGATTTGGATGTCATTGCTCGAAAGGACACAAAGACGAAAGCATGCAAGTGTACATTTCGGATAAAGGCCGAACAATTGCATGACTTGAGTGGTTGGATAATCAGACCGATCTCTGGGAGTAAGGGTATGCACAATCACTCATTTATTGTTTATCCGGAGGGGCATCGTCAAATGAGTGGACTGAGTAAATCGGCCAAACAAGTTGTTCGTGAGATGAGTGCTGCTCAAGCCAAGCCGTGTGCCATCTTGGCGGCCATTCAGAATAAATTTCCCGAGGACAAACCGACTAGACGACATATCTATAATTATAGAGACCACTTGAGGAAGCATGAGTTTGAAGAAAGAGATGTCGTCGGTCAGTTTCACCATTTGGCTGTGACGAATAACTACGTACATTGGACGCAGGCCGACCCGGATACAAATGCTGTTACCCACGTGTTCATGGCACATCCAACATCAATCAACTTAATCCGGACCTACAGATGGTTCATTGGCATGGATTCCACCTACAAAACGAATAAGTACAAGATGCCATTTCTCGAGATAGTCGGGATGACTCCATGTAACAAGAACTTCCTAATCGCCTATGCAATTATGAAAGATGAGACCGAATCGAGCTATGCGTGCGTGTTACAGAAGTTGAAAATTTTGCTTGGGTTTGATGTTCATCCAACGGCTATTGTTACGGATCGCGAGTTGGGATTGATGCGTCCTATTGAAGAGATATTTCCACAGAGTGCCCACTTGCTTTGCACATGGTATATTAATAAGGATGTTGAAGACAAGGTCTACAGAATTTGTGGAAAAGATAAAGAAATGGGCCAAAGGTTTAAAAATGGGAAATGGAAGAAAATCATGGAAGCGGCGACCGAAGAGGAATATGATCAAGCGGTGCAACTCATGAAGGATACATGGAGATGGAATCCTAAGGTGATATCATACGTTGAGGGTACATGGCTAAAATACAAGGAGATGTTCGTTGTTGCGTGGACGAATAAAGTGCTTCATTTTGGAAACACAACCACTTGTAGAGTTGAGAGTGCACATGCCGAGTTAAAACAATGGCTTAATTCTTCCACCGGAGCCCTCGATACCGTCTGGACCAAAGTGAACCAGGAGATTGAATCACAACTTACGCAGATCAGATACACACTTGAACAGTCTAGGTGTCGTACAGGCGTGGTGTATTCTGGTTTTCCGTTCAACTACTTGCGCTGTCGTGTTTCCCATCATTGTTCATGCGACATGTCAAATGAATTGACACGTATGAGAGAATTAAGTGATCAAGTGTACGATCGTTGCGGTTGTTCACTCCAAACCACCCATCAGATTCCTTGTGCGTGTGAGCTCAAGAGACATGTGGAATCGCGGACCCCATGCAGTGTTAGTCGTCTTCACATATTTTGGCAAACACTTATTATTAGTGATGGTGGGGACATGACCGAATTTGTCGATCCTTCTACCGGTGCTGAATCGGAGGACCAGTGGTACTTTCAGGCCCTTGTCGATGAGGTCAGACAGAGCGATCCTGCAGTTGTCCGTAACGTATCACTTATGATCCACGATCATCTTCACCCTGATCAAACGCGTTACGTTGAACCACAAGTGAATACGGCAGTTAAGGGTCGACCAATAGGAAGTTCATCGACTAGACGCGATCCTAGTGGTTGGGAGTATAGCCAAAGGGGTCGTGGTCGTTCCCGCTCATCCAGTGGTCGTGGCCGCAGCTCTTCTGCATCAGTCCACAATGCCTCTTCATCAGGTATGAACAAATTTATTAATACCGTGTCCTTTTTTATATTGGACTAGGATACTTATGTATTACATGTTAAATAAAAAGATAATTTTATTAGAAACAAAAATAAAAATAGTCTTCTTAACTAATTTTTTATATTTATATGCTTCAAGTTAAATAAAAAACGTTAGGAATAAAAATAAAAATAGTCTTTTTTAGATGTATTATTTTTTGAAGTTTTTCAATGAGTTGTATCTTTTTAAGTTCGATAATATGTAATATATTGAATATGTGTTTGCAGATGGACACCACCGAGTGGAGATTGGTAACTATCACCATATCGACAAGATACCGGGAATTATTTTGCCGTTTGTTGAAGGTTATCTCGATGTCCCCGGAGACGGTAATTGCGGATTTCGTGTTATCACCGACTACATATTTGGCGACCAAGATAAATGGCGTATTGTACGTGTATGCATTGCAAATGAAATTATGGCTAACTGTACACTCTACCGATCGATCTACTATGATGGGATTGAACCTGAGGTTCGACGTATTACATGGGATGGTGGTGCGTGTGGATCGGATCATTGAATGGCTGTTGCTGAAGATTTATTCCCTATTGCTACTATTTTCAATGCCGCCGTCATACTATTCGGATTCGGAAACGATAGATCTTTATTTGCATGTCTCACTGTGCTGCCGTTGAAAGCACCCTCAACGGCAACACGGCCTAACCAAGAGATTGTCATTTGTCATTTAGGAGATACGTACAAACATTTTATTCGTCTAGATTTAATGCCTAATTTTCCTGTACCGCCCATAACGAGTAACTGGTTTAGATTCCATGATAGTAGTGTTGGCGGCTGGGAGAATTTGTATACGAGCAGGAGAGAAAAATGGAATAGATTAGTCGGTATGATGTAAAACTTTATTTGTTGTATGTTCTTTAATTAATAAAATTTTCGTTTTTGTTGATCTTTATAGTTGATAGTTGATTTTCTTTTATGTTGATCTTGATAGTTGAGAGAAAAATTTTCGTTTTTGTAAGCAGAACAGAAAAAAACAAACATAAGTAAAGTGCCAAATGCAAAACGAAAGTGCCAATCAATATACAAAATACAATGAGTAATGTATGATGAAATCAAACAAAATACAAAGTTAAAGAACATACGTAATCGGTGCTGGAACAAGAAGGGATCACTGATCCAGGTGCTGCACCGTCGTTCAGTAGCTGAGGGTGCGAATACCGATAATACCACTCAATGTAATCATCGGCGCAAGCAGCCTGATCATGAGTAGCCGCCTGATAGTCAGCGAGAGGAAGCCTGTATGCACCCGGAAACATCATCCAAGCATCAGATGACATCCGAATGGGATAGTCAACTCGGTACAATCTGCTCGACCACGCCCGAACCGCTTTCTCCGGTCTGGTGATCGGGAAAGGGATGGTCTGCACATAACCGAGCTCCCGTAATGCCCGACCAGGCATGTATGGCTCGATAATATCCCGATATCGTAGCCATCCAATGAATGTGGTCCTCGGGACATCCCTCACCGGATCAGGGCCATAAGGCAACCACTGTATCTGCGTACATGTAATCAACAAGTTATACAAGTTACTTTTTAAATGAATTGTGAGATTGTTAGAAGGAATCGTTATACCTCTGCGGCTGTCAACTGATCAATGCGGCGACGCAAAGACTGGAGGCGGTGCTCGTCCCTACCCTCGGGCTGGACACTCCATGTAGAAGCTTGAGGCTGCGTGGAGTCAACAATCATACGCTCTCGATGAGGTCGAAAGCAGGGAAAATACTCATAAATCCAAGCCTGAACGAGGGTAAGGCATCCACAAATCCCCATGGAGTCGCCGCGACTAGCGATGCCAAGCTGACGGTACATGAAAGCCAATGCGGCCGAACCCCATGAATACTGACCGGTAGTATCCATACCGTCCCTCACCTCCAATATGCAGGAAGGCCTAATCCGGTTACCACTCTTGTCAACAAACAAGGTGGATCCAAATAACAACCACATCCAAGCTACGGCCTGGGTGTCCTCCACTCGACCTCCATCGCGACATGACCTGAAAATCGAGTCCATAAGTACGCCGCCACCCCCCAGTGAGTACTCAGTAGCTCCAACCGCGATACTCCAAGAACCTCCATCACATCCACCTGCAACTGTGTAGATGTGCTATCGGCATCAACCAATCGCCCCTCGGCAGAATGCGAAGGATCGCCACACATCATGTAACATGATGGTCATCTCTCCGAACGGCATGTGAAAAGAGTTCGTATCGGCCGCCACCGCTCAACGAACGCATAAATCAACGGGGAGTCAATATGTTCAACATGGCGTCCGTCAGTGGGATAACCCGGTCCCACCGATCCGACTCACTAAAGAGGGTGACATAATCGAGCGCCATCGACTCAAGCTCGACAAGCGGCAGCCTGGTGTGACACTTGAGAAACCTCTCATATCTCCGGTCCAGATACGCGCGGCGACATGCCCACCGAAACTCGGGATAACGCAGCTGCCGTCGATAGGGCCACCAGCATCTCCTCGAAACCATCCAAGATGTCTCATCCTCTGCCCTACGCCGTTTACTACCGGTAGACCCGAAGTCACAAACCTCCCCCTCTCCCCTTCCGAACCCGACACGAAAATGAAGAAGAATCATCACCGCCTCCCGATCGTCGGCCTCATCGTGCGAATAATACTCGCTCGAATCCTCGCACCAAAATCGGTATAAGGTACGTCCTCGAATCCCTACGCTCTGCCTCCCGTCTACGACGGAAGCATCAACACCACGAGCTCGTGTGACGCGCTCCAGAACCCATCAACTCTGTGACTAGCGGCATAGATTTGCCCGCTCCTCCTCTCATCTGCATTTAGCAAACAATACAACTAATAAGTAATAATCATACAAAGAATGCACATTATTAATTATTAATTGAAAATTTTATTTTTTCCAAAAATATGATCAGGCGTCCGGGCAGACGCTTGAACCATGGCACGTGCAGTCTGGACGCTACGTCCATGGTCCAAGCGTCCGAGACAGACGCTTATCCAGCTAGGCGTCCGTCTGACACTGCGCATGGTATGGGCGTCCGTGGGCGTCAGCCACCTGGTGGCGTCGCCGTGGACGCCTGCGCCATGGACATGCGGGATCGGCGGACGCCTGTGCCATGGCCAGGCGTCATCGTCGGACGTCTGTCACAAAATAACGGCCGCGGCCTCTGCCGTGCACTCCGGCACGGCGGCCGCGGCCAATGAAACAGTAAAACGAAAAAAAAATTTACCGGCGCTTTTCCTTTTCCGGTCATGGCGGCGGTGCGGCGGCAGACGGCGGCTACGCGGCGGTAATATGGCGGCGGACGGCGGCTGTGCGGCGGTAGTGTGGCGGCGGTTCGGCTGCGTCGTGTGGGTTGTTTAGAGAGAAAAGTATTGTCAAATTAGGATCCAAAATCTAATTAATATGAATTAAGAGCAAAAAGGTAATCTTATAAGGCGATGACTAGTAATTTTGGGCGGTGTTTAGTAATTCAGTTCATTTATTCGAGATATATTTTTACCGTGTTCCATTCGTGTGGGACAGCATGCACAAAACCAAAAGCTCCACCCTCGTACGTGACCCGCGAAAGACCCGGTGGGATTTGGACATCCTTGAAAACCAACCGTTGCAACGTCCAAGAATAGTTGGTTTTGTAAGAGAAAAAACAGAAAGAGAAAAAGGGCAAGACATTATTCCGAGAGAAAAAAAAAGAAATAAATTTATGTTTTGAGAGGATGTAGAGAAGGGGTAGCTGGCACAGTACAAGAAATCAGGGGTGGAAATAAGGGTGAGAGAGACCAAAAAAAAAAAAAAAAATCGAAGAAATTTTCATTTCTCTCCATGTTTAAGCCAGACCCTTCCGACAAGATCTTGATCTATCCTCACCCATTGAGGGATTGTATTGCTTTCGCATGTGAATAAATCACAGAGTAAGAGGGAAAGAAGAAAAGAATTTGGGGCCCAAAAAGAAAAAAAGAGAAAGATTTGGGGTCTTTTTTTATGGATGGGATGAAAAATCAAGATTTTGTTGCTCCATCCTCAATATGCGTGGATCGCCCAGCTATGAAGAAGAGGCTTTATCAAGTTTGGAAGGGTCGCAATGTAAATTAATCTTCTCTCTCTCTCTCTCTCAATTTCTTATTTTCCTATTTATTTTATTGCTGATGCCATTGTGTGGGTGCATTTTTAATGTGGATTATGAAAATTTGAGTTTTTCTTGTGCTATTTTGTTGTTTGAGCTTTTCGGGCCGATGAAATATTGGATTATAAATAAATTAAAATAAATAAAATTAGAACCGAGTTTATTAGGACTCGAAAGATCGTATTTCCATATATGTTTAAGTGGGAACTGGGAAGAATCAATATATGCTTGTGGTGCACTTCCTACACTCATTGCATTTGTTCTAGTATATTGCATTGATAATTCAATATCCACGACGGTACATGTTGATTTTTCAATAACAATCCTATGACAAGACATGTCTGTAGCAATTATCTCGACTCATGATGATACCAGTTTTGAAACTTTATCTCATCTCCTCTATGAAAGTTTGCAATAGGAAGGGCATCTGGTGTAGAACCTTGCTACTTTTCTTTTTGCATGAATATATAGTGTTAACTAATATTAGAATTTACACTATAATCTCTGTGTCACCGATGGGGATATCCAGGGGATGGACAAGGGATGGGATTTTACAATTATTAGCCGAAAGTAATTTTTTTTTTCGAAGGGTATTTTTTAAAATTGTTTCCAATGTTTCCAATGGAGCCAAAGACTCCTTACTCTTTGGTTCTGGATTATAACAGAATAAAACAAAATGATTCACTAAACTGGCTGCACTTCTTTTTCTCATGAAGTACTAGTCATTCCATGCAATTCTCGATGCAATTTTCATTTTGGATCATCCGGAAACAGCCTCTCTGTGTTAAGACAGGGGTACCCCGCTTTTGCGGGAGCCGTTGAGGCATTGGGGTAATGTTGTTGTTGTTGTTGTAGGGTATTTTTTAGAATTGAGGTGGGTCAGGCCCACTTCGGCCCACTATTGTCTCCGCCCCTGCATCAATCCCAGCATAGTTGGGAATAAGATGCAGCAGTTGTTGTTGATGATGATGCATGTATTAGTTATATTTTGGCCTCAAAGTAGATTGATGGTTGTTGGTTGCTCTTTCTATTCGGCTCTGCATCGATCTGCTTTATTTGTTGACAAAAGGGACGGGGCGTGAGAAAGTACGATAGGCATATGCTATTCACGATTTTATGCAAGTGATTATCATTTTCTTTGTAGTTTCGATTTATAGGGCTTAGTTGTTCGCATGTCTTTTCATGTCTCGTAGATGCTACACATGACGTACATAACAGTTGTCGTAAATCCATCATAGAGTATATCCATAATCGTTCTAACTATTTGAAATCTCTCGACAAAAAAGAGTAAATCAATACACTTCATTTTATTTATTTTTCTTCCAGAAATTTCTGTGCAATGGGAGATTGGTCTTTGGTCCTGATGCAGCATCACTTTTCTTATCTATGTTCCTGATTGGAGGGCCCGCATTTACATTCTGTGCCAGGATGTTTTTGAGGATTTCCGAAGTCGATTACTTATACGGGCATGCTGTATTATTTGTGGGAATTATTCTGACAGTTTTGGTGAGTAAAAAATGTAATATAGAGAAAATTACACTAAATCCCCTGAATTTTGGTTTTTTGTATGTTTGCCCAATTTTTTTTTTCAGTTTACCCCCTTAACTATGTGTTTTATTTTGCTTCGCGCCCTGTACAAATATAAACCGACATGTATCGGCACATGATAGGACGTGAAATGGCTCATGGGGCAAAAGTGAAGAAGAATGCATAATTCAGGAGGTAAAGTGGAAGTTTAGTGGGCGAAGTGCGAAAAACCTCATAGTTCAGGGGATTTATTTTATTTTTACTTACCCTGAAAAAACAAGTAGAGTTAACTTACAGAAGATTACGCCTGAGGTTTAGTTTAATTACCAAAATAAATTCCAGTTATCTTCCAAAATTACAAACACCACCTAAAGTTTGTATTTTACATAATAAGTACCACACTCTTGGGGGTGTAAATTGCAAAAAGAAAAAGAACGGAATAAAATCGAGGGGTACTTGTAATTTTAAAAAGATGCCTTTCCTCAAAGATATGTTTTTGTAAATATTTCCATGAAGTTTGGTAATGTCCTTGCAGGATTTGACTTTTCTCTTCATGACATCTGCGAGAAATCCCGGAATAGTTCCTAGAAACAGACAGCCACCCGATTCAGACAGCATGTCGGATTCCATAACATCAATCGAGTGGATCAACTCGGCGACTCCCGACTTGAAGTTACCGCGAACAAAGGATGTTTTTGTTAATGGCCACACGGTTAAAGTGAAGTTCTGCGATACTTGTTTGCTATACCGTCCGCCGCGTGCATCTCATTGTTCGATCTGCAATAACTGTGTCCAGAGGTTCGATCATCACTGTCCGTGGGTCGGCCAGTGCATTGGAGTTGTAAGTATTGGGATTAAAAAAAATTCTCGTGCTTAATCTATTTTTCAAAATCACAAATAACGCGACAGGTTTGTATTTACCTTATAATAGTCCTCTATGAAATTTCTCGAGGGGCAGTTTTGTAAGACTGAAATAAATGTCAGGGGGTTATTTGTAAATTGGAATATAATTTTTTTTTTGGTAATTAGGCGAAACCTCAAGGCCAGTTTTGTAGTTATTCCTATTTTTTACAAGAAAATAATAATGAGCAGTATTGGTCAAGGTCTGGGATCGGGCGGAGCCGAGCCGGAATTTTTAAGAACCAATCTCGAACCCGAAGTTTCTGGGTCGGGTCGAGCCGAACGGAACTTTTTGGAAGTGAGCCTGAAGTGAGCTCCGCTTGGTGGGGTTCCCAAGCTTCTGGCTTTTTCGGGCTTATTCAAAATGAAATGTGTCAAATGACATGTTCAAAAAAATAATACGCAAACTATTTTTCGGGCTTTTTCGGGGTTCTTTCGGGGGTTTTAGAGGACTTGTTCAAGAAAGTATCACACAACATATAAATTCGGACTTCTTACGGCTTTCTAAAACTGGGATCCGAGCTCGGCTCGAAAATTCAGCCCCATTTCTTTTCTTGCAGCCCACACGGTCTAGGTTGGCTCCAAGATTTTTCGGTCCGAGCCCGGGTTTTCGAGCCCAAAATCCCAGCCTTAGTTTATTGGTGGTTTCTTTTCTTACTCATGTTAGTTATTTTTTAGTACAGGAAGATAGACATCAAAACTTCGAATACTTCGTTATACATATCCTTTTTATTCCTTCATTTTGTTGGAAATTAGTCCAACGTTGCCTTTTTATGCTGATTATTTTTATGCAGCGGAACTATCGGACTTTCATCTTGTTTGTTTCAACATCCACAGTATTATGCATATACGTTTTTACGCTTTCTTTAATGCACATCCTTCAAGAACCGGGTCACGTCTGGACCGTCATGTCAAGGGATATTGTCTCCGTCACTCTAATAGTTTACTGCTTCATCGCGGTGTGGTTCGTTGGTGGGCTTAGTGTCTTCCATCTCTATCTCATGTGCACCAATCAGGTTAGCCACTTTCTGGTTTAAATAAAGCTTATAATCACTTTCTAGTTAGAATAAAGCTTAGAATCACTTTGCAAAACTCTCCCTTAATCCAGTTACAAAGAAGTACAGTTATCTTTATAAAATTACAAATTCCCCTCCAAGTTTGTATTTATTTCACCAATAACAACCTTACTTGCAATTTGTAATATGACAAACGTAGGGGAAGATTCTAAACTCTAAAGTAGTCTAGTAGTTTTAGTGATGTTGCAATATTAGTCCGGTAGTTTTTGAAATTGCAGTTTTAGCCCTTATGTTTTTTTTTCTGGTCCTGGAAGTTTTGGATGTGTGCAGTCTAGTACTTTATAAGGTTTAAGTTGGTGCAAATTATTTGTGGTGGACTATTTCAATATTTCACTTATTCCCAAAATGTCCTTGGTAGCAATTGCAAGACATAATAACTTGAGGGGAAAAACTGTGAAGGACTAACTTGCAATTTCAAGGTTACGGAATGAATATTGCAACATTTTGCTAGATACAGGGCCAAATTTGCAATTTTTCCTAAAAACTATAAGAAGGGAGTATAATTTATTTTTTCTTCTAATAATTTCTCTAAACCTCAAGGGAGGTATATGCAGTTATCCCATACAAAAGAGCTGTCAAAGTATAGTCCGGCCCGTGGGTCAGCCCGACCAGCCCGGTACTTGGGTTGGGCTGGGTTTTGATTTCTTAGACGGAACATTATCAGCGTTTTCTGGCCCGGCCCAGCGGCCCGACAGACCAGATGCAAATTTACACTAATATTCATGCATGGGCCCGGCTGGCCACGGAAATCGTGGTCTGAAATTTTTCGGGCCGGGTCGGTCCAGCCCGTTCCGCCTTTTTTATTTGGTCCGTCAGTATTGTGTCGAGCTGGCACGGACCGACCAGTTTTTTACAGCTCTTGTGGATAATTCAGTTCTGTCATATCATATTATTTTTTGGTCATTTTTTTTTCTCAGACGACGTATGAGAACTTCAGGTACCGATACGACAAGAAGGAAAATCCATACAACCAAGGGATGCTTAGAAACCTCAAGGAAGTGTTCTTCTCCAAAACCCCACCTTCTTTGGTTAATTTCCGCGAGTGGGTGGTCGAAGAAGACGATTCGGTTACCGAATCCGTAACTAAGAAATACTGCGTGGATTATATCAAGTCGAACGGCGGGAGGGTAGACTTGGAACTCGGGATATACGGAAAGGATGGCAAACCGATTCCGGATATTCTGCGGAATTTAGACTATAACGGGATTGATGATAGTTTGAAAAAGGACAATGGCGGGAAAATTGCAATCAATCCTTTCTTTTCTCATAACGAAAAATATGAAAATGGAGATAGTGCCGTCGATGATGACGGAACGGAAGATAGCTCACGCAGGACGTCATCCGTTGTTCTTAACAGATAAAGGTAAGTGTAGCTTTTCCCCTTATCTTAGGTGAGTGTGTTGAGTCGATGATGGAAAAGGTAAAAATAGTGTTTATTTTTTTAGGGATAATTACAGAAGCTACATTGAGGTGTGATCTAATTTCAAAAAGAGCTTCAGTTTTCTTTTAAAAATTATGGATTCCCCTTGAGGTTTGTGTTTGCTTTACCAATTATGCCCTAAACAAGGGCTGGGATTTTGGGCTCGAGAACCCGGGGTCAAGACGATAACACTTGGTACAGAATCCGGAATGCGCGGGCGAAGAAAAAAGACTCGGCCCGAACCCGGCACGAAAGAATTTTCGAGCTGAGCTCGGATCTCAGTTTCAGAAAGCCGTAGAAATCCCAAACTTATAGGTTGTGCAACATTTTTTTTGAACATGTCCTCGAAAAACCCAAAAAACTCGAAAGACAAAAAGAAAAAGAAAGAGAAAAGAAAAATTGGAAATGCCCAAATTTATAGTTTTTTTTAAACAAGCGCGAAAAATACCAAAGGTCCGACCGAACTCGAACAGTCCACGCTTACTTTGGGTTTACAATTTCAAAATTCTCGGTTCGGCTCGACCCAGAAACTTCGCGTTCGAGTTTGATCCTCAAAAATTCTGGCCCAGCTCGGCCCGTCCCAATCCTATCACGGTGCCCCATCCTTAATATTTATTCATCCGTTCCGGATTCTACTTTTGTATTTCGTACTCTGTAGGTATCTTCTATTCAGTCAATCTCTCGTATTGGATGACTGACGTGTACTACGTGATGTCATCTTATACGTGTCTGCATGCATCCGATACAGTTGAATATGAGAGATCTCAATCGAAGCTTTTTTAACAGCTTCCGTTATTTCCACTATGTCTCAGGTTCGACATGT
The DNA here is from genome assembly GCA_033398695.1 of Orobanche coerulescens. NCBI lineage: Eukaryota > Viridiplantae > Streptophyta > Magnoliopsida > Lamiales > Orobanchaceae > Orobanche > Orobanche coerulescens. Next base: position 5,110,962 of record CM065810.1, read on the forward strand.
TGTTTCTCATTCGAGGACGGAAGGTTTGGAGATTTGACGACCGGATTAGGCGTAAGGTTGTGAAGTTTCGTACGTTGTAGTTCCTCCTTTTTTCTGGAACGAATGCAAGAGGCGCGATTAAATTATTTGTTGCATATTGTGAGGAGAAGAAGAAGTGAAAAAAAAGCTGTGAAAAATCTTGTATATTTATGTTCATACTTTTTTTTTTTTTTCATTTTCATTTTTATTTATTTCTTGCCCTTCTTTCTTTTGTTCTTCTTAGGATAGCAATGATTATTGTATTTTTAAGTAGAGAAATTATTCAATACATTCATCATTAACCAACAAATAGTTATAATGAACACAAGTTAATGTATATTATGATAAACATTGTTTTTGAGTCTTTTTATTAAGATTCATTACATGAGTTATTTAAATGGGAGCAAAAGGCTAATATAATATTTATTCCACAAAAGTTAAAAGAAGACCAGAATGACATATTCTTTCGAGAGTGCGTACTGGATAAACTCTCGGATTGAACGTAATAGCCTGCAAATTATGCCAATCAGATATACCACACTAGGCAAGTCCTGTGTGACATGCTAAATCAAGAAATTATTGGTAGAGAGAATCGAACTCGTGACCTTTCAATCTCGCGCTCATCTACTCCACCAACTAACTATGCGACCTCGCGGGTGTCTTGAGACATGTTTTTATTTATAATGATACTAGTTGGCTATTCAAATCGGGGGGGGGGGGGGTATGGCCCCTCGACAATTTTAGATCATCATTTTTATACTTTTAAAATATAATATTTGCTTTTGCTCCCCACGTTATTTTTTTTTTTAAATATAGGGGCGACTTATAATATGGGAGTTAATTTGTCATTTAGCATTGTTCTTGATTTTATGTTGATCTCGTTATAAATGATTAAATTCTAGTTTATTTTTTGTTTAAAACAAGGTTTTCTATAGATATTCGATAAAGAATAATAGATTGGTTAAAGCAAAATTCAATATATTCTCCTGCCGCTTATTTGATTTGATTGTGTACAAGTAATAAACGTAATAAAAATTGAGAGATCAGTTTTAGAGTAAATTATAAACATTTGAGCGAGACATAGGAGTAACATTGAGTAAAAAAAGAATATTTATTTAGGGGGCATATCTTTTTTTTCTCCGCTCAGAGCACCAGATTATCAGGCCGGCCGTGAGTTTGATTACTTGAAATATTGTATTTAGATACCAGTTATTCCATAATTTCGGGCCTCAGCACGCGCGTTCACACGATTGCCCAACACCCTTGACTGATCCACTAAACCGGTGTATATTGCGTTTGGATGTTTGGAAGTAGTGGGTTAGTTAAATGATATTGCAATTGATTTTGGTGTTGGGAAAAAACACCGACAATAGCCACGTCACAACGAAAAATGCGGAACCTCGTTTGAAAATTTCTCAATCTTCAATTGTAACTTCGTGGTTACCGACGAGTAGAGCACACAATTACAACTCGACAAAAATAATACAAATGATATACCAAATGCGATAAATAACGAGACACAATTTTAGCGTGGAAAACCCCTCAAGACAAGAGTAAAAACCACGGGACAGAAGCCGCTTGAATCCACTATCACCAATACACAATACACGATTCGTCCCTAATACAAACTAGGGGTATACACCAATAATCTTCAAATACTTGGTAATAAACAATCTTCAAGTATTTGGAATACACAATAATAACAAGACCGAGAACAGAAAATAGCGTAAATAGCTTACACAAAAAGCTAACGAAATACCCGAACTTTCGGACTCAAAACTTCGATCTACTTCGGTGAAAAGATTTGCCCAATAGCTACCAAGCTCTTGTCAAAATATCACGACGATCCGACCGATGAATCTCTGGGAAATTGAAAAAATGTATTTCTCTCTCTTGTTTCTCTCTCTTTGTTGCACTCAAAAATTGGTGAAGGAATGAAGAAAAAACCGCAGCAAAATCTGCCTAAAAAGAAACCCAAGTGCTGTAATACCCGTGATTTTCTTTTTCGGTAATTTTTCGTTTTTGGCATTTTTCTAGTTTCCAGAACTCGCTTGCGACCGTTTTGACATTTTGACAATGTTTTGTTCTTCGTGTTTGGTCATCCGAGTTCGTTTCGGTATCGTTTTGTCGAGTTCCGTGCTTTTTGGCGACTTTTCCGCACTTGAGTTCGATTCTTGCGAACCTCGTCCGAAACTGTTGTTTCGACTTTCTCGTAAGTTCATTTAATGTTATTATTCATGTTGCGAGCTTTTTCTTGGTGTTTCGATCACGTATCGTGATTTTCGGGCGTTTTGGGCTATTTTTGTAATTTCCCAAAGTTTGGGGTAATTACTTTCCGTTGTCGAATTTCGAGCCTTCGGGTGGTCGGAATCGTGTGTTCTCTTAGTGCTCGGATTCGTCTTTGCGAGTACTTCGTAACCGTATCTTCGATTCGTACTCAGGTTCGGGTTTCGGGGTCGTTCGGGCCGTCGGAGTTGGTCCCGGCCGAGTCATGGCCGCGCATGCTCGGGCAGCGCCCCGGCCGAGTAACGTCGCGGTAGTGACGGCGATTCGTCGTAAGGCCGATTACGTCGTAAGGCCACGGCCGTGCGTGCATGCGCGCTTCCCGGCATTTCAGGCGATGCGTTCGGCCATGGCGATTACGTCGTAAGCCGTGGCGATTCGTCACGTGGCGTGATCGGCTTATAAAAGGCACAGCGACATTTTCTTGACCATTTCTCATTCTTTTTCTTCCGTCTGTGGTGTGGGTGTGTGAATAATCTAGAGATGTTGTTGGACGATGAATACATGAAGTTTTGAGGTTCATATCATCAATCATCCGTCTATAACATCCTCCGATCTACTGAATCGTGTCGATTTCCTAGAAATCTAGTTTTGGGGAATTTGGGTATTTTGGTTGTTTTCGTCCGATTAATCCGATTTAACTTAGGATTATGATGGATTGATGATTATTTAGATGTATTATATCATTTCCCTTGTTATTCCATGGTTGGATCGTATCGATTCGTTATTTGGGTCGAGTTCTTGACCGATGCCTTGAAGGTGTCCGGTAAAATGTCATAGAGGGGTTTTCGGGCGTTCTACGAATATCCTTCCTCGTATGATTGTTGATTTATGGATTATATATTGTTAGGGTCGAATTCTTGTGAAGAACTCGAGTGGAACCCTCCCGCTCGTTGTCTTCTTTGGGGTCCGAGCTTCGGTTGAATCGTGTTCTTCGGAGTGTTCGGTAGCGGTCATTAAGTCGAGCTTTCCCGTTGCTCCGCGTGTGTTGGACTTGAGGCGAGTATCTCGTCTATATTCTTTATACTTTGAGAATGTGATGTGTCGTGAATTTAACGTGGACTCGTTAGTGACGGTATATTTAACCGTAACTTACTTTAAATGAAGATGTGATTTTATGAAGGTAATTACCAACGTAAACTTTAGTTTCAAGAATAATGATAACTACCTCTTCATGTTATTTTGTTAAAATAAATACTAGAAATGAGTAGTTAACTGAAGAATTGTGGAATCGCGTAATACTTGTATTATTTGCTGTAGATGTTGTGCCTTTGTGGAAGTTATGTTACATTAACTTATATGTTACGTGTTTCCGGTTGTAGTGAATATTGTGCCTTTGTTGTTGTTGTGTATCTTAGCGAATTGAGATGTTGTCCGGGTAGGGTCCCGTCGAGGCCTCCGGAGGAGCGTGCTTGCGAGTACGGCCAGACGTTATGTTGTGACCATAAGGTTATCAATTCGGGTAGGTCCGGGAGGGCTCAGAGTCGGCACTTGCGAGTGCGATTTCATGATAACTTATGGGCATGCTTGAATGGTGTTATCCGGGTAGGGTCCGTCGAGGCCTCCGGAGGCGCGTGCTTGCGAGTACGGCCAGATGTTACGATTTGACCATAAGGTTATCTAATCGGGTAGGTCTGGAGAGGGCTCCGAGAATCGTCACTTGCGAGTGCGATGTCAAGATAACTTATGGGTGTGTTCGAGTTTATTCTTGATGACTAATCCGGGTGGGACCCTTCGGGGCCACGAAGACGTTTTGACTGTTGATTTGATATCTCTGAATTGTTTATGTTTGAATCTTGAATCCCGATTATATTGGTGAATATGGTTTTGATCTTGAGGTTTGAGTTGAGAATAAAATCATTTGTATGATTTTGAAAGAAAACCTTTTGCAAAGGAAAAATATTCATATTTCAGGATTTTACACTGAGACCCCCGAAGTCTCTAAATAATCTCTTACGATGATTTACGGAGTAATCCCCATGGTTTGTTTTAAAGGAATAAATTTTCAAAAGACTTTAGACTCGGGATCGTGTTACTACCTTGTCGAAATGTTATTTTCATAACGGTTGTATTCTTGATGTATAATTGTATAGCTTGGTTACTTGCTAGCGATTCCATCGCTAACCCCTCGTTGGGGATTTTGTTATTTATTCCAGTGTCCTGATCGAGAGTGAGCAACCACGGGATTGGCTCGGAGGATGATGCAATGCAATGATACTAGTCACAATTGTAGTCTGTCGTCTGTCAGTGATATGTCAGTTTGAGTTCTTGTCATCCTTGAGGGGATGGACATTTTATGTACTATGTGATCGAGTTGTATTTTAGTTTCATCAGATGTATGGTTATGCTGTGTTTTGAGAGACCTAATCGGTCTACGGTATTATGTTTTGGTCAAGTTGACCGCATGTGGGTTTTGATTTGTAGTCTCACTTTGGTAGCTCCTTGTGGAAAGGGGTCTACGGCGTGTAATATCCCCAGCGGATTGGGGTGTTACATAAATGGTATCGAGCTTAGGTTTGCGAAAACCTAGGCGGTTGGGTCTAGTTGGGTCTTGTCGAGTCGTGTCTTGTCGGAGTCGTGTCTTGTCGTGTCACCGGGTGAGCGATTGTGAACAAGCGAGATCATTGCGATCCGTTGTGATCAATTGTGGTTCGTTGTGATTAGTATCGTGTTGCGGTCATTATCTCCGTGCGGCTGTGGACGTAAGTCTCCTCCTTTATGTGAGGTACCGTATTTCATGTTTTTACGTGTGCGAATTAAATGTGATGTGTGTCCTTATTTACACGGTGTTGTGTAAGGGAGTTGTATTCGATGCTTGTGGCCTTACGGTATACGGATATATTTGGACGTATTGATGTTTTGACTTTGAACCGCCGTGTGGGGTGGTATGTTGTGAAATTTGTGAACCTTGATGGGTTTCGAAAGTGTGCCGAGTTGATTCGGTGAAAATCTCAAATGATAGTCCTGATATATGTTTTAACTTGATGCGACGAAATGTGTTTGGTTGAATTTGTGATTTTGTTTGTCGTTTGAGCAGTGGTTTTTAGTTCGATCAGTTTGTTTGGACTATCGTAATTATTCAGCTGGGTAGATTTGAGAATATATTTTGAGGGGCCATAAGGGTGGAACATTTTTGAGAAAGTTGATTTTGAAAATATTTTTATGGTTCGATTAAACCAAAGGCCGTATGAATTTTGAAATCGGTCGAGTTTTGTGAGTTAATCTGTATTTTCAAATGACACCATCAAAGCGGTATGAGGAAAAATGTATATTAATGTATTTCGGCACCGCAAAATATTACCGTCACCTTCGGTTGAGACCAAAAGAATTTTGAAAAATTTCGTTATATGTTTGTTATGTTGTTTTGCCGTCGGAAAATTTTTACATTACCTTTCTTTGTTACAATTCTATAGGTGATCATTTTCGTTGCTCAATCTCTATCGACCTAATCATATGGTGCATGCGTGACGATCGTGAACCCTAATCTGCGATATCGATTGCACTTAGTTGCTTCACTGTGTGGATATTATTGACGTATTATATATTGTCACAATTCTTGTTAGCAAGTTATGGGTGTACGCCCAGATACGATGATTTCATAGTTCGGTTTAATTGTGTTGTTTCTTTGACGTTATCCGGATGTGGTAATTCAGAATGTCTTGTACATGGTTTTCAAAACGAGACAGAGATGATAATAGATTCGTAGTTTTGATCAAACTTTTCTTTTCTAAAATTCGCTTCAGCAAATTTTTCAAATTCAGGAATTTTAAAATGCTATCATTTGGACAAGCACCTTGAAAAAAAAAATTGTTTTTAAAATATTACCCATATTCGACCCTGATGATATGTTTGTGGTTTTGACCGTGATAAACTTGGTAAAGGTCGTACGTTATGTTAACATGGCTAAGTGAATGATTTATGAATTTGAATTCTGTCGTTGCAGTGATAGTTCATGTATTCGTGTTACAACTCGGAATAAGTATTTTATTGTGTTATTGTTGGTTGCTCTATATTGATTATGTGGTGGTTGTTTTGTTGTTCTGATCGGTTGCCCATTCAGTATGCCGAGAGGTCGAGGTCGTGGTAACCCTCCGCGCGACCAGGATCGTACTACCGGTAATGGAATTAGTACTGGTGTTGCTACTGTGCTCCAACAGGTGGCAGACCAGATGACACATTTAGCTCAGGTGGTTCAGCGTAACCATACTGCGAATGAGAATGTTGGATCGACTCGGTGGCTTAGAGAAGTGCTTCGTATGCGTCCCCCTCGCTTTGCAGGAGCAGGTGATACTTTGGGCTGGGACGGTTGGCTTATCCAATTGGAGAAGATTTTCAAGGCGATTGGTTGTCCCGAGGAGCGGAGGATTCCTATCGCTCAGTTCCTTCTCGTTGATGACGCCGCTAACTGGTGGGAGGCCGTTGAGCCTCAAGATCATGCTGTTACTTGGGAAGAGTTCAAGAAGTTGATGGAAGCGGAATTTTGCCCGAGGCCGATTCGAGAGGATCCGAGATTTTTACCTAGCCGAGCCACAGGATGTACCCGTGTCACAGGCTATTGTCGATTATAGTCGGCGGCTCGCCTTTGTGAAGAATCGGTGAGGACCGAGGAGGACAAGATCCGTCATTTTGATATGCGGATGAGACCAGAGATTCGACAAGACATGTCGGGTTTCACTTGTGCTACTTTGAGAGAGTATCGAATCGAGCCATGGCGTACGAGATGGCATCATTATCTACTGGGCCTTCGCATGAGTCGAAGAGACAGAGGACGTCTGGAGATTTTTCGGACGGTGCAAGAGACGGAAATTCTTCTCATCGAGTTTCGCGTAGTCGTACGGCGAAACCTTCAATTTCTTCGTTCGGTGGAACCAAGAGTTCCAAGTTGTCTTCTTTGACTCCTAGTCAGACTGGGAGGTGCTTTAACTGCAATGTTGTCGGTCATGTGCAAGCTAATTGTCCTTCGCAACGGATTATTTGTTATAATTGTGGACTCGAGGGCCACAGAGTTCAGTATTGTGAATTATTCCATGAAGTTTCCCAGAATCGTGTTTCGGCATCGGTATCGGGATCGGTTCGTCGGGACCGTTGAGATTTTTTCGGTCGTTCTTTGTTGTTTGTGACTTCACTTTTTTTTAGTTTAAGTTTCGGGACGAAACTTTTTTTTAGAGGGGTAGAATGTAATACCCGTGATTTTCTTTTTCGGTAATTTTTCGTTTTTGGCATTTTTCTAGTTTCCAGAACTCGCTTGCGACCGTTTTGACATTTTGACATTTTGACAATGTTTTGTTCTTCGTGTTTGGTCATCCGAGTTCGTTTCGGTATCGTTTTGTCGAGTTCCGTACTTTTTGGCGACTTTTCCGCACTTGAGTTCGATTCTTGCGAATCTCGTCCGAAACTGTTGTTTTGACTTTCTCGTAAGTTCATTTAATGTTATTATTCATGTTGCGAGCTTTGTCTTAGTGTTTCGATCACGTATCGTGATTTTCGGGCGTTTTGGGCCATTTTCGTAATTTCCCAAAGTTTGGGGTAATTACTTTCCGTTGTCGAATTTCGAGCCTTCGGGTGGTCGGAATCGTGTGTTCTCTTAGTGCTCGGATTCGTCTTTGCGAGTACTTCGTAACCGTATCTTCGATTCGTACTCAGGTTCGGGTTTCGGGGTTGTTCGGGCCGTCGGAGTTGGTCGGCCGAGTCATGGCGGGCATGCTCGGGCGGGCCACTGGCCGAGTAACGTGCGGTAGTGACCGGCGATTACGTACGTAAGGCGATTCGTCGTAAGGCCTGGCCGTGCGTCATGCGCTTCCGGCATTTCGAGGCGATGCGTTCGGCCATGGCGGTTACGTCGTAAGCCATGGCCGATTCGTCGTAACGGCCGATCGGCTTATAAAGGCTGTGCATTTTTCTTGACCATTTCTCATTCTTTTTCTTCCCGTGCGCGGTCAGGTGTGTGAATAATCTAGAGATGTTGTTGACGATGAATACATGAAGTTTTGAGGTTCATATCATCAATCATCCGTCCTATAACATCCTCCGATCTACCGACCGTCGATTTCCTAGAAATCTAGTTTTGGGAATTTGGGTATTTTGGTTGTTTTCGTCCGATTAATCCGATTTAACTTAGGATTATGATGGATTGATGATTATTTAGATGTATTATATCATTTCCCTTGTTATTCCATGGTTGGATCGTATCGATTCGTTATTTGGGTCGAGTTCTTGACCGATGCCTTGAAGGTGTCCGGTAAAATGTCATAGAGGGGTTTTCGGGCGTTCTACGAATATCCTTCCTCGTATGATTGTTGATTTATGGATTATATATTGTTAGGGTCGAATTCTTGTGAAGAACTCGAGTCGGAACCCTCCCGTTCGTTGTCTTCTTTGGGGTCCGAGCTTCCCGGTTGAATCGTGTTCTTCGGAGTGTTCGGTAGCGGTCATTAAGTCGAGCTTTCCCGTTGCTCCGCGTGCGTTGGACTTGAGGCGAGTATCTCGTCTATATTCTTTATACTTTGAGAATGTGATGTGTCGTGAATTTAACGTGGACTCGTTAGTGACGGTATATTTAACCGTAACTTACTTTAAATGAAGATGTGATTTTATGAAGGTAATTACCAACGTAAACTTTAGTTTCAAGAATAATGATAACTACCTCTTCATGTTATTTTGTTAAAATAAATACTAGAAATGAGTAGTTAACTGAAGAATTGTGGAATCGCGTAATACTTGTATTATTTGCTGTAGATGTTGTGCCTTTGTGGAAGTTATGTTACATTAACTTATATGTTACGTGTTTCCGGTTGTAGTGAATATTGTGCCTTTGTTGTTGTTGTGTATCTTAGCGAATTGAGATGTTGTCCGGGTAGGGTCCCGTCGAGGCCTCTGGAGGAGCGTGCTTGCGAGTACGGCCAGACGTTATGTTGTGACCATAAGGTTATCAATTCGGGTAGGTCTGGGGAGGGCTCCGAGAGTCGGCACTTGCGAGTGCGATTTCATGATAACTTATGGGCATGCTTGAATGGTGTTATCCGGGTAGGGTCCGTCGAGGCCTCCAGAGGCGCGTGCTTGCGAGTACGGCCAGATGTTACGATTTGACCATAAGGTTATCTAATCGGGTAGGTCTGGAGAGGGCTCCGAGAATCGTCACTTGCGAGTGCGATGTCAAGATAACTTATGGGTGTGTTCGAGTTTATTCTTGATGACTAATCCGGGTGGGACCCTTCGGGGCCACGAGACGCTTTATTTATTGATTTGATATCTCTGAATTGTTTATGTTTGAATCTTGAATCCCGATTATATTGGTGAATATGGTTTTGATCTTGAGGTTTGAGTTGAGAATAAAATCATTTGTATGATTTTGAAAGAAAACCTTTTGCAAAGGAAAAATATTCATATTTCAGGATTTTACACTGAGACCCCCGAAGTCTCTAAATAATCTCTTACAGTGATTTCTGGAGTAATCCCCATGGTTTGTTTTAAAGGAATAAATTTTCAAAAGACTTTAGACTCGGGGATCGTGTTACTACCTTGTCGAAATGTTATTTTCATAACGGTTGTATTCTTGATGTATAATTGTATAGCTTGGTTACTTGCTAGCGATTCCATCGCTAACCCCTCGTTGGGGATTTTGTTATTTATTCCAGGTGTCCTGACTGGAGAGTGAGCAACCACAGGATTGGCTCGGAGGATGATGCAATGCAGCGATACTAGTCACAATTGTAGTCTGTCGTCTGTCAGTGATATGTCAGTTTGAGTTCTTGTCATCCTTGAGGGGATGGACATTTTATGTACTATGTGATCGAGTTGTATTTTAGTTTCATCAGATGTATGGTTATGCTGTGTTTTGAGAGACCTAATCGGTCTACGGTATTATGTTTTGGTCAAGTTGACCGCATGTGGGTTTTGATTTGTAGTCTCCCGCCTGGTAGCTCCTTGTGGAAAGGGGTCTACGGCGTGTAATATCCCTGAGCGGATTGGGGGTGTTACAAGTGCTGGGTTGACCCTGTGTGCCTAGGCGCAGACATTGCGTGCCTAGACACACTCAGAAAAAATGGCAAAAAAAGTCCCAGGGGGCCTAGGCACAGAAGGCTGCGCCTAGGCGCAGAGTACAGTGAGTTCCAGGGGGCCTAGGCACAGAAGGGTTGCGCCTAGGCACGGAGTACAGCAGGGTCCAGCGATTTGTAGCTCATCAGCAGGGGGCCGCAGCCCGGCGGGCTTGGGCCGCGGCCCGGAGTACAGTGGCGGGAATTCTCGGCCAAAAAATAGTGTGCTGCGGCCCGGATGGTTTGTGCCGCGGCCCGGAGTCCAGTCGACCCCGAGAAGGCCTATATTTCGGAAATAACTCGTACAAATCTCCCCCTTTCCAGAATATAGGAAGAGTTCGCCATCCCGGCGATCGAACAACACACTTTCACTTTCTCTCTACTCAGCGCCTTGGTTAACATATCGGAACCATTATCATCGGTATGAACTTTATCAAGTTCAAATAAACCATCCTCCAATGCATCTCGGATCCAATGGTACCTTACATCGATATGTTTTGTTCTCTTGTGAAAAGTCGCATTCTTAGCCAAATGAATCGCACTTTGACTATCACAAAGAATCACGTAACGTCGTTGTCGGAAGCCTAGCTCTCGTAAAAACATTTTCAACCATAAGAGCTCTTTACTCGCTTCCACCGCCGCAATATACTCGGCCTCTGTTGTAGATAAGGCAACACACTTTTGTAATCTTGATTGCCATGACACGGCTCCCCCTGCAAATGTCATTAAATAACCGGAAGTGGATTTTCGGTTATCTTCGTTACCGGCCATATCCGAATCGGAATATCCAACAAGCATTGCTTTGCCATTTCCAAACGTAATCCCCAATTTGGAATTACCCCGTAAATATCTAAATATCCATTGTACGGCTTCCCAATGCTTCTTTCCCGGATTCGATAGAAAACGGCTCACCACTCCCACGGCATGAGCAATGTCGGGCCTAGTACATACCATGGCATACATCAAACTCCCGATCGCCGAGGCATATGGAATTTTATCCATTTCCTCGATCTCTTCCTTCGTCTTAGGGCAATCTTTGCTCATCAATTTAAAATTGTTAGTAAGAGGCGAACTAACACTTCAGCTTTGTCCATGTTAAAACGTTTAATCACCTTCTCGATATATTGCTCTTGCGACATGTGTAATTTCCGGGCTTCTCTATCCCGAGTAATTCTTATCCCAAGAATTTGTTTAGTGGCCCCCAAGTCTTTCATGACAAAAGACTTATTTAATTCTTTCTTCAAGTTGGCAATCCTTTCGGCATTCTTGCCAACGATCAACATGTCGTCCACATAAAGTAATAAGATGATAAAATCATCATCTACAAATTTCTTAAAAAATACGCAATGGTCTAGGGTCGTCTTCCGGTAGCCTTGCTCCCCCATAACCGACTCAAACTTTTTGTACCATTGCCATGGTGCGTGCTTCAATTCGTATAAACTCTTCCGGAGTTTACAAAGATAATCCTCTTTGCCTTTGACCTCAAACCCTTCTGGTTGCTTCATATAAATTTCTTTGTCAAGGTCTCCATGAAGAAATGCCGTCTTTGTAACACCCCGAGATATTCGGAATAATTACAGCGCCGTAAACCCTTTAGGTAAGGATTTACAAGGCTAATTTTAAAAAGAGTGTAAATGTAAACCAATCGTACAACTGAAGTTTAAAGACATATTTGATTCAACCGATCAAAGAGTTAATTTATACAACCATATCGAAAGGACATTATTAAAACAGACGTACTCGAGTACTAAACGAAACAAGAAAACAACTCTCGACAACAATAACATCAATCACATCACTGAGCCATCTCATCGTCCTGTCCGTACTGCCCGCTCCTCGGCTACCTGAACATCAAAACAATGTCCACCCCCGAAGGGGTTAGCAAAACGATGCTAGTACAAGTATCATAATACAATAAATCATCAATGCATCATAAAACATGCAAAACGGACTTCCGCTAGGAATCAACGATGCGAATCCTCACGATCCCATCAATACAATACAGGGTAATCCAGCGATCCAGCGCCCTTGGTATAGATCCCCATGATGATCCCGTCGGACCAACGCATGGTGGAAAACCCGTCCAGCGATCCAGCGCCCTCAGCATAGATCCCCATGATGATCCCGTCGGACCAACGCATGGTGGACATTCGATCCAGCGCCCTCAGCATAGATCCTCATGACACCCTCGGATCATTTATACCATAATCAATCAATTATGCATACACATATGCATTTCAATATGTTCATCAATACGAACAAACAACAACGAATATCACGCGAATTTCCGTAAATACATCTCATATACAAAATATGAACAATACCATAAGCATGATAAATCAAACTCGACATATGATACTTGCCTCGAAAATGGCAAGACGAAATACTTCAAAGATCTCGACACACTCAAGGCCGCCTCCTTCGATCAACATAACAAGCTCGAACCTTAACAAAAGGAACGATATACAAATCATCTCAAGTCGAACGATGGCCTAACAATTCGGTCTATGGCCGAAAAGCTCAAAATAACCAATGCTCGATCGCTTAGCGTGCGCTACGTATTCTCGTAACGTGCGCTAGCAGCCTATTGCGTGACGCTATCGTGTAAGACTAGCGTGCGCTAGTTCTGAATCGCGATTTGCACTGCCGATATATAACGTCGCTACGTCGTTTAATACGTTAATCGAACCCCGATAGCGCACGTTAACTCACACATGTTAGCGTGCGCTAATCTTGCATGGCGAATACGAAACCAAAATGGGTTGAATGGTGAAGGACTCATGAATTCTACCATGATAATACAAGTTATCCTCGGGCATGTCATACTAATAAGGTTTGTGGAAGTTTTATGGTTATGAAATACGAATATACGGATAGTCAACTCGACATCATAATTCATCTACAATCTCAAGAAATAATCTAAGTTCCATTTGTTCTACGTTCCAAAACACATGATTCCATCGTGTAAAACGTATCAATCGGGTAAAATATCCGATTCTTGATCATAACTCGATTGAACATGCTTAGGAGTCCTTATAATAAGATGGTTCAAAGGTTCATACGATATATAGTGCCGATACGTCAAAAGTATCCTTCTAACATGTGATGACCGATTAAAAGCGAAATACCGACTATCCAAACATGATTCAAACTTCCTTAGGAACATTACTAACATTGGTGAAGAATCACCTACCTCAAGTAGTGAAGGACACGGAGGAAAATGAAGCAATCCGACACCGAAAGCTTGAACACCAATCTCCAATGATATACGATCTTAAATCACGAATCAGGATGTTGATATGAAGTGTTTGGGGGTGAAGGAAGTTATGTTCTAAGTGTAGGAATTCGGGTAATGAGAGTAGAGAAAACTGAAATCTCGAATAGGATGATGTCCTATTTATAATAAATGGCTATTAGCGCGCGCTAGACCCTGTTCGTAGCGTGCGCTAACGGCTCACGATCTAAATCAGACTCGGCACTTAGCGTGCGCTACGCATATACCGTAGCGTGCGCTAAAGGCGTTGACTCGGCTTTTCGAAGCCGTCCAGTACATCCGACACAATCCGACAAGGGTCCCCGGCCGATCTCACCTACCGCACGTCTCAATCGATTTGACCATGCATAGCGTGCGCTAATGACCCTCAGGCGTGCGCTATGAATCCCGTTAGCGTCGCTACACTCGAGGCTAGCGTGCGCTACATGTCTGCAATTTCAATCTCTAAAACACATACACGAAATTATACACTCGACAACATCGGATTATGAAATACGGAGAATAGTACTTAGACAAAAGTACAATCATTACAATATCACGAGTTCTAATTACATAACGAAATCTCGGGTATTACATCCTTCCTCCTAAAAGAAGTTTCGTCCGAAACTTAGGATGAAAACAACTCCGGATATTTAGCCTTCATACCGTCCTCCGTTTCCCAAGTGGCCTCTTCGACTCCATGTCGTGACCATTGTACTTTAACCAAATGTATTGGTTTATTCCTCAATTGCTTGATCCGGCTCTCAAGTATCTTGATTGGTCTCTCTTCGAAGGTGCCATCATTAGCCACCTCGATCTCGTCGAAATCAATGACGTGGTAGGGTCCAGTACATACTTCGCGATTGGGATACGTGAAACACATTGTGAACATGACTCAGCGATGGCGGTAAGGCCAACCGGTATGCTAAATCCCCAACTCTCTCTAGGATCTCAAATGGTCCGATATATCTCGGACTAAGCTTGCCTCTTCTCCCCAAACGGAAAATCCCTCGTGTAGGAGACACCTTCAATAGTACGTGGTCCCCAGCGTCGAACTCTAGAGGGCGACGACGTACATCGGCATAAGACACATCGACTGCACTGGGCGATCAGCAGTCTCTCTCGAATCAAGGCTAGCTTCTCTTGAGTCTGAATAATCAATTCGGTTCCGTCCGATCAAATCCGAAGAATCATCCCGGCCACAGGGCGATCGGCATCTTCTCCGTATAACGCTTCAAATGGTGCCATCTTAATTGAAGCATGCCAACTATTATTGTAGGTGAATTCAACTAATGGTAAATGAACTTCCCAATCGGTTGACCAATCCAAACAGGCTCTAAGCATGTCTTCTCTGATCTGAATAGTCCTTTCGGATTGGCCGTCCGTTTGGGGATGATAAGTCAGACTAAAATTGAGCTCGATCCCAAAGCCACAGTGACGACTTTCGGAAGTGTGACACGAAACGACCATCTCGATCCGAAATAATGGTCTTCGGCGTCCCGTGCAATCTGACTATCTCCGCAATAAAGATTCGTGCCAATCTCTCGGGTCCCCAAGTATCTTTAATTCCCAGGAAATGAGCCGACTTGGTTAGTCGATCAACTACAACCCAAATCATGTTCATTCCCGTTCTAGTCCTTGGCATACTAGTAATGAAGTCCATCGAGATATCCTCCCACTTCCACTCAGGGATCGTAAGCGGTCTTAACATTCCGGCAGGTCGTTGATGTTCAATCTTAACCTGTTGACAAGTCAAACACTTTGAAACGTACTCCGCTACGTCCTTCTTCATATTCCCCCACCAGAAGTTTTGCTTTAAATCTTTATACATCTTACTACTGCCTGGGTGAATAGAATAGGGCGCGCTATGAGCTTCCTTCAAAATTGTCCGTCTCAAATCATCGTCCTCGGGAACGCAAAGTCGACTCTGAAATCTCAGAATTCCATCGTCTTGTATCACGAATCCGGGCTTTTCCTTTCTTGACTTCGTCATATAATCGAAGAATCGGAGAATCGTTCAGTTGTTTAGACTTGATCTCCTCGACTAGTGATGAAGTCGGTTCCATCACATAAAGTTGTCCTTGGATTCCGGTACCCATACTTCAATCCCCTCGCGGATCGGTTCCGTTGAATCTTGGTTTGGGATGTAAGTGCTTCCAACACTCGGAGAGAAACGGGTTTTCGGCTCAAAGCATCGGCTACTACATTTGCTTTCCCGGATGATAGAGAATCTCCAAGTCGTAATCCTTGATCAATTCCACCACCTTCTCTGCCTCATGTTTAATTCTTTCGATGAAAATGTATTTGAGGCTCTTATGATCTGTAAAGATCGACAATGAGTGCCGTACAAATAATGTCGCGATTTTCAAGGCAAAGACCACACTGCTAGCTCCGGATCATGAGTCGGATAATTAACCCGTGCGGTTTCAATTGTCGAGAAGCATAAGCAATCACTTTATCCTACGCATCAACACACAACCCAAACCTTGATTTGAAGCGTCGTGTATACCATGAATCCATCGGTTCCCTCTCGGTGCTAATATAGGTCTTGTCGTCAGTCTCCTCTTAAGTTCGTCAAAACCACTGACATTTCTCATTCCACGTGAACTTTTGAGTTTTACCTTATAATTGAGTGAGCGGACGAGCAATTTTGGAAAATCCCTCTACAAAGCGGCGATAATATCCGGCCAAGTCCTAAGAAGCTTCGGACTTCTTTCACGTTTTAGGAGCTTCCCACTCCAAGATTGCTTCGACTTTCTTGGGTCCACACGAACTCCGTCGGATGATATCACATGCCCAAGGAAGGTTACTTCCTTAAGCCAAAATTCGCATTTAGAAAGCTTAGCATACAGCTGTTCCTTTCTCAAGATGCTCAAAACCACACGTAAATGTTCAGCATGTTCCTCTGCGTCCCTCGAATATATCAAGATGTCGTCAATAAAAACGACCACAAATTTATCCAAGTACTCCAAGAATACCCTATTCATCAATTGCATGAATACCGCAGGAGCATTGGTAAGTCCAAATGGCATCACTACAAATTCATAATGCCCGTACCGGGATCTGAAAGCAGATTTCGGTATATCCGTTTCCTTAATTCTCAACTGATGGTATCCTGATCGCAAGTCAATCTTCGAGAATACCCTTGCCCCTTGCAGTTGATCAAACAAGTCGTCGATCCGAGGTATAGGATACTTATTCTTGATCGTCATCTTGTTAAGCTCCGTGTAATCAATACACAGTCGGAGGGATCCGTCTTTCTTCCAGACAAAGAGAACGGGCGCTCCCCAAGGAGAAACGCTAGGTTGAATATAGCCATTCTGCAACAATTCCTCCAGTTGTTTCTTGAGTTCATACATCTCGGTTGGCGCCATGCGGTATGGTGCTCTGGAAATAGGAGCTGCTCCAGGCTCTAACTCGATGGTGAATTCCACTTCTCTTTGCAGAGGTAACCCTGGTAGCTCGTCGGGAAATATATCTGAGAACTCATTCACAATTGAAATAGAGGAGAGCTCTACTCCTTCCTCTTTCCTCATGGCATAACACCAATGTCCATGACATCCCTGTTTCAGCAATTTCACGGCTCTCATTGCCTTGATAAATTTCCCCGAGCTTCCCGGTCTCCATCCTCGGAATAAGTGTTCAGATCCGTCATCAGCAATGATGGAAATGACTCTCTCTCGGTAATTCAGCACAGCTCCATAACGGTTGAGCCAATCATCTCCGAGAATTAAATCGTCACCGTAGATGTCAACTACAATGAGATGCGATGGCCACTCTCTTCCTTCTATAGATACTGGGAAATCCCTAGCTTCTAGTGTCCCCACAATTTTCTCTCCGCTCGGTAACCCCACAACATAAGGTTCACAATTATACAAGCACGAGATGTTCAAACGATTAACACAGTTCAAAGATATAAAAGAATGCGTAGCTCCCGAATCGAACAAGACACTAACTGGTTGCAAAAGGATCTGAATCGTACCTGATGCAACAGCTGTGTTCTGATCATCAGATTTCCTCATTTCATACAGGCGTGGAGGAACGGACCCAGCACTGGATGCCTCTCTCTTCCCAACGTTCTGCTGCTGAAATCCACTCTGCTGCGTCTGGTTCACACTTGTTTCCTTCGGAACTGGCGCTGGAGTGCGAGTACCAAAAGATCGGGTCGCATTCCCACAAAATGTTGCGCGATGTCCTTCCTGTCCACACTCGAAACAGGTCACAGCAGGCGCGAAACAATCCCGTCGAACATGTCCCGCCTTGCCACAGTTGTAACACTTCTTCCCTATGTCAGAAACAGTCGGTGCGGTCCTAACTTCTTTCCTCTTCGACTAGGATGCGGAGGTCTCTGGATGAGTGAAAAGAGGGTGACCCGTGAGGCCCGATATTCTTATTCTCCGCCAAGTTGCCCGACAACTTCTTCTTCTTTGCTTCCGTCGATTTCTCTCCTGCTGCTTCCTTCATAACGTACGCCAACGCCTTGTCCTGATCTTGCCTCAAGGTGGTACAATCAAATCGGACATATATTGCTGAATTTCCTTCATTCGCATGTCAAAATGGAAAATCCTTTCCGCCTCGGTCTGACCGAGTGGCGCACATAAGTCATTTGGTGATTAAAAGTCTTAATCACTTCCGTCACGGATGCTTCGAATTTTGTGGTGAGAAAAACTCCCGAACTCGGGCCTCTCTAGCCCAGGCGAGGACAATCGTGCCTCCATCATCAACTTGAATTGTCCGATCGGCATTATGCTCCTCTGGTCGAATGGCCTCCCACCGATCGAAAGCCTCCCGGTCAAAAGATCTTGGGCGGCCAGGAACCTTCCTCTCGTTGGGACAGTTAATCCCCGCAAAAATCTTCTCTAATTCCCTCAGCCAATGATTCCACGAAAGCGTCTCAGTGGAACCGTCAAATTTCGGAGGATGCAATTTGACCACCTCGGTAAGCCATTTATCTCCCCGATTATCCACGTTATTCTGCTGTCCCATCGCCGTCTGCATGCGATCCACAACTTGGGCAAACTGGTTTATCTGGGCAACCACCTGCTGAAGCACTCCCGGCACGTTAGGATCTGCATTATTATTTGCCGATCCCTGCTGTCCCCCGGAATGTGAATCCGTTTGACTAGCAGCTATCTCTGGGGTAGATACCGACCCTTCTTGCCTTGCATTACCACGTCCGCGTCCACGACCGCGTCCGCGTCCACGACCTCCTCTCAACATACTGTAAACATAAATACTCAATATCCAGGACAAACTTTCTCAAAGTACATTCATTAATGTTTACAAGACGCGAATTAAATAAAGCAGTAGTATTCGAGATTAGGAAACTTACAACCACAGTCCACACGACGATGCTGGCTCAGCAGTGATGTTACGAACGACCAATAATCAATAACGTAAACAGACCCAACTAACCCGACTGCCAAGATATCCATAAATCTTAGCTCCGATACCATATTCTGTAACACCCCGAGATATTCGGAATAATTACAGCGCCGTAAACCCTTTAGGTAAGGATTTACAAGGCTAATTTTAAAAAGAGTGTAAATGTAAACCAATCGTACAACTGAAGTTTAAAGACATATTTGATTCAACCGATCAAAGAGTTAATTTATACAACCATATCGAAAGGACATTATTAAAACAGACGTACTCGAGTACTAAACGAAACAAGAAAGCAACTCTCGACAACAATAACATCAATCACATCACTGAGCCATCTCATCGTCCTGCCGATCTTGTGGTGCCTCCCCGCCTCGGCTACCCGAACATCAAAACAATGTCCACCCCGAAGGGGTTAGCAAAACGATGCTAGTACAAGTATCATAATACAATAAATCATCAATGCATCATAAAACATGCAAAAGCGGACTTCCGCTACCGGAATCCAACGATGCGAATCCTTACGATCCCATCAATACAATACGGGGTAATCCGGCGATCCGGCGCCCTTGGTATAGATCCCCATGATGATCCGTCGGACCAACGCATGGTGGAAAACCCGTCAGCGATCCGGCGCCCTCAGCATAGATCCCCATGATGATCCCGTCGGACCAACGCATGGTGGACATTCGATCCAGCGCCCTCAGCATAGATCCTCATGACCCCCTCGGATCATTTATACCATAATCAATCAATTATGCATACACATATGCATTTCAATATGTTCATCAATACGAACAAACAACAACGAATATCACGCGAATTTCCAGAAATACATCTCATATACAAAATATGAACAATACCATAAGCATGATAAATCAAACTCGACATATGATACTTGCCTCGAAAATGGCAAGACGAAATACTTCAAAGATCTCGACACACTCGAAGGCCGCCTCCTTCGATCAACGTAACAAGCTCGAATCTTAACAAAAGGAACGATATACAAATCATCTCAAGTCGAACGATGGCCTAACAATTCGGTCTATGGCCGAAAAGCTCAAAATAACCAATCTGCCTGGACTGCTTAGCGTGTGCTACGTACTCTACGTAACGTGCGCTAAGCAGGCCTGTTAGCGTACGCTATCGTGTAAGACTAGCGTGCGCTAGTTACTGGCCGCGGTTGCACGGCCGATATATAACGTAAGCTACGTACGTTTAAAACGATATCTGAACCCCGATAGCGCACGTTAACTCACACATGTTAGCGTGCGCTAATCTTGCATGGCAGAATACCGCAAACCGAAAACTGGGTTGAATGGTGAAGGACTCATGAATTCTACCATGATAATACAAGTTATCCTCGGGCATGTCATACTAATAAGGTTTGTGGAAGTTTTATGGTTATGAAATACGAATATACGGATAGTCAACTCGACATCATAATTCATCTACAATCTCCAAGAAATAATCTAAGTTCCATTTGTTCTACGTTCCAAAACACATGATTCCATCGTGTAAAACGTATCAACTGGGTAAAATATCCGGTTACTGATCATAACTCGATTGAACATGCTTAGGAGTCCTTATAATAAGATGGTTCAAAGGTTCATACGATATATAGTGCCGATACGTCAAAAGTATCCTTCTAACATGTGATGACCGATTAAAAACGAAATACCAGCTATCCAAACATGATTCAAACTTCCTTAGGAACATTACTAACATTGGTGAAGAATCACCTACCTCAAGTAGTGAAGGACACGGAGGAAAATGAAGCAATCCGACACCGAAAGCTTGAACACCAATCTCCAATGATATACGATCTTAAATCACGAATCAGGATGTTGATATGAAGTGTTTGGGGGTGAAGGAAGTTATGTTCTAAGTGTAGGAATTCGGGTAATGAGAGTAGAGAAAACTGAAATCTCGAATAGGATGATGTCCTATTTATAATAAATGGCTATTAGCGCGCGCTAGACCCTGTTCGTAGCGTGCGCTAACGGCTCACAGTCTAAACTGTACTCGGCACTTAGCGTGCGCTACGCATATACCTGTAGCGTGCGCTAAGGCGTTGACTCGGCTTTTCCCGAAAGCCGTCCAGGTACATCCGACACAATCCGAAAAGGGTCCCCCGGCCAGATCTCACCTACCGCACGTCTCAATCGATTTGACCATGCATAGCGTGCGCTAATGACCCTCTGTAGCGTGCGCTATGAATCCCCGTTAGCGTACGCTACACTCAGCCTGTAGCGTGCGCTACATGTACAGAATTTCAATCTCTAAAACACATACACGAAATTATACACTCGACAACATCGGATTATGAAATACGGAGAATAGTACTTAGACAAAAGTACAATCATTACAATATCACGAGTTCTAATTACATAACAGAAATCTCGGGTATTACAGTCTTGACATCCATTTGCTCAACCTCAAGATCAAGACTAGCCGCAATACCAAGGACCAATCGAATCGATCCTATCTTCACAACCGGAGAAAAAATCTCGTCAAAATCAATGCCCTTATTTTGACTAAATCTTTCACTACGAGTCTAGCTTTGTATCGGGACAACGAAGTATGCTCCTCCGACTTCACCCTATACACCCAT
This sequence comes from Orobanche coerulescens, assembly GCA_033398695.1. Lineage (NCBI taxonomy): Eukaryota > Viridiplantae > Streptophyta > Magnoliopsida > Lamiales > Orobanchaceae > Orobanche > Orobanche coerulescens. The sequence continues at coordinate 5,132,545 of CM065810.1, forward strand.
TTGTTCCTCAAAGCTCTCTTGCCTTTCGGCAACTTCACCAACTCGTACGTATTATTCTCATGCAAGGAACTCATCTCGTCTTGCATGGCATCCATCCACTCCTTCTTTTCATCCTCCATAGCCTCCGCAAAATATTCGGGCTCTCCCTCATCGGTGAGTAAGACATACTCATCGGACGAATAACGAGTGGAGGGATGACGGTCCCTCATCGACCGTCTATGTGGAACAAAAGATGGCATGTTCGTCACGGGTAGCTCGGGATGAGCTCCATCAGTGTCATCTTGTCTCAACTCATCGTTGTCACCGGCAACATGTTGTTCATCATTTTGGACATCCTCTCCACCGGGTGTCTCAACATGTTGTGGAGGAAAGGGTCCAAATCAATAAGATCATGGTCGTGTTGTGGAGCCGACTCTCCATTCTCAACATATTTCATCATTTGATCTTCAACAAAGACAACATCTCTTGACCGAACAAGCTTCTTAGTCACTGGGTCATACAATCTATACCCGAACTCATCAAGCCCGTAACCAATAAAAATACATGGCTTCGTCTTGGAATCAATATTTGGTCTCTCATCATTCAGAATGTGTACAAAAGATTTACATCCGAAAACCCATAAGTGGAGGTATGAGATGTCTTTACCGCTCCACACTTTATCCGGGACATCAAACTCCAAAGGAACACACGGCATTAAATTAATCACATGAACCGCCGTGTTCAAAGCTTCTCCCCAAAATGACTTTGTAAATCCGGCATGTGAGAGCAAACATCGAGCTCTCTCGACCAAAGTCCGGTTCATTCTTTCCGCCAATCCATTGAGTTGCGGAGTCATCGGGGGCGTCTTTTGATGTCGGATCCTTTGCTCTCGGCAATATTCATCAAAGGGCCCGATGTATTCTCCACCATTGTCCGTCCGAATACACTTTAGCTTCTTCCTGGTCTCTCTTTCCATCGAGGCATGAAATTGTTTGAAAATATCTAACACTTGATCTTTGGTCTTCAAGGTGGATGCCCACACATTCCTCGAGTGATCGTCGATGAATGTGACAAAGTATCTACAACCACCGAGCGTCTTAGTCTTCATAGGACCACAAACATCGGAATGAACAAGATCAAGCACATTTTCCTTCCATGAAGGAGTATGACTCTTAAAAGTAACTCTTCTTTGCTTCCCGGCTAGATAATGAGAGCATCTTTTAAGGTGTACTTTGTGAATCCCGGACAAAGACTCCTTCTTCGACAATAGTGCCATCCCTTTCTCGCTCATGTAATCGAGCCTCTTATGCCATAGCTCGGACATGTCATTATTGTCGATTGTGTTCACGGAATTAATCGTGACCTTTGGAAGTGTCACGTACAATTTCCCTTCCTTTTCTCCCCTCCCGACAATCAAGGAACCTCGAGTGAGTTTCCACACTCCCTTGCCAAAACCACTATGATAACCACCATCATCGAGTAAACCAACGGACATAACATTAAGCCTCATGTCCGTAACATGTTTTACATTCTGTATAACAAGTTCCACACCGGTGTCGAATCTCAAATGAACATCTCCCACTCCAACAATTTTGGATAACCCATCGTTACCCATCTTGTACCATAGTCACCCGGAGTATAAGAGGAATAAAAATCTCTACGTGATATAACATGACACGTAGCTCCACTATCGACCACCCAACTCGAATCATCTCTCGCAAGGTTCACCATATCATAATCACAACAAACACAAAATTCTTCGGTAGTAGTATTTACTTCGGCTTTATCATTACTACCGCTCTCCTTCTTTTGTGAATTCTCTCGGGCTTGGCGATTTTCCTTCTTCAATTGTCGGCAAAATTTATTTGTATGCCCTTTCTTACCACAATGGTAACATTCAATATTGGCATACTTCCCCCGGGAATTACTCCTTTGTGGCCCTCTATTACTCGGGCCTCTACTTTGACCTTTCCCCCGTCTTTCGGTAACTAGAACATCCGACTGTGACGAAGATCCCTGTGCTTTTCTTCGGACCTCATCATTCAACATGTTCCCTTTAGCTAGTTCCAACGAAATGACACCATCGGGGGCAGAGTTAGACAACGACATTCGAAACGTCTCCCGAATCCGGCAATGTGCCCAATAACCACAAAGCTTGCACCTCCCCTTCGAATTTAATGCCCATTCCCGCAAGTTGATTAATTATGCCTTGAAATGCATTCAAGTGATCCGACAGAGGAGTCCCGTCTCGATATTTCAAATTTATCGTTTGTTTAATGAGGAACAACTTATTATTCCCCGTCTTCCGAGCATATAATTGCTTGAGCTTGTGCCATAATTCTCGAGCATCCTTCTCTCCACTAATATGGTTCAAAACATTGTCATCAACCCATTGTCGAATATATCCGCAAAAATGGCGATGCAAAATAGTCCACTCCGCGTCGGACTTGCCTTCTGGTTTATCTTTGCTAAAAACCGGTAAATAATAATCCTTCACATATAGAAGGTCTTCCATCTTCTCTTTCCATACGTGGTAGTTCTAACCATTCAAGTTTACCATTCTACTCGTGTTGACTTCCATCTTATGATTGAGATAATAATCACCACGAAACAACAAATCTCGTGGCTCCGATACCACTTGGTTGGGAAAAAACACCGACAATAGTCACGTCACAACGAAAAATGCGGAACCTCGTTTGACGATTTCCCAATATTCAATTGTAACTTCGTGGTTACCGACGAGTAGAGCACACAATTACAACTCGACAAAAATAATACAAATGATATACCAAAAGCGATAAATAACGATACACAATTTTAGCGTGGAAAACCCCTCAAGACGCGAGTAAAAACCACGAGACCGAAGCCGCTTAAAACCACTATCACCAATACACAATACACGATTCGTCCCTAATACAAACTAGGGGTATACACCAATAATCTTCAAATACTTGGTATTAAACAATCTTCAAGTATTTCGAATACACAATAACAACAAGATCGAGAAAAGAAAATACCGTAAATAGCTTACACAAAAAGCTAACAAAATACCCGAACTTCCGGACTCAAAACCTCGATCTACTCCGGTGTAAAGATTTGCTCAATAGCTACCAAAGCTCTTGTCAAAATATCACGACGATCCGACCGATGAATATCCAGAAAATTGAAGAAATGTATTTCTCTCTCTTGTTTCTCTCTCTCTTTGTTGCTCTCAAAAATTGGTGAAGGAATGATGAAAAAACCGCAGCAAAATCTGCCTAAAAAGAAACCCAAGTGCTGGGTTGACCCTGTGTGCCTAGGCGCAGACATTGCGTGCTTAGGCACACTCAGAAAAAATGGCAAAAAAAGTCCCAGGGGGCCTAGGCACAGAAGGGCTGCGCCTAGGCGCAGAGTACAGTGAGTTCCAGGGGGCCTAGGCACAGAAGGGCTGCGCCTAGGCACGGAGTACAGCAGGGTCCAGCGATTTGTAGTTCATCAGCAGGGGGCCGCGGACCGGCGGGCTTGGACTGCGGCCCGGAGTACAGTGGCGGGAGTTCTCGGCCAAAAAATAGTGTGCCGCGGCCCGGATGATTTGTGCCGATGCCCGGAGTCCATTCGACCCCGAGAAGGCCTATATTTCGGAAATAACTCTTACATTCAGTACGAGTCGTCGTCATTATAAATCTCCCATATATACTAATGCATAATACGCTGAGCCTAAGTGGCACCTTCTCATGCTTCGGCTGCCACATGTCTTCTGTGGGTGCTTCGTGTGCTTACGTGTCAGCCTCTCATGCTTCAGCGGACACGTAATCAATTATTGGCCTAATCGTCATTGCATTAATTAAATTATAATTATACTTCAAATAACCCTACCTACCTTATTAATTTTTTCCAATTAAGGAATATAAATTATAAATAAAATAGGAATTGATTATATTTATAGAAACATTTCACGTTTTCATTAATGAAAAATATAAGTCCCAAATAAAGAGAAATTTAATATAGTAGTGTCATTATATATTAAAAATTTAGACCTAAAATTGTAATACCCATACTTTTATTGACTGTTTGACTTTGCCGTTCTCCTTATTTTGTCGCTCTGTAAACGCATAGAGATGTTGTTGATATTGTTATTGAGTTTCGTACCTTGTTTTGGTTATGGATCGTGTTGTTTAGACCTTGCGGAAGTATTCTGGACCAGAGACATAGTGCACGCTAGGCCTAGGCTAACGCACGCTAATTCTGCTTGATTAGCGCACGCTAGCTTTGAACCGTAGCGCGCGCTAAGGGACCAGTCAGGTCAGAACCAGTAACTCGAACTGCTCTCTGGGCTGGCAGATTAACGCATGCTAGGAGTTAGTTAGCGCGCACTATTCATGGTTAGTAGCGCACGCTAACATCTGTCCGTAGCGCACGCGAATGGGCTGGTCGGCAGAGGCAGTGAGGTTGCCAGGTTTCTGGACTATCAGGTAGCGTACGCTAGGCTTCGGCTAGCGCACGCTAAATCTGTTGCATAACGCATGCTAAGCCATAGCGTGGCGCGCGCTAACAGACTGAGTCGGCAGAGGCAGTGAGGTTTCAGACTTTCTGGACTAGCAGGTAACGCACGCTAGGCAGTGGCTAGCGTACGCTATATGTACTGTGTAACGCACGCTAGTGCTCAGTATTAACGCACGCTAGCGGACTGAGACAGTGAACTGAGATTTTGACAAGACACCAGTTAGCGCACGCTAGGGATGTTACGTAGCGCGCGCTAACGTCTTATGACAGTAGCCACTGGACTACCAGGTGACCCGTTAGCGCACGCTAATATTGAGGCGTAGCATGCGCTAGACTGGGACAGTATATAAGGGGACAGTCAACCCCTGCACTTGTCATTTCATATCTTTTCCACTTGTTCCGATCGGGAGAGCTCGGGAGAGGTGATTTGGGGAGATTTAAAGCAGTTCTTTTTCAGATATCGTCATCTTGGGTTGGATAACAAGGATTATACAACATCTAGCACATCTCTATCCTTCGAATCAAGGTAAAAATCCTTAGAACCCTATTTTTGGGAATTTTGGGGTTTTTCGTAGATTCGTCCGATTTATCCGTTTTGAAGCTTGAGGACATTGAGATTATGATGTATCTATTCCGTATGCATGCTTTTCCTATGATTTTACAGATTAGATTGTTCCGTTTTCGGACTTGTGAGAGTTTGGACGATTTTCCAACCTCTAGTTGTTTATCCGTGTATATTCATGAATCGTAGATGGGTTTTGGGAGTTTCTTCATGTAATTTGAATATGGATAATTGATTATCATATTCCTTACGAATCGTTTAGGTGCTGGAAGCGTGTTCTTGGACCTACCGAACTCATACCCTTTTTCCGTTCGATTTCTCGATGTCTCAAAGGCAAGTATATATTTATGATTGTACGTTCTCGACTTTGAAAGTAAGATATATTTATGGCATGATTATTTATATCCACTATGGGGCGGGCCGACGGGTCCCCTGAGGGTTTCGTAGCCTCTTGGTGCGATTCCACGGATGATATGAACGAACCACTCTGGGGCGGGCTGACAGGTCCCCTGAGGGTGCCGTAGCCTCTTGGTGCGGTTCCACGGTATTCATATATGTATTGATGAGATGCTATGAGATTTAGTTATTCCGGAATACTAGTTGTGAATTGATGAATTGACGGTTACATTTACTTTATTGTCGAGGAGTATTGTGTTTCATACTTGATATACTTGCACTAGCTATTCGACGGTTAACCCCTTCATGGGGGAAATACTTTTTATGTATTTCAGGTTCCAGGAGAGTGGACAGGCAGGTATCGGGTCGGCATGAAGATGGTGGGCAAGTGTGATACTGTGTCTTTCCTCCGGTTATGTTTTGAGTTTTTCATTCAGTGTTGTTGTACTGGAATGGTTATTAAATACTCGAGTATTGTTTTCCATCTTCCTTGATGTTCCGGCCTGTGTGCCGAGATTTTGATTTTTGTGCTGTGATGTATTTGGATATATTGGAATACCCTTTGTATCGTTTTTCATTTCATTGTATTCTGACCTTCTCGGTCAAATTTTATAGTTCCGCGTATGATTAGCCTTGTGGGTCCATCGGTGGGGTTCACGGCGCTGTAATATACCCTGAATATCTTGGAGGTGTTACAGAATATGGCATCAGAGCTTAGGTCTATGGATACCTAGGCTGTCGGTCTTTTGGGTCGAATGAGTCGTCATTTGTCCACAGTATCACTACTCTGCCATCATCACAGTGCGACCGATACTTGTAAGACCTCTTACTCTTCTGGTGTTTCCTTATTCGTTTTGCTTCTATCTTCGGTATTTTCGAGAATCAGTCACTTTGATGACGTGCGATTGAACTGTAGTTACGTGTCTTGTGTGTGTTCTTCAGTATTTCAGCTAGTAGGGGCCATGGCCGTGGTCGTGGTCGTGGTCGTGGGAGAGGTCGTGGCGCGGCCGTTTCCATCAATTCTGTTGCGGGGTCGACCAACCCCAGTTTGTCGAACTCAGTGCATCCTGACACTGAAATCGGCCACGACCCGATCGAATGGCGAGAGGCGGCACGGACGTTGGAGTTGCGAATGTACTTCAACAATTGGCTACCCAGATGACCATCTTAGCCCAAACTGTTCAGCTGAATAATCCAAACCCGAACACGGATGCCTTGCTTCAGAACGTAATCCGTATGCACCCTCCACAATTTGGCGGTGCCACAGACCCGTTAGGATGGGAAGATTGGCTAGCATAATTGGAAAAGTTTTCGAAGCGATCGATTGCCCCGAAGTGAGGAAAGTACAAATTGCTCAATATTTCCTTACCAAGGAGGCCGCTACGTGGTGGAAAGTCATCAAGCCACAGGATCGTGTTGCCACGTGGGATGAATTTAAAGAGCTTTTGGATGCCGAGTTTTGTCCTTGGCCGGTACGAGAAGGCCGAATCCGAGCCTTTTTCGAGGCTAAACCATAGAATATTCCCATTTCGCAGGCGATCGTGGAGTACAACCAACAATTGATCCATGTGAAGGATCAAGTGCGTAACGAGCATGACAAGATACGTTACTTTGATATGCATATGAATATGGGCTTACGGCGGTACATGGCCGGATTTGCTTGCACCACACTGAAGGAATATCAGGACAGAGCTTTAGCCCATGATATGTTGAGCCCCGACAACGATACCGTTGAAGAATCGAAGAAGCAGAAAGTCGCGGGGAATTTTGCTGGCTCTAAGAGTAGCAACTGTCAGAGGTCACAGAAGACTAACCGTTCTGCCGGACAGTCGTCACGTTCTAATAAAGGGAAGAGGGGTTACCGTCCCACTCCGGGTACCTCAAATCGCACAGTGACTTGCTACAATTGTGGTCGTACAGGCCACGTTAATTTGGAATGCAACTTTCCACCATTGAAGTGTCACACGTGCGGACAGTTGGGACATAGAGCGGCTTATTGTTCTGAGCCGAATCAGACTTTGGACACTCGGGCTTCTGCCCCAGCACCACTTGACCAAGGTATAAATCAGCGACAATCTTTTGGTCAACCTCAACAGAATTTCGGCAGTGGCCGGGGACGGGGTCAAAACGCTGGAGGGGGAAACTCTAGCGTCGGTTCGGTACAACCACGGGTTTATGAGATGCGTCGAACAGACGAACCCGACGCGGCGGTGGCTTCAGGTACTATTCGTATTTTATCTCATCCACTCCGTGTACTTTTTGATACGGGTGCTACACATTCTTTTATTTCCTTGGAGTGTGTACGCCGTTTGAATATAACTTGTATGACTGCTTGCGATCCCTTTATTATGAAACTGCCTAGCGGGGATAGAATTGTGGGGAACCGGGAGATTAGAGATTTTCCGGTGATTATATCCGGTATGGAATGGTTATCGAATCTGATCGTAGTTGACATGGAAGGCGAGGATGTGATCCTCGGCGAGGATTGGCTTGATAATCACCAAGCGATTATGAATTACCGTACCAAGGTTATCACCATGATGACTAAAGACGGATCTGAGTACTCATTTTTGGGATGTAAGTCGGGCCAATCCAAGTTACTTATCAGTGCCATGAAGGCCGTGAAACTTTAAATAAAGGTTGTACGGGCTATTGGTGTTACGCCTTAAAGATAGAAGGAAACGAAGTCGATTTCTCTTCGATTCCGGTTGTTAATGAGTATCCCGATGTTTTTCCGGATGACCTCCCGGGATTACCGCCAGATCGGGAGATAGAATTTACCGTGGACTTAGATCCAGATGCGGCTCCAATTTCTAAAGCACCTTACCGGATGGCACCCTCCGAGATGCAAGAATTGAAGTATCAACTGGGAGAACTTCTGGAAAAAGGGTACATCAGACCGAGCGCTTCGCCTTGGGGGGCGCCTGTTCTTTTCGTGAGGAAAAAGGATAGTTCACTACGTTTGTGCATCGACTACCGTGAGCTGAACAAAGTAACCATCAAGAACAAGTATCCTTTGCCTCGTATAGACGATTTATTTGATCAATTGCAAGGGGCTGTAGTTTTCTCGAAGATTGATTTAAGATCCGGGTATTATCAACTCAGGGTGAGGGAGTTCGATGTTCCGAAGACGGCATTTCAGACGAGATATGGGCATTATGAATTTGTAGTTATGCATTTTGGGTTGACTAATGCACCTGCAGTATTCATGCAGTTAATGAATAAGATATTCATCGAGTACCTCGACAGGTGTGTAGTCGTCTTTATTGACGACATCTTGATCTATTCTCGAGATAAGGAAGAACATGCCCGACACTTGCGTTTGATATTAGACATTTTGAGAACCGAGCACCTCTATGCAAAATTCTCGAAATGTGAGTTTTGGTTGGAAGAAGTTATGTTTCTCGGCCATGTGATTTCGGCCGAAGGGGTTCGTGTAGACCCGCAGAAGATTGAGGCAGTGCTAGATTGGGCACCGCCTAAAAATGTTAAGGAAGTCCGTAGCTTTTTAGGTCTTGCTGGGTATTACCGACGGTTTGTCGAGGGGTTCTCAAAACTCGCTCGGCCGCTTACGAAATTACTCCAGAAGACCAAAAAGTTTGTTTGGACAGATGAGAGACAACAGAGCTTCGATGAACTGAAGAGACGTTTGACTTCAGCGCCAATTTTAACTTTACCACATGGTAGTGAGGGTTTCGCATTTTATAGTGACGATTCGGGTCAAGGTCTGGGCTGTGTACTTATGCAGCACGATAAGCCGATAGCTTTTGCGTCACGACAATTAAAGCCTTATGAGATGAATTATCCTACTCACGACTTAGAGTTGGCCGCAATTGTCTTCGCACTCAAGATTTGACGGCATTATTTGTATGGTTCACCGTGTCGGATTTATACCGATCACAAGAGCCTGAAGTATATTTTCAGTCAGAAGGAACTGAATATGAGACAGAGACGTTGGTTGGAGTTGATAAAGGATTATCATTTGGAAATTCCTTACCACCCCGGAAAAGCCTATGTCGTTGCGGATGCTTTGAGCTGCAAATCGGCATCTCTTCAAATGCTCGAGGTTCTTACATCTCAGACGAAAATTCGTCAGGATTTAATTGAGCAAGGGATAGAAGTTTGGCTTCAACGAGTACAGGGACAGTTGTGTACTCTCGAAATTACTTCGTCCTTGGTTGATGACATCAAAGGGAAGCAGTGGAGTGACCCGATAATTTCTCAACTGAAGGAAGATGTAATTAAAGGAAAAGCTCCTGGCTTTATGGTTCACGAGGATAGTATTCTGAAATTTCAGGGCAGACTTTGTGTTCCGAACGATTTAGAGTTGAGGCAGAGAATTCTCCGAGAAGCTTTTGCTACGCCTTACTCAATCCACCCTGGGACGAGTAAGATGTACAAAGACTTGAAGCGCAATTTTTGGTGGAATAACATGAAGAAGGATGTCACGGAGTTTGTACTACAGTGCTTGACGTGTCAACAAGTCAAGATCGAACATCAACGACCAGCGGGGTTGTTGAAACCTCTTCCCATTCCCGAGTGGAAGTGGGAAGACATCTCTATGGATTTCATCACTGGCATGCCGAGAACTCGAGCCGGAATGAATATGATTTGGGTAATTGTCGATCGGTTGACCAAGTCTGCACACTTCTTGGGTATTAAGGATACTTGGGGACCGGATAGACTGGCTCGAACCTTTATTGCTGAGATCGTGAGGTTGCACGGTGCCCCCAAGACCATTGTTTCTGATCGAGACGGCCGTTTCGTATCGCATTTTTGGCAGGCCGTTCATCAGGCTTTGGGTACTGAGTTGAGATTGAGCACTTCCTTTCATCCTTAGTCGGACGGTCAGACATAGAGGACGATTCATACGTTGTAAGATATGCTGCGGGCTTGTGCCTTAGACTGGAGTAATGATTGGGAGCTTCACTTACCGTTGGTCGAGTTTGCTTACAATAATAGTTGGCATGCGTCGATCAAAATGGCACCCTTCGAGGCACTTTATGGTAGGCGATGTAGGTCGCCATTATGTTGGGATGAGGCTTCTGAGCTAGTTGGGACGGAGCCGGATATGTTGATGGAGACTAAGGAAAAGATTTCCATTATCCGGGACCGATTGCTGGCTGCCGAGAGTCGTCAGAAATCTTATGATGATATTCGTCGTCGACCCTTGGAGTTTGAAGTGGGGGATCATGTCTTGCTCAAGGTGTCACCGACCAGAGGAGTTTTCCGCTTCAGGAAAAAAGGGAAACTTAGTCCGAGATATATCGGACCTTTCGAGATTTTGGACAGAGTTGGAGATTTAGCTTATCCCTTGGCGTTGCCTCCAGATTTGAGTCACGTCCATAGTGTTTTTCATGTGTCTCAGCTGAGAAAGTACGTTCCGGATCCGAGCCACATTATCGACTACAGTGAGATTGACGTAGCCGAGAATATTACCTTTTCGGAGAAACCCGTGAAGATCCTTGAGCGTCGCGAGAAACAACTTCGGCATAAGACCATTCCACTGATTAAAGTGCAATGGTCGAGACATGGAGTCGAGGAGGCGACTTGGGAGACGTAAGAGAAGATGCGGGTGGATTACCCCAAACTTTTCATTTCTTAAGTTTCGGGATGAAACTTCTTTTTAGAGGGGGAGAATGTAATACCTCTACTTTTATTGACTGTTTGACTTTGCCGTTCTCCTTATTTTGTCGCTCTGTAAACGCATAGAGATGTTGTTGATATTGTTATTGAGTTTCGTACCTTGTTTTGGTTCTCGATCGTGTTGTTTAGACCTTGCGTAAGTATATATTCTGGACCAGAGACATAGCGCACGCTAGGCCTAGGCTAACACACGCTAATTCTGCTTGATTAGCGCACGCTAGCTTTGAACCATAGCGCGTGCTAAGGGACCAGTCAGGTCAGAACCAGTAACTCGAACTGCTCTCTGGACTGGCGGATTAACGCACGCTAGGAGTTAGTTAGGGCGCGCTATTCGTGATTAGTAGCGCACGCTAACATCTGTCCGTAGCGCACGCTAATGGGCTGGTCGGCAGAGGCAGTGAGGTTGCCAGGTTTTTGGACTATCAGGTAGCATATGCTAGGCTTCGGCTAGCGCACGCTAAATCTGTTGCATAACGCACGCTAAGCCATAGCGTGGCGCGCGCTAACAGACTGAGTTGGCAGAGGCAGTGAGGTTTCAGACTTTCTGGACTAGCCGGTAACGCACGCTAGGCAGCGGCTAGCGTACGCTATATGTGCTGCGTAACGCACGCTAGTGCTCAGTATTAACGCACGCTAGCGGACTGAGACAGTGAACTGAGATTTTGACAAGACACCAGTTAGCGCACGCTAGGGATGTTACGTAGCGCGCGCTAACGTATTATGACAGTAGCCACTGGACTACCAGGTGACCCGTTAGCGCACGCTAATATTGAGGCGTAGCGTGCGCTAGACTGGGACAGTATATAAGGGGACAGTCAACCCCTGCACTTATCATTTCATATCTTTTCCACTTGTTCCGATTGGGAGAGCTCGGGAGAGGCGATTTGGGGCGATTTAAGGCAGTTCTTTTTCAGATATCGTCATCTTGGGTTGGATAACAAGGATTATACAACATCTAGCACATCTCTATCCTCCGAATCAAGGTAAAAATCCTTAGAACCATATTTTTGGGAATTTTGGGGTTTTTCGTAGATTCGTCCGATTTATCCATTTTGAAGCTTGAGGACCTTGAGATTATGATGTATCTATTCCGTATGCATGCTATTCCTACGATTTTACGGATTAGATTGTGCCGTTTTTGGACTTGTGAGAGTTTGGACGATTTTCCAACCTCTAGTTGTTTATCCGTGTATATTCATGAATCGTAGATGGGTTTCGGGAGTTTCTTCGTGTAATTTGAATATGGATAATTGATTATCATATTCCTTACGAATCGTTTAGGTGCCGTAAGCGTGTTCTTGGACCTACCGAACTCATACCCTTTTTCCGTTCGATTTCTCGATGTCTCAAAGGTAAGTATATATTTATGATTGTACGTTCTCGACTTTGAAAGTAAGATATATTTATGGCATGATTATTTATATCCACTCTGGGGCGGGCCGACGGGTCCCCTGAGGGTTTCATAGCCTCTTGGTGCGATTCCACGGATGATATGAACGAACCACTCTGGGGCGGGCCGACAGGTCCCCTGAGGGTTCCGTAGCCTCTTGGTGCGGTTCCACGGTATTCATATATGTATTGATGAGATGCTATGAGATTTAGTTATTCCGGAATACTAGTCTTGAATTGATGAATTGACGGTTACATTTACTTTATTGTCGAGGAGTATTGTGTTTCATACTTGATATACTTGCACTAGCTATTCGACGGCTAACCCCTTCATGGGGGAAATACTTTTTATGTATTTCAGGTTCCAGGAGAGTGGACAGGCAGGTATCGGGTCGGCATGAAGATGGTGGGCAAGTGTGATACTGTGTCTTTCCTTCGGTTATGTTTTGAGTTTTCCATTCAATGTTGTTGTACTGGAATGGTTATTAAATACTAGAGTATTGTTTTCCATCTTCCTTGATGTTCCGGCCTGTGTGCCGAGATTTTGATTTTTGTGCTGTGATGTATTTGGATACATTGGACATGGTTTGAATACCCTTTGTATCGTCTTTCAGTTCATTGTATTCGGACCTTCTCGGTCAAATTTTATAGTTCCGCGTATGATTAGCCTTGTGGGTCCCTCGGTGGGGTTCACGACGCTGTAATATACCCTGAATATCTTGGGGGTGTTACAAAAATCTCGTAGAAATATTATATATTTCCACTAATTAATTAATTTATAGTTAGTCACTATAATTAGGTATATCAATAAAGAAATATCAACCGAATGAAAAATGCTTGAGGGTATTGCAAAAGAAGTGTTGAATATATAATTTAAAAAGTACTCGAAGTCCTAATAAATCGAAATAATCTTATTAAAAAATATTATTGAAAGTGTAGAAATGGTAGTTTTAATTATTACTTATAAATAAATTAATTAGTCTATCTTTGTTCTAAATCTTATTTAATTAAGTTAAAATAACAAAATAAATGAAAAACTCATATTTACTAAATTATATAACTACTGATTTTATGAATTTTCAAAGAGATATTTCTAAATACACAAGCAATTAAATTTAATAATAATATACTAATTCATAGATTCACTTTGTACAAAGAGAATTTCAGAAAATAAAGATCGTTTTAAGTGATTTTTTACTTTTTTTTTTAATTTTAAAAGATTTTTAAATTTATTTAATTTTGAAATCAACTATATATTTTTGAAAATTATGGATTTGCTTTTTTATTTTAAATTATATCCAAATAATTTGTATAATTTTTTTTTCCAAATATAAGGATTAAATTATCTCATCTTTGGCCATTTAACAAAAACCATTAAATACTTAACGATTTGGACCATTTTGACAAAAAGGACCAAAAAAGAAAGTGGAACCTGTTTGAGGAGAAAGTAAAAGATAGCAAATCAATTGTATTGATAACAATGAATAGAGGGTCCTTTATATAGGCATTACAATGAGAGTCCTTCCATACATAGGATTCCTAGTTAAGGTAAGACATCTAACAGGATCCTACTACCTCTGGAAGAGTCTAGAACCTTCCATAACTCTATTCCCCTACAACCAGTATTAAGTAAGACACCAATAAGGGAAGAATTTCCCGGAACACTCCCCCTGTGTCGAGCACTAATACTAACATGGTGCATAAGGTGTTGCCTCGGTAAGAAACCTTTCCACGTCAAATAAAACCCCGTGGGAAAAAACAAAGACTTGGTGAGGAAAAAGAGCACAACACACCAACTACAAATGTCAGAATCATGTGAAGTATACTCCCCCTGAGGTATACATGACAGCTCATTTCGTCGAGCTATCATTAGTTGAGCTCGGATAATCAACACATGCCGATGCTTCTCACATGTTTCTCAAATGTAGATTTCGGCAGAGACTTAGTGAACAAGTCTGCGATATTCTCATCGAAACTTACGTGTTTCACTTCGATATTCAGCAATTTCTGCTGCTGCTGATTATAAAAGAACTTCGGTGCAATATGCTTGGTATTGTCGCCCTTTATAAAACCTAACTTCATCTGCTCAATGCATGCCGCATTGTCCTCAAAGATGCAAGTAGGGGTTGCTGTAGTGGGATCTAATCCACACGTTCCTCGTATATGGTCTATGACTGACCGGAGCCAAATGCACTCCCTTACGGATTCGTGCAATGCAATTATCTCTGCATGGTTCGAGGAAGTAGCAACCAGGGTCTGTGATGAACAAATTATAAACTCGCAAATGTACGAATCGCTTTTGTAGGAAGCGGCAAGTAACTCCGAGGTCGATCTCTCGAGGAATTGGAAACGGTTTAAAGTTTGATAGTGTTCGACAAATAGTTGAATGAACAAAAGTAAAATAAATTAAAATACATCATTGGTTTGATAGGATTACAATTACTAATGCATAAAATTAAAATAAACTACGCGTTACAAACACCAATTTAATAGTCGGATAATTGAGAGATCACAATAATGAGAATGATATGGGAATTTAGAATCACCGACACACACGTAATCAATTATTAGTTCCGATACACAAAGAATTAAGGTTTGGAATTATTCATTATTGATTGCTCACGATTAAAAGAAATCCGTTTGATGGCGGCAATTCTAAAATCATGATTGTTCTCAACGAAAATAAGAGACACTCCTTTGATGGGGACGAATCTCTACTAACAATCGACTAGCTAATACTTTTGATGGGGTAATTCGCTAGAAGATCGCGGAAAAAGGTTTTAGAACATTCACAATCGCTACTATCAGGTCGTTTGATGGCGAACACTGACAAAAACCCTCGATTTTAATCATAATAACAACTAAGAAATAGGTTTGATGATCTAAATCAAAAGTTCTTATACGAAGAACAAACAAGGAGGAACAATCCCAAACTTTTACCCGGAAAATCAATAAGAACTAACAATCGATAACATGTGTGTGGCTAAGTCTAAAAACCCATATGAAATGTTTAGCTACTCATGATTATTTCAACAATAATAATGGAAATTGTAAAACAAAACATGGTAGAAACTTCCCTTGTAAAAGCCGAAATTGAATTCCCGATGAAGGTTTGTTGATCTTGCTTCAAAAACTCATGACAATTGATACAAGGAAATGTAATATCTCACAAATGTATTTTTCACTCCAAGAACAAACAATGAAGATGATGAAACAATCTCCCTTTTTTCTCACTTTTTGGTGTTTGTCTCCCTCAATCTTGTGTTTTTCACACCAAAATTTCTAAAGTAAAATCTGAATATCTTTCCTAGGGTCTCCACACCTTTTTTTATAGCCAAAGAATCAAGAAAAGGGCTCAAAATTGTGCAAAAATGTCAAGGAAAATGACTTGCACCGAAAAGTGACACGGCCTGTGTCCTGGGACACGGCCGTGTCGTACTACCCTGAAAGCCAAAAAAAGTGCACTGTCCACGGACCCGGCCCTGTCCCATGACACGGCCGTGTTGTACTATGCTAGAAATGCAAAACCGGCTAGATCGTGACTCGGCCGTGTCCCATGACACAGCCGTGTTGTACTCTTCTGCAAAATGTAATTCACGCTGGAATGAGACCCGGCCGTGTCTTGTGAACACGGCCGAGTTGCGTGATGCGACCCGAGTTGCTTTCCTCTGTTTTGATTCCGGTTTTTGGTCTTCTTCGGCTTGATCCTTCGTTCTTGTATCAATACACTTCGGAATTTAGCATATGATATACCGTTTCGAAGCTAATTTCACGAGGAATTTGTATCAAAGGAGAACACATCTTAGTTTGGAGTGGTGATTCTGTAATTTAGAAGATACGATCGATATTGCTTCAATCTTTTATCGTTTTAGGCCCCATTTTAGCTCTTGATCGTCATAAACTCCAATTTTAGCTATGAAAGCGCAGGTTTTACCACAATCTTCGCTTGGTTACCTATAAATTAAAAACACAATATACCACGCATAAAAGAGAACAAAAATACTAAAAAGCAAATAAAAATACGACTAAAAAGAACAGAATGAGTCGATCAAGCCCCCAAACTTGAACTTTGATCGTCCAGAGCAAATCACTTTAAAATAACCACTCTGAAAGGGGAACTCAACTGTTAAAATACCTCAAAGGATCTCTTCGAAAATTACATCAATACTCACAAGTAAAATAAGTCGAGTTCTACAAAGTTTTCAAACCTCCGGGGTGCTTCCTTAATATCATAGTCAATACTTGGCAATATAAACCTCACCGGTCAAGTGTATTCACTCACTCTCAAAGTAATAGGGATAAGTATACGCTCGGAACTCATTCAATGAAATAAGGAACCCCATAGGCTTGCCAATCGTCTTCATCTCTACCACTGTTTTGTACATGCAAAATTTTCGTGAATCAAAAAGGGCTTTACTCGGCTTGAAATGTAGGCTTTGGTCGGGGTGGGATAAATATGACTAAAGTGACTTGACTTGAGCAATTTTAGAACTAAATCACCATAGTCGCTTTAGAAGCTCAAGATTTTTGAGGTTTGCTTCTTTTATCCCCTTAATTATGAACCACTTGCAACAAGCACTATTGAAAGTGAAAAACGCAGCATCAAACCCTCCTTATTGCTCCGATTTTTTTTTTGGTTGTTTTAGGATCCGTTTTACGCGAATGTAAACGATGGGTCACATGAATACACCCAGTTACTAGGATCAAAATATACACAACTGCTTCCAAGCATACTCATATCTAAGGTAACCGTTTTACGCGAATATAAACATGGGTCACATGAATACACCCGGTTACTAAGTTCCCAAAAATAGCGGAGTAATTATTTTCACCATTTCAACACTCCAAACAAAATGTATATCACCCAATGTCACCACAATCTTTGTATCCTCGTCAAAAATAATTTCTAATCGCTCAAGTATGGATCGAATGATTATAGCAATGGAAAGCTCGATATGTGGTTTAACAATGAAATAGACAATGATCTCAATTGGGTTAATTTAAGGAATGATCAAATGTCGGGTTGGCCAAAATCGAAGGGTTAAGATCAAAGGCGCCAAAAATCATTTTCACTCAATTGCACACACACACTAGTAGTTTTGAACAAGATTCCAAGGCAAGTTCTAGAGTCTTAAATCAAGAATGAAACACTCTACAATGAAACTTGCATTTTAGAAAATGCACGAAGGCTCGATAGCTCACAAGTAGGTTTGTTCATACCTCCAAGATATTGAAAACTACTTATTCAATTTCACACCCGTTTCGATTATCAACAATTTTTCCTCTACAAATTATCCTCAATTTGTATATCAAAACAACGAATTAAATCCCGAGGCATTTCAAGAAAAGAGTTCATACTTCAAAGTTTTTATCAAATTTGCAAAATGCTCAAAACACACCACAAATAAGTCTACTAACAAAAACAACCAAAAATAAACAAACAAGCATAATAGTATCCAAAAACAAACAAAAACAAGAGTAATGAAGTATTTCTTGACCAATCCCCCCCAAAACTTGAATTAAAGAATATACGAACGAATGGGGTATAGTATTTAAACAAAAGAATTTCATTGGTCAAGAAATACTTACGACCGGTTTTACTGGTGGGGTGTAGGGAGGTGGCCTTGCTGCACATGCCACCCGTGCATTTGTCTCATAAGAGACAATATCTCGTGTCGCTCTTGTCTAGCCTCCCCTAGCCTCTGTCCAGTGTCCTCTCGAAAGGCTACGAACTCCTCCCTTAATGTTAGGCACGAGGGGGCATGTCCAATTTCGGCCCGCCTTGACGTCTCGGGCCGATCTCTGGAGCTTTCTTCTTCTTCGTTCTCATCTTCTTCCTCTTCATCCGGGCCTCTTTCATAAGCCTCCTCCTCTTCCATCCTCTCGGATCTATCTTCATCCATATTGCGCCGAGGTCGAACATTTCGGTCGAGAGGGCTGTGACCCGAGGGAGCCAATCTAGCTGCCATCCGTGCTCGTCGGTGTGCTTCCGTAGCCATTTGCAGATTTCCCATGTCCCAAATATTATTTATGGTCGTCAAAGGTGTATTCGGGAGAAGGAAGTGGTCATTGTCGGTCTGGAGGAAGACTGTGCGCGTTTCATAATCCAGGATGTTCATTACTTTCATCACGGAGACAGAGAGTAGCATGTTTCCTGGAAGGGGAGTCCTCTGAGCTAAGGAAATCTCGAAGTGAAGTGCGATAGGGGTAATCAAACCCCCTATCCATATCTCCCCTTTTGGCTTTGTCGCGACATCCTCGAAATGTTCCGCTATCATAGCCCCGGTTGCTGGAATTGAGTTATCGAGCATGTGAGTCAGGATGTATAACTGCCGCAGTGAAATGGGCCCGATTTCCTTTCGGCCATATATAGTATTCGCAATCACCTTGTGTTGATATCGGAGTATTGGATTGCGAATGTTTGATCCTTTAGCCGATCTTGCAACATAATATCTCGCCTCGCTCCCCGGGTATTCCACCATGGATCTCCAATAGGTTTCACATGCGAAATGGTTTATTGGGTAATGTCCGTTGTGTCTCGCATGATAAATATCTTCCAGCTGGACGATGGTTAGTCTCTCTTCATTATTGTTGAGCCGAAATGTCATTTCGCTTGGTTCACGAGTCACCGGATCTCTTCTGACAGTAAGAGTGCTGAGAAACTCCATCGTGAGACACCTATAAGTCGGCCAATGTTGCGTCATCATCCAGGCCCAATTCACTCTTTCAAGGAATTTCATCACGTCTTCTCTTATTCCCATTGCGTTCATACATTCATCATCGGGCCATCGCGTAGGGAGCATCTTCTTCTGGCCCAGCATCTCCCACCTAGCATTTTGTGATTCAGGGAGATCAATTCCAAAAGAATCTGGAGTTTCGACAACCCTTTGAATGGCCATTCATGCCGGCTGCACTTGTTCTCCGCCGTTCCTACCCCTTCCAGGCTGAGAATTCCCTCGTCCACGTCCTCGTGCCATTTTCTGAAAAAAAATTCAATTTATCATTTAATAACATATTCCGCCCCCAAACTTATAGCAAACAATGAAATACCCCCTAATATAACTGATGGACAAAGTATATACTCGCAAGTGTACGAATCGCTTTTGTAGGAAGCGACAAGTAACACCGAGGTTGATCTCTCAAGGAATTGGAAACGGTTTAAAGTTCGATAATGTTCGGCAAATAGTCGAATGAACAAAAGTAAAATAAATCAAAATACATCATTGGTTGATAGGTTTACAATTAATAACGCATAAAAATAAACAAAGCGATAACAACACCAAATTAATTGTCGGATAATTGAGAGATTACAATAATAAGATTGATATGGGAATTTAGAGTCACCGACACACGTAATCAATTATTAGTTCCGATACTCAAATAAATAAGGTTTGGAATTATCGATTGCTCACGATTAAAAGAAATCCGTTTGATGGCGGTAATTCTAAAAATCACGATTGTTCTTTTCGAAAATAAGAGATACTCTTTTGATGGGGACGAATCTCTACCAACAATCGACTAGCTAATACTTTTGATGGGGTAATTCGCTAAAAGATCGCGGAAAAAGGTTGAGAACATTCACAATCGCTTCTATCGGGTTGTTTGATGGCGAACACCGACAAAAACTCTCGATTTGAATAATAATGACAACTAAGAAATAGGTTTGATGATCTAAATCAAAAGTTCTTAAACGAAGAACGAACAAGAGGAACAATCCCAAACTTTTACCCGGAAAATCAATAGAAACTAATAATCGATAGCATGTGTGTGGCTCAATCTAAAAACTCATATGAAAAGATTAGCTACACATGATTATTTCAACAACAATAATGGAAATTGAAGAACAAAACATGGTAGAAACTTCCCTTGAAAATGCCGAAATTGAATTCCCGATGAAGATTTGATGTTCTTCCTTTAAAAACTCATGACAATTGATACAAGAAAATGTAATATCTCACAAATGTATTTTTCACTCCAAGAACATACAAGGAAGATGATGAAACAATCTCACTTTTTCCTCACTTTTTGGTGTTTTCTCCCTCAGTCTTGTGTTTTTCCACCCCAAAATATCTCCCACAAGATAATAATATCTTACTTAGGGTCTCCACACCTTATTTTATAGCCAAAAGATCAAGAAAAGGGCTCAAAGTTGTGCAAAAATGTCAAAGAAAATGACTTGCGCCGAAAAGTGACACGGCCCGTGTCCTGGGACACGGCCGTGTCGTACTACCCTGAAAAGAAGAAAAAGTGTTCTGTCCACGGACCCGGCCGTGTCCCATGACACGACCGTGTTATACTGCACAGGAAATACATTTTAGGCTGGATAGGGGCTCGGCCGTGTCATAGAAGACACGGTCGTGTTGTACTGCACAGGGAAATGGGTTTTTAATTGTAAAGAGACCCGGCCGTGTTATATGGCACGGACGAGTTACCTGGTGCGGCCCGAGTTGTTTTCTTCTGCTTTGATTCCGGTTTTTGGTCTTCTTCGGTTTGATCCCTCGTTCTGGTATCAATACACCTCGGATTTAAGCATATGATATACCGTTTCAAAGCTAATTTCACGATGAATTTATATCAAATGAGAACACATCTCAATTCGGAGTGGTGATTCTGGAATTTAGAAGATTCGACCGATACTGCTTCAATCTTTTGTCGTTTTAGGCCCCGTTTTAGCTCTTGATCGTCATAAACTCCAATATTAGCTATGAAAACGCATATTTCACCACAATCTTCGCTTGGTTACCTATAAGTTAAAAACACAACATACCACTCATAAAAGAGAACAAAAATACTAGAAAGCAAACAAAAACACGACTAGATAGAACATAATGAGTTGATCAACAATCGACTGATCAATAACCATTTTTGATCAAAACAACTCCCAAGCAAAATTTATCGTTTGAATTCATCATCTTCATCATGAAAATATCCCTTAACTACAAGAATTTCCAATCGAGAAATTTAATCATCAAGCATGGAGAATTATCGAAAATCCCCAATTTCATCACCTTCAATTTATTCAAGAACCTTAGATAATCAAGGACTAGTGATTCTAATCATCATAGCATGTACATAACCAAGAATAATCATCAAAAACATGAGAAACATACCTTGATTTCGGAGATATTGAAGAGAGAAAAAAAATAAAAACCAGTCCAAATTCGTCCGATTTGTCCCTTTGAAGAGTGAAATTGGTTGAAAAATGATGACTATGTAATTGATTCTTGTATCTCCCCTTGTTTTTGCACAAAATTCCTTTGAAATTGAAGAGAAAAATTAATAGGATAATGCTAGGGTTCGGAGGGGGAGAAAAATAAAAACTGGAGAAGATGGAAATGGCGACTCGGACGTGTTTTCCTATATAAAGGTCCGACTGACACGGCCGTGTTGTTTTTGACACGGTCGTGTCGAACTGTTCTAAATAAGCACAAACCCCCTGTCTTACCGACTCGGCCGTGTCCTGTGACACGGTCGTGTCGTACTCTCCCAGAAAATCAAAATTTCACTGTTTTGACACTCGGCCGTGCCCTGTGACACGGTCGTGTCGCACTGTCCTGGAAAAACAATTCCTCACTGTTTTGAAGCTCGGCCGTGTCCTGTGACACGGCCGTGTCATACTAGCCCACAATACCAAATTCTTTCTGTTTTGAGACTCGGCCGTGTCAGAGGCAACTCGGCCGTGTCCTTCCTGCCCAGATTGTTAGTTTCTGATAACGCACTCGTTTCCTGCATTTTTAACACCCACAGTTGAACCGGTCAGTTTCGAATCTAGTAAAAACAAATAAGGATAATAAATTCGAAAAACAAAAGATGAAAAAAAATCTAACTAAACTGTTGGGTTGCCTCCCAAGTAGCGCTTTTTTATAGTCATTAGCTCGACTTCTTCCTGGCTTGCTCAAGCTTCAACATCGTGCACTTCTATGCACTCAAACGCATTGATTTCTTCGATTTGTCCGAAATACGGCTTCACTCTATGCCCGTTTACCTTAAATTTCTCGTTCTTTTGTGGATCAAGAAGTTCTACCGCTCCGTGTGGCCATACTTGAACGACCTTGAACGGTCCACCCCATCGCGACACCAATTTTCCGGGCATGAGCTTAAGACGGGAGTTATGTAACAAAACATCCATCCCAGGTTTGAGAGATTTGCGAACGATACGCTTATCATGATACCGTGTAATGCCCGAATAAATGGTGTATTTACCTTGTACTCGACCTTTTATTATTTCGACTTCGTGATGTTATATAATCGTAGATTGGTTTCCCGTATTTGTGCCCTTATGTTTTTATATATCTTCAAGCATTGCATGCATGATTCTGCACGTACTAACGTACGTTAACAGACGTTCATAACGTACGCTAAGGATGCAGTGTTACGTACGTTATATGATGTTCTTAACGTACGTAAGCTAAGTCAACTTGGGTTCGGATAAGGGTCGGCTTGTGGGGGCCGAAGAGAGGGCCGGGGAAGATTCGTGTGATTCCCGCATGAACCTGTACATAGGTGTTACGTACGTTATGGTGCATGTGTTACGTACGCTAAAGACATGAGTATTACGTACGTAAAACCCGTGTGATTACGTACGTAAGGAAATGGCGAAATCAGGCCAGTGAACTCTGGTCAGACGATTACGTACGCTAAGGATAGGGTATAACGTACGTTAAGCTTGTTATGTACGTAAGGGGTTATTGCATAACGTACGTAATACTTAGAAATCTATTTATAGAACCTGACCCTCACTTCATTTCCCACTTTTGCCTTGGCCGATTTTTGTGTTCTTGAGACTATCCTTCACCTCATATCTCTCATATCATCATTTACCTCCAAATTTGGGAAGCTTAGACCGGGTGAGTTGGTGATCAAGCTTCCGGTGAAGAGTTTATTGAAGATTTTCTTATTCTTACATCTCTTAAGGTATGTTACGATTCACCAAGCTAGAGTTTACATTCTTAGCTATACTTTGAGCTTGTTTTGGAAATCATTGGACTAGATAATGATCTTTTGAGTCCAGCACCATGTTTTGAAGTTTAGAACCCGATTATACCTTGTCTTTCTTTCATTACGTAGAGTCTTGATTTAGCCTCGGTGGATGAAAACCTTTGCATGAAGTATCCTAAATTCGTGAAATAATAAGCATGATTTCTGCTAGATTTTCTGAACCTTTTTATGTTCCATTGGAGTAATTCATGTATGTTACAAGAATTTGTTGTGACCATGTTCTTCATGTTCTTGAGGGTAATATATCGACCAAGTCCTTGAACTCAAACCGAATCACCGTAGTGTCGTTTTCCTTGCGTAATATTCAAGCAGACCTGTCGTCTTGAGTAATATTGGGGGTAGAATCTTAATAGCCGATCATATGAGGAGTTGGCATTTAACCCCTTATTAAAACACGAAATCTTCAAATACCTTGGAAAACATCGAACTTTTAAACATCAGTATTTCACCTTCGAAATGATTATTCAACTCTCCTGGTTTCCGGTTCAGTTCTTATCTAGTGTTTTAACCATAAACCAACCTAGCGTCACTACTTTACAATCATAATATAAGTATTCGGTGATCGTATGTTAGTATCGAGTGGTATGTTAAGTTCCTTGTATCTCTTTTGAACAAGGTCCGAGCCTTGCATAGGGGTCGATCGTGGGGTGGTGACGTACGGACGCGTGACGTTTGTTGGAGTATTTCATTCTTGCCGTTTTCGAGGCAAGTATCATATGTCGAGTTCGATTTATATTGAAACTTGGATCATGCTTGTGGTTTTGTTCGTATTGTCGAATGTGATATGTATTTCTGTAATTTCTTGTGGTATTCGTTGTTAATTGTTCATATTGATGAACATATTGAAATGCATACTTGTGTGCATAATTGATTGATTTATGGTATAAATGATCCGAGGGGATCATGAGGATCTATGCTGAGGGCGCTGGATCGAATGTCCACCATGCGTTGGTCCGACGGGATCATAATGGGGATCTATCTTTGAGGCGCTGGATCGGCTGGATGGGTTTTCCACCATGCGTTGGTCCGACGGGATCATCATGGGGATCTATACCCAAAAGCGCTGGATCATTTGGATTACCTGTCTTGTTTTGATGGAATCGTGAGGATTCGCATCGTTGGATTCCTGTGACAAGTCCGTTTTGCATGTTTTATGATACCGATGATTTACGTATTATGATACTTGTACTAGCATTGTTTTGTTAACCCCTTCGGGGTGGACATTATTTTGATGTTCGGGTAGCCGAGGAGCGGGAAGCAACCACGATCTGACGGAGACGATGAAATGGCTCAGTGATGTGGTGGATGTTTATTGTTATTGTGATTTGTCTTCTTGGTCTATTTAGTACTCGAGTACGTCTGTTTTAATAATGTCCTTTCGATATGGTTGTATAAGTTAACTCATTTGATCGGTTGAATCAAATCTGTATTTGAACTTCAGTTGTACGATTGGTTTATATTTACACTCTTTTTAAAATTAGCCTTGTAAATCCTTACCTAAAGGGTTTACGGCGCTGTAATTATTCCGAATATCTCGGGGTGTTACATGTGACACGGTCGTGTCGCACTGTCCTGGAAAAACAATTCCTCACTGTTTTGAAGCTCGGCCGTGTCCTGTGACACGGCCGTGTCATACTAGCCCACAATACCAAATTCTTTCTGTTTTGAGACTCGGCCGTGTCAGAGGCAACTCGGCCGTGTCCTTCCTGCCCAGATTGTTAGTTTCTGATAACGCACTCGTTTCCTGCATTTTTAACACCCACAGTTGAACCGGTCAGTTTCGAATCGAGTAAAAACAAATAAGGAAAATAAATTCGAAAAACAAAAGATGAAAAAAATCTAACTAAACTGTTGGGTTGCCTCCCAAGTAGCGCTTTTTTATAGTCATTAGCTCGACTTCTTCCCGGCTTGCTCAAGCTTCAACATCGTGCACTTCTATGCACTCAAACGCATTGATTTCTTCGATTCGTCCGAAATACAGCTTCACTCTATGCCCGTTTACCTTAAATTGCTCGTTCTTTTGTGGATCAATAAGTTCTACCGCTCCGTGTGGCCATACTTGAACGACCTTGAACGGTCCACCCCATCGCGACACCAATTTTCCGGGCATGAGCTTAAGACGGGAGTTATGTAACAAAACATCCATCCCAGGTTTGAGAGATTTGCGAACGATACGCTTATCATGATACCGTTTCGTCCGTTCTTTTTAGAGCTTAGCATTTCTGTATGCCTCATATCTCATCTCATCAAGCTCATTTAAACGTAAAAGTCGTTCCTCGCCCGCCTTTTCTTGATCTAAATTGAGCGCTTTGATTGCCCAATATGCCTTGTGTTCCAACTCAATGGGTAGGTGACATGCTTTCCCAAATACTAGGCGATACGGGCTCATTCCAATTGGAGTTTTGTAGGCCGTGCGATATGCCCATAAAGCATCGTTCAACTTTAATGCTCAGTCCTTCCTTGTCGGTTTCACCGTCTTTTCGAGTACTGCCTTTATTTGTCTATTGCTCACTTCGACTTGCCCGGAAGTTTGTGGATGGTAAGCTGTTGCGACCTTATGCATCACATTATACTTCTTAAGCAAGCCTGCAAGTTGTTTATTGCAAAAATGCGTGCCTCTATCGAATTACAGCTCTAGGCGTCCCGAACCTGCAGAAAATCACATCCCTAAAAAAATTGCAAACTACGTTAGCATCGTTAGTTCGGGTTGGAATTGCTTCCACCCACTTAGAGACGTAGTCCACAGCAACTAAAATATATTCAAAGCCAAGGGAAAGTGGAAAAGGACCCATAAAATCAACTCCCCAAACATCGAAAAGGTCCACAACAAGATTGTTTGTCAACGGCATCTCATTCCTTTTGCTTATGTTCCCAGTTCGTTGACAACGATCGCAACTCTTGCAATGGGAATTGGCATCCTTAAATAATGTTGGCCAGTAGAATCCCGATTGAAGGACCTTTTGCGCCGTTTTCTTTGCGCTAAAATGTCCCCCATAGTGCAACTCATGGCAAAATGACAATATGCTCTCGTGCTCTTCCTCCGGGATGCAACGTCGGAATATCTGATCAGGCCCCAACCTGAATAAGTAGGGCTCGTCCCAAAAGTAATGCCTGCACATGGAAATAAACCTCTTCTTCCCTTGATAGGTCAAGTCGGGCTGCAAAACACCACTAACAATGTAATTAACAATATCAGCATACCAAGGTGTCCTTGTTACATCGAATAATTGCTCGTCAGGGAAAGTTTCAACAATCGGCAAAGAATTATCAAGTTTAAAATTATCTCCCTCGGTTAACCTAGATAGATGGTCGGCAACTATATTTTCCGAACCCTTTTTATCCTTAAACTCCAAATCAAATTCTTGCAGCAGAAGAACCCACCGAATTAATCTTGGTTTTGCATCGGATTTTTTAATAAATATTTCAATGCGGCGTGATCCGTATGCACAATTACTTTTGAGCCAACCAAGTAAGATCGAAATTTGTCTAAAGAAAACACAACGGCTAAAAATTCTTTTTCGGTGGTGGTGTAATAGCGTGAGCTTCATCGAGCGTTTTGCTAGCATAGTAAATTACGTGGAAAAATTTATTCACTCTTTGCCCCAAAACGGCACCAATAGCAAAGTCGGACGCATCACACATAATTTCAAATGGGAGAGACCAATCGGGAGCAACAACAGGTGTGGAAGTTAACTTTTCTTTCAACACATTAAAACCGACTAAACATTCCTCGGTAAAATCAAATTTGGCGTCCTTACATAAAAGGTTACTTAAAGGGC
The DNA here is from genome assembly GCA_033398695.1 of Orobanche coerulescens. Lineage (NCBI taxonomy): Eukaryota > Viridiplantae > Streptophyta > Magnoliopsida > Lamiales > Orobanchaceae > Orobanche > Orobanche coerulescens. The sequence goes on from CM065810.1 coordinate 5,159,776, forward strand.
GGGCAATTTTTGAAAAATCTTTAATGAAACGCCTATAAAACCCGGCATGCCCTAAAAAGCTTCGAACCTCTTTAACACATGAAGGCGAAGGTAATTTAACAATTAAATCAACTTTAGCCTTATCAACCTCCATTCCTTTATTGGAAACCACATGACCTAGAACAAGACCTTGTTTTACCATAAAATGACTCTTTTCCCAACTAAGTGTAAGATTACACTCAATACATCGTTCTAGCACAATAGTCAAATTATTTAAACAATCATCCAAAGTGGTTCCAAACACAGAAAAGTCATCCATGAATACTTCGATAGATTTTTCTAACAATTCGGAGAATATGGAAAGCATGCACCTTTGAAAAGTAGCGGGGGCATTGCAAAGACCAAACGGCATCCTCCTAAAGGCAAAAGTGCCAAAAGGGCAAGTGAAAGTGGTCTTCTCTTGATCCTCCGAAGCAATAGGAATCTGATAGAAACCTGAAAGACCATCTAGAAAACAGTAATAATCATGCACAGCTAAACGTTCCAACATTTGATCAATGAAGGGAAGGGGAAAATGATCCTTTTTTGTTACGGCATTTAATTTCCGATAATCAATGCACATTCTCCAACCGGTTACTGTTCTAGTGGGCACCAATTCATTTTTATCATTACGAACCACCGTTATTCCAGATTTCTTAGGCACTACATGCACAGGGCTCACCCACTTACTGTTGGATATCGGGTAGATGACTCCGACATCTAGCAATTTTAAAACTTCCTTTTTCACAACATCCTGCATGGTCGGATTCAAACGCCTTTGAGGTTGCCTAACAGGTTTAACATTATCCTAAAGGATTATTTTATACATGCACCTAACAGGACTTATCCCCTTGATATCGGAAATACTCCACCCAATTGCTTCATTTAATTTAGTCAAAACTTCTACTAATTTGTTTTCTTGCAAGGGAGTTAATTCGGAAGAGATAATTACAGGGTAAGTGTCACTTTTGCCTAAGAAAACATATTTAAGATGTGCCGGAAGTTCTATCAATTCATGTTGGGGTGGGGTGATTTCAACGGGCTCCTCAAAATTTAATTCCAATGGTATCTTAAGACCGTCAACTTCATCAATGGTTTCGGAATTATCTAACAATGCAACATATTCTTCAATTTCTAAATTATTCAGCCCCATATCATGTTCAACGGTTAGAGCATCATGCAACGTGTCCCCTACATCATCATGCAAATATGTATCATTAACCAAAGAATCAACGCAATCAATAAAATTCACATCATGGGCAGCATAAATATGAGAAGGGATAGGAGATGAACCGAACACGTCGATTTCCACAGTTTCACCCAAGACGATCATGGTGACCTTTCCTTCATCAACATCGACGATTGTTTTTGTTGTACGCATGAATGGCCGTCCTAGAAGTATTGTCCCTTCATTTTTGCTTGTTCCGAAATCGTTCATCTCCAAGATAACAAAATCGGCCGGAATCACCAACTTGTCCACTTGCAATAATAGGTCTTCAATGACTCCCTTGGGGTATTTCACCGACCTATCCGCCATTTGAAGAGTCATTCTTGTTGGTTTAATTCCCCCGAGTCCAAGCCTCAAATAGGTCGAGTATGGCATGAGATTTAAACTTGCTCCCAAATCTAACATCCTACGAGCAACTTTCTTTTCTCCCATAGTAATGTCGATCATAAAACTTCCGGGATCGCCTTTCTTTTGACCCCTTGCTTCTACCTCGTAGAGCACCACTTTCTCGTTCCCATTATATCTTATTTTGTTGGAGGTCAACTCTTTGAAAAATTTTGTATAAGCGGGAATGTTCTTCACAACATCCAAAAGAGGTAAGTTGACATGAACTTTTGAAAGCATGTCGTAGATTTCGGAAAATTGCTCATCTTGCTTTGCTTTTCTAAGACGGATCGGAAAAGGGATTGGTGGCTTATATGGTTGAGCGGATTTGTGAAGCTTGGAAGTCGAAGTTGATTCGTCTATTTTCTCCCCTTGGTTTCCCGACTCGTCTTCTTTCTCATCGCCTCTTTCTTTTACTTCGGAATTAGCTTCTTTATTAATCACTTTACCACTTCGGAGAGTGGTAGTGGCTTGAGCTTGCTCGGGTTGACTTGGTAGTTTACCCCTTTCTTGTCTACGTGCCTCGGTAGTAAGTTTCCCAATTTGAATCTCCATTTTATTCATCGAAGCTTCTAAAGATTCGAACCTTTTATTGTTCTCCGCTCGGTTTTCCTTGCTCTCCTTAATGAATGCCTCAATACTCTCCTCAAGAGAGTTCCTTTGTTGTGGAGGTGGTTCACTTTGCGTTAGTTGTTGGGCTCGGTTTCCTCCATTGTATTGAGCTTGGGCGCTTGTGTTGTATGGCATCGGGTTGTTGTTTCTCCATGAGAAATTCGGATGGTTTCTTAGCCCAGGATGGTAAGTATTTGGGAGAGGTGCATTTCTTGCATTTCCGCCATAATTATTTCTCCTCTCTTCCCACTCGGGCCTTCCCGTGCTTTGTCCCATAGCCCAATTAACTTGTTCGGTTTGTTCTCCCGAAAAAGTATGAGGGCATGAATTGGCATCATGTCCGGGTGCTCCGCAAATCTCGCAAACTCGTGAGCTCGAAGGTTTGTGTTGAGTCTTGAGTTGTCTTACCTCCTTAGTTAACTCATCGATTTTAGATTGCATCTCGTCCTTCTCGCTTACTTAGTTTACGGCTCCCCTACGAACACGTACACTTTTTTGTTGAGAATTGGCTCCCAACGTTTCATACACATCATATGCTTGTCTCTCCGTTAAACCCCAAAACGAACCACCGGCTGCATTATATACCGCTCCTTGGCAATATTGAGTCAATCCATCATAGAAGAATTGATTAAGTAGTTGAAGCGGATAATGATGGTGTGGGCATTGAATGAGGAGCATTTTGAATTGGTCCCATACTTCGTGAAATGCTTCTCCGTCTTGTTGTCCGAACGTTGAGATTTGAGTTCTCAATTGCGTAGTCTTTGAATGAGAGAAGTACTTGGTAATGAATTTATCGTAAACTTCATCCCATGTTCTTAGTGAGCCGGGCGCCAAAGTCATCAACCATTGTTTCCCCCCTTCCTTGAGTGTATAAGGGAAGCACTTCATTCTTAGTTGATCCTCGCTCAATCCATTTAATGGGAAGTTGTCAATCGCCACATAGAAGTCTCGGATGAATGATAACGGATCCTCACGTGCTAATCCGTGAAATGAGGGCAATTGCTCGATGTGAAATCCGTTTATGTGGTAGTTCCTTGCGGCCGGTGCTAATTGGATGCATGAAATGGCGGTGTTCACCACGGGCTTTGCATAGTCCCGCATTAGATGTTCGACCGGAGGTTGTTGCGGAATGTTGTAGTTTGCTTCCATCCCATATTGAGGTCCGGGATAATAATTCGCTCCATATTGCACTCCAACGGGTGGTTGTCTCGGATAGAAGTATCTCCCTTGTTGAGCTTCGGGTATCCCTTGATTGCGCCCAACATTCTCATATCTCGGAAACCTTGGTTGACGAATTTCTTCCTCATCTATATTCTGTGCAACATTCTCAACCCTCGGTTGATGAGGGTTATCTTCTTGGAGCAAAAGTTGCTCTTCAAGATCCAGATTCACCTCGTCGTTTGCCATTGATGTTGTGGCCATTATTTTTGGTGCTCTAATCCTTTGAACTTCGTCTATGGGCGGAAAAATCGGGTTACCCAACGATCTCCTACCAAGCATAAACAAAAGAATTTAGAGCGAATTTTTAAATTTTATCAAAAATAATGAGAATGAACAAATAATGATCAAGAATAACAATTCAACTACTATTAGAACAAGATTAAAAATTAAACGCCAATTCCCCGGCAACGGCGCCAAAAACTTGATGAACAAATTATAAACTCGCAAGTGTACGAATCGCTTTTTCTGAGGTCGATCTCTCGAGGAATTGGAAACGGTTTAAAGTTTGATAGTGTTCGGAAAATAGTTGAATGAACAAAAGTAAAATAAATTAAAATACATCATTGGTTTGATAGGATTACAATTACTAATGCATAAAATTAAAATAAACTAAGCGTTACAAGCACCAATTTAATAGTCGGATAATTGAGAGATCACAATAATGAGAATGATATGGGAATTTAGAATCACCGACACACACGTAATCAATTATTAGTTCCGATACACAAAGAATTAAGGTTTGGAATTATTGATTGCTCACGATTAAAAGAAATCCGTTGATGGCGGCAATTCTAAAATCACGATTGTTCTCAACGAAAATAAGAGACACTCCTTTGATGGGGATGAATCTCTACTAACAATCGACTAGCTAATACTTTTGATGGGGTAATTCGCTAGAAGATCGCGGAAAAAGGTTTTAGAACATTCACAATCGCTACTATCGGGTCGTTTGATGGTGAACACCGACAAAAACCCTCGATTTTAATCATAATAACAACTAAGAAATAGGTTTGATGATCTAAATCAAAAGTTCTTATACGAAGAACAAACAAGGAGGAACAATCCCAAACTTTTACCCGGAAAATCAATAAGAACTAACAATCGATAACATGTGTGTGGCTAAGTCTAAAAATCCATATGAAATGTTTAGCTACTCATGATTATTTCAACAATAATAATGGAAATTGTAAAACAAAACATGGTAGAAACATCCCTTGTAAAATCCGAAATTGAATTCCCGATGAAGGTTTGTTGATCTTGCTTCAGAAACTCATGACAATTGATACAAGGAAATGTAATATCTCACAAATGTATTTTTCACTCCAAGAACAAACAATGAAGATGATGAAACAATCTCTCTTTTTCCTCACGTTTTGGTGTTTGTCTCCCTCAATCTTGTGTTTTTCACACCAAAATTTCTAAAGTAAAATCTGAATATCTTTCCTAGGGTCTCCACACCTTTTTTATAGCCAAAGAATCTAGAAAAGGGCTCAAAATTGTACAAAAATGTCAAGGAAAATGACTTGCACCGAAAAGTGACACGGCCCGTGTCCTGGGATACGGCCGTGTCGTACTACCCTGAAAGCCAGAAAAAGTGCACTGTCCACGGACCCGGCCGTGTCCCATGACACGGCCGTGTTGTAATATGCTAGAAATGCAAAACCAGCTGGATCGTGACTCGGCCGTGTCCCATGACACGGCCGTGTTGTACTCTTCTGCAAAATGTAATTCACGCTGGAATGAGACCCGGCTGTGTCTTGTGACACGGTCGAGTTGCCTGATGCGACCCGAGTTGCTTTCCTCTGTTTTGATTCCGGTTTTTGGTCTTCTTCGGCTTGATCCTTCGTTCTTGTATCAATACACTTCGGAATTTAGCATATGATATACCGTTTCGAAGCTAATTTCACGAGGAATTTATATTAAAGGAGAACACATCTTAGTTCGGAGTGATGATTCTGGAATTTAGAAGATACGACCGATATTGCTTCAATCTTTTATCGTTTTAGGCCCCGTTTTAGCTCTTGATCGTCATAATCTCCAATTTTAGCTATGAAAGTGCAAGTTTCACCACAATCTTCGCTTGGTTACCTATAAATTAAAAACACAACATACCACGCATAAAAAAGAACAAAAATACTAAAAAGAAAACAAAAACACGACTAAAAAGAACAGAATGAGTCGATCAAGAATCGACTCATCAGTCTGCTTGGTAGATCGCCAAGATATTGTCGTATTCCCAATGGTGAACACATAACCAGTTTGGGAACGTCCTTTATGCGGGTCAGAGAGATAACCGGCATCAGCAAATCCAACTAATGTGTCGTTAGGATTCTCTGCATAAGGGGTAAGCTTGCTTGCATTAGCACTTATGGTAGTCAAGCTACTATGCTCAGCTGCAATATCAGAGGAAGATCGATGGTCGGTATGCATCGTCTTAACCTCAACAATTTCTTTCGGAATATCGCTCTCTCTTGCATAGGGAAAGAACAATCCAAGATCACTGGAGCTTTTCAAGTATCGAAAGATGTGTTTTACTCCATTCCAATGCCTTATCGTGGGAGCGGAGCTAAATCTCGCTAACAGATTCACAGAGAATGCGATGTCTGGACGAGTACATTGAGCCAAATACAACAACGCACCGATTGCGCTAAGGTACGGTGTTTCTGCTCCAAGGACCTCTTCATCCTCCTCTTTGGGATGAAACGGATCCTTGTTCATTTCCAGACTTCGACCAATCATGGGGGTAGCAAGAGGATGTGCCTTGTCCATACTAAATCGCGTGAGCATTTTGTGGACATAGGCAGACTGATAAATGAGTATGCCATCATCTCGATGTTCTAGCTCTAAGCCCAAGCAGAATCGAGTCCTCCCCAGATCTTTCATCTCGAATTCGGATTTAAGGTAGCGGGCCGTTTCATTGACCTCATCTATGGTACCGATAACATTTATGTCATCTACATAGACGGCTACAATCACGAATCCTATATCTGTTCTTTTCACGAAAATGCATGGACAGATATCACTGTTCTCGTATCCTTTCCCAACCAAGTATTCACGTAGGCGGTTGTACCACATCCTTTCGGATTGTTTCAACCCATACAGTGACCGACGCAATTTCACAGCGTAAGCGCTCCGTGGTTTAGAGCTACTTGATTTGGGCAATGAAATCCCTTCGAGAACTTTCATATAGATATCCGTATCTAGATCCCCATAAAGATACACTGTAACCACATCCATAAGCTGCATGTTCAGTTTTTCGGACACTACCAAACTGACTAAGTAGCGGAAAGTGATGATGTCCATAACGGGAGAATACGTCTCCTCGTAGTCAATGCCAGGGCGCTGCGAGAAGCCTTGGGAAACTAGTCTCGCTTTGTAACGCGTGACCTCATCCTTATCATTGCGTTTACGAACAAAGACCTATTTATGTCCAACAGGTTTAACGCCCACGGGTATTGGCTCGATACGGCCAAATACCTCACGTTTAGCCATTGAGTCTAGTTCAGCCTGCATTGCATCTTTCCATTTCGGTCAATCGGCTCGTTGTTGATATTCAGCAACCTAGCGCGGCTCAGCATCGTCGTCTTCAATAATTTCTTGAGCGACGGAGTAGGCAAAAGCATCATCGACTAGCGTGGACGACCTGTCCAATAGTACGTATTCACTCGTACATTGCATCGAGATTTCTTTATTTTCTGACATCAACAAAGTTTCCGACGCGTCCGTCGATTGTTCTATTGTTGATTCAAGGACATCTCCGTAGTCAGAGATAATCTCGTGTGACGGAGTCACTGTGTCGATGATGAGAGGATTTTGTGCCTCCGTTCCTCTTCTATTTCGAGGTTCGGTATTCTTTCTACCCACTGGCCTCCCCCTCTTTCGAGCAGGGATAAGAGCAGCCGAAGCAACCGTCCCACCACTAAGGTTGACGTCGGGGGCATCATTCCTTTGGGCGGATGAACCTTGCCTTATAACTGGGACTTCTAACCTTGCAGGAACATTCGCAGCGGGAATGGTAGATCTTGTCACTTTCGCAGTATCAGTAAAGCTGTCGGGCATCGAATCCGAAAATTTCTGAAGACTGAGAATACGTTGCACTTCTAGCTCGGATTAAGGCGTGCGGGTATCTTGATGAGGCAAGGAGGGAGCACACCAGACAATTTCCTGGCATTCAACTGGAATCGTTCGATTCCTCTCTCCCCCTAACGATGGGAAGTTTGTCTCATCAAAGTGACAGTCTGCAAATCTTACAGTAAACAGAACTCCTGTCAAAGGTTCCAAATAGCGGATAATTTTAGGCGATTCATAGCCAACATATATACCTAATCGTCTTTGCGCACCCATTTTAGTACGCTGTGTAGGCGTAATTGGCACATAGACTACACAACCAAAAATGCGTAAGTGTGAAATATCAGGCTCATATCCAGTTACCAACTGGTACGCACTAAACGGTTGATTGGCAGTGGGTTGAAAGCGAATAAGTATAGCCGCATGCAAAATTGCAAAACCCCAGGCAGAAATTGGCAAGTTGGTGCGCAATACCAATGCTCGGGCGATAAGCTGTAACCGCTTAATCATAGCCTCAGCAAGGCCATTCTGCGAATGAATATGAGGGACGTGATGTTCAACTTCAATCCCAATCAACATGCAATAGTCGTCAAAAGACTTTGATGTAAACTCACCAGCATTGTCCAATCTTAATGACGAGATTGGAAAGTCGGGGTGGTTAGCCCGTAACTTGATGATTTGTGCTAGGAGTTTAGCAAATGCAGCATTTCTTGTGGATAGCAGAGCGACGTGTGACCATCGCGTCGATGCATCAACCAGAACCATAAAGTATCTGAATGGTCCGCACTCTGGCTGAATAGGTCCACAAATGTCCCCTTGAATTCTTTGTAAGAAGCGAATATTTTGTGTTGAGTCTTTAGCAAAGGACGGAGAGGGTATCAACTTTGCTGGTGAACAGGCTTCACAAAACAATTTATGGGCATTAGAAATTGCCGCGGAAGCCTCGGGATTTACGAGAGATGCACCGTCAACCTTATCAGGGCGTGCGATCTTTAGTCCCGGTGATACGGTATCAAGCTCACTCACATCAATGCTGATATCGAGTGGTGCTTCCAATCGTTTTCTGGACTTGAAAAATGGATGACCATGTGAGTTTTTCAAAATGCGAATCATCATGTCGCGTCCAGGGTGACCAAGTCGGTCATGCCATAGTTGGTATGCTTCGGAATCACACAGTTCGTGACTCACAGCATAGGATTCAATAACTCTTATTGTAGTCTGGTATAAACCACTACTTAGACTCATAAGTTTCTCGAGGATGCGGCATCTTCCGCATTCTGCCAGAGTAACACACAAAAATTCTGTCCCATTCTCACAATGTGTATCAAGGTGATAACCGTTGGCACGGATGTCCCTAAAACTTAGCAAGGTTCGGTTTGCTCTTGGGTCATAAAGAGCATTTGTGACATTAATATGCGTACCATTATGTAGAAAGAAATGAGCAGGTCCCCTCCCTTGAATTACTTGGGAGGAACCAATCATTGTTGTCACTGAGGATATATATGGCACAATATCCTTGAATAATTACCTATTCCGAAGAATAGTGTGGGTTGTTCCACTATCAGCAAGGCACTCAATTTCGCCACGAGACATCTACAATAAGACATGAAACTCGATTATTCTTATGATGAAAGACATATAGAAAACTCATTAACTTCGAGTTTGGGGAAATTCGACCAAGTTGGTTAGGATCAAAGTTAGCATAATCACTGGAAATAATTTCCGCGCAGCTTGACCTTTGTTCACTAAAACAGCAATAACTTCTTCGTTAAGAAGGCTATGAATGAACGGTCAGTTGTTCTGGAAACTAAACTTCCGTATCTTTCTGTACATTGGTCGTGCACTTTCTGGATCATTAAATTCAGATCTCAGTGCTCGTTTTAAGTTGCTATTTTGGTATTTCCCTATTGTTGAGTGATAGAGCAAGGTTGAAGCCTTTTTCAAAGGCATTATTGTTGATATAATACTATGGAAATATGGCCATAGGAGCATTTAAATACTTCAAAATGCATATTGGTGTTTGATTTATATCTCGACTAATGATCCTTTCGGTAACTCCAACTTGGTAGACTTGCAGAGAAAGTAGGAATGTCGGTACAGCTAAGGCTGTTTAAAAACCACTGATTCCGTTTGAACTTTCAAAGCATAAACAAATACCAAGGAGGATGCGCCTAGTATTGATCAAAAGTTTTGATGAAATCCACCAATGTATCAATTTAACCAAGCAATTCATTGCTAGCAATTATTTTGTGATAAACCAAACATGCTTTCGAAGGGAAAAATAAAATTCGTTTTTGTACAATCACAGCAATTAAAAAAATTTTATTTATCATGAACAACTTTACTACATTCATAGAAAATCCAAAGTAGTTCTCGAAAACTAGAAACAAGACAAAACATAACCAAAGCATAAAACTAGTCAAACTACAATGATCTAGTCAAATTCGGCAACATCCATATGTTGGTCTTTGTCCGCAATGGTGAGAGAAGGGATCTCAGTAGGGATCTCAGTATGGTTCACCTCCGTATTCTCGTTATCTTCCTTCATGTAATTTGACTTTTGAGTCAAGTACTGTTTATAGTGCTTGTAGTAAGCTTGGATGTTCTTTGGCGCCTTGCAATTGCGGTAAGTATGCTTCTTCGATCCGCAAGTATAGCAATTCCGGCCTTCCTTTGGAGTTGTTCCATTCCCGGCGGCAGGAGGCGGTCCACGTGGTTGGGTTCCACTAGGTCCCGTGGCCGAGCCACCTTGCCTCTTCCACACATTGGAACGACGACCTCGTCTTTTCCCTCACTTTCTCGAGTCATGCACCCGTGGTGCTTGCAAAAACTGAGTAGCGTTGCCTTTTCTATTTTGTCGTGGTGCCTTCCTGTGGGTAGCCTGATTCACTTTCGGAATCGGCTTCGTACCAGCTGGGCGCACATTGCTATTGAGAATAATCTCATGGTGCCTTTATTTTTTCGCGAGGTGGGAGATAAGGTCACTAAAATTTTTAATTCTCCCTTCCTCATAGGCAACGCATAGCTGATGAGCAATCACACTTGCTCCCACGAGAAACGTGTTAAGAGTCTTCTCGATCAAATCTTGATCAGACTTCTTGACATCACAAAAACCAAGATCAGTGCGAAGATCGAGGATGGCTTGGTTATAGGCTTCCACATTCGCATAATCCAAAAATCGGATTTGCTCCCACTGAAGTTGCAATTCGGGGAAGCGCTGATCATGCACATTATTGAATCGTTGTTCGAGTGTATCCCATAGTTCTTTGGGGGTTTGCAAATTCATATAACACTTTTTCAACAACGGATGTATATGTCTACGCAAGTACATCAGTGCATTAGCCTTGGTTTCCTCACTCGGTTCTTGAGCGGTAGGCTCGTTAGAGGGAAAGATGGTGGTGGTAAATCTCTTACCGACGAACGGCAAGCGAATGTCTGACACCCACCTATGGTACTCCTTACCAGCATGGTCAAGGATGTCGAACTCCGGATGAACATTGGAGCTTTGTGCCATCTACAAGATATAAACAAGAGGAAGTTAGTCTTATTGGATATTCAGTGACAATGTAAATGGTCACAATCGATGCTTTTAAAAGCGTGTAACATAACTGTTACTCGATGTACTTCCCTTAATTGTTGTTTAGTAAAGTCGACAAAATACGGCGATATCAGATCACACCCAGATATGTGGTGTATGCAACAACCACAAGTATCGACTTTCAACAATTCCGTGACTCCCCCAGGACCATCACACAATTTTCTTCGACACGCAGAGATACCGAATTCTCTCGCGGTCTCATCCACCGCAAAGTAGCGTGGGAGATAAAGAACCCAAGAACCCATGTCTCAAAAAGAAAAATTCCCAAAAGGAGAGAATTGAATAGGGACAAGTCAGATAATTACCTCGATTATAAAATTAGGCACGTGCTGAATTTGTGGTGTGCTTCGATCTACCGGTTGGTACTCGATGCGACGACGTGAAACCGGAGGCGCAATTTTGGCAGCTTCCGAAGATAAGTTGATGTTCGGGTTTTTGGTCCGAGAGTCAGAACCGGGTCAGACTTGGCTGGGCTGGAGCTGGCCGGCGGCGGTGGTCAGCGGCGGCGGTCCGACGGTGATGTTCAGTGGATCGGATCGCGACGATTTACTTCAGCTGGAGCGGTGGTCGGCGCTGGCGCGGCGGTCTGGTGCAGCAGCGGTGGCAGCAGTCTTGGCGGCGGATGGCGTGTGCTGGCAGCGGGCGGCAGTAATGGCGGCCAGCGGTGGCTGGCAATGGTGTGGCGTGATCTTGGCGGCGATGGTGGCGGCGGCAGTGGCGGCGATTTTTCTTCTTTTTTTTGTTTTGTTCGAGCTACGTGCTGATAACGTGTTTGAGGAGAAAGTAAAAGACAGCAAATCAATTGTATTGATAACAATGAATAGAGGGGCCTTTATATAGGCATTATAATGGGAGTCATTCCATACATAGGATTCATAGTTAAGGTAAGACATCTAACACGATCCTACTACCTCTGGAAGAGTATAGAACCTTCCATAACTCTATCCCCCTACAACCAGTATTAGGTAAGACACCAATAAGAGAAGGATTTCCCGGAACATAACCAAATTTGTTTTTAAAATTTTCTCATATGACGAGAGTATAATTTTTCCTCCTAAAATATATAAGCAATTTTGTTTTGATAACATATTTTTCAATAGAATGATCTCTATATAAAAGATGGTTATAGAGAATAAAAACTGACTATAAATATTTTTTAAAATGTATCTCGATAAGTATTTTAATTATTATTAATTTTCAGTCACTCAGAAAATAGAAAATTCGTGTGAGAAAAGAATTGTGCTATTGCAATAATAATTGATTATGTGAGAGACTTTAGTTTTGTTTGTTTTATTTTCTAATATGCTTTGGATGATGCATATTTGTAATATTTTGGTACGATTGCTTCCATAACATTTATTATGTTATACTACACATTTAGAAGTAAAGCATTTATTCCATAAATAATATCAAACTCATCATATAGTAGATTGACATTTAAATTTCAAAGACGATGATTTCCACTAATTATGTTGTTTTAGGGTTATGCACTTTCTCTGTGTACAAAGATGAATCTACGAATTAGTATATTATTATTAAATTTAATTTCTTATGTATTTAAAATATCTCTACGATAAATTTAATTATGCTTTTTCAGGGTTATTTTAATAATTTACTAATCCAAAAATATTAGTATATTATTATTATTATTATTTGGACCATTTTGGCCAAAAAAAAGGACCAAAAAAACACGTGGAACCAAATCTACTTTTTAAAAATTTCTCATAAGACGATAATGTAATTTCTCCTTCTAAAATATGTAACCAATTTTTTTGATAACAACTTATTTATCAATAGAATGATCTCTATATAAAAGAGGGTTATAGAGAATAAAAATTAACTATAAATCTTTTTAAAAATATATCTCGATAAGTATTTTAATTATTTTAATTTTCAGTCACTCAAGAAATAGGAAATTCGTGTGAGAAAAGAAGAGAATTATTGTGCTATCGCAACAATAATTGATTACGTGAGTGACTTTAATTTTGTTTATTATATTTTCTAATATGCTTTAAATGATGCATATTTGTAATATTTTTGTACAATTGCTTCCATTATATTTCTTATGTTATACTACATATTTTAGGAGTAAAGTATTTATTCCACAAATGATATTAAACTCATCAGATAGTAGATTGATATTTAAATTTCAAATACGACAATCTTCACTAATTATGCTTTTCCATGGTTATGTACTCTCTCATGTTGGCGTACATCTGCCAAGACTCGTATTCGATCATGGTTAGTTTTATGTAGCCGTATTAAAGTGAAGAGCACGAAAGACTTTAATTTTATTGCGACAAGATGTTTAATCGTAAATAGAACAATTAATGTAATTTACAAAGAAGTTATATAAAATTTATGATGAATGCTTGTATATTATGTGTTTTTATGTGAATTTTTCTTATATTCCGGTATTTTATACTGGTGGTATGCTAGTAATATGTTAGTTGGTGTAAATTAGTCATCTTAAAATGATAATAAATGTGCACACAAGTAAGGCCTTGTTCTTTTGGACTTATTTTTCAATTTTGATTCGATTCGATTCGAGTCCATTGATTCGATTCGATTCGATTGATTCACTTCTTCTTCTTCTTCTTCTTATTATTATTATTATTAATCTTAATTATTATTATTGTTATTATTACTAATAATATTACTATTATCGTTGTTGTTGATTACTACTATTATTATTATTATTTACCATTATTATTATTATTTACCCTTAATATATATTTCATTTCGATTGATTCGATTCGATTGGTCAGTCCATTCACTTGATTCGAGTCGAGTCGAGTCCATTCGATTCGATTGATTCGATTCGATTCGATTCAATTGATTCGATTGATTCAATTCAAATTCATTCAGTCCAAAAGAACAGAGCCTAAATCCCACAACATCCCCCACAAACAATCACAATAGTGTTTAAAAGGAAAGCAAAATATAACACTGCATCTCTCATTTGAACAGTCATTTTTTAGAAAATAATTATATTTCAATAGAAAAATACCATTTCAATATAAAATATTAATATATAAAAATTTTAAGGTACCCATACAAGTGGTATATAGGACTGGGACTTAAAAAATGAATATCCGAATAACCGAACCGAATTGGTAAATATTCGGTTCGGTTACTGAAAAAAATTCGTGAGAATTTTGGACATTGGATCCTCCTTCCGAACTGAATTTTGGATAACAGATATTGATTTTTTTAATTCCAAATACCCGAAAAATTAAAATCCCCAACATTTTAAATTAAAAACAAAAATAAAATACCCGATTATTATATATATTTTCGGTTATTTTGTATATATATTTTACTCATTTCTTTTTAATCAAGCTACTATATAAAGTCCAAACTTCAAAATCTTCTGCTACTATGTAAATCTGGTGAGCCAAATTAGAATGTTATGTCACCAAGAGGCTTTCATTACAGATAAAATAGTAAAATATAAGTTTTTATATATAGAGAGAAAACAACCGAAGAACCGGAAAAAATACCGATAAAATTTCGGTTCGAGTATTTTCGGGTAATGTAAAAAAATGAGGAATTGTACCCAAAATATTTAATACGATCCGTATAATGGGTACGGCTATTTTTTCTCAATAACCGAAAATACCAGCCCCAGTAATATATTTGCACATATATTTACCAATAAATTTATAATGATAATTGTTTATTACAGATTTAATGATAAATCTACAAACACATATTTTGGATACAAATATTTAATACATTTCTATATGTATCGAGAGTGTAAAATGGTCATTTCTGCCATTCAGACAGTTGATTCAGCAATGCAGGTAAACAACATTTCATCTTTATCCAGACAACAGCATAATCCAAACAGATAACTTATTTCACTCAGATCTTAATGACAGGGTTGGTAAACAGCCCCATAGTCTCATACGGTACCTTAGAGAACTTCTGAATAATGTAATACTCCTTTTAGTTTTTTTATTTCGGTTCAATTGCTATAATTTGTATAATTTAATAAAAAAATTTAAAATTAATTTCGTCAATTTTTCTAATTTTACATTCTTAATAGGGTTAATGTCACCAAAATACACGAACTTTGGTCAAACTTTCATCCACAACCTTTCAAAATCTGCCAAAATACATGACTTTTGCATTTCGTTCGATTTATCCACAAAATCGAATTTCCCCCAAATTGAATCCGACGTGGATTACACGTGGACGTCGGGCGTGTGTTACCGTTAAGTTTTTGCGGCGAGCAAAACTTTGTCGTTTTAAACATCCAAAAACGACGCCGTTTCATTTGTGTTACTCTTCAAATATCATTCAAATGCTACGGTTTCGTTTTTTTCATTGCAGATGAGCGAGCTCGAGCTAGAGAAGAATAAAAGCGAGGTAATTGGAGAAGAAGACCGACAAAATTGCATCCATATCTGAAATGTTGTCGTTGTCGTCTCTTGATTCGTATGTTCAGGTGGCTCGGGTGCGCCATCCAATTTGTAAATGTGAATTAAGGCCCTTATTGAATAACCTCAACCTCAGCACAATCTGACCCTTCATCTCCTCCACCATCTCTCAAACCTTCATCTTCATAGATAGGGATGGCAACGGGGCGGGGATGGGGCAGGGTTCATGATGAGTCGATTTTTGATCGTCTCATTCCGTTCTATTGAGTCGCGCTTTTATTTATTTTTGAGTGTTTTTGCTCTTTTTACGCGTAGTATATTGTGTTTTTGTTTTGTAGGTATCCGGACGAAGATTGTGGTGAAATATGCGCTTTTATGGCCAATATTGGAGTTTATAACGATCAAGAGTAAGAACGGGGCCTAAAACGATGAAAATTGAAGCAATGTTGGTCGTATTTTCTAAATTCTAGATTCATTACTTCTAATTAGGATGTGTTCTATATATTTATAGATTCCTCGTGAAATAATCTTCGCAACGGTATATTATATGCTAAATTCCGAGGTGTATTGAAGGAGATATGGCTTCTAGACTACGGCCGCGCAGTCCAGACCGCGGCCCGAAGAGTTGAGACCGCGGTCCAAGCCCGGACGCATCCAGACCGCGGTCCCAAATCCAGACCGCATCCCAGGCCCCCCCAAAATCATCCAGACCGCGGTCCAAGCCCTACGGACTGCGGTCCAACCCCCCTGTGTGCAGAAAATGCAATTTTCTGCATTTTTTTGGCGATTTTTGACGGGTATATATAGGGAAACCCTATACCCAACTTGAGGAGAGCCGAAATACATTCCACAAACTCAGTTTTCATCTATTTTGAGTGTTCTAAACATCTAGAGATACATTTTGTGAGTGATTTTTATTCCTTGTATGAAGATTTTGTGAGTTTTTGAAAGAAGAACATCAAACCTTCCCCGAACCTCGATTTCGATTTCGCAAGGGAAGATTTCTATCATGTTTTATTCTATGATTTTTGCTATTATTGTTGAAATGATCATGAGTAGCTAATCTTATCATATGGGTGTTTAGATTGAACCACACAAATATTCTCGATTGTTAGTAGAGATTCATCCCCATCAAAGGAGTTTCTCTTGTTTTCGAAAAGAACAATCGCGATTTTTAGAATTCGCCGCCATCAAACGGGTTTTCTTTTAATTGTGAGCAATCGGTAATTCCAAACCATAAATTCTTTGAGTATCGAAACTAATAATTGATAACGTGTGCGTCGGTGATTCTAAACCCCCATATCACTCTCATAATTGTATTCTCTAGAAATCCATCCTTTAATTTGGTGTTTTTAACGCTTCGATTAATTTAATTTCCCGCACTTGTTTTACGAACTTTCATCTCAATCGAATCATTCACCGTGTTTTAATTTACTTTACTTTCGTCAATTCGACTATTTGCTAAACATAATCGAACTTCAAACCGTTTCCAATTCCTCGAGAGATCGACCTCGGAGTTACTTGCCGCTTCCTACAAAAGCGATTCGTACACTTGCGAGTTTATAATTTGTTCATCAAGTTTTTGGCACCGTTGCCGGGGAGTTGGCGTTTAATTTTTGATCTTGTTTTAATAATAGTTGAATTGTTTTTCTTGATCATTTTTCCGTTTTCATTATTTTCGATAAAGTCAAAAAATTCGCTCTAACTTCTCTTGTTTATGCTTGGTAGGAGATCGTTGGGAAACCCGATTCTTCTACCCATAGATGAGGTTCAAAGGATTAGAGCACCAAAAACAATAGCGCAATCATCAATGGCAAATGACGTGGAAAATCCGGATCTTGAAGAGCCCCAATTGCTCGAGGGAGAAAATATTCATCAACCGAGATTTTCGAGATATGAGAATGTTGGGTGCAATCAAGAGATACCCGAAGCTCAACAAGGGAGATATTTTTATCCGAGACAACCACCCGTTGGAGTGCAATATGGAGCGAACTATTATCTAGGGCCTCAATATGGGATGGAAGCAAACTACAACATGCCGCAACAACCTCCGGTTGAGCATCTAATGCGGGACTATGCAAAGCCTGTGGTGAACACCGCCATCTCGTGCATCCAATTAGTATCGGCAGCAAGGAACTACCACATCAATGGATTTCACATCGAGCAATTACCCTCATTTCACGGATTAGCACGTGAGGACCCGTTGTCGTTCATCCGGGACTTCTATGCAGCGATTGACAACTTTCCATTAAATGGATTGAGCGAGGATCAACTAAGAATGAAGTGCTTCCCTTATACACTCAAGGATAGGGCGAAACAATGGTTGATGACTTTGGCACCGGGCTCACTAAGAACGTGGGATGAAGTTTACGATAAATTCATTACCAAATACTTCTCTCATTCAAAGACTACGCAATTGAGAACTCAAATCTCAACGTTTGGACAATAAGACGGAGAGGCATTTCACAAAGCATGGGACCGATTCAAAATGATCCTCATTCAATGCCCACACCATCACTATCCGCTTCAACTACTTAATCAATTCTTCTATGATGGGTTGACACAATATTGCCAAGGTGCGGTGGATAACTCCGCCGGTGGTTCATTTTGGGGGTTAACGGAGAGACAAACTTATGACGTATTTGAAATATTGGGATAATTCTCAACAAAAAAGTGTGTGTGTTCATAGGGGAGTTGTGAACCAAGTAAGCGAGAAGGACGAGATGCAATCTAAAATCGATGAGTTAACGAAGGAACTAAGACAACTCAAGACTCAAAATAAATCTTCGAGCTCACAAGTTTGCGAAATTTGTTGGGGACCCGGACATCATGCTAATTCTTGCCCACATACTTTTCCAGAAAAACAAACCGAACAAGTGAATTGGGCTATGGGACAAAGCACGGGAAGGCCCGAGTGGGAGGACAGGAGAAATAATTATGGCGAAAATGCAAGAAATGTTCCTCTCCCAAACACTTATCATTCTGGGCTAAGAAATAATCCGATTTTTTCATGGAGAAACAACAACCCGATGCCGTGCGACACAAACACCCAAGCTCAATACAACGGAGGAAACCGAGCCCAACAAACAACACAAAGTGAACCACCTCCACAACAAAGGAACTCTCTTGAGGAGAGTATTGCGGCATTCATTAAGGAGAGCAAGGAAAACCGAGCGGAGAACAATAAAAGGTTCGAATCTTTAGAAGCTTCGATGAAGAAAATGGAGATTCAAATTGGGCAACTTGCTACAGAGGCATGCAAACAAGAAAGGGGTAAACTACCAAGTCAGCCCGAGCAAGCTCAAGCTATTACCACCCTCCGAAGTGGTAAAGTGATAAATAAAGAGATAATTTCCGAAGCGAAAGAGAGGGGCTTTGAGAAAGAAGAATTGCGGAGTCAATCGGAGAAATCTAAAGATCCAATCGAGAAGCCAATTGAAGAGAATAAGAGTGAACCAGTCGAATCAATGCATCAAAAGGAGGACCTAGAAAGCTTTGATATGGAAGTTCTTTTCATGGAGAAAAAAGTTCCCATTATGAACTTAGGAGTGAGTATTAATTTAACACAAAAACCAATATACTCGCCACTAGATTTGGGGGAGGTGATAGCCCCGATGGATTTCGTGATACCAAACATAGAAGAAACATCACCAACAAAAAACACGTCACTTATTCTTCAAGGAAGACATTTCATGGTGACGATGATAATGAAAATTGAAATGGTGACAAAAGCGCTCACAATGAAAATCCATGGAACCACTATCCATATCTTGACAAAGGAAAACGAGCGAAAAATGACGAGCTATATGGATGGACCTGGCACATTTCCATTTAATCCCGGATAGAAGAATCCGAAGAAGTCGAGCTAAAGACTATAAAAAAGCGCTGCTTGGGAGGCAACCCAAGGGAGTTTTTTTTTTTTATCGCTTTTATTATTATTATTGCATTAATTTTGTTCTTGTATGTGGTATGTGTAGGTAATCTAATAAGGAGGGTATTTATGGGAGGAAGAAGCCTAACCTATTGAAAGTTGAGACCCGAGCACAAAAGCATGGTGCCCCACGATCAAAAATCACACTTCTTAATCCGGTAGTTTTATTTTCTTTCTTTTTAATTTGCATTTTCGCATTTTTCCTGACTTAATCTCTTTGCTTGGAGACAAGCAAAGGTTTAGGTTTGGGGGGGTGCAACTTCTTCGATTTTTATTTGTTTTTAGTTTGCGTGATGTTTGTTTCTTTTCTTTATTTTTTTTTCTTGCGTGATGTCGTAGTTGAATTATAATAACCTTGTTAACTGTTGGGTATATGGATGATTAATCGTGTTTGTACTTGACTCGTGGATTTTTATAAATCTAATTGATTGTTTGGCCTTGCGTGTGAATGTATAATTTTGGTTACTTGATTTGACGTGTAAGGAATGAGTATGGTAGTCCAAAAGCCGTGAGTTCTTGTGTCTAATTGAACCGTTCACTTTTAGCGGTAAAATTCTTTCATGTGTGATTTCTCTTCTTATGGATTGTATTCTTTAGAACTTGCATTATTCTGTCGGATGACGTGTTGATATCTACATACACGAGAAATGATTAGGGCTGCCCATTTTTTTTTTGTCTTGAACCAACTTATCTAAAAATACCCACCATTTCATATCAATATCCTTTGCTAGTCCCGTTGAGCCTTTAGCCGTTTTTTGTTCGAAAAACCCGCATCTTATAGCTCCATATCCAAAAGCCATAACTTACCCAAGTATTGGTCCACGTAAGAGCATGAGAGGGTATATTTGAAAAAATGAAGGTGTGCAAAGTTTGTGGTGTATAGAGGCAAAAATCTTCTCTCCCGTTCCCCTGAAAATAATAAGCCCCACAAAAAAAAGGGGATCATAATAATAATAGTGGGATAGAAAATATAGGGGAGGAGAGGAGTGAGCCTAAGAAAAACAAAAGGGAAGTCGATGGGTTGTGAGAAATAGGCCAATATCATAAGAATTGCACTTAACAAGGCCTAGAAAAAAAAAGAGATATATATACGGGAGAATTGAAGTAGAATGATCGATCTTGCTTTGAGTGTTTATTTCATATATGTGAGGATCGTATATGCTCTACTTGGACTGAACTTGTAACTACTAGCCAAATTTTCCCAACCTGAGCCACAACCCCGTTACAACCAAAAGTAAGACCCTATGACTCGTGTTTTGTGAATATTGATGCGTTTGATGAAGAGAAGGAGTGCAAGCATATAGTAGAACTTTCCATTCGAATCGAGTTGAGCGTATTGACCTATCTAAACACTTGAGAGATGAGTGAATCGATATAATTCTGTGAGGGACTACTAAGACTTGTTTTCTTACATGTTCGATCAAGTTCCATTGCTTTCCATTCATTTGTGAGTTTAGGCTTCCATGACGAATTACGAGACTTTACGATACTTTTATATTCTCGGTTGATTGTATGTATACCCGATAATTAACTTGATTATTCAATCTTTCTCATTTCTTTGTCGTGTGTTTTATTTCTTTTTGCTTGAGGGCAAACAAAGTTTAGGTTTGGGGGGATTTGATGAGTCGATTTTTGATCGTCTCATTCCGTTCTATTGAGTCGCGCTTTTATTTATTTTTGAGTGTTTTTGCTCTTTTTACGCGTGGTATATTGTGTTTTTGTTTTATAGGTATCCGGACGAAGATTGTGGTGAAATATGCGCTTTTATGGCCAATATTGGAGTTTATAACGATCAAGAGTAAGAACGGGGCCTAAAACGATGAAAATTGAAGCAACGTTGGTCGTACTTTCTAAATTCTAGATTCATTACTTCTAATTAGGATGTGTTCTATACATGTATGGTTTCCTAGTGAAATAAGCTTCGCAACGGTATATTATATGCTAAATTCCGAAGTGTATTGAAGGAGATATGGCTTCTAGACTACGGCCGCGCAGTCCAGACCGCGGCCCGAAGAGTTGAGACCGCGGTCCAAGCCCGGACCGCATCCAGACCGCGGTCCCAAATCCAGACCGCATCCCAGGCCCCCCAGAATCATCCAGACTGCGGTCCA
This sequence comes from Orobanche coerulescens, assembly GCA_033398695.1. Taxonomy (NCBI): domain Eukaryota; kingdom Viridiplantae; phylum Streptophyta; class Magnoliopsida; order Lamiales; family Orobanchaceae; genus Orobanche; species Orobanche coerulescens. The sequence continues at coordinate 5,181,332 of CM065810.1, forward strand.
AGCCCTTCGGACCGCGGTCCAACCCCCCTGTGTGCAGAAAATGCGATTTTCTGCATTTTTTTGGCAATTTTTGACGGGTATTATAGGGAAACCCTATACCCAACTTGAGGAGAGCCGAAATACACTCCACAAACTCAGTTTTCATCTATTTTGAGTGTTCTAAACATCTAGAGATACATTTTGTGAGTGATTTTTATTCCTTGTATGAAGATTTTGTGAGTTTTTGAAGGAAGAACATGAAACCTTCCCCAGGCCTCGATTTCGATTTCGCAAGGGAAGATTTCTATCATGTTTTATTCTATGATTTTTGCTATTATTGTTGAAATGATCATGAGTAGCTAATCTTATCATATGGGTGTTTAGATTGAACCACACACATGTTCTCGATTGTTAGTAGAGATTCATCTCCATCGAAGGAGTTTCTCTTGTTTTCGAAAAGAACAATCGCGATTTTTAGAATTCGCCGCCATCAAACGGGTTTTCTTTTAATTGTGAGCAATCGGTAATTCCAAACCATAAATTCTTTGAGTATCGAAACTAATAATTGATAACGTGTGTGTCGGTGATTCTAAACCCCCATATCACTCTCATAATTGTATTCTCTAGAAATCCATCCTTTAATTCGGTGTTTTTAACGCTTCGATTAATTTAATTTCCCGCACTTGTTTTACGAACTTTCATCTCAATCGAATCATTCACCGTGTTTTAATTTACTTTACTTTCATCAATTCGACTATTTGCTAAACATAATCGAACTTCAAACCGTTTCCAATTTCTCGAGAGATCGACCTCGGAGTTACTTGCCGCTTCCTACAAAAGCGATTCGTACACTTGCGAGTATATAATTTGTTCATCAGTTCACAACTCCCGGCCCCGGATTTTGATTCCTTCCCCAGGCCCCGGCCCTGGCCCAGGTCGGGTACTGGGATTAATATCCCGTCCCCGGTCAAATTCTGGCCAAACCCCGGTCAAACCCCGATCTCCGGTCCGTACCCGGTCAGCTATTTTTCTGATGTATTTTCAGTCAAAACACATAAAAATAGTAATTAAGCAACTGTAAAAAATTACATAAGTTCATAAAAGTCCACAATAAAAGATTAAATAACTTAAGTTTATATATTTAATAAATATATAAAAAATTAAAATTTTAATTATATATATACCGGGTTTGGGGCTGGTCGGGGGATAGGCATCCCGGCCCCAACCCCGGTTTCATGTAAGCGGGTATCCCCGGACCCAGCCCCGGTACCCGGTTTGGCGGGGAATCCACGGCCCCAATCGGGACCGGTCGACCGGGTTCCCCACCGGGTCGGGTCAAAATACCATGCTTATTCATAGATACTAACACACCTTGATCTTTTAGATGAAGTACTAAACATTCCCTTCACATCATCATTATCTTTCAAATCCATAAATGTAAGAGTTCGAGGGGTTTATATGAGATACAATTCCATTTATGATATCCTAACTGCCTAACTGCATAGATCACATCAGAATATCCAAACTTATCCACATGAAAACCTTCTTTTCTGTCAAATGTACCCTGAGAATAAAATCTAGCCTCACCAACATGCATAAATTTGCCCACATGATGGAAGTATAGTTCAAATATATTTCTACAAAGAAAATTTTCGAAACATATTTTTTTTTTTTGCAAAAGTACTTGATATAAGCAGATAACATAGAAATCAAAATACTGCCCTCTGTTGGAGCAAGATCTGAATATGCGCCGTGTTGCGGAAGCGTAAATTTAAATGTGCGGAAATTAAATGACACACGGATTTATAGAGGTTCGGCTATAAACGAGCCTACATCCTCTTTCGGTATCTTTTTCTATAGGTTCAAGATAAAAACCTCTGCACCTCTCTTCTATCGGTCGAGGGATAACCATTTACAATCACGTCTTCTATTGGTCCGTGATAAACCACTCGTACTTGTCTTTGTGTCGGTCCAAGTTAAACTGTTTTCCTTTTCTATCGGACAAGGAATCAACCGCTCTAGCTTTCTATCGGTACTAGATAAACCTAACTAGATAGCGATTGCGATTCTAATAATGCCGGATCCTTGATCTTAATAACACCGAATCCAATCGTATCTTTTCTTTTACCTCTCGTGTATGATGTTGAATGTATAAACACTCAAACTAACAATATAAGCTCAATATCACAACAACAATATAAGTATATCAATCTCTGATGAATGTATCGTTTGCTTGAAGTTGTTGCATGGAATAATACCAAAGATATGGTATTTATAGGCTTCATCACCCAAACTAGCCGTTGCACCTTCAGACTTGATTACGTACGCTATCTGCATCATATTACGTACGCTAGCAATATTACGTATGTTAACATCCACTGGTTACGTACGTTAGCTTCTTCATAAAACAGTTCGATGGCATTCGTCTCTTTCCTTACGTACGTTATCAACTCCGGTGTTACATACGTTAACTATACGTCATTGCTGACGTCAGTTGCCGCCTTTTTTCCTTTGACTCTTCCCAATGTTCATCTGATTTGAACACATTTACGTACGCTATCCAACTCTTCTTACGTACGCTAAGCTGCTTCAATTACGTACGTTAAACATCACATGTTACGTACGTTAGTCTTGTGTGTTTTTCCAGCTTTTTGCACTTCGTTTCCTTCGATGCTTTGCTTCGTCTCTTTGTTCTTTTGTTTTGTGTAACAACTTAATCATCAAAACATTATTAATACATGTATGGAACAAAATGTTCCAACACCCTCGAATTCAATTTTCAATTAAACCATAAACCCTAAAAAATCCCCAATTTCAGTGAAGAACCCAATTTCACGAACCGTAAAAAAATCAACCACGTGCTTTCTTCACTACTGTATACAAGCAATTTTAATAAAATAAACAGTACCTATCTTCCATTGTTCCAGCAGATTTCGCCGCCTCTCTCCTATCGCAATTCGCCTCTCGAGAACCGCCACTCTCCGCCTTCACAGTTCACATAGGAATCGCCTCTCGAAAACTCGCCTCTTGAAGTAAGAATCGCTCGAAAATCGCCTCTAGATGAAACCTCAGACATTTTGGCGAAAATATAGAAGTAGAACCCTAATTTCCGACTTTGCATTGAGCATGAACGACATCGTTTTATGCATTGTAGAGATACGACATCGGTTTTCTCTAAAACGTCGTCGTTTCATTGACACATCAGCCGAGCAAATTAAATGAAATAACATTTTTAATCCACGTTAGACTTTAACTCGCGGGAGCTCAAAATTGTGAAAAATTGGACGGAATGCAACAGTCGTGTATTTTGGCGAATTTTTGAAAGATCGTGAAAAAAATGGAAGTTTACCAAAATTCTTGTATTTTGATGACATTAACCCTTCTTAATGTATTATTTTGATAATTCTACATTCATAATATAGCACTACTCAAATTTGATTTTGCAAATCACATCTTGAAATCGTAAGTTAGAGTTGCAATTATGCTAATTCAAAATATGGATCAATCATCAGGATTATTCAATGTCACATCATTAATAATTATCCAAATCCGTAACCATATTATTGAACAAAAAAATTCGGGGAATAATTTTGAGAGTAAAGTATTTATTACACAATTGATACTAAGCCCGTTAGATAACAGATTATCATTTAAATTTCAAATATGCCAGTTCCCATTTATTATGAGTTTTGTCATGACTATATTTAAGAGTCAAGGGCAAACGCTCTCTCATGTCGGTATGTATCTTTCAAGACCCGTTTCGGTCATGGTTAGCTTTATGTAGCCATATCAAGAGTGAAGATCAGGAAAGACTAGAAATCTTTTGTTGCGATGAGAATGTGGTATCATAAACCGAACAAATAATGTAGTTTATAATGAAGTATTATAAAATTTATAAGGAATGATTTACATAATCTATCTTTACTCTAAAAATAGAGTCGTGGCACATGTCATTTTGTAAGTTTTTTGATTTTTTTAAAATATATTTTCTATATATAGGAATGTATTCTTAAATTTATAGAAAAAAAATAGATATGAGTTGTGGGAGTTTTATTTCACAACTTACACTCATCTACTAATAAAAAAATTATTCCTTTATTTTTTACTTTAAAATTCTAAATATTTATATTTTTTTATATCAAGTTTATTTTAAAGAAAAATATATCAAATTAATTCTTATTTCATGATCTTCAATTAGACATCCGTATTGAATATAATAAATCTGATGAATTTACATTAATGACCGACTACACAATAAATTTATATTAAAAAAAATATAGATATTAATTTTCAGTAAAATTAATTGATGTAAAATAATAATAAATTAATTCATGTTTATACAGTTAGGTTTAAGACCCAAAATTTATTCCTACCTTTTTTCGGTATGTTCAGAAAATTTATTCATGTAATGGACACTAATTGACTCAACACTATGCTAATGTGATACTCTTTCTTCAATTATACTAGATGTCCTCCCGTGCGATGCACGGCATAAAATGTTAAATATTTTATTATATTAAAAATATGTAATCGAATTTCAATAATATTATAAAATTATTATAAAATATCCATGAGTCAGTATACACATACATATACTATTATTTGATTTAATTTTATTTATAAACTCTTATCATGTGATGTAAAGGCACATAATAGAAAAACCATAAATTAATTAAGCACCGGCATTTATTTTTCATATAGGACAATATGAGACTTATATCTAATTTTATAAATAAGAAATTAAATTATTTTTATTATTATCAACTTTTATTATAGCCGATCCTAAAGCATTTTGGAACTAAGGCTCTGATAATGTTGTTGGTGGTGATGTATTATCAACTTTCATTAAAAGTATACAACCGATATTTTTACTAATATAATTTTATATGATTTGACATTAATGTAATATATTTTACTATTTTATAATAAGAACAAAATAATTCTTAAAAATCAAATAATTGTTAAAAAGCTATGAAAATAAACTAAAAATATATCTTTCTTCAATAGTTGTATATTTTATATTGAAATATTTTAATCATCTAAATATATTATAATTATATTATTATATATATGTAACACCCCCGATATATTCGGGAATATTACAGCGCCGTAAATCCTTTACATAAGGATTTACAAGGCTGAAGAATTGACAGGCATAAAAAGGTACTAACGAACGGAAATAACGAAATTACAATACAATGATTCGACCAAATACGAAATAATACAATTGTTCAGAACTCAATAATACATCCCCAAATTCAAATCCATCACAAAAGACTTCGTACTCGAGTACTTATTGAAATAACGAATAAACAACAGATAAATAAACCCGGTCAGGACATCACTCTGCACCCTCGTCGTCATACAGTTCCAGTGGTTGTTTCCCCGCTCTCCTGGATCCTGAACACAAACAAAATATTCACCCCCGAAGGGGTTAGCACAACGATGCTAGTACAAGTACCACAACATATTATTCATATCTCACGCAGAATAATAACGTAAACGACAAAGTACCAACGAGTCTTCTCCTACGAGAAACTCAAACATAACATACACAACTGATAATCACAACATGATATCAATACATACACATGGTAATTCCATCGATCCAGCGTTCACTGCCTAGAACCCACGATGATCCCGTCAGACCAACCCGTGGTGGAAAAACCCGTCCGATGATCCAGCGCACACTAGCATAGATCCCTCGATGATCCCGTCGGACCAACACGAGGTGGACATACAATAACGACATACATGCACGACAATATGTATAACAACAATACATAAAACAATTAAGGTACTTGCCTCAATTTGAAGACAATAACAACACTTCCACGAAAATGAACACTCGAAGATCGTCCTCCTCAATCAATCACGTAACGAGACCAAACCTTAACAAAAGAAATGATATAGGATTTATCTCACATCGCATTTAATGTTTAACAATTCGATTTACGGCCAAAAGTTCATAAAATGCAATCTGTCCATCGCTTAGCGCACGCTAAGTACTGCTGTAGCGTGCGTTAAGACAGCCCGATAACGCACGCAAACAACAAAGACTAGCGTACGCTAACTATGCATGGTCAGTACTTCACTGACCAGCCAACTGACTCGTCTGATGGTCTAGCGTACGTTACATACCAAATGTAGCGCACGCTAACTCGTGCTCGATAGCGCACGTTAAACTCCATAGCATAGCGTGCGCTATTCGCATGGCGCTTTCACGAAAGCAAGAACTTCTTGCCATGATTGAAACAATGAAATCTTGCGTGATAATTCATGTTACTTCCATGAATACCATGTTCATACCCTTATGAATGATTTTACAGATAAAGACAACTTCGAATTCAAGGATATGCATACCAATATAAAACTATATTCCATTCCGACTTCAAATCTTCATACGACAATTCGAAAAGCTTAACGGTTGATATCAACACCTCATATCAGTCAATATTATCATGCTGAAGTTGTTTAAACGTCCCATCTATACTAGATAAATCTTTCCATGATCAATCCTTTAGATTTATCCAACAATAATGATTGTTAAAGTCAAGTCCATGATTATTATGAAATCATCTACTAGATTCGAATTACCAATGATAGAAGCTTCTCTTCACATATTCAGTGTAATAAGATTCGAATCATGATGATTATAATCAAGGTACTTAAGGCTTATTCATCTCACTATTCCAAACATGATATACTTGGATAATTCATCTATGAAAATCCATATCTTGTTAACATGATCATCCAAATTGTTAGAGTCCAACTCTAAGTCTTGAGATAGATTGAACATACCTTAATATGATGAAAATCACTGAACCGTAAGGTAGAATCCAACTCCGGTTGGTTGTATGCCACTCCAAGGTGTTATTCCTCTTCAATGATCATTCCCAAATGATAACCAATATGTAAACACCAACAAGATGTGTTCTAAGTGTATAGAAGTATTACTACAGCTCTCTGAACTCTCAAGGATGAAGAAAGGGCGAAAGAAATGAAAGCCAAAACGGTTGTTGTCCCATTTATAATATTCTGCATTATTGACAAGTTAGCGCACGCTACTAAGCATCCCTTAGCGTGTGCTAATAATGGTTGACTTCAGGATTGTCCGGGTGCGTCCGTGGGAATCTTATCCGGACCCATGTCCCGGCTGGCGCATGTGCTAGCCGTCCCGCTCAATAATTGAGTTCTTAGCGCACGTTACTTCTACCTGCGTAGCATGCGCTAATAATAGCCCGATAGCGCGCGTTAAGATACATTCTTAGCGTGCGCTATCAAGAGGTTTCTTGAGCAATTTTGCAAGTTTCTATACTTATGTACAATGATATCAATGCACGAAATATCTTACTCCAATAATCAAAACCACCAATCCGAATAATACAGGGTTTGAATACAGATGAAATACACCGTAATAAATCCGGATATTACATACTCTCCTACTAAAAAGGAGTTTCGTCCCGAAACTCAAGATGAAAATAACTCGGGATATCTAGACTTCATATCAGCTTCCGTTTCCCAGGTGGCTTCTTCCATTCCGTGACGCGACCACTGAACTTTGACCAAAACGATTGGTTTGTTCCTCAGTTGCTTAACTCGACTCTCGAGTATCTTAACCGGTCTTTCTTCAAACGTTACATCCTGCTTGACTTCGATCTCGCCGAAATCAATGATATGATTGGGATCCGGTATATATCTCCGTAACTGGGATACGTGGAACACGTTATGAACATGGCACAATGACGGCGGCAATGCCAATCTGTATGCCAACTCCCCAACTCTCTCGAGGATCTCAAATGGTCCGATATATCTCGGACTCAGCTTTTCTTTCCTTCCGAAACGAAAGATTCCCCGAGTAGGAGAAACCTTCAAAAGTACATGGTCTCCAGTATTGAACTCCAATGGGCGACGACGTACGTCCGCATAGGATTTCTGGCGACTCTGGGCAGTCAACAGCCTTTCACGAATCAAGGCTATCTTCTCTCGAGTCTGCTCGATCAACTCTGGTTCTGTTCCGATCAAGTCTGATGAATCGTCCCAGCATAGAGGCGATCTGCACCTTCTCCCGTATAATGCCTCAAATGGTGCCATCTTAATGGAAGCATGCCAACTATTGTTGTAGGTAAATTCAATCAACGGTAGATGAACTTTCCAATCGTTTGACCAATCTAAGGCACAGGCCCTTAGCATGTCTTCCACCGTTTGTATAGTTCTCTCAGATTGTCCGTCAGTCTGCGGGTGATAAGCTGTACTGAAGTTCAATTCGGTCCCCAAGGCCTTATGAACTGCTTTCCAAAAGTGAGACACAAAACGGTCGTCTTGATCAGAAACAATGGTCTTCGGTGTACCATGCAATCGAACTATCTCCGAAATAAATACTCGTGCCAACCTCTCTGGTCCCCACGTATCCTTAATGCCTAGAAAATGAGCCGATTTGGTTAAACGATCAACTATTACCCAAATCATGTTCATTCCTGTCCTGGTTTTCGGCATATTAGTGATAAAGTCCATCGATATGTCCTCCCACTTCCATTCAGGAATCGGGAGTGGCTTCAACATTCCGGCAGGCCGTTGATGCTCGATCTTAACCTGCTGACAAGTCAAACATTTCGAAACATAGTCCGCTACGTCTTTCTTCATGTTGCCCCACCAGAAATTCTGCTCCAAGTCCTTATACATTTTACTGGTGCCCGGGTGGATAGAATAAGGCGAACTATGAGCTTCCTTCATAATCGTCTGTTTCAGAACATCAACATCGGGAACGCAGAGTCGGTTCTGAAATCTCAAAACTCCATCGTCATGAATTATGAATCCGGGGGCCTTTCCTTTGATCACTTCATCATGTAACCGAATCATCAGAGGATCATCTGCCTGTCTAGATTTGATTTCTTCGGTTAAAGATGAAGTTATCTCCATCACGCACAGTTGTCCTTGGACTCTTTGTAACCATACCTCAATTCCTTCACGAATCATCTCTCGCTGAAGGCTAAGTTGGGAGGTCAGCGTCTCCAGCATCTGAATAGAGACAGGCTTGCGGCTAAGTGCATCGGCCACTACATTCGCTTTGCCTGGATGATATAAAATCTCCAAGTCATAGTCCTTAATCAGTTCCAACCATCTTCTTTGCCGCATGTTTAATTCTTTCTGACTGAATATGTACTTGAGACTCTTGTGGTCCGTAAATATCTGACAGTGAGTCCCGTACAGATAATGCCTCCAGATCTTCAAAGCAAAAACTACTGTTGCTAGCTCCAAATCATGCGTTGGGTAATTCACTTCATAAGGTTTCAGCTGTCGTGACGCATAAGCGATCACCTTATCATTCTGCATCAATACGCACCCAAGTCCTTGGTTCGAAGCATCACTGTAAACTATAAATCCTCCAGTTCCCTGTGGGAGTGATAGAATCGGTGCTGTCGTCAATATCTTCTTCAATTCATCAAAGCTAATCTGACACAATTCATTCCACTCAAACTTTTGAGTTTTCTGCAGGAGTCGAGTAAGTGGGCGGGAGATTTTAGAAAACCCTTCCACGAATCGACGATAATATCCAGCAAGTCCTAAGAAGCTTCAGACTTCTTTCACGTTCTTTTGAGGCTCCCAATCCATAATTGCTTCGATCTTCTGAGGATCTACTCGGACTCCTTCAGCTGACACCACATGGCCGAGGAACATTACTTCCTTTAGCCAGAATTCACACTTAGAAAGTTTGGCGTATAATTGTTCGTTTCTCAAAAGTTCCAATACAATCCGCAAATGATGCGCATGTTCTTCTGGGCTCTTAGAATACACCAGAATGTCATCAATGAACACGACTACAAATTTGTCCAAAAATTCAATGAACACTCTGTTCATCAATTGCATAAATACAGCAGGTGCGTTAGTGAGACCAAACGGCATCACTACAAACTCATAATGTCCGTAGCGAGTTCTGAACGCTGATTTTAGAACATCAGATTCCTTAATCCTCAGCTGATGGTATCCTGATCTCAGATCGATCTTAGAAAATACTGTTGCCCCTTGCAACTGGTCAAACAAGTCATCAATCCGTGGTAACGGATATTTGTTCTTAATCGTCATCTTGTTCAGCTCTCGATAGTCAATACACAGTCGGAGCGACCCATCCTTCTTTCGGACAAAAAGAACTGGCGCTCCCCAGGGCGAAATGCTTGGCTGAATATAGCCCTTGTCCAGTAACTCTTCTAACTGCTTCTTCAGTTCGTACATCTCAGTAGGTGCCATACGATACGGCGCCTTGGAAATCGGTGTAGCTCCAGGTTCCAGCTCAATGGTAAATTCCACATCCCTTCGTGGAGGTAGTCCAGGTAACTCGTCAGGAAACACATCTGGAAATTCATTCACAACAGGAATGGATGAAAGTTCCACAATTTCGTCTTCTTTCTTCATTGCGTAACACCAGATTGCCAGTCTGACCCTATTTCAACAATTTGACAGCTTTCATCGCCTTGATCAATTTTCCTGAGCTTCCCGGTTTCCATCCCTCAAACAGAATCTCGGAACCATCGTCAGCGATCAGCGAGATATTCCTCCTTCGATAGTTCACAATTGCTCCATATCGATTAAGCCAATCGTCTCCGAGTATCAGGTCATCTCCTTGCATTTCTATCACGATCAGATTTGAGAGCCACTCTCTGCCTCCAAATGATATAGGGAAATTTCTAGTTTCTAAATTTCCGACAATCCTCTCTCCACTCGGTAAACCAACAACATAAGGTTCACAAGCATGAAAACCGGAAATATTCAAACGATTTACACAAGACAAAGATATGAAAGAATGTGTAGCTCCTGTATCGAATAAAACGCTAACTGGCTGAGAAAGGATCTGGACAGTACCTGATGCGACAGCAGCATCTTGATCGTCTATCCTCCTCATCTCGTACAGACGTGGGGGAGCAGATCCGGCAGTCGATGTCCCCTTTCGGTCCCATTGTCCTCTGCCTCGCCCGCGGCCAAAATTCTGAGGCATCTGAACACTTTGCTGCGTCTGTGGAATACTGGCCTCCTTCTGGACTGGTTGTGGTGTACGGGCTCTAAAAGACTTTGCAGCCTCATCACAAAACACCGCCCGATGTCCCTCTCGTCCACAATCAAAACAAATCACGGCAGGAAGGGGGCAATTCCGTCGATAGTGCCCCGTCTGGGCGCAGTTAAAGCATTTCCTGGTAACATCAGTAATAGTTGATGTCGCTCCGAAGTTCTTTCCGCTCCTAGCTGGGTGCGGAGGTTTCTTGAAAGAGTGAAAGGATGACTGGGCCTTACGGGCCCCGCTGTTCTTGTGCTCTGTAAAATTACCAGAGACTTTCTGTTTCTTGGTTTCCGCAAATTTCTCCATGGCTGCTTCCTTGATCTCATATGCCAACGCCTTATCTTGGTATTGGCGGAGTGTGGTACATTTGAATCCGGACATGTACCTCTGAACTTCTGGTTTCATCCTCATATCGAAATGGATCATCATTTCTGCATCTATTCTGACCAGATGTCGAACAAATGGCAGCTGTTGGTTAAACGTCTTGATCGCCTGGGATACTGACACATCAGAAGGCTGAGCGGAGAAAAACTCCCGAACTTTGGCTTCCCTCACAGGACGAGGGCAATACTGAGCTTCCATCATCAATCTAAACTCTGTCCAATCGGCATCATGGTCTACAGGTCGGATGGCCTCCCACCATTCGGACGCTTCCCCTATCAGAAAATATTGAGCGATAGAGGCTCTTCGGTCGTCTGGGCAGTTGATTCCGGCAAAGATTTTCTCCAGTTCTTTCAACCAATGATCCCAGGTGGGAGTCTCAGAAATACCGTCGAATTTGGGTGGTTGCATCTTCGCCACCTCTTGCAGCCACCGGTCACCTCGATTTCCCATGTCTGGGATCCCTTGCTGTCTCTCTCCCTGCTGTAGTCCCACCGCCACTTGCATTCGGTCCACGACCTGGGCGAACTGAGTCATCTGGTTCACCACTTGACGAAGGATCTCTGGTACAGCAGGATCTGGTTCATTATTAATAGATTGTTGCGGCTCGCCTGAGCTATGACTGGCCTGGTTAGAAGGCGACGCTTCCCTTTCGGCATTTCTCCGTCCGCGTCCACGACCGCGACCACGTCCACGTCCGCCTCTCAACATACTGTAAGCATAAATACTCAATATACAGGAAACAACATCGTTCTAATATTCGAGTATAAAGAGACACAACATGTAAAGAACAAGATAGAGTTTAGCAACTTACAACCACTGTTCGCATGTAGACGTAGGCAGTGCAGTGATGTCATTCACGACCTGTTACCTCAAAAGACATAAATGACCCCTATTTTAACCCAACGACCAAGATATCCATAATCTTAGCTCCGATACCATATTCTGTAACACTCCCGATATATTCGGGAATATTACAGCGCCGTAAATCCTTTACATAAGGATTTACAAGGCTGAAGAATTGACAGGCATAAAAAGGTACTAACGAACGGAAATAACGAAATTACAATACAACAGTTCTGACCAAATACAGAAATAATACAATTGTTCAACAGAACTCAATAATACATCCCCAAATTCAAATCCATCACAAAAGACTTCGTACTCGCGTACTTATTGAAATAACGAATAAACAACAGATAAATAAACCCGGTCAGGACATCACTCTGCACCCTCGTCGTCATACAGTTCCAGTGGTTGTTTCCCCGCTCTCCTGGATCCTGAACACAAACAAAATGTTCACCCCCGAAGGGGTTAGCACAACGATGCTAGTACAAGTACCACAACATAGTATTCATATCTCACGAAGAATAATAACGTAAACGACAAAGTACCAACGAGTCTTCTCCTACGAGAAACTCAAACATAACATACACAACTCATAATCACAAAATGATATCAATACATACACATGGTAATTCCATCGATCCAGCGTTCACTGCCTAGAACCCACGATGATCCCGTCAGACCAACCCGTGGTGGAAAAACCCGTCCGATGATCCAGCGCACGCTAGCATAGATCCCCCGATGATCCCGTCGGACCAACACGAGGTGGACATACAATAACGACATACATGCACGACAATATGTATAACAATAATACATAAAACAATTAAGGTACTTGCCTCGATTTGAAGACAATAACAACACTTCCACGAAAATGAACACTCGAAGATCGTCCTCCTCAATCAATCACGTAACGAGACCAAACCTTAACAAAAGAAATGATATAGGATTTATCTCACATCGTACGAATGTTTAACAATTCGATTTACGGTCAAAAGTTCATAAAATGCAATCTGTCCGAACTGCTTAACGCACGCTAAGTACTCTGTGTAGCGTGCGTTAAGTCTGCCCGATAACGCACGCAAACAACAAAGACTAGCGTACGCTAACTATGCATGGTCAGTACTTCACTGACCAGCCAACTGACTCGTCTGATGGTCTAGCGTACGTTACATACCAAATGTAGCGCACGCTAACTCGTGCTCGATAGCGCACGTTAAACTCCATAGCATAACGTGTGCTATTCGCATGGCGCTTTATCACGAGCAAGAACTGTTCTTGCCATGATTGAAACAATGAAATCTTGCGTGATAATTCATGTTACTTCCATGAATACCATGTTCATACCCTTATGAATGATTTTACAGATAAAGACAACTTCGAATTCAAGGATATGCATACCAATATAAAACCATATTCCATTCCGACTTCAAATCTTCATACGACAATTCGAAAAGCTTAACGGTTGATATCAACACCTCATATCAGTCAATATTATCATGCTGAAGTTGTTTAAACGTCCCATCTATACTAGATAAATCTTTCCATGATCAATCCTTTAGATTTATCCAACAATAATGATTGTTAAAGTCAAGTCCATGATTATTATGAAATCATCTACTAGATTCGAATTACCAATGATAGAAGATTCTCTTCACATATTCAGTGTAATAAGATTCGAATCATGATGATTATAATCAAGGTACTTAAGGCTTATTCATCTCACTATTCCAAACATGATATACTTGGATAATTCATCTATGAATCCATATCTTGTTAACATGATCATCCAAATTGTTAGAGTCCAACTCTAAGTCTTGAGATAGATTGAACATACCTTAATATGATGAAAATCACTGAACCGTAAGGTAGAATCCAACTCCGGTTGGTTGTATGCCACTCCAAGGTGTTATTCCTCTTCAATGATCATTCCCAAATGATAACCAATATGTAAACACCAACAAGATGTGTTCTAAGTGTATAGAAGTATTACTACAGCTCTCTGAACTCTCAAGGATGAAGAAAGGGCGAAAGAAATGAAAGCCAAAACGGTTGTTGTCCCATTTATAATATTCTGCATTATTGACAAGTTAGCGCACGCTACTAAGCATCCCTTAGCGTGCGCTAATAATGGTTGACTTCAGGATTGTCCGGGTGCATCCGCGGGAATCTTATCCGGACCCATGTCCCGGCTGGCGCATGTGCTAGCCGTCCCGCTCAATAATTGAGTTCTTAGCGCACGTTACTCCTACCTGCGTAGCGTGCGCTAATAATAGCCCGATAGCGCGCATTAAGCTACATTCTTAGCGTGCGCTATCAAGAGGTTGCTTGAGCAATTTTGCAAGTTTCTATACTTATGTACAATGATATCAATGCACGAAATATCTTACTCCAATAATCAAAACCACCAATCCGAATAATACAGGGTTTGAATACAGATGAAATACACCGTAATAAATCCGGATATTACAATATATACTATATGGATGTCAAATTAAAGAGCACTAATTTAATATATTTTTTTCAAAAATAAAATTGATACGTAAAAGTTATAATTGTTTAAACTATTAGGTTAAAAATAAAAGGAATAAAATGAGAGGAAGTTTTTAATTGGTAGATAGTATATAATGGAATAATCATCCAACCCCTCTCAAATTAAACGTCTATTTTTTTTAAGATTTTTAAAAAGAGGATTAACGTGGAGATGACACATGTTTCCTTATATTTTCTTGCGACTCTCTTTTAATATTAGGTATAGATGTGTAAAAGTTAGACTGGACCGGTTCGGTTCTTGGTAAAATTTAAAGAACCGAACCGGTTTCTAAATACATAAACCTGCTTTTTGACCACTTTTTTCGTGAGCCGAATTAGGAACCGAAACCGAAAACCGGTTTTTTCTTCAGAACCGAATCAGAACTGGAACCAAATTTAATGTGTAAAATCGAGTTTTTCGGTTCTTTTAGGAACCGAATTGTGCAAAAATCGAATTTTGTAAAAAAATGAATTTTGAGTATAAACCGAATTTAATGTGTAATATTTTGAACAAAGTACATTTAATTTGCTTTATTTAATACCTACATTATGTAAAAATTTATATATAATATCATTTTTATTATTATATATAATATATATAGAACCGGTTCCAAACCGGTTTTTTCTAACATCACAAAACAGAACCGGAACCGAATTATTAAAAAGGAACCAATTAAGAACCTAACCGGTTAATAATAAAAATCGAACCGAACCGAATTTTTCTTCGGTTCTTATTAAAATTCGGTTCTTCGTAAAAATCCCAAATTTCAAGAAAAGTTCGATATAAAATATATAAACATGAGGAATCTATATGATCATTGTATATTTGTAATATTTATATTAATATACTAATATAATTACATATCAGTATACATGTGAAAGAACGTCATATATTTTTGATAAATATTTTGATTAAAGTCACACATTTATACTTAATAATATACCATGAGATCCACAATGATAGTAATTCATTAGGCATAAGGTGATAAAGTATATTATTGTGACGTCTTAAATAAAAATATAATCACTTATTATATTTGGTTATATAATTTTTCTTTTCATAAAAAGAAGAATCAATCAAAAAATTATTTTAACGACTAATATATCTTTCTTCTCGGATGTAAATCTAACATGTCTCTAATTCTTTTCCCAAATATTTTTAAAATAAAATAACTCGGTAATCTAAAATTGTTATAAGAAGATGAAAACTGAAGTTAAAATATTGATCTTGTAAAAATATAGATTTACTTCAATGAAATTATTTGGAAATTATCTGATTTTTATATTTTATATACAAACAATCTAAAATCAAGATATAATACAATAATTATTCAAAAACAACTTATATTCAAAAAGGAATATTTTAATTATATATATGCCTAATGAATGTTAAATTAAAATATCGTAAAAAGAAGATTAATTTAAAATATTAATAATAAAAAATAGAGTTGGGACGATAAAACTATTAACTTTTAAACATTGAGAGAAAAATAAAAAGAAAAAAAATTTGATTCCATCAACTCTCATTCAAATGGTAAGAGTTAGTATATTTAAAAAAATAATTAATTCAAAAAATCTACATAAAGACATGTGTCTTGTACAACTTTCTTTTAATAATAAAGTAGATTACACTCCATAAGTTTTTTTTTTTTTTTTGATAACTAGGTGATCCCAGCTTAGCCGGACTAATCCTAGTCCCTCAATGAACCCACTTCTAACCATTGAGAGAAGTAAATCGCGAGTCGCTCGAGCAATTCCAGGGTTCCTAACGCTTTTCTCGCACACTTCAAGCGCGAGAAGCCCTTAATCGATTAATGGCTTGCGTTTCCCAAAGACAGCTTTATAATAATCACCGACGGTCAAGACTCTCCGGTTCCCAGAAGGAAATATTCCTACACCGCTGACGCGAGATTAAACATCGATTACGGCTGCTTGAAATGAAATTTCGAGAGGATCATAATGAGAAAAATTTTATAAGTTTTTTTATTAACACTATGCTAATGTGACACTCATGTCGAAGATCATCAAAAACAAATTTGGAGATCGAGAAATTATTTTCTAATAAGAGAACATCTAGTATATATTTACATAGAATTTTTTTTTTGTTAGCGTGGGTGTTATACTGGTTCATAATATAGCACTACTCAAATTTGATTTTGCAAGCAACCAGATAATTTTACGGTAGTCTCACATTAAGATCTACGCCCACACACTGTCACACACAGTTCAATCTGACTGGTAATTAGTAGTTTATTCTTTTGATTTTCGCATTCTCGATTTTGTGCAGGTTTGACGGATCGAACGCGTTTCGCGCATCAGGGCTTTTGATTTTGGGGTAAGATTTTTTTTTTAATTATTTGTTTTTGTTCTTCTTGAATATCATTGTGACCCATCCCAACAGACCGGTAACTTGAAATTGTTGCGTTGTTTTAGTTACCTTAATCGATCTCGGTTTCAATTTTCAGTTTCCACTCTCTATGATCATGATTTTTGTTGGGGTTGGGGTTTGGGGGGGGGGGGGGGATTAAAAAAAATGGATTGGAACCAAACTATTGCTGAAGCTGTTTTCACTTATATGAAAGATCTTTTTTTTTTTTTTTCTCGTTTGTTTGATTTGTTCTTGATCTGGTGGTACTGGAAACCGTTTAACGGGCTAATAATGTGATTTTATGGTCTGAAATAAAATATTTTTGTACAGGTTATGTTCAACATTTGTATCTTTAGATAATTATCACATGTCATTTGCATATATATCATGGGTGAGGTAATGACTACGCAAATGACGGGTATCTTCACCCATTCCGCACTCGTCTCTTGTATATTCATCGCGTGTCACATGCTCATTCATCCTTGCATATTTATCACTGGTCGATGATCTATCATGAACTCGGGTCCAGGATATATATTGCCACGGGCTTTTGCGAATTTCTAAAAATCTCCGACTTTTTTATGATTGTTGGCACAAATTGGGTGTAAGATAGTTATTGTGCTTCTCTGCTACTGCTATTCAGTTTTGTTATGCCGCATAATCTTGATCGCTTATGCCTTTATGGTTTGGTTGTTTTATTTGACCCCTCCATATGCTGTTTTCTGAGAACGTCATTCGGGTTGTTTGATAATTTTGGATTTAACAAAGGTGGAGCCTAAGAAATGTTTATATTGCTATGTGTTATTGTGAAACCTCATACTCCCTCCGTTTTTGATTACATGATGTTTAAGGTTTTAACACTAGGATAAGGAACATTAGCTATCTACCAATTCATTGTCCAACTCGCCTAGATAATTTGTTTTTTTCTTAAAATACTTTTGTTTCCTAAACCATAGAATTAAACCTGAAGTATTGATTTTAGACCTGAATTTATCGCTTTCGTGCATATGGATAATCGATATGTGTGATTCCAGGTGTCTATGCGATTGTTTTTAGGTAGAAGGATTGATAGGAGAACTTCGAAATTATAACATTAATTCATTGAACTTGTTCACATTGTTTTGA
This sequence comes from Orobanche coerulescens, assembly GCA_033398695.1. Taxonomy (NCBI): domain Eukaryota; kingdom Viridiplantae; phylum Streptophyta; class Magnoliopsida; order Lamiales; family Orobanchaceae; genus Orobanche; species Orobanche coerulescens. Next base: position 5,199,613 of record CM065810.1, read on the forward strand.
TAATGTTGGATTAGGCACTCTCTTTTCAGACCATCTGATTGTGTGACAACAATACTTTCTAGTATTAGAAACGATACTTTAGAAGTTGCATTTCGGACCATCTGATACAATCAGATTGTATGATACAAGTTTTGTCATGGTGGTTTGCCGTTTGCGTACGGTGGAGTCCGAGAAATGTTTGTGCTATTCCGAAAACATAGTGTATTACAAAAGTTGAGCCAAATTTTTTTTGTTTTCCATGCAACAGAACTAAACCTTATTGATGTCTTTTCCTAATTTGAAGTAGGGTTGGAATTTTGGCTCCAAAACCAAAACCGGGGCCCAGATCGAAAAATCCCGGGACCAAACCCGAATTGGGTCGGGCCGAACTCGACTCGAAACTATAGTTTTCGAGCCGAGCTGGTATCTCAGTTTCTGAAAGCCCGCAAAAGCCCGAAGTTCCAGTTCTGCTATCTTTTTTTGAATATGTCCTTAAACGACAACGAAAGAACCGAAACCCCCCGAAAAAACCCCGAATTTATAGGTTGTATGACATTTTTTTAACAATGTCATCGAGACATTGACAAATGTTTTTTTCTTTTTGAAAAAGCCCAAAAAAGTTCAAAGCTCGGACCGAACCCGAACGATCCGAGCTCACTTCAGAGTTGCACTTTCAAAAAACTCGGCCCGGCTGGGGCCGAAAATTTCCGGTACGAGTTTGGTCCTCAGAAAATTCGGCTTGGCTCGGCATGGCATGATCCCAGCCCTAGTTTAGTCCTCAAATTCTAGATTTTAAAATATATAAACATTTGGAAGAGATAACTTGTTATCTGGACTGATATAATTCCTTTGTTTTGTCGTCTCTTCGCTTTCTGAAGATGGGGTCGGTACAAAGTAAACTTAACAAGGAATGTCAATTGCAGGAACCGAAGTCTTTGTATAGCGAGAAAGTCAAATGGCTGGTCCTAGGATCGCTCACGCCACTTTGAAGGGGCCAAGTGTTGTAAAGGAGATACTAATCGGGACTGTACTTGGCATCGCTGCTGGTACCGTTTGGAAGATGCACCACTGGAACGAGCAGCGGAGAATTCGGGCATTCTATGACCTGTTAGATAAAGGTGAAATCAGCGTTGTTGCTGCTGAAGAATAGATACATCCTGAACTTCTATTTCATATTTTTCTCCTTCTTTCTTTATTCTAAACATCCTGATAATTTCTAGGAGGATGATCTGCATTTCTTTTGATTGTTTTTTTGAATTGGAGCATGTGACATTTGTCTAGTTTGGATCAATTGAAATAAGATGTCCCGGATTGAATGGGACTTGCATAAACTTTTTTTTTTCCTAATGTTGTTAAACATTTATCGATGTTTGAGTTCAGTTTCATCCGGTTCAACAGAACCCAGTTTAAAAGAACAGAGCCTTAGTGTATGCTATTTGTATATTCTTCATCCCGCCTCCATCCCTCTTTTCTCTTTTCTCTTCTATCAATTCCCGATCGGTGATAAAACTTTTTTTTTTTAAATTGGAGCGTGTGACAAGATGAATGTGGCGATTAGGCCTGCGCTGTTATATGACACCGAGTGTTGGGCTGTAAAACAGTGTAACGTTCAAAAAATGAATGTGGCGGAGATGCGTATGCTACGATGGATGTGTGGTCATACAAAAAAGGATCGGCTCAGAAATGAGGTGATTAGAGAGAAGGTAAGAGTTGCGGCTATAGAAGACAAGATGATGGAGAATCGATTACGATGGTTTGGTCATGTGAGAAGAAGACCTGTTGATGCCCCAGTGAGGAGGCTAGAATGTTGGGGAACAAGTAATGTTGTGAAATGTAGAGGAAGACCCAAGAAAACTTGGATAAAGATGATTGAAAATGATATGCGGTTTTTTAGAATTGGAGAAAGTATGGCGATAGAGAGGCAAATGTGGCGGGAAAGGATACGGATGGTGGATGGAATCTGATTCTTTTTTTTTTAATCCATGTTATCTTTTAATTTATTTTTCAGGATTTTTCATTTTTCATTTTTTTTTACATTCATTCTCTTTTTTTATTTGCTTTTTTCTCTACTTTTTTCCTCTTTTTCTCCTTTTATGTTATTTACGTAACGATCATTGACGGTTTCAAAGTTTGATTCATGTTAGCCGACCCCAAATCATTTTGGGACTAAGGCTTAGATGTTGTTGTTGTTGTTGTTGGAGCGTGTGACATTTTCTAATTTGAATTAATCGAGATAAGATGTCTCGGATTAATCGGGACGTGCATAAACTGTTTTTTTCTGAATATTGTTAAAGATTTATAGGTGTCCGAATTCAGTTTAGCAAAAGTTCAGCTCAAAATAACACAGCCTTAGTATATCCATATTCTTCATCTTGCCTCCATCCCGTCGTCCTGCTTTCTTTCTCATTTCTCTTCTAACAGTTCTCAATTGGTGATAAAACTTTTGTTTTTTAACAAACGTCTTTCTCATTTTTCAAGACGAGACTTTGAGGAGTAACTTTCTAATTATATCATGAAACAACTAGATACTATATAATAATACAACATTGTATGTGTCATCATCTTATTTTTAAATAATACAGCTAAATATTATAATAAATACAATGTTCCGTCTTTCTTTTTTATTTTTAAATAAGTGTCCTATTTTGACTTTTTCTGATCAATACGATCCATATATAACAAAAAATATAGTCATATAAGTATTTGACAGATTTATCATAATATGTATTTTTAAAATATAACTTATATGACTATAAATTTTTTATATATTGATCGTAATTTATTGTCAAAATTTATAATTGACCGGAAAAAATAAAAACAGGACAATTAAAAAGATATTATTTTTATTATCTTTTTTATTAATTATTTAATTTAAAACTTAATAAAATTAGTGTCATATTTGTTCAAAATCTCAAATTAATTAAGTGATTTTAAATATTAAATATTTATGTAAGAGAATAATGTAGTATTAAGAAAATAAAAATATAGTATAATATAAAGAATGAGGAGAGAAGTAAAATAGAAAGATTAGGTGAAGGAGAGAGATGAGAAGACATGGGTAGAATGAGAAGATGAATGCAAAGATGGGCAGCTATAATGCACGGATTCTTCAAAATTGGCAGATGCAGATTTGACATCGCATGGGTGCCAAGGTGCGATTCGCGTGGGATGCACGGGATTCGCCACGTGGCGACCGTGCAAAAAAAAAAAAAAATTCGGCCCCGCGTATCCTCGCGTATCCTGTGCCAGGATACGCGACTCCGAATTTTTTATTTTTTTTTTTTTTTTTTTATAATTTTTAAAAAGTAAATCAAATAAATTAAAATACAAAAAAGTTAATCATTTAATAAGAAATTATTTTTACCTTTAGCAGTATTCACGACAACATTAGAAAGTTCTCCACGCTCAAGCCCATTTTGAATTGTTTTTTGTATGACTTGTTTTATGTATTTGAATTAATTTTATGGTGATATTTGAATTGTTGTTTTTTATATTTAACAAGTGTTATATATAATAAAATATAAAATAAACAGACGTATCCTTACCGTATCGCACCCTAACATTTTCAAAAAACCGTATCCCCGCACCCGTATCTGCCCGCACCCGCACCCGCCCCCCGCACCTGTGCAACATAGATGGGCAGTATAAGAAAATGAATGAAAAGACGGCGCTACAAGAATAATGGATTCACATATCCGATATTCACCACGTGTGAAATCTTATCAAGTTACGAAGTCTTGTCAAAAAATGTAATTAATGTGATGTAGTCTAATACTTAATAAATTAATTAATAACACCAATTAAATATTATTTTTTACAGTCTTAATTATATCATGAAACAATTAGATACTCCCTCTGTCTCAGCCAAAGGTTGACAGAGGGTGTATATTTGGTGTATTTTAAGTAATGATTGGTATAAGTAATGATGATTAAATGTGTGGTGGAGATTAAAAAGTAAAAAGTATTGATGATGAATGAGTGTTGGAGATTAAAAAGTAAAAAGTGATTGTTTGATTTGATTGTAAAAAGTGATATATGTAAACTTACTAAAGGGACTACTTTTTGATAGAAATGTAAACTTTTGGGCGGGACGGAGGTAGTATTATATAATGAGAAATGCTACACATACACATATTTATACACATTTTTTTTACACACTAACATCTCAATCATTCATTTAGTGTGGTCCCACAATAAACCAACATTCTATGTGCCATCTATCTTATTTTTAAATAATACAGCTAAATATTATAATAAATACAATGTTCCGTCTCTTCTTTTATATAATAATACAACATTCTATTTATATAATAATACAACATTCTATTTATTCTATATTAGATTAATTCTCTCTCTTATGTGGCATTCTCTTAGTTTTATATTTCTATTTATCAAAAGTCTTGAATCCCACGTCGATTTAAAATGGTACTTAACCGATGGACAACCTGAATAAATAGAATTCAATGTCTTGAATCCCATTGATTTAAAATAGAATTCCACCAATGGAGAGCCTAAATAAATACTTAGGCTAATGTGTATTTTTTCAACCACACCGTTATTCTACACACAAGCTAAGAATGTTATTTTATTGTGTTTAATTTGTCCAATTATTAAGTTTGATAAATAAATAATTTAATTTTTTAGTGAAAATATAATTGGGTTAATTATTAAATTTATATTAATTTTATTTATCTAAAATTTGAATCTCACATCTATTTTATTTAGTAGTTTTATAATAATTTAAAATATATATAATAGCGTAACGATTTTGAAACACCATATTAACTCTCTGCTATGTGGCATTCTCATAATTTTGTATTCATATTTATCGAAAATCTTGAATCCATATCGATTTAAAATGGTGCCTAACCGATAAACAACCTAAATAAATAGAATTCAGTATCTTGAATCTCACATTGATTTTTTAAAATAGAAACTTCACCAACGAAGAACCTAAATAAATACTTAGAATTGAATGTGTATTTTTTAACTTCATAGTTATATTTCACACACGAGTTTAAGAATTTTATCTTTATTGTGTCTAATTTGGTCACTTATTAAGTTGGACAAATAAATAGTTAAAATTTTCAGTGAGAATTTAATTTGATCAATTATTACATTTACATTAGTGTTTGAGAAGGGTATAGATATATAATATCTAAATGGGTTTCAGATGGTTGAACCCTACCTGTATTGTTTGGGTATCACTATATGAGTTTGGGATGAAAGCGCGTAGTAAATTTACCTTTCAGTAAGATTTTGGATGGGTACGATTATATAAATTATAAATGAGTTCGAGTGGCTGAATCCTTGCCTCATCTTTTTAGTTCTTCGTTGTGTTCTGCCGTGGTGATGAACTCTGAATGGCTGAACCTAATTAAAAATTATAATTGACGAGTTTTTTGCATCAATAAATTTGATTATAATATCGTTATGCATCTGAAGCACCACGAATTCTCTCCTATGTGGTATTTTTTATTTTCTAGATTCTTATTTGTTTAATTCTCCCATCCCATCCTGATTTTCAATGACACTCTACTCATTGAATAACTAAATGAATATGTATTTCACCCATAAGTATTTTACACCACCACTTGAATTTGATCATCTATTATTTTATTCTTATTAGAAAATAAATTTGACAAATTATTAATTAAACCTCATTGGCCCAAAGAGGAAAGTATTTGGTGCTAAGGAAAGTATTTGATGCTAGATAGTATATTAAGCATTACGAAGAGGGGAGGAAGTTATTGACCTTATCTAGCTTCTCCATCAAAAGAATGTACTGTGTATTGAGAGGTGAGGTGGACAGAGTTTTGGAGAAATATGCTGAGCAGTAATGATGCCCCTCCTAAATGCATTGTCAATACTTGGTTAGTGACAAGTGCTAATCTATTAAAAATAAGAATCTTAAGTAGATCACATTTGTAGTTTATGTGGAGAGAGAGAGATGAGACCACTAATCACTTATTTTTTTGAATGTGGTTATTCATCTACTGTTTAGCTTGGCATGAAGGCTTGGTGTAAGTTGCAGGGATGCACTTATGTCAATGGGTCGGGTAGGGTACGGGTATGCCTCCTCCATATCTTACCCTATTTGATTCGGATCGGGTTCGGGTATTGCCCATCGGGTAATCGGCACTAACGGTATTCTGCACGTATACCCTATATTTAAGATTATAAATATTTTTAATATATATCATATATACATACAATGTAATTAATAAATTCAATTTAGTATAATAAATATTTAAAATATAATATTTTATATAATAATATATATAACTTATAATATAATATTATATTTATGTATAATATATAATAATAATATATTAATATAATTCAAATGGGTACACAGGTCGGGTAATCGGGTCGGGTATTCGGGTAATATACTATAACCATACCCTACCCATACCCGACCATAAAATTTCAGGTTCGGCCGAAATCCGACCCGATTTCGGATTTATCCGACGGGTAGGATCGGGTACGGATAAAATTGACATCCCCAAGAGAAAGTGCTTTTGGTGAGAAAATGTGGATCCAAGACCACAAAACAAAGAATATACAGGTCAGCTCTGACCATTGTGATCTACTGCTTGTGGAAAGAAAAAAATTCTAGACGATTTCAGGCAAAGGCATCAGACACTACTTTTGTACTTCCAAGCTGTCAAATTATTGCTACAATTAGGTGTAGAAGGCATCCTAAGTTAGCTAAATATTTGTTTGCGTAGTTTCTTTATTTTTATTGTTTGATGAGTTGTAAGTTTGGAGTCGACTTTATTGGCTTTACTTGGTGTAATAAAAATCTATTTACAAATATATATATATATATATATATTTATTTTTTAATATCTAATTTATATATGTATAAATATTATTTTTATATTTGTATGTTTTTTTGATAAACTCGATTCTCTTTACTTACAAATAAATATGTAAAGTATATAATAGCAATATGGATTCGGAGTATCACGTTAACTCTCTCTATTATATGAAGTTTTTTACTTTGTTGATTCTTATTTATCTAAAGTAACGAATCACACATTAAAGCACATTTATATAAACCGTAAAGGGTTTTTGAAGATTGTATAATTCAAAAATTATACTAGGAATTTAACTTTTAATCTTTATCATTTATAATATTTAATCTTAACTTTTACTTTACAATGTTTGAGTTTTCACTGAGATTGATTAACAAAATTACTATAACAACTTATCTTTAGTTATTTAAATTATATAAATTTAAGTACGTTGAGTAATTAGCGGAAATTATATAGGGGCCTGGGATATAACGGGTAATAAAACCATCTTTTAATCGAGTTTCTGATGAATATGGGTATAAAGATTTTAAATAGGTCTGAATATTTGTACCATACTTTCATTTGTGTTACTATATGAATTTTTGAACTGGAATAAGTAGTAAAATTACCTTTCAATCGAGTTTAGGACGAGACAAGTACACAAATTATAAATGAGTTCGGATGGCTGGATTCATCCTCATTATTTCTATTTATTGGTGTGTTCTGCTGCGGTACGATTGCAAGTGGCGGAATCATAAGAAAGTATTAAATTATTTTTAAGTTTTTTAATTACAATTTAAAGTGATTATCCGTCGAGTTTCGACGGGCTATACAATAGGTAAATATAACAGCAAAACCAACATACGGTTAGCATCCAATGATATTGAGTTAAAGGTAACTGAATGGCCCATGGGGCATAGATTACTGGTGAATGATAATGTGATTGAGGTAGAAACACTGCGACGTTAAAAATTTAAATCTGCATCGTAATAAATAATTGTTAGAATATTGGAAGAATTATTGCTGAATTTGAATCTCATTGATCATCTCTTTTACAGGGCTGCTACTTGTTGTGTATATCCATCAATTTGTGAATGAACTTTTGACCAAATGGGCCTTCTCTACTTCCCCGAAAAGGGAACTGAAACAAAAAAATGTAAAGTATATTAGGGGGTGGCATTGACGCGGTGTCCACCGCGGTTTGGACGCAGCTTGGACAGGAACACCGCCGCCGGGGGTCGAAGAAGTCCCGCGGTTTCAGATTCACGGTATCAGACGACGCGTACAAAGAAAGGAGGTATGGGTGTTCAACGGTCAAAATTTGATCCGTTGGAAAATTGGGCCCACATGCAACGTTTAAATTTTTTTTTTCTATTTAAACTCATTTCAAACTTTAAAACCAATACAACTAAAAACTAAAAAAACATATATATTTTTATCTAAAAAAACTAAAAAAACATACCTCGAGCCGGACGACGAGTAGTATTTTTTATATGTTGTTTATGTTTTTAATGTATTTTTTATTTTTAATGCACTTTTAATTTTAATGTATTTTTTATTTTTAATGCACTTTTAATTTTAATGTATTTTTTATTTGTAATGCACTTTTAGTTTAAATGTATTTTTAATTTAAATGTATTTTTAGTTTTAATGGATTTTTAGTTTAAAAAAAAAAGTGTGGTATGGGTGTGGTATGGTGATGCCTCCAAAAAATGGATTGAGGTATGAAAATGTATGAAAATGAGGTGGCAAGTAGAGATTGGTTGGAGGGAATGGGGTATGGCAATCTTTACCTTGTCAATGCCACCCCCTTACACACCCGATATTCACCACGTGTGAAATCTTATCAAGGTACGAAGTCTTGTCAAAAAATGTAATTAATGTGATGTAGACTAATACTTAATAAATTAATAACACCAATTAAATTATACTCTCTCCATCCCAAACTTAATTACTATTTTTTTCTGGGCACGAGTATTAATGTTAAAGTTGTTTATTAGTATTGTGTGTAATAAAATGATAATTTAAGAGGGGTAATAATGGAAATCTGAAATCATATTAGTATTGTTTATTAGTATTGTGTGTTTAATTGGGCATGCCCATAATGATATTTTATGGTATATAGATGATCATCGGGGGTGTATATTTAGAGGGAATGATTGATTTAGTTCCTTTTATAGTAAGTACCAGTTAAGTATGGGACGAACCAAAAAGGAAAAGTAGCAGTTAAGTATGGGATGAATGGAGTATTTTTTATCAGTCTTAATATAAAAAAACTTAGCATTACATCTATCTCTCATGTTTAGATATTTTAATTTGAAATCGATCTTGACAGATTTATTTGAGCTCAGTTCGTTAATATAAAACGTATTAAGCTTAAATATATCTTTTTTCATTTGTGAAAATGTAAAACTCACTATAATTATGACTCATTCATTAAAATGAAATAGAATAAATATATAGGATATTGAGATATTCGAACTCGATTTGTATTCGATTCAATAAACGTTCATTTGAACTCGCAATTTACTAAAAAAAAGTTTTTTTTTTTAGTTTTTTTTTTCCGCTTTCCTTCCGATATACTCCTATCAATATTACTAAAAAAAATCTTATGATAAAGACAAGATAATTTGGGGAGTTTTTGGTAGTTAGAGGTTTGGGGAGAAATTTAAGGATTGAACTCATTTAGAGGTTTGACTAGATGAATCTTCTAATATAAGTGTTTGGTAGTTAGCGGATTTAAGTAGCGGATTGAGTCCAATCCACTAATTTCAAAAAAGCTACTTGGTGGAACTTTTTCAATTAGATGATTGTAACTAATGTTATGAAACTACTATTTTGTCCCCGCATGTGATCTTTAAGTTTTCAATTTTGCATTAATATATATATATATACGAATGTTGTTTATTTAGTTTTATTTATTTATTATTTTAACAATTATTAAATTTAAATAATAATGTATATTAATGTCCTTATTAGTTATTTTACATATTGAAATAGCTAACTGCTAACAGTTATTTATCAAATATTTTAATATAAATTATTAATTCAAATTCCCAATCAAAATAATTAATTTAAATAATAATCAAAACAGCTAATTCGGTAGGGTTATTCGCTAACCGCTAATCTTAAAAAGGGGGCCAAAGTTACATTTTTGAGTTTGGTGATATTCAGCAGCGGTGGGAAATATGACCTTCCCCGTAAAAAAACAACACAAACACTTCGCAATTTCAATTAAGAAATCTCAAACCCTACCCGAGAAATCTCTATCCAGCCTGTTTCTTCAGTCTCCCCTGTCACAGTAAGTTTTCTTTTTCCCGGGCATGTTCGTTCTCTAATCCCCCCCTTATATAGAATAAAACATATTATTTTTTTTTTGTGAAATTCGTACAATAGTGGTCGGAGTTTTTTGTTGAATAAAATTATCCTATATAGAATAAAATTTTGTTGAAATTGATTAATCTCTGTATATTTTGTTGCGGGATTCTTTTTTTTTTTTTTTTTTTTTGTTGTGGCAATGAATTTCTGCCTCGTCATATTCATCATGTATGAGATCAAAGTTAGCTGCTGATATTTCATTGCGTTAATGGTGAAAGTGAATTTAGGGATTTATTCTATTGTTAGAAATTATTTTTCATTGCTAAATCTTTGTGGGTTCGAGAACGTTGAGCTAGAATGCATCATAAATTTACTTTGTTTTTAAATAGATGTTATTTCCTATGAAGCACGGACACTTTGAATTAGGAATTTTATCGGTGTCGACTCTCGTGTCCATGCGTGTCCGTGCTTCCTAGGCTATTCCTTTAATATCTTCCTCAAAGGGTTGTTTGTCTTGTCGTTTCTAGATAATTCGAGCTAACTCTCGTTTCGACTAAGGTTGGGTTCTAATAACTAACGTTCATGATTTTAATGCAATCTTTTTATGATTCCTTTTCGTGCATGTGGTAGCTTTATTGTTTATGTTTTTTTTGTTTCTTTTGCGAATCATGATTATACTTCCTAAGAGGCAGATGGAATATATATCATTTCCTAGTTCTACACACCTAGAGACATATTTTATATTTATGCAAAGCATATATGCTTTGACCATTTCATCTTTGATGCAACTGAATCTTTTGAGGTCTAACTATAATACGATTAATAGGTCAGTAGTGTTGATTTGAAAAAAAAAAAATGGGTCAAGCGCTTGGTTGTGTTCAAGTGGATCAATCTACGGTTGCTGTAAAGGAACAATTTGGGAAGTTTGACGATGTGCTTCAGCCCGGGTGCCATTGCCTGCCGTGGTGTTTCGGGTACCAGTTAGCTGGTTCCCTAACATTACGTGTGCAGCAGCTTGACGTCCGTTGTGAAACAAAAACTAAGGTGATTCACTTTTTTTTTTTATTTCTTTTATTTTAAAATTTAATTCTAGGGGATCTGTCCCGCGGTGAGACGGATCAATTGTGTCTCACAGGGTACCTACTCATCAATAAATCTTCTCTTTTTCGGCATATTCTGCTCTACCGTGAGATCAGTTGTCTAAGTATAGGTGCTTTCTTTGTTTCCAGGACAATGTATTTGTCACTGTGGTTGCCTCAATCCAGTACCGAGCTTTGGCAGAAAAAGCAGCTGATGCATTTTATAAGCTTTCTAACACCAAAGAACAGATCCAATCATATGTTTTTGATGGTATGATTAACAAACATATTTCTTTTGATGGTATGATTGTGTGTGTGTGTGTGTGTGTATATATATATATGATCTTTAGTTATTGTCCAGAATTATACGTATAATTTTCTTTTTGGTATCCACATATTGGGACGGTTCATTCTCAATTTGTACTGTGTCCTTGCTTCTTTCCAATGAAGCACCGATACTCCTAAATGGTCGAAGTATGCATGTCGGACACTCGGGGCTACGAGGGATACTTCGGGGCTATGATTAATGGACCTTTTTATTAAGAAAATTAAAAAAATGGGGATTTATAGTTTGGGGTCTCTTTTATTAATCCTAATAAAATAGGAAAAATGTTATTAATCAACAACATATTTTCAACATATTACTTTTTTCGTATTTTCTGTGCATACCCGTCTCAGTGCTTCATAGCTTCTTTCTTATTCCAGTTATTCAAGACTTATATTTATATGTGAATAACTAAATGTTCTTGGTATTATGGCCTCGTTATGTTGTGTATGTGATATTTTTCATACTCTATGTGGTAGGTTAATTGTATTTGTGGTCCAACTTGTAGTAATATAATGTATTTTCTCATCATATCTGTTTATTTTTGTGGCATCATCGTTTTCATCATCATCATCACAACAACTGCACCTTAATCCCAATTATGTTTGGGTTATGAAGATTATTGTCTCAATAAACCGTCTACTATTCATTAAAACTACTATAAATTCCTGCAAAAAAAGCAAAGTGGCAAAGCTTTACGCATTCCAAAGCCGTCATTGCCATATGTTTTTCCAGTTGCATGGCAGCATGAGAAATATTATGAGACGGCGATGGGTTGATATTCATGTTAAGAAGAATAATTGGGGTTAATTACACAAGTACCCTTGAGATTTTGTCTAATTAGTAATTACCAAACAAATTGTATCTTTCATACTCTATGTGGTAGGTTAATTGTATTTGTGGTCCAACTTGTAGTAATATAATGTATTTTCTCATCATATCTGTTTATTTTTGTGGCATCATCGTTTTCATCATCATCATCACAACAACTGCACCTTAATCCCAATTATGTTTGGGTTATGAAGATTATTGTCTCAATAAACCGTCTACTATTCATTAAAACTACTATAAATTCCTGCAAAAAAAGCAAAGTGGCAAAGCTTTACGCATTCCAAAGCCGTCATTGCCATATGTTTTTCCAGTTGCATGGCAGCATGAGAAATATTATGAGACGGCGATGGGTTGATATTCATGTTAAGAAGAATAATTGGGGTTAATTACACAAGTACCCTTGAGATTTTGTCTAATTAGTAATTACCAAACAAATTGTATCTTTCAGAATGACCAACAGTGAGATGACCTCAAGGTGTTTTTCTAATTATACCAAGTAATTATGAATGTGGATCAAGAAAAATCGAGAGATAATATTATTTGTTATGTTTTGTTGGTTAAAGCAATTGTTACTGTTAGAAGCAAGGGTAATTCTGACTTTCATGTATTTTGTAGTCATAAGGGCAAGCGTACCGAGACTGGATCTGGATTCTACTTTTGAGCAGAAGAATGACATAGCCAAAGCAGTGGAGGGTGAACTTGAAAAGGTAAACGTTTGCTTTTGACGGCCGACGGCCTATGTATATGCAGAGTGTATATAACTTATATTGGGGAAAACTTAATACTTTTGTTTATTCTGCTATTTTTTTATTTTGTATTTTTCATTTTGACAGGCCATGTCTGCTTATGGGTATGAGATAGTCCAGACTCTGATTGTCGACATTGAACCAGATGCTCAAGTGAAGAGAGCCATGAACGAGATAAATGCTGGTAAATTTATTAAGTTTTTAAAATTGAACTGAAATGGATTTCATTGTTTGATATATGAAATAATGTCCATCACATTTGCAGCTTTTTTTGGGGTCTATTTTGTTGACGGGTCTTCACGCTTAGAGCGGTGGTCCGACAACTCACGATTTCACGCGGAGCCTAGTCTGAGTTTTTTCACCCTTCCCAAGAGTCGAACCCCGTACCCATGGGTGTTGATGATACTAGAATCTAAAGAATTCCTACGTAAACCTAGAGGTACGGGGTTCGACTACAGGAAAGGACAAAAAAACATGAGATTAGACTCAGCGTAAAATCATGAGTTGTCGGACCAACGCTCTAAGCAATGAAGATCCGTCAACATATTTGTTACATTTGTATTATTCTTTTTATGATAATTTTCAAATTCAGTTCATTTATTGGTTAATTTCCAAAAAAAGAAAAATCTTGAGATTGAAATCTTATTCTTATTGTTATTATATATATATATATATATATATATATTTTAAACTTACAAATACCCCGTGGATGTATATTACTCGCTCCGTGCCACATAAAGAGTCTACTTATGAAATATGATTTTGTCCAAATAGAAAAGTCATATTTTTATTTTTTGACATCCCATGCCCTTGTGTGAATATGTGTGGTCAAGAACTAATTCTCAATTAATAAGGATATAATTGAAAAAAAATATTACCAACAAGCTTGTTTTGTGTATTGTACCTTGCAATGAATAAAAAGTTGTTCATTCACCAATATATACTCTTCAAATGAGACGGAGGGAGTATTATTTTATAATTTGCTTTCTCCCAACATTACTGTATTTGTGAAGTAAATATGAATCCAAAGGGCTGTTAGAATATCTCAGGGAGGGGTATTTGTAATTTAGAAAGATATACTGATTATTTATTTCTTATATGAAGGCTAACCTCATGGGTAATTTCGTAATTTGACCCTATTTCATTTGAATGGCAAAACTGACAAGTAAATTCTCAATGATCTCATCTTCCACCAAACTAAATCTCTTCAAATTCCCTCAGCTGGATAACACTTTTATCACCTAAACCAATCTAATAATCCGTCCGTAGCCCACTTTATACCACGTAATCTTGTCTAATAATACGTTAGTATCCCACTTTATACCACATAAACTTATCTGGATAATCCGTGGATGACCCAACAGCTGCGAGGCTCAGGGTTGCCGCGAACGAGAAGGCCGAGGCCGAGAAAATCTTGCAGATCAAAAGAGCTGAGGGAGAAGCCGAGTCCAAGTACCTGTCGGGCCTCGGTATAGCCCGTCAGCGTCAGGCCATCGTAGACGGGCTGAGGGACAGCGTTCTCGCGTTCTCAGCAAACGTGCCCGGAACATCGGCCAAGGATGTAATGGACATGGTTCTCGTCACTCAGTACTTCGACACCATGAAGGAAATTGGGGCATCGTCGAAATCTTCCGCGGTGTTTATCCCGCACGGACCGGGGGCCGTTAAAGATATTGCTTCGCAGATCCGCGAGGGTCTTCTTCAGGCTGAAAGCGTCTGACCCACATTAGTCGTTTTTACGAGGGCTCGAATTTTTGCGCTTCACCGTCTGTTTATGTATATTATTGTGTAAAGTTTCATTTTGAGTTTGGGGTTTTTGGTATGTGGATTATCTTTGGCTATTGTAAGTTGCAAGTTGTGGTAATGGATGATGAGCTGTGAAAATGTTCGGGCCGGCAGGCCTGGGCCACCGTGTTCTTTATTATCTTTTGAGCTGTCGGGCCTTCGAGAAAAGGGCCGAAGCCCGTCCAAAAAATGGGCTGTCCATGGGCCTTATATTTAATTTTTTCCGTGCCGGTCCAATCCGAGCTGACAGCGATACTATGTGGTGACTGCATTTTTTAAGTTTATATATGCAAGCCAAAGACTCCTCATTTGGTTCGGGATTATAATGGAATAAAACAAAATGTCTTATTAAATTGGCCGTCGTTTCTTTTTCTCATGAAGTATTAGTCATTCCATGCAATTCTCGATGTAATTTTCATTTTGGACCGCATGCATCCGAACTCCTCTTACCCCGCTTTTTGAGGGAACCGTTAAGGCATTGGGGTAATGTTGTATATGCTTATTTTTGTTATCTAAATATTTGGGATAATTACATTTTGCGGGCCAACCTGTTATGAGTTCTGGAATTATCTTTTACATAACTTTGTCTACTAATTTTTCCATTAAGTTGGTGAATTTGTCTGTGAGGTTAAATTCATTTGTCTGTGAATCAACTGAATGACATAAATGATTGTTTTACTTTCAAAATTTTGAATTCATTTAAAACGTAAATTAATTGTCTTTTTTGGTAAAAATAATTTTCATAAAAATTGGAATTTGTATATTTTTAAATTATTTTAAGCTTTTTAAAGGGAATTCAAAATGTTAAATTTTCTGAATTGAAAAATTTACTTATTTCATATGTTTAGATTTTTTTTTGAATAAATTTGAATTTTGAATAATTTTTATATTGGTTATAAGGTAGTTTAAAATCTTTTTGAGAAAACTGAGTTTCCAAAAAACACTTCCTACAACTCATAGATATTTTCACCTAAATGAATTTTTGAAATTTAAAATATTATTTAGATTTATAAAATTCTACGACTTTTTTCGAAAAAAATAACTAATCACATGACAATCATATGAAAATAATTTCTAATATTTTTTTTGAAAAATTTGTAGAAATCCAACGTTTATTAGTTTATTTTGTAATTTTTTAAATAAGTTTTAAATTTTAATACATTATTCATATTTTTTGCTTCATGGGAACAACATATACCCCTTATCATCTTTTATTCTTTTTTGGCCTGTTTTTTAGGATGCTTTTCCAGTTTTTTAGTATTTTTATTTTTTCTTAAGATTTCTCAATTTTTAAGGCTTTAGAATTTATATATTGTTTCTAGAGTTATCATTTTTCCTTATATTCAACTATTTTCGAGTCAAGTCTTTTTTTAAAGTCTGACCGAACCATGACGTCAGACTTCGCACGCATGTGCGTAGGGGTGTTTTCGGTTTCGGTCGGGGTAAAATTTTCGAAACCCAAACCCTCCCCAAACTTTAAAATTCGGTTTCGATTTCGGTCGGTTTCGATTTTCAAAACTCAAAACCCAAACCCTCCCCAAATATTTCGGTTTCGGATTAGTTCGGTCAAATTCGGTTTTGACCCAAACATATTTAATTTATATATATTTATTTAATAAAGTAACAAAAAAATTAATTATATTAATAAAACTTGATCTAAAATAATAGATAGATCTTTAATTGATATATTTAATCATTGTTTTTATCAAAACTACAATATATTTGTATATATATTATTTTATAAGTTTAAATATTTTAGTCATATAAATAAAATTTTATATAATATAAATAATTCAAGTTGGTTCGGTCCAATTTGGGGTAATTCGGTTCGGTTCGGTTTTAAGTTATCTAAACCCGAATTAATTCAGTTTCGGTTTCGGTTTGTAAGTTTCAAGTTCGGAGTTGCTTTCGGTCGGGGATTTTTGGTTCGGTGCAGATTGGTTCGGATTGATTGGTCGGTGTTTGGATTTCTATTAACACCCCTACATGTGCGTCTTATTGTCGAGTGTCAACTTGAACCCATCATGGTTGGATACATGTTAAACAATTTATTGTACACGAATCCGTACATACATGTATTTTACCTCTTTATTTATTGAGTCAATGATTAATGAATGAGATGCATGTGTGTATAAATATATGTACATATATGAGTACTAACCTGTCATGTAATTTATCGCACAGAATAGATCAAATATTCAAGTTGAAATATGTGTATGTATCCTTTTATATATAATAGATTTTTTTCCCAAGTTTATATATAATAGATTTTTTTTTAATATTCAAATTATCAGATTTGACTCGAACAATTTGATTAATCAAGTCATGAGGTACAAATTCGAGTGACAACTTGAGTAACATTTTCGTAATGCAAGTAAGTTGTTCGAGTAAGAATATTCAAGTATCTAGTTTATAAGGACTCTTCCTGTAACTTATTCTTGAGCAATGATTCAAGTCACCTTTTTGTCTCGAGTAATACCACTCGGGTACCCATTTGGGTCATTTTTGTTCGTATACAAGTAAAGTGCTTATCCAATGTCACCTTCCATTCGAGTCATGTTGAATTCGGGTGACCTACTATCCCTGGTAACAATTCGTGTCATAATCTCGACTTTGAGAAATTTGTGTCACTAGCATTCGAGTTAATTTTAATTTAGGTGACTTGCAACACCAATATATATGCTCGAGACCGACATTATCTTCATTCGAACAACAATATTTTTGGGTGAGCTCAACTCGAGTGACTTCAAAAATTTTGAGTAACTATCTTCCTCGAATGACAATTTTGACTTCTTCCCCGAATGTGCGACATTCTTCTTCCCCAAATGGCACCGCCCGTTGCCGACTCTTTCGCGAACTTCTCCGTTGTTTCCGTCGATGGAACCGCAAGAAACCGGGTAAGTTGAATACGATTACTCGATATGATTATTGGGATAATGTTTTATTTTACTCGAGTAAGTTTCTATATTATTATTTCGTTTACGAAAATCAAATTGTACTAAACCCTTGGAATTGGATCAGCTACTCTCTCTCTCTCTCTCTCTCTCTCTCTCTCTCTCTCTCTCTCTCTCTCTCTCTCTCTCTCTCTCTCTCTCTCTCTCTCTCTCTCTCTCTCTCTCTCTCTCTCTCTCTAAAAATGTGTATGTGCTACGTCATACATCTATCGGAGTGAGACACTATGTAACATAGAATCATCCTATTTATATGATATTTTTAATTCAATTTGATTGAATTAAATACTACTACATTGATACTAAAATGATAGAGAATTCGCTTTTTAATCCAATTTGATTGAATTAAATACTCGATATGACTGATTTAAGTCATGTACTTTGCTCCAATTAACAGTTATGTATATCTATTTTCTTTAACAACTGTAGACATCTACTTTAAACCGTTAAATACGTTGGGACAAAACAATAACCCCATCCCTGACTTTTTTTTCACGGAGTTACTGTTTTGTCCCAACGTGTTTAACAGTGTAAAGTAGATGTCTACAACTGTTAAAAAAACAAATGTCCATAATTTTTAATTGGATCAAAATACATAACTTAAATCAATCATTTTTTCTAGAATCATCCTATTTATATGATATTGTTAATTCAATTTGATTGAATTAAATACTACATTCATCCTAAAATGATAGATAATCCACTTTTTTTTGGTTATCCCGCAAGAATTGTCCACTTGCCAACCAGTGACCTTGGTTCACTGGCCACGGGTCTGTCACTTCAAGTGGGAGACTCGGGTTCGAGTCCTGTAACACCCCCAAAGTCAACTGGAAATATTACAGTATCGTGGGTCCCACATTGGAACCCACAAGGCTAAAAATATTTTCGCAAACGTTCAATACGCCCAAGAGGCGAAGACGATAATATTTTAAATACTCAAATATTTTTCAAAACATAGTTCCTTATTACCGTCATAAAATACCATTTGAAAACACAAGGCAAAGGCGTCAAAAAGGGCATTTAGAAAGTATACACGAGTTGGTAAAATACTGGAAGCCATTATAAAATTTCACACGCATCGGATAGGAACATGATAGAAATACATTTGCAGCGGAATCATAACAACCAGAAAAGAATACTCGAATCCCAAATAACCATGCCATGGCCAGTATCACCGGAAAGCTCATCCCTTCACGACCGCTACTAGCTCGATCTCCGAGTACCTACAAGGTAAAGCCCACGACGGGGTCAGCCACAATACTCAACAATGATAACGATCACATCAACAGAAATAATTACATATCAATGTAATTACAAGGTAAGAATATTTCCAGTGTAATCTTACCGTAATAACCTTATCAAATCGTGGTAACTCATATCAAATCAACCATTACCTCAATTCACACCTCACATTCTCAAGTGACGAATGAATTCGACATAACCATCTGTACTGTATTCAAACAATGCCAAGATTCTCAAAAACACAAACACATCCCAAATATGGAGTAATCTGTCCATGACTAATCCTGTTCGCTGGATCGCACAATCGAATCCCAATTGTATTCTGATAAAATCGATAACACATGATACATCTGTAGATCAACAGTCCGAAACAATGGCAAGTCCCGGATATCAATACAAAGTAAAAATGCTCACACAATCAATAACAACCAATGCATCAAAACGAGAATATCAATGACATGATAACTCCACACAAGATCAACAAAGGACCAACCACGAACGAGAACACCATTGATGTGGTAAACTCCATCGAGAGCAATAAAGGATCAACAACCGATAATATCAACGATACGGTAGACTCCAACAAGATCAATAAAGGATCAACAACCGAGAATACCAACGATGCGGTAAACTCCAACAAGATTAATAAAGGGTCAAGAACCGAGAATACCAACGATACGGTAAACTCTAACAAGATTAGTAAAGGGTCGACAACCGAGAATACCAACGATACGGTAAACTCCAACAAGATCGATAAAGGATCAACAACCGATAATACCAACGATACGGTAAACTCCAACAAGATCGATAAAGGATTGACAACGATCGAGAATACCAATGATACGGTAAACTCCAACAAGATCAATAAAGGATTGACAACGACCGAGAATACCAACGATACGATAAACTCCAACAAGATCAATAAAGGATCGATAACGAACGAGTTGGCCAACGATATGGTAACTCCAAACGAGATCAGTAGAGGGTCAACAGGAACAGATACACGAGAGAATAAAATCGTCAACCATATACAAATCACAAATACGGGATCTCGAAGATAAATCCGACTATCGAACAGATCCGACCATACATGATCTATGAACGACCAATCAACATGATCTAAGATGGACGTCATGATACGTCCAATCCGTAAATGTGTCCGTGCACAAGCCAACCACAGGTATTGATCAGATACACGTCTGGTATCGTGTCTAATCAGTCTCACAAAGTACGTCTCGTGTGCACGGTTCAACGTGAGGTCGAAACCAACACATGCTACACGTGCCCGCCCTGAAAATCCTACACAAGACCGATCAGAACATATCTGACTCCAGATATGCCACGATACAACATGACAACGAACCTCGAAGAAATGCATTTCCAACAAGGGTCAGAAGACTTTCCAAATGAGCGACGATAACTCGATCATGAAAGACCGACATGACCACAATGTCATATCCTCGCCAGACAACGGTTCACAGAATACTCAACAATGCACGCAATATTAGCACATAAACTCCCAAGGTCGCAACCAAGGGTCACTGAGGCATCTACTCAGGAATACTCCGGACGTGGGTACCATTCAGGTTTTATCCCGCAACACAATTCATGCAATCACAATATACCCCAAGGTCACAACCAAGGGTCACGGAAGCATCTCACAGGAATACCCCGGAACTTAGGTGCTATTTAGGTCTTATCCCTTAACACATCGGCCCAACATATTACAGTTCAAAGAAGGAGAATTTCACCAAATGTAATAAATAATGATGCACATTCACCACATGAAGCATCAACACACACATGCAATAATGCAACAGGATGATTATCGTAATTTAGCAATATTAGATTATCTCAAGCCGGAGACACTAACCTTCCCACGACCAACATCCCTGAACGAATACACAGTTATACGAATAGTCCAAAATGAAGTACAGTCCGTCACTAATACCAAACCACCATCTCGAGTCCAATGTCGGCATGATAAAATCTCTTTGATATCCATCATCTCGTACGATAGACCAAAGATAATTCACGTCTCCGTTCCCACTAGACATTTTTAAAATCATATACATTATGATTTATCTCAATCCAAGCATAATATATGTACCACCATCCCGATAATTCATATTCACGATATCATTGCTATATGAATCATAAATGAAATGAAATCAAAACCATTTATTAAGCATTACGAACTGAGCAAGCATAACTTGCCTTAATACCGATATGACGAAGCTGTTACCAAACCCGTCGTATCCATCTACAAGCTCCTTAGCCCCGACCAAGGCGACCCATGCATTCTCCAACCTCAACCGCAGCACAACGGTTAATCATCAACGGTCACTTAACGCAACCTAAAACAATAATCAATTAACGATATGTTCGATAATAATTAACAACCGATGTAATCAACCAATCAAACTCAACGGTTCAACGATATATCGATCATATACGAAACCAAAACATTTCAACTTTAACAATGCAAATACAAGAATCAATCAATTCTAACAAGTGTCTCAACGTTCTCAATTCCGACTTAATTCTTACTTACGGATTAACACGGCTCATCTTTGCAAATTCGTAGAAATACAATTACCGGTTATTATCACGAATAATCATATACCAAAATTAACCGTAATCCTTCCAATTTCCATAAAATCACGACATATATCACTCAAGAGTTCTTCAAGAACATGAATTAATCCATAATCATGTTTGTAGCCAACAAAACGACGTATTCCGATGTGTTCTAACACCTAAACCATCATCTAATTCACAATCCAAGGCACATATCATCATATTCTTTAACATACTCTTCACATAACACTAAGGATCACAACAGCAATACCATAACCATCATCACACGAAGAAGAACATCAACAACAACATCAAAATCCGAATCGAAGAGAGGAGTTTTTCAGCATACCTCTTGGAGAAGAACCACAAAGATCAAACACCTCCAAAAACATCAAGAACTCCAAGCGTCAAGCTTCTAATCAACGCATCAAGGTCTTAACCAATGTATAAGGGTCGGAAATAGGATCAGGTGTAACACCCCAAGATATTCGGAGTATATTACAGCGCCGTGGACCCCTACATGGGACCCACCAGGCTACAACATCGAACACCCCTCGACTAACCATCTCGGTTAGTGAGGAAACACAATCAAATAATACATCACAAGAAAATTCACTCGGAGCAACCGACTAAATGAATAACAATCGACAGTATAGCAATTTAAAATAATACAACACGGAGTTTGAGTTTGAAAAGCCTAAGTACTCGCGAGTACAGTCTATCAGTTTATAAATATAGAAAACAACCATATCGAAGTGGACAAGAGAAATAAGTAAACCCAGGTGCACATGTCAACAACCCTGGCCAGCATCCTCGTACTGTCCCAGAGCTCGCTCGTCCGGATGATCATAACCTGAAATTCATAACAAGAATTTCCCCATAACGGGTCCCCAAAGGGGTTAGCAATTACGCTAGTACAAGTAATCAAGGCAAACTAATCGCTTACACATTTCATAGTACATGCACCAATATCAATTTCAAAAGCCAAAACCAGACATGTCTTTCCTAAACAAACAAATAAACACTTTGCCCAGACCGGGACGAAGCCACGAATCCCACCCGAGGCCTCTAAGGACCCTCCCGAGCTGGCCATTTCATAATACAAATCACGCACAGGCATCGCCTAGGACCGGGACGAAGCCACGAATCCCACCCGAGGCCTCTAAGGACCCTCCCGAGATGGCTAGCGAAACAAACTCATGAATCCAGAGTGAAGTCATAGATTCCCCGAGGCCCGTCGGACCCTCCCGAGGTGAGTAAAGCACACACAATATACATTACCATTTCACGTTAAGCATAAAGATTTCCAAGAATTACTTGCCTTGAATTAATGACGACGCGAAGAACGGAAAGGAAAGTCACCGACGAACGCTAGGAACCAATGAAACCGAACCTAACGATTCGAAGATTACAATCACAACCATTTCTAAATGAATACGGAATTGGAATACACCCGAAAACCCGCCTACGATTCATGTATATTCGTATCTAAACAACAACGAGGGCGGACCACAACCAAACCCTCTCGATTCCGTAAAAATCACGAAATATACCATGAATCCGTAGGAATCTAAGAATACCAACAAGACTAATCATATTCATCATGAATCCATCAACAAAACGGAACGGATCGGAAGAAAATCCCAAAACCCCAATTTATCGAAAAGTAGGGTTCTAAGAGATTTACCTTGGATTGATGATGAAGAACACAAGTAGGTGTTGTTAATCTACTTCAAAACTCAAGGTAGAGGATGCCCGAGATAATCGAAGGGAAGAATCGCTCGGAAATCGCCCGGAAGAGCTCGGCGTCGCGGAGAGGAAATGAAATGAACTAATCTGCTCATCTGGGTCAACTCCCTGGTTTATATAGCCAGGAGTGTTAGCGCGCTAATCCTCAAGGTTAGCGTGCGCTAACGGATAAAATTATAGGCCAAAATAGTTAGCGTCGATCCGGTGGCGGACTTACGGCGTTAGCGTGCGCTACTCCAAGCGTAGCGTGCGCTAACAACCTACTCGGTAGCGCGCTATCGACCAATAGCGTGCGCTACGGACATCGGCCGAGTCCGTAAGCCGCCCAAAACTCACACGACCGTTAGCGTGCGCTATCATACGAGCGTAGCGTGCGCTAACGCACTGACCGATTCCAGAAATAAAGCGCCCGATCGACACCCATGCTAGCGCACGCTACACAGCATCATCGGCGTCGCTAGCCTCTCGACATTAGCGTGCGCTAGTATACGTAGCGTGCGCTAATACGCTAGTCCGAAGGCCGGAAAAAGATCGCCACTCCCGGGGCTACTCGCTAGCGCGCTACGAAACAAGCGTAGCGTGCGCTACTAAGACCCCTAGCGTGCGCTATGTAGAAAAAATAGCGTGCGCTAGGTATGAAATATGAACGGTTTAAAACAGGAAGGTGAACGAAACATCCAACGGAACATCTCAACGGGCATCATAACATAGAATGGATCCACGGCAACCCCGAAACGGCGGTTCCGCACAACTATAACGGGGATAAAATCCATAGATAATAGAAAAGATACACTGAAAGATACACGAGGGTCACTACTATCGGAAATACGCCGAAAAGAAAAATACAAGGGGAAGGAAAATGCGGATATTACATTCTACCCCTCTAAAAACAAGTTTCGTCCCGAAACTTAAGAAACAAACAACTCAGGGTACCTAGCACGCATGCTCTCCTCGGTTTCCCAAGTTGCCTCCTCGACACCGTGTCTCGACCACTGCACCTTGACCAAAGGGATGGTCTTATGCCTCAGTCGTTTCTCCCGATGCTCTAAAATCTTCAAAGGACGCTCCTCAAAAGTAATATCCTCGGCAACGTCAATCTCCCCATAGTCGATGATGTGACTAGGATCCGGGACATATTTCCTCAGCTGGGAAACATGAAAAACGCTATGAACATGACTCAGGGCCGGGGGTAACGCCAAACGGTATGCTAACCCACCGACTCGCTCGAGAATCTCGAAGGGTCCAATAAATCTCGGACTCAACTTCCCCTTCTTCACGAAACGGAGAACTCCTCTCGTCGGCGACACCTTCAGCAAAACGTGGTCTCCCACCTCAAATTCTAAAGGTCGACGACGGACATCGGCATATGACTTCTGTCGACTCTGGGCAGTCAACATCCGTTCTCGAATTAATTCTATCTTCCGTCTCGTCTCTAAAACGACATCCGGTTCGGTCCCGACCAAGTCGGACGCCTCATTCCAACAAATCGGCGATCGACATCGTCGCCCATAAAGTGCCTCATACGGTGCCATCCGAATCGATGCGTGCCAACTATTGTTGTACGTGAATTCGATCAATGGCAAATGCTCCTCCCAGTCACTACTCCAGTCGAGAGCACAAGCACGCAACATGTCCTCGAATGTCTGGATAGTGCGTTCCGACTGTCCATCTGACTGGGGATGAAAAGAGGTACTCAAATGCAAACGGGTACCTAACGCCTTATGCACCTCCTGCCAAAAGTGCGATACGAAACGGCCATCACGATCCGAAATAATAGACTTAGGAGTACCGTGAAGTCTCACAATCTGCGTGATAAATACACGAGCCAACTTTTCTGGACCCCAAGTGTCCTTGATGCCCAGAAAATGTGCCGACTTGGTCAGACGATCAACAATCACCCATACCATGTTCATGCCCGACCTCGATCTCGGCAAACTCGTAACGAAATCCATCGATATATCTTCCCATTTCCATTCTGGAACGGGAAGTGACTGCAATAACCCGGCCGGTCGCTGATGCTCGATTTTGACCTGCTGACAAGTCAAACATCTCGCTACAAACTGTGCGACCTCCTCCTTCATATCATTCCACCAGAAATTCCTCCTCAGGTCCTTGTACATCTTACTCGAACCAGGATGAACGGAATAAGGTGTAGCATGTGCCTCAAGAAAAAAACACTGTCTCAACTCGAGTCGTTCGGCCACGCAGACTCCGAAATCTTAAAACACCATCTTCGTGAATCACAAACCCAGGAGACTTTCCCTTAAGAACATTCTCTCGGATTTGAGTAATCATCGGATCCTCTAATTGCTTCAGCTTAATTTCATCGATCAGAGACGACGAAATCTCTAAAGCACAAAGTTGCACGTCAGCTCCAGGCAACAAAACCTCAACATCTAGCCCGATCAAAGCCCGCCGAAGCTCAGACTGAGGCGTAAGGACCTCAAGCGTTCGCAACGCAATCGGTTTCTGACTCAAGGCGTCGGCCACGACGTTCGCCTTGCCCGGATGATAAAGGATTTCGAGGTCATAATCCTTAATCAGCTCTAACCACCTCCTCTACCTCATATTCAACTCCCGCTGAGTAAATATGTATTTCAGACTTTTATGATCGGTAAAAATCTGACATGTAGAGCCGAAAAGATAGTGACGCCAAATCTTGAGCGCAAAAACAACTGCCGCTAATTCCAAATCATGAGTAGGGTAGTTCAGCTCATACGGCCTCAACTGCCTCGACGCAAAGGCAATGGTCTTGCCGTGCTGCATCAATACGCACCCAAGACCCTGACCCGAAGCATCGCTATAAACGGCGAATCCCTCGTTGCCACATGGCAACGCCAAAACCAGAGCTGAAGTCAAACGCTTCTTCAATTCCTCAAAACTCGACTGCCTCCCGTCATCCCAGACGAACTTCTCGGATTTCTGGAGCAATTGCGTAAGTGGCCGAGCTAGTTTTGAGAAACCCTCGACGAACCTACGGTAGTAGCCAGCCAAACCCAAGAAACTACGGACCTCCTTCACGTTTGTGGGCGGTGCCCAATCCAACACTGCCTCAATTTTCTGCAGATCTACGCGAACTCCCTCGGCTGAAATCACGTGACCCAAAAACATCACTTCCCTCAGCCAGAACTCACATTTCGAGAACTTCGCATAGAGTTTCTCGGTCCTCAAAATGTCTAACACTATCCGCAAATGATAGGCATGCTCATCCACACTCCTCGAATAGATAAGAATATCGTCAATGAAGACGACGACACACTTGTCCAAATACTCGATAAAGACTTTGTTCATCAACTGCATGAACACCGCCGGAGCATTAGTTAACCCGAAAGGCATAACTACGAATTCCTAATGTCCGTATCTCGTCCGAAAAGCTGTTTTCGGCACGTCGGACTCTCTCACCCGAAGCTGATAGTACCCCGATTTCAAATCAATCTTCGAGAATACCGCAGCTCCCTGTAACTGATCGAACAAGTCATCAATCCTCGGCAAAGGATACTTGTTCTTGATGGTTACCTTGTTTAGTTCGCGATAGTCGATACACAAACGTAGTGAACCATCCTTCTTCCGCACAAACAGGACCGGTGCGCCCCAAGGCGAGGCGCTCGGTCGAACATACCCCAACTCAAGAAGCTCACTCAACTGCTTCTTCAACTCTGACATCTCTGAAGGTGCCATGCGATACGGCGCCTTCGAAATCGGAGCCGCACCCGGCTCTAACTCTATAGCAAACTCAACCTCACGATCCGGTGGCAAACCCGGTAACTCGTCAGGAAAAACATCAAGAAACTCACTAACGACTGGAATCGACGAAAGCTCGACTCCACCATTCTCCGCCTTCAAGGCATAGCACCAATAACCAGTACACCCCTTTCGCAGGAGACTCATCGCCTTCAAGGCATTAATAACGAACTTATGGTTTCCCCTCTTTCGCCCCGCGAAAGAGTGCTCGGTGCCGTCCTCGGCTAACATTGTGATGATTCTCGTGCGGTAGTTCATGATTGCGCCATGCCGCTCGAGCCAATCATCCCCGAGAATTAAATCCTCACCCTCAATATCAACAACGATAAGATTAGAGAGCCAGGCCCTCTCACAAATAAACACAGGACAGTCTCGGACCTCTCGATCGCCAACGATCCGATCACCGCTAGGAAGTTTAGCGATGAAAGACTCGCAAGGCGACAAACAGTCGAGACTCAAACGGCGCACACACCCCAGCGACATGAATGAATGTGTAGCACCAGAATTGAAAAGCACACTGACAGGATGAGAATGGATATGAACGGTGCACTGCCGCCACACGATGGCCGGGTCATCGGCCCTCCTCATCTCGTAGATACGCGGGCGTGAGCCGACACGTAAGCACCTCCTCTAGCGGGCCGACCCCGACCCTACCTCGACCGGCACTCGGAGGTGGCGGTGGAGCAAAAGAACCCCGATTCACACTCGGCTCCAAAGGTCTTTGGAAAAGAAGCTGAGCACCAAGAAGCTTTCTTACCCGCTCACAAAGAAGGCCTTGTGGCCCGACCACAAGTGTGACAAGTTAGAGGCGGACGAGGACACTCCGGTTCCGATGGCGGCTCGCCGCAGTTAAAGCATTTGGCATCCCGAACGGAGGCACCGGCAGACTCCGATGCCCCCGGAGAAACGAGCCGAATTACCTCCGGGAATATTCACAGACCGAGACTTCTGTGGCCTCCACCTCTGTGACCCGAAAAATTTCCTGGATTTCTCGCTTCTTACTCTCCCGAACCGCCGCACTTGGCCGCCACCGACATGTCGTAGGCAAGAGCTCGACCGTGATAATCCTTCAGGTGGTGGCAGAAGTCTGCATATAGTCCCGAATGGACAGTTTCATCCTCCTGGAAAAATGGAAAATTTTGTCGCTCTCGGCGACAACTTGGGTTTTCACATAGCCCAGCTCTTTGTTGAAATCAGCAATAGCTTGGGATACGGGAATATCCCGAGGTTGAGCATCGTAGAATGCATGCACTCGAGCCTGTCTGACCGGCCACGGACAATACTCGGTCTCCATCAACTCCTGAAACTCGGCCCACGAAGCAACATGATCTTTGGGACCAACGGCCTCCCACCAATCTGTAGCATCTCCCGTGAGAAAGTATTGAGCAATAGGGACCTTACGGTCCTCGGGACAGTTGGTAGCAGTGAAGACTTTGGATATCTCCTTGATCCACCCTTCCCAGCCGATCGGGTCCGAAGCTCCCAAAAACTGAGGAGGATGCATCTTGATGACATCCTGAAGCCAGCGATCCGCTCCGCCCCGATTAGCGTGGGCCTGATCGGGGTTCTGGACCACCTGAGCTATAGCCGCCATCTGGTTAACCATTTGCTGCATAACAGCCGCAATACCAAGATCGGCGCGCTCCTGAGAAGAAGCATGACTGTGACGGTCACCGGTACTGCCGGCTCCCGAAGAATGCGACGTGGCCGCCCCACCGGCTGCCCCACGCCCTCGGCCGCTCCCACGACCACGACCACGACCACGGTTTCCTCCGGCATCCATACTGATGTTGAGAGATAACAGAAGTATATCGATGATGAGTAAGGGAGGAAAAGCAACTACGATTCAAAAGTAGAAATATAATGCAAGAAACAAAAGAGCCGAATAAGAAAACTTACGAGCACTGGAAGTACCGGGATGCTGGCAGCGGTGTGACAATGTGCAAAACAAAACACGACTAGACCCAAATAACCAACAAGCCTAGGTATCCATAAACCTAGAGCTCCGATACCATTTCTGTAACACCCCAAGATATTCGGAGTATATTACAGCGCCGTGGACCCCTACATGGGACCCACCAGGCTACAACATCGAACACCCCTCGACTAACCATCTCGGTTAGCGAGGAAACACAATCAAATAATACATCACAAGAAAATTCACTCGGAGCAACCGACTAAATGAATAACAATCGACAGTATAGCAATTTAAAATAATACAACACGGAGTTTGAGTTTGAAAAGCCTAAGTACTCGCGAGTACAGTCTATCAGTTTATAAATATAGAAAACAACAATATCGAAGTGGACAAGAGAAATAAGTAGACCCAGGTGCACATGTCAACGACCCTGGCCAGCATCCTCGTACTGTCCCAGAGCTCGCTCGTCCGGATGATCATAACCTGAAATCCATAACAAGAATTTCCCCATAACGGGTCCCCAAAGGGGTTAGCAATTACGCTAGTACAAGTAATCAAGGCAAACCAATCGCTTACACATTTCATAGTACATGCACCAATATCAATTTCAAAAGCCAAAACCAGACATGTCTTTTCCGGAAACAAACAGTCAAACACTTTGCCCAGGACCGGGACGAAGCCACGAATCCCACCCGAGGCCTCTAAGGACCCTCCCGAGCTGGCCATTTCATAATACAAATCACGCACAGGCATCGCCTAGGACCGGGACGAAGCCACGAATCCCACCCGAGGCCTCTAAGGACCCTCCCGAGATGGCTAGCGAAACAAACTCATGAATCCAGAGTGAAGTCATAGATTCCCCCGAGGCCCCGTCGGACCCTCCCGAGGTGAGTAAAGCACACACAATATACATTACCATTTCACGTTAAGCATAAAGATTTCCAAGAATTACTTGCCTTGAATTAATGACGACGCGAAGAACGGAAAGGAAAGTCACCGACGAACGCTAGGAACCAATGAAACCGAACCTAACGATTCGAAGATTACAATCACAACCATTTCTAAATGAATACGGAATTGGAATACACCCGAAAACCCGCCTACGATTCATGTATATTCGTATCTAAACAACAACGAGGGCGGACCACAACCAAACCCTCTCGATTCCGTAAAAATCACGAAATATACCATGAATCCGTAGGGAATCTAAGAATACCAACAAGACTAATCATATTCATCATGAATCCATCAACAAAACGGAACGGATCGGAAGAAAATCCCAAAACCCCCAATTTATCGAAAAGTAGGGTTCTAAGAGATTTACCTTGGATTGATGATGAAGAACACAAGTAGGTGTTGTTAATCTACTTCAAAAACTCAAGGTAGAGGATGCCTGAGATAATCGAAGGGAAGAATCGCTCGGAAATCGCCCGGAAGAGCTCGGCGTCGCGGAGAGGAAATGAAATGAACTAATCTGCTCATCTGGGTCAACTCCCTGGTTTATATAGCCAGGGAGTGTTAGCGCGCGCTAATCCTCAAGGTTAGCGTGCGCTAACGGGATAAAATTATAGGCCAAAATAGTTAGCGTCGATCCAAAGAGCGACTTCTGGCCGTTAGCGTGCGCTACTCCAAGCGTAGCGTGCGCTAACAACCTATCGGTAGCGCGCGCTATCGACCAATAGCGTGCGCTACCTGGACATCAGCCGAGTCCAGAAGCTAACTGCCCAAAACTCACCTGACCCGTTAGCGTGCGCTACCATACGAGCGTAGCGTGCGCTAACTGGCACCTGACCGATTCCAGAAATAAACTGTCCAGTACTGGACACCCACGCTAGCGCACGCTACCGGGCATCATCAGCGTGCGCTAGCCTCTCGACATTAGCGTGCGCTAGTATACGTAGCGTACGCTAATACGCTAGTCCAGAAGGCTGGAAAAACAGCACTGCCACTCCCAGGGCTACTCGCTAGCGCGCGCTACGAAACAAACGTAGCGTGCGCTACTAAGGGACCCCTAGCGTGCGCTATGTAGAAAAAAATAGCGTGCGCTAGGTATGAAATATGAACGGTTTAAAACACCGGAAGGTGAACGAAACATCCAACGGAACATCTCAACGGGCATCATAACATAGAATGGATCCACGGCAACCCCGAAACGACGGTTCCGCACAACTATAATGGGGATAAAATCCATAGATAATAGAAATGATACACTGAAAGATACACGAGGGTCACTACTATCAGGAAATACGCCGAAAAAGAAAAATACAAGGGGAAGGAAAATGCGGATATTACATCAGGAGTGAGGAGGAATGAAGTTTGGGAGGAAAAGATCTGTTTCCTCTCGTGAGGAAATGAAAGACCGACCTTTGTTATATAATCCGCCCAGCACATTACGTACGTTAACGCCCCTCATTAACGTACGTAAGATCTCCTAACGTACGCTACATGTCCTATATAGCGTACGTTATCGGCATTTAGAGCTCATTGACTCATTTTGCACCTTGTATTACGTACGTAATACCCGAGCCGTAATAAACAGTTGACTTGCTACAGTTACATACCCTCTTAACGTACACAATGGCATATCATTAACGTACGTAGGGCTCGAGGTTGACTCGTCTGTCCACATCCACGCCGACAGCTGACGACACCGGGCCCACCTGCCGACCACAGCTCGGACCTGTCCGATTCCCCTCATAACATACGTTATGTACTCAACCTAACGTACGCTAAACTCACTTTGTTATGTACGTAAGCTCCTCTGTTTAGCGCACGCTACGCTTGCACCATTACGTACGTAAGCTCCTATGCTTAACGTACGTAGTGGCTTTCATACTTGGCCATTTCTGCTCCTGTCTGTCGTCTCAATATACCGAACACGTACACGCGACATACTGAGTACATATACTTATTCTGATAACATTTTCATACGATACATCGGATGCACGATATCCTCAAATAAAACTGTCGACCAAGTACGACAATTATACAAATACTCATATAGTATATTCGACATCGAAAAACATACCAAGCATGTAATATCCTAGAATTAAAATAACTTCGATAGATATACTGATACATCTGTCACAGTTCCCAAAATTATTCATCCATACTGTATCGGTCTCACTCTGTACAGTACAACTCAGATAAAACAATGCGAAAAATTCTTAGCGAAATTCTAGGATATTACATATCTTCCCACTTAAATAAGTTTCGTCCTCGAAACTTAACACCTGTCATAATCAATATCTCAATCCCGAAATATCTTAAAATCATGTCACCATGCTCAAATAATCATCATCAAAACCGAATAACTGAAAGAACATACTTACAGGTCCGTGAAGTCGATGATCTCCCGTGATACTAGCATACGACTCCCATACAAAGTCTCAGCACAATGCCAACACACACCAATATAACAAATAGCAATTTGAAAATATCTCAAAAATTTTGGAACCTCCAAAAATCAGTTTGACTCGAAAGTTGGAAAAATTATTTTCAAAAAAGTCACGCTACTACCGCACCGGTAGAGCCACATAACACACATGCCAGGGTTTTACGAAACCCAAGCTCCGATACCATCTTCTGTAACACCTCCAAAGCCAACCGGGAATATTACAGCGTCGTGGGCCCCACATTGGAACCCATAAGGCCAAAAACATTTTCGCAAACGTTCAAATACGCCCAAGAGGCGAAGACGGTAATGTTTTAAATACTCAAATATTTTTCAAAACATAGTTCCTTATTACCGTCATAAAATACCATTTGAAAACACAAGGCAAAGGCACCAAAAAGGGCATTTAGAAAGTATACACGAGTTGGTAAAATACTTAAAACCATTATAAAATTTCACACGCAGCGGATAGGAACATGATAGAAATACATTTGCAGTGGAATCATAATAACCATAAAAGAATACTCGAATCCCAAATAACCATGCCATGGCCAGTATCACCGGAAAGCTCATCCCTTCACGACCGCTACTAGCTCGATCTCCGAGTACCTAGAAGGTAAAGTCCACGACGGGGTGAGCCACAATACTCAACAATGATAACGATCACATCAACAGAAATAATTACATATCAATGTAATTACAAGGTAAGAATATTTCCAGTGTAATCTTACCGTAATAACCTTATCAAATCGTGGTAACTCATATAAAATCAACCATTACCTCAATTCACACCTCGCATTCTCAAGTGACGAATGAATTCGACATAACCATCTGTATTGTATTCAAACAATGCCAAGATTCTCAAAAATATAAACACATCCCAAATATGGAGTAATCTGTCCATGACCAATCCTGTTCGCTGGATCGCACAATCGAATCCAAATTCTATTATGATAAAACCAATAACACATGATACATCTGTAGATCAACAGCCCGAAACAATGGCAAGTCCCGGATATCAATACAAAGTAAAAATGCTCACACAATCAATAACAACCAATGCATCAACACGAGAATATCAATGACATGATAACTCCACACAAGATCAACAAAGGA
This sequence comes from Orobanche coerulescens, assembly GCA_033398695.1. Taxonomy (NCBI): domain Eukaryota; kingdom Viridiplantae; phylum Streptophyta; class Magnoliopsida; order Lamiales; family Orobanchaceae; genus Orobanche; species Orobanche coerulescens. The sequence continues at coordinate 5,233,167 of CM065810.1, forward strand.
CCAACCACGAACGAGAATACCATTGATGTGGTAAACTCCATCGAGAGCAATAAAGGATCAACAACCGAGAATATCAAAGATACGGTAGACTCCAACAAGATCAATAAAGGATCAACAACCGAGAATACCAACGATGCGGTAAACTCCAACAAGATCAATAAAGGGTCAACAACCGAGAATGCCAACAATACGGTAAACTCCAACAAGATCAGTAAAGGGTCGACAACCGAGAATACCAACGATACGGAACTCCAACAAGATCGACAAAGGATCAACAACCGATAATACCAACGATACGGTAAACTCCAACAAGATCAATAAAGGATTGACAACGACCGAAAATACCAACGATACGGTAAACTCCAACAAGATCAATAAAGGATTGACAACGACCGAAAATACCAACGATATGGTAAACTCCAACAAGATCAATAAAGGATCAACAATCGAGAATACCAATGATACGGTAAACTGCAACAAGATCAATAAAGGATTGACAACGACCGAGAATACCAACGTTACGATAAACTCCAACAAGATCAATAAAGGATCGATAACGAACGAGTGGGCCAACGATATGGTAACTCCAAACGAGATCACTAGAGGGTCAACAGGAACAGATACACGAGAGAATAAAATCGTCAACCATATACAAATCACAAATACGGGATCTCGAAGACAAACCCGACTATCGAACAGATCCGACCATACATGATCTATGAACGACCAATCAACATGATCCAAGATGGACGTCACGATACGTCCAATCCGTAAATGTGTCCGTGCACAAGCCAACCACAGGTATTGATCAGATACACGTATGGTCTCGTGTCTAATCAGTCTCACAAAGTACGTCTCGTGTGCACGGTTCAACGTGAGGTCGAAACCAACACATGCTACACGTGCCCGCCCTGAAAATCCTACACAAGACCGATCAGAACATATCTGACTCCAAATATGCCACGTACAACATGACAATGAAACTCGAAGAAACGCATTTCCAACAAGGGTCAGAAGACTTTCCAAGTGAGCAACGATAACTCGATCATGAAAGACCGACACGACCACAATGTCATATCCCCATCAGACAACAGTTCACAGAATACTCAACAATGCACGCAATATTAGCACATAAACTCTCAAGGTCGCAACCAAGGGTCACTGAGGCATCTACTCAGGAATACTCCGGACGTGGGTACCATTCAGGTTTTATCTCGCAACACAGTTCATGCAATCACAATATACCCCAAGGTCGCAACCAAGGGTCACGGAAGCATCTCACAAGAATACCCCGGAACGTAGGTGCTATTTAGGTCTTATCCCCTAACACATCGGCCCAACATATTACAGTTCAAAGAATGAGAATTTCACCAAATGTAATAAACAATGATGCATATTCACCACATGAAGCATCAACACACACATGCAATAATGCAACAGGATGATTATCGTAATTTAGCAATATTAGATTACCTCAAGCCGGAGACACTAACCTTACCACGACCAACATCCCTGAACGAATACACAGTTATACGAATAGCCCAAAATGAAGTACAGTCCTTCACTAATACCAAATCACCATCTCGAGTCCAATGTCGGCATGATAAACTCTCCTCGATATCCATCATCTCGTACGATAGACCAAAGATAATTCACGTCTCCGTTCCCACTAGACATCTTTAAAATCATATACATTACGATTTATCTCAATCCAAGCATAATATATATACCACCATCCCGATAATTCATATTCACGATATCATTGCTATATGAATCATAAATGAAATGAAATCAAAACCATTTATTAAGCATTACGAACTGAGCAAGCATAACTTGCCTCGATACCGATACGACGAAGCTGTTACCAAACCCGCTGTCTCTATCTACAAGCTCATTAGCCCCGACCAAGGCGATCCATGCATCCTCCAACCTCAACCGCAGCACAACGGTTAATCATCAACGATAACTTAACGCAACCTAAAGCAATAATCAATTACCGATACGTTCGATAATAATTAACAACCGATATAATCAACCAATCAAACTCAACGGTTCAACGATATCTAGATCATATACGAAACCAAACCATTTCAACTTTAACAATGCGAATACAAGCCGTAATTCGATAATCAATCAATTCTAACAAGTGTCTCAACATTCTCAATTCCGACTTAATTCTTATTTACGGATTAACACGGCTCATCTTTGTAAATTCGTAGAAATACAATTACCGGTTATTATCACGAATAATCATACACCAAAATTAACTGTAATCCTTCCAATTTCCATAAAATCACGACATATATCACTCAAGAGTTCTTCAAGAACATGAATTAATCCAGAATCATGTTTGTAGCCAACAAAACGACGTAATCCGACGTGTTCTAACATCTAAACCATCATCTAATTCACAATCCAAGGCATATATCATCATATTCTTAACATACTCTTCACATAACACTAAGGATCACAACAACAATACCATAACCATCAGCATACGAAGAAGAACATCAACAACAACATCAAAATATGAATCGAAGAGAGGAGTTTTTCAGCATACCTCTTGGAGAAGAACCACAAAGATCAAACACTTCCAAAAACATCAAGAACTCCAAGCTTCAAGCTTCTAATCAACTCATCAATGGCTTAACCAATGTATAAGGGTCGGAAATAAAATCAGGAGTGAGGAGGAATGAAGTTTGGGAGGAAAAGATGTGTTTCATATCGTGAGGAAATGAAAGACCGACCTTTGTTATATAATCCGCCCAGCACATTACGTATGTTAACGCCCCTCATTAATGTACGTAAGATCTCCTAACGTACGCTACATGTCCTATATAGCATATGTTATCGGCATCCAGAGCTCACTGACTCATTTCGCACCTTGTATTACATACGTAATATCCGAGCCGTAGCGTACGTAATAAACAGTTGACTTGCTACAGTAACATACCCACTTAACGTACGCAATGGCATATCATTAACGTACGTAGGGCTCGAGGTTGACTCGCCTGTCCACATCCACGCCGAAAGCTGCCGACACCGGGCCCACCTGCCGACCACAGCTCGGACCTGTCCGATTCCCCTCATAATGTACATTATGTACTCAACCTAACATACGCTAAACTCACTTCGTTACGTACGTAAGCTCCTCTGTTTACCATACGCTACGCTTGCACCATTACGTACGTAAGCTCCTATGCTTAACGTACGTAGTGGCTTTCATACTTGGCCATTTCTGCACCTGTCTGCCGTCTCAATATACCGAACACGTACACGCGACATACTGAGTACATATACTTGTTCCGATAATATTTCATACGATACATCTGATGCACGATATCTTCAAATACAACTGTCGACCAAGTACGACAATTATACAAATACTCATACAGTATATCCGACATCGAAAAACATACCAAGCATGTAATATCCTAGAATTAAATAACTTCGATAGATATACTGATACATCTTTCACAGTTCCCAAAATTATTCATCCATACTGTATCGGTCCCACTCTGTACTCTAGGATATTACAAGTCCATTCCGCAAGAATTGTCCACTTGCCAACCAGTGACCTTGGTTCACTGGCCACGGGTCTGCCACTTCAAGTGGGAGACCCGGGTTCGAGTCCCTCCGAGGACAAGAATTTTCAAGGGTTTTTGACTCTTTAATATATGATTAAAGAAGAGACCCTAGCCCTCCGGGGTATGCTGGTGGAACAATTAAATATTGAGGGATTCAAGCGGCAGTGTGGGAGGCCGATCTCGGTGGGACCCTGCGGTTGGATTTGAGGGGGTCCAGCATGGAGCAATCACTTGGGGGATGACTTCTTGTGCGCAGTAGTTGAGAATATTTAAGAACCTGTGGGCCAGATACACATCTCACGATTTAATTGGTAGCAGTAATGTGGGGTCGGAACTGTTATCCCGAGAACTAGTCAGGTGTAAGTTTGAAACCTCTGTATAAAAAAAAAATTGTCGAGTTTCATGTCCAACACGCATTGAACACTTTTCACCTTTCACATATACTCTAATTCTTGATATAGCAACATCAGCTACCAGCAGAGAGGGGAGGAGCAGCTGAGATTAGATTTGAAGGTCTTAAACCTTTCCGAGACCATGACTGTTGATATGTGCTCTTGGAGGCGCCAGATCAGAGTTGTGGATTCTTTTGTAGGGAGCGGTGCTCTAGTTGAGAGCGTCAGGGTTGGGTTGTCTCGGTTAGCTTTGACCTAGAGCATTACACTTTTTACTTTTACTGTATATTTGATCCTATTGCCTTCTGCGTGTGGTGTTTTTTATTTTGACAGGGAGCTATGCGCAGAGTCAACCTCTCTTCGGTTAGAGCAGCGTTCATCGAGTGCAGTTGCCAGAGTCCCCTTAGGTAAGTCTCAAGTGAATTAAACCATGGGCTCAGGTATGGTCGTGTGATTTTTCGTACCATATGCTTCTTTGTATTTATCACTCTATACTTTGCTGTGCACTAAGCTGGGGGTCTTCACGGAAACAGCCTCCCTACCGTAAAAAGTAGGGGCATGGTCTGCGTACATCTTACCCTCCCCAGATACTGCTCTGAGCGGGATATACTAGGTATGTTTGGTTTGGTTTTTTAGCTACCAGCAGAGAGGGGGCTATGGCCTGTGGCCCCCCATAATTTAAACCTTTTTTAATATGAGTTTGTTATTTTTAGAATATGTATGTTATTCCGGCCATTATATATATAGGGATCATACGGGATGAGATTTATTTTGAGAAATAAGAATACACATCCACCCTTGATTGCATGTGATGGATGATTCGAATTGTGTGATATTTAAAATATTTTCTAATTAATGACTGATTCCCCATTTGGTAAATTAGTAATTAATGCATGGAAAAGATCTTTTTCTCATTTAATATATTTAATCTGGATCATTAAAAGTAGTTAAATCAACGATTAGCTAAAAATTTATTTTCACCAGAACTCACCATATATATATATATATATATATATATAGGGGTTGATTTTAATATTTACAGGGAGTTAATTTGACATTCAATATTATTCTTGACCTATTGAACCATATTATATGTTAATTTATTGATAAATTCTAGTTAATTTTGTTTAAAAATATATTCATGGACAAGTATTGAATAAAAAAAGAAAACAGTAGTTTGATAAATATTATTCAGACCTCAAAACACAATAAATTAGGATTTGGGCCATGCTAAAGTATAGTGATAAGTGGTAAAATAACTGGAGATCGATGCTAAAATAAACAGAGTGATAGGTGCTAAAATCAGTGTTCTAGAAATGGCATCCAGATGGATTAGTTCTCCGGTGAATTCTTAGAAAGTCATCTACCGTTTCAATTGTAGCTTAAGCGTTTGGATTGAGCGTTCGGATGATTAATTGGTCATCTAGGCGAACAGAGCAAGGGGTAGGAAGCGGAAGCCAAATCAGGTGAACGCCTATGCAGTAGGTTGACACATATTTTTTTTCTATATTTTTATTTTTATTTTAATAGTACTAAAAATTTCTAAATTGAGATATTATGGATATTATAGACTCCTTTCTACCTATATCAATGTGGTAAAATCAATACATAATTGATTCTCTGTCTATTTAGATGGTTAAATGTCAATTATTTTTAATTATTTTACATATATATATATATATATATATACACGAGGCATTATCCAACTCGTGCGATGCACGATCTTTGATTGAATATCTACGTGTTTTGTACATAATGTTGGGGCAGACGGTTGAATGAGCAGATGGCAGAATTTAAATGCCTTTTAGAGAAGTTTATATATTTTTTTATTGTTATTGTCCATTTATTTTAGTCTATGTAATTAGTTATATGAAATGAGGCTTTACTAACCCGTATGTCGCTCCGGGGTTGTTTTTGGTTTATTCGACCCGTGCGATGCACCGATTGTATCTAAGATTTCATAGCTAAAATTTAACCATCTTGTAATTTATACTATCATTTAAAAATTCATTTTAATCACCTTGTGTATTAGAAGGTGCATTGCATTGTGATGTTTATCATCACTTTTGTATTTAAATTAGTTTATTTACATTAAAAGTTACAATTAAAATAATCTCTTCATATGTAATTCCACCCCACTAATTGCTGCCGTTTACAAACTGATATTTCTCTCCCCAAAATTCCCTTCTGCAATCTCTTTGCTAAAACCAAAAATTAATAAATAAAAATATGAAATTATGATAATAAAAATTAATAAATGAAACAGTTGTTTCGTCTTACAGAACCTCCAAATACGACGTCCATCTTTTGAAGTTAGGTATAATTATAATTTTTAAATCTTTTTTATGTATTTTGTTAGATTCTTTTATATTATATATTTAAATAAGTGACATAAATCCCCCTTCCACATTAAATTAAGGGGGATAAATTTTATATAGTAGTATGTATATATATATATATATATAATAAATGATAAAAATAATAATAAAAGATAAATCCGCCTAATCCGATTAATCCCCAATTAATCCTCTGGCGCTATGAGTTAGCAATCCGAATGACTAGGCCTAGCGTTTTTCTGAACCTCGGCTAAAATAACACGAGAAAACCAACCAACCAACACAATGTTGTCTGTAGAGCAAAACAATTCAATGCTTTTCAGCACATTTCACTACATGTGGGAGAAGTAGAATCACCCTTAGCAAGTAAATACACACAATCATTCATTTCCTCAACCCACATCAATCCGGTATGTTGGCCTATCAAAGACAATCGACACAAATATAGTCTCTCGGTAACAAACCTTTAGAAGATACCTCAAGCAACGAAACCCGAGTTATACTTGGAGTTCGGACCCTGTCGACCTTTCATCGTCTCAGCCATTTTTTCCAAAATCAAATCCTCTACGTGCCCCTTGTCTCTTTGTCGGTTGGTTCTCTGTACACAGGTAATATTTTTAGCTGCTACGACCAAAGTCCAGAGCTTATGTTGGGTCGACATGAAGCCGGAAATCACTTGCCCAACCATCAAGACCATGTCTTTCCGCAAAAAAAAAAAAAGGAACCCCCTTACAGAGGTTTTTAATTTAATTACAAAAGAATGTAGTTATCTTTTGAAATTACGAGTACCCCCCTGAGGTATTACAAACAGCCCCTCGAAAATTGCACTTATTATTCAAAAGGCTGCAAATTTGCAAGACCAGAAGTATTTCTCCAAGGGGTACTTGTAATCTCGAAAAAAAACCGAGGAAGTATTTGTAATTATGAATTATACTTATATATAAATCTGTAAGTGACTGAAGGTTTTCATCTCCGAAGGTCACTGTGAACACCCGGAAAGGCTGCATATCGGAACAGGCAAAATCGGGATTAGTAAAAAAGAAAATGAAGAAAAAAACCCGCCACCATAACAAGTAAAAAAACAGTGGAACTCTTAACGACAAGAAGTTTCAACATCCTTTCCCTCTTCTTCACTAATTTGTCTTCTCAGCCTTCTAATCCAGATTTCATAACCGACCGGATACGGTGTTCCACACAAACTGTCGACATAATCCGCAAACGCTTTCAAAACAGCAGAAATCTCACCGAGCTTCTGCTGAATCAACCTCCTCGACCAAGACACCTCCCTCCACTGCAAAGCCCCTTCCACCGAATCCAAAACAGGCAATTCCTCACCGGAACAAAAGTAGAGCATATAAACGAGGCTTTCGGCATCCGAAGCAGGGCACAATCTCCCCTCCTGAAGAGCAGAAGTCGACGAGAAGTGAAGATTTAGTGCAGGACGGTCCCTATCTTCTAAAACCGCGTGTCCCCATCCAATAAGGACGTAATAAGGCCGACTCATATTGGATGTCACGCGGATAATATTTTCGGGTCTGATGTCGCCATGCCGAATTCCAGACAGAGCAGATAGAGCAGACAATATATCATGGCAACACCTGATAGCCTCATCCGAATCAAATCGGCCCGTACTCGCCACGCCAGCAACAGCCACACCGACTGGACTGGTCAGTAAGACAGGTGTCCCACACCACGGGTAGTCACAGTTACCAGTGGTGCTCGTTTTTTGACAACGGCCAGGATGGATTACCCGGCCAGAGGCGGCTAGCTGAGGGAGATACTTACTGGACAATCCTTTTTGTTTCATAACACTCAGTACTTTGGTTTGCCGTTGGACTTGATACCATTGTTTCATATCTTCCCATGCTGGCTCCAAATGAGACGGATGGGAACCGACGTACAGAAAAAGAGGCTTTTTAGGATCTTCATCGGAAGACACGATGTAAAACGGGACCTCGCCATCATTTTGAAAAACTTCCTCTACCCGATAGCCCTTTTGCCCATTCGAATCCTCCAACATCAAAATGGATCCCATTTCTAGCTTCGGCGACTTAGTGGGTCCCGCTTTAACAAATTCTTCTTCTTGTACTTCTACAATTTCGGGAGAAGCGTTGCGGTGCTGGAAGCGGAACAAACGGTTACCATTGCTCGTCCCCGTATCCTCCAACTGTCTTTCGATCCTTCTTTCTTGAAGGCGAGAACTGTGGTCGGCTGCTAAATCTTCGATGGTGATCTTGGGGGTTCCGGCATACTGTGTTATAGAATGAAACGTGGCGTAGAGTAGCTGTAGAGCCCCAATATCCCCCCAGTTAGCATTGCCGAGCTCGTTCCAGATTTTATCCACCGAGGAAATCCCAATCCGTGAATGGTTTATTATCCATGCAGAAGCCGATTCATAAACATTATCTAGATCAAATTCCAATTTACTCAGATCACCTTCGACGCTAATTACACATCCATATTGAGAATCGACTAAAAGTACAAAAACGGGAGTCAGGCTCAGATGAATGTTCGTTCTGCTGGAACTTCTTGCGAGCAACACACGAAGAGCAAAGAATAAAGCTTCGCCTACAATAGACACGGGAGGCTTAGAGTTTATATCGATGGAAGCAAGATTCCTAGTATCGTGTCTCAGAAGTGCTAATTCGATGATATCGTCCCACTTCCCTTGCGGATGTCTAGGGTTCTTCAGCATTACAGCCGAGGCACAAAGCCCTCCTATTTTACCCTTAGCGATCGTCTGCTCAGCTTGATAGAATCTCAAGTTTCCGTTGTGTAAAGAGGAGACGTAGAAAGGCGTCGTCTCATTTTCGTGCCCCCAGAAAGTTTCCCACAAGCCGTTCACGGCCGCATGCAGGAAATCCTCGAGAGCAAGATAAGATTCTGCTCCGACAGTGCTGGAAGAGGAGGCATAAATAGAGCTCGGCATGCGGATTAGCTGCTGGAAGGGAACGGATTCTAGAGCATAATCAAACTTCTGAAGGTCTATCAACTCGAATGGAACATCAAAGGCATTGTCTTTGGCTGTACGATCGAGCCAATTTACGAGAAGGGATATCAGGATTTCACGATCCACAAATCTACGAAGAAATTCCTTTCTATCCCGAGTCCTACCACCTGAGGATATACTGGAATTTTTGGCTGCGGACTGCACTGATTCCTGATCTGGGGATATAAACGTATAATTTCAAAGTTGTATTTGAAAAATAATCATGAAATAATTTGGAATGAATTTCTGCTCGCATATAATCTCAATTAGTAAAAAGGTTTAAAGCAAGCAAAACCAAATTTATACTAAAGACTAAAATATGAGTAGATGTTAGGACTCCCATTATGTTATCGTCATGGAAACTCCAATTCACTCTCTTCCTTCAGTAGTAGGATGCGGAGAAATACTCCACATAGGGCAATACAAGGGGGGAAGTGCAAATATGACAAACTATAGGGTAGTTTTCGACAATGAAAGCAAACATCAGATATAAAGGGAGTTTCGTTCAAAATCACTCCCCTGCTCGGAATATTTTTAATCTATGAATTGCCAACAATATTTGAGCATATGCATTAACAATCACGGGAATAACATCATCATCATCATCAACTGAATCCTTAATTCCAACTATGTTGGGGTCGGTGGCATGAAGATTATAGTATCAATTAATTATCTATTAATATTAGTTAACACTATAATTCATGCAAAAAAAAAAAAAAAATGGCAGAGTTTTCCGCCTAATGCCCTTCGTGTCACAACCTTCACACGAAGGAGAAATGAGATGAAATTCAGAAACCATCAATATCATAGGTTCTTCCATCATAGATTCTTCCAGTTACACGAAAACATCATGAGATGGTGATGAGTCGAGATAATTGCTATAGTCATGCCATATTACGTGATTGATATTGTAAAATCAACACGTACATCATGGAACATGACTCAATCACGAGAAGTACAAGCTAATAAAAATCCAGATAACTCTGAATAACTTCTGCGTAAGCCGTTTAATCAACTACTCTGAATAGCATTCATTACACCGCAATTGATTGAAATGTTCATGAGAATGGTGGAATTAAGCCACAATTCAGCAAAAACCCCGAGTAATCAGAAGTAAGCAAAAAAACTAAAATTAGGGCCCATAAGAACACAAACTAAAATTCTCGCTTACCCTCCATAATAGAGACGCAAAACCCAGATAACTGGAGTGGGTTTTGTTCTAGATCGTTGACATCAGCAAACAGCACCTGTTGGAGGCTCTCTCACTAGAACAGACTCATCTCCCCTCTCTCATGTATTTGCGAGTGCTTTTACTAGTCATTAGGCAATCGTTGTATCGTCGACCGGACTCCAATGTGGAGAAACGTGCGAGTTGGAAAAAGTTTTAGAGGAATGATAAAGCTACGTCTCCCCAACCACACCCCATACATACCTGGTTTTATGGGATTGTACCTTATGCTTTATAAATAAAATAATTATAATAATATTATATCTGTAAAGCATACGGTACAATCCCATAAAGCACGAGTGTGTATGGGATGTGGTTGGGGAGATATGGCTGTATCATTTCTCAAAGTTTTGTGGTAAATATATTAGTATTTATTTCTGTCCCAATTATATAAACTGATCGAAATTTTCACCGAATTAAGAAATACATCGAAAAAAAATATTCTAGAAGTAACTTCCTAATATACTTTTATTTATTATTTAATAATAAATTAATGCTAGACTAATCAAAATACATTAAATAAGGATTTATTAATAAATTGACTAAAAAATATTGATATTTATAAAAACAAGTATATCTATTTGGGACATTCAGAAATCTATATAATTGGGTCGAAAAGTATAAATAATAAGTTTATTGTCTAAATTACTCTTTCTCTAAAACTTTGAATTGGAAAAAGATGGCACTATTTAAGAAAAAACAGTAAATTAACTAGATAATTGTATTGATATTATTGATATAAGATTTTTACATAGACATCAGGGATGGAGTCATTCATAATTTATTATTCCTTATATTGTAGGTAGGGGTGGTATACCGTACCGTACCGAATTTTTTTGTCGATATCGTATACCGTAGCGAAAGTTTCGGTACAACAAAATTCATATCGATACCGTACCGAAATTTCGGTATACCGAATTTTATTTCGGTATCGGTGTATACCGAACTTATCGAAATACTGAATTACCAAAATATCGATAAAATCTTGATATGCCGATATACACCGAAATACCGAATAAAAAAGATACCGAAAATATCGATATACAGATATATATATTGAAATACCGAAATTTTTTTGGTATCTCGGTATATACCAAAATACCGAAAATAAAGAAAATTCATACCGTTACCGTACCGAAAATTCGGTACGGCACCATACCGTACCGAAAATTCGGTATACCGAAATTTTTGGCAATTTCAGTAATTTTTCGGTACGGTCAATTCGGTATTTCGGTATATTTTGCCACCACTAAGCCAAAGAGACAAACACTGGTTGTTCCAATGGATGGTAGGAGAGAAAAATTTAAGGTTCGTTTTACAAATTCTTACGGTCACAACATAGTAGTTTTATGTATTGAATAGTTACCTTACTCTTTAATTCTTACACTGATTGTCTAATGTTGAAGATAGCTATCCAAATGGCGGAGGGTTGTGTTACACCAACTATGAATCCTCAACTGGTGCAACCTGTGATCCCCATATAAGGGGAAGAAAGTCGAGAAAATCAAGTTGAAGTGTACACAAATTGCACGGGAGATTTCGTTTATTCTCAACAATGTTCTAAAAAACGATGCGCGCTAGGTTCTCGATTGCTAATGCCTAGTGTCCAGTGGATTAATCGAGAATTAATCAGTGTTATTTCAATCACATATATATAAACAAACTTATAATCAATCATTGATATTAAATTTGTATACATTGATATAGATATAAATAATCCATATAGATATTAATATTTTATACATAGTACCGTTAAAACAAAGACACGCTTAACCGCCTAGGCTTGCGTTCCTAAGTCCCCAGTCCAATTAGGCATCTGATTAATCACTCAAACGCCCAATACAGACGCCTGGGTGATATCGGAATGCTTGGGGGCCGCCAAGCGCTTAGAAGCGGCCTAAGCATCCGCCCAGACCGATTTTCAGAACAGAGATTCACAATATAGTCAAATATTCTTCACGGTTATAGAGAGGAGTCCTCATTTTGGCCTAATTTCATGAATGAGGTAACAAAGCCGCTACACACACAAATGCATACACAAACGCACACCCTTGCTTTGTAGGGGTTGTACCCTGCGTAGTAGGGGTTGTACCCTGCGTAGTAGGGGTTGTACCTTGCTTTATAGGTAGTAGGTACTACGCAGGGTACAACCCCTACAAAGCAGGGGTGTGCATTTGTGTGTGCATTTGTGTGTGTGTAGCATTATTCATGAGGTAAATTGTGATGTTAACAATTGTAATGGAAGCCATTTACATAGTTAAGGTCTTAGGCAGTACCCAACCACCCGGCCATCGGTTATGGTCCTTTGCAAGTTCTTTGCTCGACGATGAAGTGAGAAGAGAGTTTTGTTTCTAAACATGGACGATGTTATGTAAGAGAACAACACATGTCCACATGTATATGTTGTGCGATGGATATTAGCGACACACGCTATCTGTCGATGGACTTACGATGATTTTGCGATCGAAATGGAAAAATAAAAAAATTGAAATTTAGTGACGGATTACTGATGGATTAGCGACGAAACCTTTTTTGTCGAACAAACTTTATGGCTATTTTGTCACTAAATTGGAGCAACAAACTAGCAAACATCTTTCGACGGAGTAACGACAATGTACGGTCAATGCTTGGGTGACAAACGGCAAACCGTTGCTATGTTTGTGTTTTTCAAATATAGTAACGGAACTATTCCGTCACTAATTGCCGTCGTTAACTTAAGGAAGTTTGGGGCTGGACTTGGAAGCTTTTAAAAGTCCAGGGTTATACTTTAGGAAATTTAATATAGTTTTAAAGTTTGATTGTAGTTTCTATAATTTTCAATTCGGCCCCTTTACCTTTCAATTTACTCCTCTCAAATTAAGCTGTCTGCACATTGATCCTAAATCGATCTTTTGAAATTCTAAACTGACCCCAGAAACTTTTATAAATTTTGAAAATTATATTTCGACTTCCAAATACGTTATTACTTGTAATTTCTCGTCTCGACCCAAAATAGGTCAAACGAAGTCCAAATTCAAACCGCAACTTATACTCTTACAATATACGAGGCATATTTATAATTTCAATTTGACCATCCGATCGAATAAATCTCAGAATAGAGGCTGAATCTCACATTACACACTCGCTTACGAACGTATTCATTTCATGCCCACACACTCTCAAACTTTAAGAAATAATACGGATCTTTCGCGTTATTTCTTGTCTTTATTGTTCTTATTCAACACAAAATTCCCTTTTTATTATTTTTAGACTAAAGTGCATTTTGTGTGCTCGGAGTTTGGCAGTCAGACCACTTGCAATACTAACTTTCAAAAACTACCACTTGCTATACTGAACTTCCTAACTCTTTACAGTTTGTGTACGTCCGTCAAATCCGTGTAACTTCGTCTGTCTGGACGAGGGTAAATTCGTCTTTTGCAGTTATCTTCTTCTAGAAACTAATTTCCACCATTGTCAATCTTTGTGAGAACTTGAAACTCGAAAATATCATCCATTTCATAATGAAATATACTCATTTAAATTGCATTAAACCCCCATCTTTCTCCTCTACGATAGGATATCAATTACAACTATTAAAGATTTACTTTCAAGCATTTGTGTATTTAATAAATTTCAATTAACCTATAATTTTTTTTAGTTATGTCCATTTAAATTTCTTTCACTAAATTAAAATATTAATAGGAAAAATAAATATCAAATTGTAGAGAAGAAGAAGATGACTATTTTGCAACTTGAAGTTCTTGATTTGATTAAGAAATGAATGAGATATTCTAATTTTAATTCATCACAAGCTTCAACAATGGTGGAAATGGGTTTGAAGAAAGATGATAACAAAAAGACTGAAATGCCCTTCAAAATATTAACGGAGTTAATCAAATTTGACGGTAGTACACACATTGTAAAAAAGTTAGAAGTTCAGTATAGCAAGTGGTAGTTTCTGAAAGTCAGTATTGCAAGTGGTCTGACAGTCAAATTACGAGTACACAAAGTGCACTTTACTCTTATTTTTATAACCTTTTGTTAATAATGAATACTAGTACTTTGAAATGTAAAATTAATAATTACAATATGAAGTATCACTATTAGTAAATAATAGTATAATTAATGTAACAAGAATAAATTATACCATAAATGGTAAAAAAATTTCATAGTAAATGATATTATTTGTACTATATTATTCTTAAAACATAATAATGATGTTATGATAAAAATAATTTATTATTAATAATTAATGACTTCATTGTTTGTAACTAGTAAATAATACTATTGGTAATGAGTTTAAAAGAGTATTGTCGAAGCATTAGTCCCACATCGGGTAAGCTTTGCACTCAATATATAAGATTCTGGGCTACTCCTCTCATTGCTAATTGATTTTAAGATGGAACTCCAGACTTTAACGTGGTATCAGAGCAGACTCTCTACACGTGCGAGCTCAATGGCCCACGATATTCTAACTCCGTGCCACACGAACTAAAAATTTACGCTATAGGTCTTGATTCCGGATTTGCATAAAGAAGCGTGTTGAAGCATTAATAAGACTTTAACAACTAACAAGTACTCTTATCATATTGAAAAATATGGGTTTTCCTTCAAACTCCTACCATTTAAGCCCATCTCTTCCCAATAGAAATTCAATATGCGGAATGACCAATTCGGTTATTTGTAGAATTTGATGAAATTTAGGATTTAACATGAAGTTTTTCCCCCAAAAATTCGACTTAATACAAGGAAAATAGGAGGGGGGAGTTGAACCCAGATGTAACCTAGTAGAGAGAATCCATGGCCACTGGACCATCCCCAGTAGTTCATTTAACATGAATTTTATTGATCGAAGAGAAGAAAAATTAGGCCATGTTCTTTTGGACTTATTTTTCAGTTTTCAGTTCAGTTTAGTTCAGTTCAGGTCCATTCAATTCAGTTCAAGTCCATTCAGTTCAGTTCAGTTGAGCTCAGTTCTTCTTCTTATTATTACTATTATTAATCTTAATTATTATTATTGTTATTATTACTAATAATATTACTATTATCGTTGTTAATTACTATTATTATTATTATTTACCATTATTATTATTATTATTTACCCTTAATATATATTTCAATTGGCCCATTCAATTCCATTCGATTGGGCGATTCAGATCCATTCGGCCAGATTTATTCAAAGTTAATGTGAAAGCCTTGCATACATAAGTGCTATATTGCTATAAAGCTCAAAATCACAACGAGATGTTGGTCACAGGCCCCGAGCACGAAGCCATCGGTGATATACCACTCTGATAGAGTTAGAGATTCTAATTGTGTCAAAACCTACAATCGTAACGAGCCTAAACAAGGAAACATTAATCGAGCACCCGTCGAGACAACCATTACACTACTCAACCCAACCCAACATTCTCTTTTTTCTTAAAAGAAAAAAAAAAACTTTTTTCACAAACTTATAACCATGAAACCTTTATAGCCAGCATGAAAACACAGAAACATAATAGCAAAGAATCCACAACCATTACACTACTCAAACCAACCCATCATTCTCTTTTTTTCTTAAAGAAAAAAAAAGGACTTTTTCACAAATTTATAACCATGAAGCCTTTCTAGCTTAACCACCGGATCCATACCCGACCAACCATCACTTGGCCATCATAACCTTAACAAACTCCTCGTAGTTAATTTGCCCGTCACCATCCACGTCAGCTTCCCTAATCATCTCATCGACTTCCTCATCAGTCAGCTTCTCGCCGAGATTGGTCATCACGTGACGAAGCTCCGCGGCGGAGATGAACCCGTTTTGATCCTTGTCGAAAACACGGAAAGCCTCCTTGAGCTCCTCCTCGGAGTCCGTGTCCTTCATTTTCCTGGCCATGAGGTTCAAAAACTCGGGAAAGTCGATGGTTCCATTACCATCGGCGTCGACCTCGTTGATCATGTCTTGGAGTTCGGCCTCGGTCGGGTTTTGGCCGAGGGATCTCATCACGGTACCAAGCTCCTTGGTCGTGATGCAGCCTGAAAAGAACCGAGTATTTTTTAAAGTTAGTTATGACAAATGGATGGGATGCTATGTGAAGCAATAAGGTGGTTAATGGAGGATTTACGAAGCATAAATTTCAAAATCCATAATAAGTTAAAGCATACGGATGAAAATCATACGAATACATGATACGAAGAGGGGAATCGACAAAGAAAAGCAAGACACGACGACAAAGAAGCAAATCAAAACTCAGAAGCAAGATGAAATGCAATGTCATATAGCTATAGAGGGTTGGCAACAATAGTTATAAAACCTTAATAAATTAATAACGTCCGGACAGAAAAGTATATTAATTTATCGAGATTACAAATAAAATTAAAGTAAATGTAACACTCAGTCTATTATGTCGAGACCGACAAAAGTATTATTTAATCGAGCTTATTAATTTATCGAGATTCTACTGTATATAAATAGATCACTAGGTGCAAAAACACCCCACATATTGCTGAAATTGCAATTTAGCCATCATAAGCATATAACATGAATGACTACTATATATTTTATATATATATATATATATATTACTCCCTCCATTCCATATTAATTGATGTTTTGGCATTTTACAGATTGAACTTTGACCATAGATTATCTGATAGAAAATAATCATAAATTTTACAAAACTTATATTGCTGGATTCACATTAAAATATATTTTTATAAAAATTATTTTTAAAAATTTGTCATTATATTTTGAGAAATATATTAAAGTCAAAATTCAACCTGAAAAAAATAAAAATTCAACTAATATAAACGGAGGTAGTATATATATATATCTTATATACTAAAAGCTTAAGTTGTCTTATAAATGCAAAGTGCTCACAATAAATGTTTCATGAATTGAAAGTGAAATGTGAAAGCTTCATGTGTTAGTACATTGATTTAATAGTCATGCATAAGGGTAAGTACATAGGAATCGTGCACAAAAATTTGTACGGTACAACATGTTTCAAGCCATCTCTAAACCTCAAAGAATACAAACCAAAAATACCATGAATGCATAAATTAAACACACCAATTAGTGGTTAGTCTTTTTACCTTCCCGTCCATGAGTTACAAATATTTTATCAACTATATAATGTGTCAAAAATCACACACAACAAACCACAACTTCCTCCACACCGCGTGCACATTGGGCTACAACTTATTATGGTGGTAAAGTAAGCATCATATCGTCTTACTTATTTAGCATATTGATTTATATTATTTTATATAAATTTCACGTGTGTTTTTTGTGTGTAATAATGTAGGACATAAAAAAGGTAGCTTAGGAGATTTGGTAGTAACATCATCTTTTCTAATGGTTTAAGAAATCCTACACATTGTTGTCTTATCAATTAAGTGGAACATGCACGAACATTTTTACTTTGATCGAAAATGCAATATATTGATTAACTGTATTTAAGTTACTAACGATCAACTATATCTATTTTTTTGTAGCGCATCAAGAAGCATTAAAGAAAGAGATCGAGAAGTCACAAAAATTATGTCAAGAACAAAACATGCAAAAGGCCAATGAACAACAACGACAAAGACAACAACAACAAAAACAACAACAACAACAACAAGATCAACGCCGTGGCCATTGGTGGGATGAATACTTAGCATTCGTATTAATAGTACGTTACAAATTAAACATGCAATATTTTACTTCATGTAATACCGATAAACGGGCTAATACTATTGATTCGTTAGCAAGTAAGTTTATTTAAAATAATGTGATGAGCATTCAATTTTTAGTCAATAATTATTACTACACTTTGTTGATGCATTTTAATATTTTTGCTCTTAATGTAGTTTTTTGTCTTGCGTTGTGTTAATGTCACTTTTTTAATTAAACGTCTTGGAATATTGTGTGACTTTGATATTTGATATGACTGTGTAGTTACATATTGCAAATGGTAGTATATAATAAAAATATAATAAAAATATCTTCACACTATCATCATAACAGTGAGAATCTTCTAAATCGAAGAAGTATATAAAGGAGAAGAAAATTGTATTTCAAATGTTATCCACATATCACGAGGTAAGTATTATTCATTTGAGTTTGAGATCATGTGATTCATGTCGTCATACTGTAAATACTTAGAATGAGTTACTAATGAATGCTCCAAATTCGATATTATAGTTTATGGAAAAATATTGTAATAATGCATTAATTAAAAAATAATTTATGTAAGTTACTCACATTAAAAGATTACATATGCAAAGCCTCATTTAAATATAACATTTTGCAAAAAACATCTTCACATTAAAGAAAGAGATTGACAAGTCACGAAAATTATATCAAGAACAAAACATGCAAAATGCCATGAACAACAACGACAAAGACAACAAGAACAACAACAACAACAACAAGAACAACGCCACGGCCACCGATGTCAATATAGATGAATACCTGACATTCATATTAATAGTACGTTACAAATTAAACATGCAATATTTTACTATACGAATTATAATTTATTATACGAATTATAATTTATACTCTTGAATATACTAATCACTTTAATGTTTTATGTTTTTATAGTTTTGTTAAAAAGGAAATTTGTTTTATAGTTCGCTTTTAATAATGTAATTTATTTAAACAACGAAGTCCGTCTTTCACAAAAATGAGAGTTTCAAACATGAACCGAAAATTAGTCCCGAACATTATGAAAAAAACAATTAGATCCAACTGAGTGCATCGCATGGGTCCCGAGGCGATCGGCTGTGTGCATTGCACGTGGATGAATATAAAAGGTCTCAAACATTAATGTCATCGCTTCATATTTAAAATAATTTATGTAACTTATACATATTAAAAAATTACATGTGAATAGACTCTTTTCAATGTAACATCTTGAAAAAAATCTCTTCACATATACTCTTTTAATGTCAATAAACTATTTTAAATGTGTGTCATGCTTAGAAATGTGATACCATCACAGTTTAGATATATAATGACGAAAATAAGTTCTGAAGATTACGATATAAAAACTTATATACAGCCCATGTGCAACTCAATAAAGTATTCTAAGGGACTGTTTGGCAGTTGCTGAATGATTTAGTGCAGAATGGTTGAGAGGCCAGAATGGTTGAGAGGCTCTGTATGGTTGAGTGCAGAATGAAATTTGGTTGTTTGGTAACTGTTCTGAACGGTAACTCTGAATGGTAACAAATTACCATTTTACCCTTCTGTATAAAAGTAGCGATTAAAAATCCCATTTTTCCTCCCCTTGCGTACCAAAACCTCTCCTTTTTATAAATAAAAACCCTAATTTTTATAAATAATTGTGTATAATATTTTTAAATTTAATTTATTTAAAATAATAATAATTATTATTATTATGTATAATATTTTTAAATTTAATTCATTTAAAATAATAATAATAATAATTATTATTATTATTATGTATAATATTTTTAAATTTAATTCATTTGAAATAATAATAATAATTATGCATAATATTTTTTAATTTAATTCATTTAAAATAATAATAATAATTATGTATAATATTTTCTAATTTAATTCATTTAGAAAATTATAATAATAATAATTATATCTAATATTTTTTATTTAAATTCATTTAAATAATAATAATAATAATTATGAATAATAATTCTTAATTTAAGAAGAGGGGTAAATCGGAAATTGTTTGCTCTTAATGGTTGAGAGGGTATGGATCTTAATGGTTAAGAGGTTATTGTAACCATTAAGAGGTCATATTTTTTTTGCCAAAAGTCACGACCTCTTAGCGATTCAGAGGTAGGCTCTTAATGTAACCATTAAGAGCCAAACAAACAGCCCCTAAGTACGTATAAAGCTTAGCAACTGTGTGACACCATGAAAACTTAAATATAAAATGACGAAAATAAATGCCGAATCTTACGCTATGAAAACTTCTATATAGCCCATGTGCATATTTTAAATCTATGAAAACTTCTATACAAGACGTATGCATCGCGGGCATCGTTACTATCATAAGAAATAGTTATAACTTAGCTCAATGTATTAATATTAGTTAGTTCCAATTAAAAATGATAGAGTCAATACCAAAATAAATAGACAAAAAATATTACGTAAAAAATACATCTTAAAAGATTACATGTCAATAAATTATTTTAAATACATATCATGCTACAAAATGTATGCTATCATAACAACTTATATATATCTGATGACAAAAATACGTCCGAATATAAAATGGCGAAAATAAATGACGGATCCATGATCAAAATGACGAAAATTTGTCTTTGAGCAATAACAATTTAAATATATAATACCATCATATACAAATAGGCGTCATAGTCTGAATGACTCGTATATATATATATATATATATATATATATATATATATAAAATAAACTACAAGATTTTACGGCCACCCATCAGGTCGTGATTAGTGGTGAAGCCAGGATTTACATGCGAGACTGGCTAAGTTGGGCAGAGTTCCCGGCCACAAATCAAGTTATTGTTGATCATCTATCAAATTTATACTTAAAACTATTGTCAAATAGATACTTATTTGAATCAAACAAATTCAAATACTAAAATTTATGTTTACTTTTTACAATTTTACATATTTCCCCTCAAAAATTCGATCTCTCACTTATTATATTGCTAATGTTTAATTTTTGCAGAAAAATATCAATACTACTGGAAAAAAATTTGGAATGGGCTGAAGCTCGATTTTAGCCGTGATAGTATTAAAATAAACATTAGCCTGAATAAAAAACACCAGAACGATCATTCTGTTACCATCCAAAAATGGGTTTCGAAATTTTTTGCCAAGTAGAGCTTGCAAAAGCCAAAGCTTTAGACCACTTAATCTAAAAAAGAAAAAATTCATAATTAAATCAAACGATTGAATTTATAATGTTAGCTAACTTTCAACCATTAACCGACACTATAATCTTCATGTGGTTTATGACCTGATGACAATGACAATGACGATGAAATCAAAGGCAAACCAAGAAAGTACTCTCTCTCTCTCTCTCTCTCAAGCCTTAAAAATTAAACCTGAGTTGTATCGAGGTGAATGGTTGATTACCTCGTGTTTTCAAGAAAAGACGGATTACACTGTAAATTAAATAGACATATCATCCTCCTGTATTCTCAAAGTTCCAGATTAATCCCCCGTATTTTATACGGACCATGCAAATCATCTCCTTGTGCACAAAACAACAGAGGGTGCGGAATGCAGTTTTCGAAAAATGGAATAACCAGTCGATTTTTAAAAACAAAGGGGGTAATCGACCCAATTAGTTCAGATAAGCGGGGTAAATAAGCCATTTTGTAATGGGTAATCTGTTAAAAAAACACCTATTATCAATATCAAGAAACAAAGGGGGTAATCGACCCAATTAGTTCAGATAAACGGGGTAAATAAGCCATTTTGTAATGGGTAATCTGTGAAAAAACCCCTATTATCAATATCAAGAAACCTTTTTTTTTTTTTTTTGAAATTATTTTCATTTTTCTTTAATCATCAAAGCGGAGAAAAAAATGGAAGCAATCAGATCTGACATAGAAACTCAAAGAACACATCAGAAATTCAAATATTTTTTTATGGAGATGGAGTAAATTGAGGGGTATTTTTGTAAAGATATTTGTATTTTTGTAAAGATATTTTATCAAATTTTTGTAAATTTGATTCTCTTGATATTTTTTTTATCAAGAAAAAAATGGAAGCAATCAGATCTGACATAGAAACTCAAAGAACACATCAGAAATATCAAGAACCCTTTGATTTTCTTTTCTCATAAAAAGGCTAAAATTGGTTTGGGATGTATTCTTTTCTGTTTAATTAAAGTTCGCACAAGTTCGGCTCGAGTAACAATCGAGTGAGGTAATTGATGGAATTGGAATCAAATCAAATTACTCGATATTCAGTTTGAGCTCGATTGATAAAATGTTCGTTTGAGTTCGGCTCGAGATCGATGGATTTGAATAAGAAAAATATAAAATGTATATAAGAGAATGAAAGTACTCGAGCTCCATTCGTGTTGGGATCGATTAAAGCTCGTTCGAGTTCGACTCAATTACTAATCAAATCAAGCTCAAACATAGTTATTGAAGCTTGATAGAATTTCAAACAAATTTGAACGGATATATAATTGACTTGTTTGGATCAAGTTATACCTTTAGCAACTGATGAGGTATTTTCCTAGTGGTAAGGTGAAGGTCGAGAGGATAGTAGGTCTCCGATTTTTCTTATTGTTGATTTCTCAAATTTATATGGATTGATTTTGAACAATAGTTATAGATTTCGTTTCGCCATGAAGTACAGATCGAGGTTTCATTGGATTTGTATAATTCACAATACGGTAATCTCTCCGGTCCTTATTACAAGTTCCACTTAAGGTTATTAAAATGGTTCAAAATATAAGTCCATTTGCAATTGAGAACTATTTACAAAAATATCTCTCAATTTACTCCATCTCTATAAAAGAAAATATGGAAAGATAATATTATCAATATTAATAATGATAAAGTAGGAATTTATTTTAAGGGATTTTCTATATCTTTAACTAACTCTACTTGATATTAATGGTTTAATTAAAAATGGCTTATATAAGGAGCATAAGGATTATTGTTTAAAGAAAAAAACGTGCGTATTAAAAAAAGTGGTAAGAGCATCTAATATATATCGATTAATTAATACTCAATAAATTAATAATTCAGATAAATAATGCTTTTCTCGATCCCTATATAGAAGATTTAGTATTAAATTTAATCTTGATTAATATATATTTTTTTGATCCCGATCTTATTAATTTTTAGAGTATCTACTGTATATGTGGCACATTCAATGCTTCACATCGTCAAAACCATTTCATCACTTGATATCTTTCCTATATATGCATAGTACGCTGATTTTAAGTGGCAGTTTCTCATGCTTCGGCTGCCACATATCTTCTGTTGGTGCATCATGTGCTTATGTGTCAATCTATCATGCTTCAGCGGACACATAATCAATTACTAGCCTAGTCATCATTGCATTAATTACATTACAATTATACTTGAAATAACTTCTACATACCTTAATAATTTTTACAAATTAAGGAATATGAATTACGAATAAATAGGAATTGATTATATTTACAAAAATATTTCACATTTTTATTAATTAAAAAATATAAATCCCAAATAAAGAGAAATTTAGCATAGTAGTGTGCACTATATATGAAAAATTTAAACCTAAAATCTCGCGGAATTATTATATATTCCTACTAATTAATTAGTTTGTATTAGTTAGTCACTATAATTAGGTGTATCAATATCAAAAAATATCAAATGAATGAAATTTAGTGCACACTTGAGAGTGACACGAGTTTTAATAAAAATATATGATGTGTATTTAGTTAGTTGAGAAAGGGTTTCATTTATTATTTTGATATGTTACTTAATGTGGATATGATATTTCCTTAATTATTCTCTAATCAAATTACAACATTTAAACTAATTCTTTTTTAATTATTGAAAGGTCGTAAAAATAAACGAAAATAAAAATTGATCAATATTTAATTAAAAATGAACAGATCAATATTTAGATGAAAGAATAACAAAAATAAAATTAATTTCATTTGTTGATAGCTGCGAAATTGTAGACCGAAAACAGTAGCTGTGCACAAATCAATAAAAATGGTGATAACTTGCCATAAAAAATTGTGTCCAAAATTAGAAAGAATGAAGTGTGCACTAACTTGGTGCCCTTAAATGAAAAATTGTGCACTAACTTGGTGGACGGAGGGAGTATTAGTCAGTCACTATAATTAGGTATATCAATAAAAAAATATCAAATGAATGAAAGATGCTTGGGAGTATTGCAAAAGAAGTGTTGAATATATATAATTAATAAGTACTCCTAATCAATTAACGAAATCGAAATAATCTTATTAAAAAATATTATTGAAAGTGTAGAAATAATAGTTTTAATTATTATTTATAAATAAATCAAAGAAATTATCGAATAAATCAATTAGTCTATCTTAGTTTTAAATCTTATTTAATTAATATAAAATAATAAAATAAATGAAAAAAACTCATATACTAAATTATTATGAATTTTCCAATAGATATTTCTAAATACATAAGCAATTAAATTTAATAATAATATACTAATCCGTAGATTCTTCCTTGTACAAAGAGAATTCCAGAAAATAAAAATTGATCGTTTTAAGTGATTTCAAGTGATTTTTTATTTTATTTTTTTTGTTTTAAAAGATTTATTAATTTATTTACTTTTGAAAGCAACTATATATTTTTGAAAGTTTTGAATTTACTTTTGTATTTAAAATTATATCCAAGTAATTTATATAATTTTTTTTCAAATATAAGGATTAAGTTATCTCCTTTTTGGCCATTTAACAGAAACTGTTAAATACTTAACGATTTAGACTATTTTGGCAAAAGGACAAAAAAGAACGTGGAACCAACTCTATTTTTAAAAATTTATCATATGACTAGAATGTAATTTTTCCTCCTAAAATATGTAAACAATTTTTTTATAACAACATATTTATCAATAGAATGATCTCTAGATAAAAGAGGGTTATAGTAAATTGACTATAAATCTTTTTTAAAATGTATTTGTATAAGTATTTTAATTATTGTTAATTTTCAGTCACTCAAAAAATAAGAAATTCGTGTGAGTATTGCAAGAATAATTGATTATGTGAGAGACATTAGTTTCGTTTATTTTATTTTCTGATATGCTTTGAATGATGCATATTTGCAATATTTTGGTACAATTACTTCCACAACATTTATTATGTGATACTACACATTTAAGAGTAAAATTTTTGTTCCACAAATGATATTAAACTCATCAGATAGTAGATTGACATTTAAATTAAGACTTCGATCAATTTTTTTTATTGCGACAAAAATGGTGTAATCGTAAATAGAACAATTAATGTAATTTACGAAGAAATACCATAAAATTTATGGTAAATAATTGGGTATTATGCATTTCTATGTGATTTTTTTCTTATATTTCCATATTTTATAGGGGTGGTATATTAATTGTCTATTATTAGTGAGACCAATCACTATAATTCTCTTTACTATTCTTTCCAAAAACTACTATTCTTTTTACTGCATATACAACGCCGATATTATTTTGTTGGAGATATTTTCTTTTGCAATGTCTATATATTTTGTCACATATACAATATTAACACTATTATATCGGAGATGCTCTTAGGGAGGACGGAGTGGAGCTCGGGTACTCCATCGAGCTCATGAACCCGCTCGGGTACACCGTCCCGTGTACTTCGGGTATGCAAATCGAGTAGGCAAAGCGAGCTCGGAACCCGCAGGTGAACGTTTGAAAAGTATACGTTGGGGGAGCTTTTGGACGTTAAAAAACGGCTACTTTAGCCCAAATAATAAAAAAAATTCTTCCTATTTAACACCTACACTCATCTCTCAAAAAAAAAAAATTACCCTTACATTTCAAAAAAAAAAAAACACTAATCTCTCCAAAAAAAAATGTCTACCGATTCTTCCGATTACGTTGTTCCTTCTTCGTCCGACGAGCTATCCACGGGTAGCTCGTTGCAAGATATGCTTCAACTAGCGGCTCAGTATTATGAAGACACGGCAAGCTCTAGCCGAACTAGCGTAAATCGTCATCGGGAAATAGGTCTTGAAACTTTAGAGAATGATTGGTTCGTTGAAACACCAAAGTACAACGACAATTACTTTTAAAAAAAAATTCGAATGGAGAAAAGCATGTTTTTGCAAATAGTGTATGACATTGAAGCGATATACCCATATTTTCAAGAAGGCTATGACGCGCGAGCTAAAAAAAGTTTCACGTCGAAACAAAAAATCACATCGGCCGTTAGGCAACTCGCAACCGGCAATTCGCCCGATGAGTATGATGAATATTTATGCATGTCTCAAAGAACGTCACGTGAAAGTCTTGATTATTTTTGTGAGGCCATCATTGAGTTGTACGGTCGGGAGTACCTACGTAGACCGACAACACACGACCTTGCTCGCATTTTCCAGGCCCATGAAGCGAAGCATCACCTCCCTGGGATGCTTGGTAGCCTCGACTGTACACACGTCAGATGGAAAAATTGTCCTAGACATTTGAGAGGGCAATATACGAGAGGTGACTATGGTGTTCCCACTATTATGCTTGAAGTCACCGCGTCACAAGATATGTGGATTTGGCATGCTTTTTTTGGTCACCAGGTCAAACAACGATATCAACGTATTGAATCAGTCTGACTTGTATCTTACAGCTCGAAATGGAACGGCGATGAGTAGTTCATTCCACGTGAATGGACGCTTTTACAAACGTGGCTACTATTTGGCAGATGAAATCTATCCTAAGTGGTCCACACTTGTTAAAGCATACCCGTATCCAAACGACCCAAAGGAAAAGAGATTTACGAAGTTACAAGAGGGAGCGGGAAAGGATGTCGAGCGAGCTTTTGGTGCTCTCAAAGGAAAATGGAAAATTCTCGATCGACCACTCAGAGCTATGACCAAAGCGAAGATTGCCAATCAGGTTCATGCGTGTGTTATTTTGCACAATATGGTTATAAAACGCGAGGGGAGGGCAATCTCACCGGTTCATATAATGGATGCGCCGGTCCAGCCAGTGTTCGACGACAGTGTGGTAGCGGAGTTACTAGACGAATTTCTCCATGACCGTCTTCGATATGATCTCACGGAGCACGTAGCACGTGAATACTTGCCGCATCTCGATGATTAGTGGGTTTTTTTATTTTAATCTAGTTATTTTTAAGTATTATGTTATGTTATTTTTTTTTAAGTATTATGTATTGTTTTTTATTTTTAATGAAATGATATGTTTTTATTTTAAATATTGTATGTGATTTTATGTATTTAAAAAAAAATGGAATTCGGGTACTAGGGTACCACTCCCACTAGTTAGGGTAGTGATAGGGTAGTATTGGAGCAGTTTTGAGTTGGAAGATTTTTATTGGATAGAGGTGATATGGCACCCCCAGAGTATTAGGGTATTAGGCAACCACTCCCACATGCCTTATATACTTTAGACTCTTACTTCATCATTAGTGAATTTACTTTTTATAGGATATTAGGGCGTGATTTGTAAGTATGTAACAAGTATTCTTAAAAAGGAAGTTCTAAGTTTTTCACATAAATACATATACTTGCATCTAGGGTTGAGCACTAGGGTTGAGCACTGGGCCTGACCCGGTCCGGATCGACCCAGTTCGAAATAGATCGGAGTATAAATGGTCGGACTTTATCGACCCGAAGCCCGGACCTGTTTGGAACGGGTCCAACCCGGTCCGGACCAGGTAAAACCGTGTCGGTTCGAGTTGAACCGGTTCTAGCCCGACTTAATTAAAAAAAATCATGTTGAAAAATATTGTGCAAATAATATTTTAGGATAAACAAACTTAATGAGAATAATGTGCAAACTTAATTAGGATAAAAAAATTAATTAGAATAATGTGCAATCATAATCGGGCCATTAGTCATCATTATTTCATCACCACCGAGGGTAAATTAGAATAAAAAATATTTTTATTCATTTTTATTTTTACCGGACTGGACCCGAATTTTACGGGTTTTGACCCGATCCGGCCCGGAACCCGATTTTTATAGAAACACAGACCCGGACCTGATTAACAGGTCCGGTCCGGGTCCGAGTTCGGTCCGGATCCGATCCGAATCCAGATAAAAACCGGGTTCGGTCCATTTGTGCTTGACCCTACCTGCATCATCTATATGCATGCATGGTACTCATGTGGGTAACATGGAATTTTTCTAAAAAATACCAAATAAACTAAGCTTGAAACTTTAAATTCAATAGAGATTGAGTTTTATTTAAATAATAAGTAGAACACAACTCTTTTACAGTCCTAATATTAAGGGTAATTTGCAATCTTATTTGAAGTTTAGGGGTAATTTGCAATCTTATTTGGAGTTTGGGGGTAATTTGTTATTTTAACATTCTTCCACAAAAGTATCATTTTATCAACATTTCCTTTAA
This sequence comes from Orobanche coerulescens, assembly GCA_033398695.1. NCBI lineage: Eukaryota > Viridiplantae > Streptophyta > Magnoliopsida > Lamiales > Orobanchaceae > Orobanche > Orobanche coerulescens. Next base: position 5,261,711 of record CM065810.1, read on the forward strand.
CTTAGAGGTATTATTGAAATAACACCATACAACTGATCCCTTTGCCTTGGTTTATTATTTAAGACATATATAAAAATTTATTAATCTATAAAGGAGTAATATAAATTAATTATTACATTAATCAGGACATTATTGTGTGGTGCACATAAAATAAAAAATGGAGTCCACATCTCTTGCCCAGTGGTAAAGATTCAGATATTGTTGGTTGAGGTTCCATATTCCAGTTTTTTTTACCGACGAATAGTGGTACTGATTTTTTCCAAAAATCTTCCATACACGTAGGGCCAACGATATAGTGTGTTTTGATAACATCATGAGATGTGATTGAGCTATGTTCACGATTGTGATTTACATGTTGTCTGTATGAAAATGGAACCAGAGGACGTGGCAGAAGGGGCCGAGGCTGCGGAGCGACCGAAACCCAATACCACGAGCTAATACGCGTGCAAACGCAGTGATGCACCTGAGTTTGGCGGGCAGTGATGCCGCCTACACGATCGATAGTGCTGCCATCTCTCCGGTAGCCAGCGATTCTCGTTCAGGGAGCCGTATTCGGGATACCGAACAGAACGAGGGGATTCGAGGCGACCCCTACTTACTGATTCGAGGTGACTCAGATGGCGAGATTGATGTAGACTATGCAGGCCTTGGCAACTCATGCAGGCCTCGACGACTCATATTTTTTCAACCAATATTATTGGATAAGCTATTTATAAAAACTACTTAAATGAGCTTTTTGAAATTTAGAGTATTGAACTCAATCATCTAACTTAAAACACTTTCAATCGTATACCAAAATTAGAAATTTATAAAGTCAAACTTTTAATTTACTCTAATTTTGGCTCATAAATTTGTTTACCAAACAGGGTCTATATCTATATATTTATTCATTTTAGAAGCCTAGTAGAGAGGGGGTGTCGTTGTTATTCGTTAGGGCGATCCAAGACATGTACTCCCAAGCTAGGACGTGCGTTAGGACCCCAGTTGGTGACACCCAGTATTTTCCGGTTGAGATAGGGCTACACCAGGGGTCGGCGCTAAGCCCTCTTCTCTTCGCTCTAATCCTTGACGTCATTTCGCGAGGGATTCAAGATGGCATCCCGTGGTGCATGCTTTTTGCTGACGACATTGTGTTAGTGGCGGAGTCGAGGAGGGAGGTGAACTCGAAGTTGGAGCTTTGGAGGGATAAGTTAGAATCCCAGGGCTTGCGTATGAGTCGGTCTAAGACCGAATATCTCTGGTGTAACTTTAGTGGTGAGGCCAACGAGGAAGATGTAGAGGTAATGATTGCGGATCAGATCGTACCCCGTACGGATAAGTTCAAGTATTTGGGTTCGATCATTCAGAAGGAAGGTGAGTGTGAAGATGATGTCACGCATCGCATCAAGGCGGGGTGGCTAAGGTGGAGAGCAGCGACAGGGGTCCTGTGCGACAAGAAAGTCCCTCTTAAGTTGAAGGGTAAATTCTATAGAGCGGCAATCCGACCTGCAATGTTGTATGGCTCCGAATGTTGGGCGATGAAGAAGTCGCTTGAGAGCAAGTTGGAAGTGGCTGAAATGAGAATGTTACGTTGGTCGTGTGGTCGCACAATGTTAGATAGAATCGCCAACGAGGTTTTCAGGAACGCGCTGGAAGTGGCGCCCATTTCAGCGAAAGTTAGGGAAGAGAGATTGAGATGGTTTGGCCACGTCCGCAGGAGGCAGGCATCTGCTCCGGTGAGGAGGGTCGAGAGTCTATTGGTTGACGGGGATAGGAGGAGAGGTAGACCGAGGAGGACGTGAGAGGAGCAACTGAGATTAGATTTGAAGGCCTTAAACCTTTTCGAGACCATGACTGTTGATAGGTTCGCTTGGAGGCGCCAGATCAGAGTTGTGGATTCTTTTGTAGGGAGCGGTGCTGTAGTTGAGAGCCTCAGGGTTGGGTTGTCTCGGTTAGCTTTGACCTAGAGCATTGCATTTTTACTTTTATTGTATATTTTATCCTATTGTCTTTGCGTGTGGTGTATTTTTGACAGTGAGCTGTGCACAGAGTCAACCTCTCTTTTGTTAGAGCAGCGTTCATCGGGAGTGAAGTAGCAAAATCCCGCTTAGGTAAGTCCCATGTGGATTAAGCCATGAGCTCATGTATGGTCTTGAGCTTTTTCGAATCATATGTTTTCCTTTGTATTTATCACACAAGATTTTGCTGTGCACTAAGTTGGGGGTCTTCACGGAAACAGCCTCCCTACCGTAATAAGTAGAGGCATGGTCAGCGTACATCTTACCCTCCCCAAACCCTGCTCTGAGCGGGATATACTGGGTATGTTTGGTTTGGTTTTGGTTTGGTTTTATTCATTTTAGAAGGGGTATTACTAAACACCGCCCAAAATTACTAGCCACCGCCCTATAAGATTACCTTTTTATCCATTCCAAGTCTTTCATTATTTCTAAACACCACACCACATCAAAATCTTTCAAGCTCAAGTTTTTCGAATATAACACACAATCAAATATATATCGTCAATATTATCGACAACTACGAAAATGGACGGGAATTCGCATATGGAGGTAATTTTTCGTAGAAAATGACGCAGGCGTCTGAATATTCCGCCTGTTCCATGGTACAGGCGTCCCCAGATTCCGCCTGGACCATGGTACAGGCGTCTGGTGCGGACGCTCTGTCCATGGTCTAGGCGTCTAAACCGGATGCCTGAACCATGGTCGGGGCGTCCGATTCAGACGCCTGTGCCATGGCCAGGCGTCCGATTCAGACGCCTGTACCGTGGCCAGGCGTCCAAGCCAGACGCCTGTAACACCCCCAATCCACTCAGGGATATTACACGCCGTAGACCCTCTCCTCGAGGATCTACCAGGCTGGTAACAACATTTAACATCTCGACAATGCCTTCAAGGCCAAAATGACTCAGTAGACCGATTTGGTCTTTCCACAAATACGTACAACTCAAATACAACTCATGCCCACGCAGGGGACAAAATACAACCACACCCGTACAATGGGAACAATATAGCAGCGGAAAATAAAGTACAACTGAACCAACACATGATGTACGGTTCCTCATGTGATTAGTATCGATCATCTTTCATCATCCTTCGTGCCGACCCTGTGTTATGCTCCAAAACCTGAATGCAAAAACAGACATCCACCCCCCGAATACTCGGGGGTTAGCAAAACTCCACTGTTTTGCTAGTGCAAGGACAAAGTGCAAATACGAGCCATACAATTCACATTCCACGAATAACAATAACCAGGAATCCTCAAAGATCCAAACAAAACGAAAAGTACTTCTCGAGGCAAGGGTTTGAGAAAACATTTCAAAATCGAAATACCATAAACCAATGGAAATAATTTATAAGACGGTTTAGAATGCCCTCGAGAGTTTTAATAGAAAACCATTTAGGATTATCAAATCCTACTTTTCAAAATCCACAAGAAAAAAGGGGTCACCGCCCCAAAAGTTTACTTTCCGTAAAATCACCTTTACCAAACCGTTGGGATTTTAGCCCCAAATCCGTAAAATGACTTTTACAAAAATGTTGGGATTTTAGCCCCAATCCATAAAATGACTTTTACAAAACCATTGGGATTTTAGCCCCAAATCTCATCAACTCACAGTACACAAGAACGACCACAAGGTTCGTCTCCCAACATCAAAATCCACAAATAAAGGATTTAAAACAAACAACAAAATACTCTAGAGCCATCCTAGCCAAGTAGGCCAAACGAACAACTTACCTCTTACACACTTAGTCAATACATGCAATCATGAAAACCGTTCAAAAGCACTCATTTCCGGAAATGCCAATGATCAAACCACATTTGTAAAATGCACCACAATTAACCGCGGACCCACAACTTCGTGGATCCCTGCCGAGACCCCGTCGGATCTAACCCACAGTGGTTAAAAGCAAGCTCGCGGTTCCACAACTTCGTGGAGCCCTACCGAGACCCCGTCGGATCTAACCCGCAGTGAGCATGCACACACACACGTTACTCATGCAATACTAACATGCTAAGAATGTAAGTTCATTAAGAATACTCACTAGAGATGGCCATTAACTCGACACCATTATCAAACTCTTCAAAACACAATAACAAGATTAAATACGGAATACACGATTCCATAACTTTAAACAAGAGGAGTATCATCATCAAATCCTTCAACGTTCAAAATAATCAAATCATAATCAATTCCCAAAACACACCGTTCATAAAACACACACGCATTTGAAAGAAAGCCTTTAACGAGGCCAAACCGAAATCTTTTGAAACTTCGTTTCAAACAACCAAACAAACACACTAATACGATCACCGATCATCATATCTACAAAATAAGAAAAGTATGGGCAAGGTACTTGCCTCGATACCACGAGCACGGAACCACGAACGGATACGGCTCAACCGGGAAGCTTCGGAACGCCCGATGTTAATGAAAAGGAATACGACAACGAACGGAACGGAAGAATCAAGCACGACCGCGAGGAACCGACGAAAATGAACCTAACGATTCGAATAGCACAATCACAACCACTTCTAAACGATTATGGAAATGGAATACACCCAGAAACCCGCCTACGATTCATGTATATTCGTACCAAAAATAACAACGAGGGCGGACCACAACCAAACCCTCTCGATTCCGTAAAAATCCACAAAATATCCATGAATCCGTAGGAAAACTAAAGATACTAACAATATTAATCGTATACACCATGAATCCACCAACAAAACGGAACGAATCGGAAGAAAATCCCAAAACCCCCAATTAGTCGAAAATAGGGTTCTAGAGATATTACCTTTGGGGATTCAAGTACTAAGATCCGTAGAACACGCATGGGATTGATTGTCCGTGCTTCACAACCGAAAAAGAATGATGAAAATCAACTCCCCAATCGATAATAATGAGGAACTCTCCCCCTCTCTCTCACTCTCTCGCGTCGCAGGAAGAAGGGGGAGGAAATGAGCAGATTACGCTCAAAACAACGCAATTATAGGGGGTTGACCGCATTGTGTGCCGCGGCACACCTCGGGTATCTTGCGGCACGAGCCAAAAATTACTCCTGTGGTTCGGCGGTGTGCCGCGGCCGCTGCGTGTGCCGCGGCACCAGACTGGCGAGTTTTGGTCGCGAGATGTCACACGGGTGTGCCGCGGCACCGGGACGGGTGTGCCGGCGCGGCTGACTTCGGCTCGTGCCGCGGCACCGGATGGGTGTGCCGCGGCACACACTACAGTTCGCTCGACCATCGACTGGAGAAATATGTGTGCCGCGGCACACACGTCTTGTGCCGCGGCCCACACCCCCTTTTGGGTCCCAAAATGATGGAAATGATCCGGAAAGAGAATAAAACGATAGGAATCAATATTTGGGAACCAATAACACGAAATGGATCCGCGGCAACCCCGAAACGGCGGTTCCGCACAACAATAACGAGAATACAGTTCAACAGTTGACAGGAAGGACACACTGAAAGGTACACGAGGGTCACTACGATCGAGAAATACACCAAAAAAAGAGAATTACCGAAATTCGAAATTGCGGATACTACAACGCCTCGGCCATGGTCCAGGCGCAATTTTTGGACGCCTGGACCCTTTTTTTTGTCTGATTTTAAATATTAATAATAATATTATTGGTATTATTATTAAAATTGTGTCAATTAAAAATTTCAGGTTATATTGGAAGAATTTGAAGGCGACGGCGTTGATTATAGTGGTTATTTCGTTAATGACGAAATATTCGCTAGTGATTGTGATGCGATTGCTTGGGCGAAAAAAATTACTCTTCAAATTGGTTTCGAGTTGATCATTTCATCGTACAAGAATAAAGGAAAGACAAAGCTATTGAGATGTAACCGTGGTGAACGGTACAGAGGGGTATTAAGAGATTTGGATGTCGCTGTTCGAAAGGACACACAGACGAAAGCATGCAAGTGTACATTTCAGATAAAGGCCGAACAATTGTATGACTTGAGTGGTTGGATAATCAGACCGATCTCTGGGAGTAAGGGTATGCACAATCACTCATTTATTGTTTATCCGGAGGGGCATCGTCAAATGAGTGGACTGAGTAAATCGGCCAAACAAGTTGTTCGTGAGATGAGTCTTTGCTCAAGCTGCCGTGTGCCATCTTGGCGGCCATTCGAATAAATTTCGAGGACAAACCGACTAGACGACATATCTATAATTATAGAGACCACTTGAGGAAGCATGATTTTGAAGAAAGAGATGTCGTCAGTCGGTTTCACCATTTAGGTGTGACGAATAACTACGTACATTGGACGTAGGCCGACCGGATACAAATCTTTGTTACCCACGTGTTCATGGCACATCCAACATCAATCAACTTAATCCGGACCTACAGATGGTTCATTGGCATGGATTCCACCTACAAAACGAATAAGTACAAGATGCCATTTCTCGAGATAGTCGGGATGACTCCATGTAACAAGAACTTCCTAATCGCCTATGCAATTATGAAAGATGAGACCGAATCGAGCTACGCGTGGGTGTTACAGAAGTTGAAAATTTTGCTTGGGTTTGATGTTCATCCGACGGCTATTGTTACGGATCGTGAGTTGGGATTGATGCATCCTATTGAAGAGATATTTCCAGAGAGTGCCCACTTACTTTGCACATGGCATATTAATAAGGATGTTGAAGACAAGGTCTACAGAATTTGTGGAAAAGATAAAGAAATGGGCCAAAGGTTTAAAAATGGGAAATGGAAGAAAATCATGGAAGCGGCGACCGAAGAGGAATATGATCAAGCGGTGCAACTCATGAAGGATTGGAGATGGAATCCTAAGGTGATATCATACGTTGAGGGTACATGGCTAAAATACAAGGAGATGTTCGTTGTTGCGTGGACGAATAAAGTGCTTCATTTTGGAAACACAACCACTTGTAGAGTTGAGAGTGCACATGCCGAGTTAAAGCAATGGCTTAATTCTTCCACCGGAGCCCTCGATACCGTCTGGACTAAAGTGAACCAGGAGATTGAATCACAACTTACGCAGATCAGATACACTCTTGAACAGTCTAGGTGTCGATGTGCGTGGTGTATTACGGTTTTCCGTTCAACTACTTGCGTATCGTGTTTCCCATTATTATGCGATTCTTGTCGACTGAATTGACACGTATGAGAGAATTAAGTGATCAAGTGTACGATCGTTGCGGTTGTTCACTCCAAACCACCCATCAGATTCCTTGTGCGTGTGAGCTCAAGAGACATATGGAATCGCGGACCCCATGCAGTGTTAGTCGTCTTCACATATTTTGGCAAACACTTATTATTAGTGATGGTGGGGACACGACCGAATTTGTCGATCCTTCTACCGGTGCCGAATCGGAGGACCAGCGGTACTTCGAGGCCCTTGTCGATGAGGTCGACAGAGCGATCTGCAGCTTGTCCGTAACGTATCACTTATGATCCACGATCATCTTCACCCTGATCAAACGCGTTACGTTGAACCACAAGTGAATACGGCAGTTAAGGGTCGACCAAGAGGAAGTTCATCGACTAGACGCGATCCTAGTGGTTGGGAGTATAGCCAAAGGGGTCGTGGTCGTTCCCGCTCGTCCAGTGGTCGTGGCCGCAGCTCTTCTGCATCAGTCCACAATGCGTCTTCATCAGGTAATTTTTATTAGAAACAAAAACAAAAATAGTCTTCTTGACTAATTTTTTATATTTATATGTTACAAGTTAAATAAAAAACGTTAGGAATAAAAATAAAAATAGTCTTCTTGACTAATTTTTTATATTTATATGTTACAAGTTAAATAAAAAAACGTTAGGAATAAAAATAAAAATAGTCTTCTTGACTAATTTTTTATATTTATATTGTTACAAGTTAAATAAAAAAACGTTAGGAATAAAAATAAATATAGTCTTCTTGACTAATTTTTTATATTTATATTGTTATGAGAAATTTTTTTGTAGATGTATTATTCTTTGAAGTTTTTCAATGAGTTGTATCTTTTTAAGTTCGATAATATGTAATATATTGAATATGTATTTGCAGATGGACACCACCGAGTGGAGATTGGTAACTATCACCATATCGACAAGATACCGGGAATTATTGTTGCCGTGTGGATCGGATCATTGGATGGCTATTGCTGAAAATTTATTCCCTATTGCTACTATTTTCAATGCCGCTGTCATACTATTCGGATTCGGAAACGGTAGATCTTTATTTGCATGTCTCACTGTGCTGCCGTTGAAAGCACCCTCAACGGCAACACGGCCTAGCCAAGAGATTGTCATTTGTCATTTAGGAGATACGTACAAACATTTTATTCGTCTAGATTTAATGCCTAATTTTCCTGTACCGCCCATAGCGAGTAACTGGTTTAGAATCCATGATAGTAGTGTTGGTGGCTGGGAGAATTTGTATACGAGCAGGAGAGAAAAATGGAATAGATTAGTCGGTATGATGTAAAACTTTATTTGTTGTATGTTCCTTAATTAATAAAATTTTCGTTTTTGTTGATCTTTATAGTTGATAGTTGATTTTCTTTTATGTTGATCTTGATAGTTGACAGAAAAATTTTCGTTTTTGTAAGCAGAACAGAAAAAAACAAACAAAAGTAAAGTGCCAAATGCAAAACGAAAGTGTCAATCAATATACAAAATACAAAAAAAGCACGCAACACAAAATACCGTCACAAACAAAATATAAAATACAAAATCAGTTGGCCAAATGCCAATCCCTCATGAACTCCTCGAGCATCGTCGTCGCTTCTTCCGTCTGGTCTGGGGGAAGGTGTCTGATACAGTGCTGGGTAATACCGACGGATCGAATCCTCAGTACCAAAATCAGTATAAGGTACGTCCTCGAATCCCCTACGCTCTGCCTCCCGCTGTCTACGAACGGAAGCATCAACACCACGAGCTCTGGTGTGACGCGCTCCAGAACCCATCAACTCTGTGACTAGCGGCATAGATTTGCCCGCTCCTCCTCTCATCTGCATTTAGCAAACAATACAACTAATAAGTAATAATCATAAAAAGAATACACATTATTAATTATTAATAGAAAATTTTATTTTTTTCCAAAAATATGGTAGGCGTCCGAACAGACGCTAGAACCACTGATACAGCGTCAGTCCGACGCCATTTCCGTGTCGGCGTCGGCCCGAGGCAGACGCTTATCCAGCGGCTAGGCGTCCGATCTGGACGCCTGTGCCATGGTCTGGACGTCCGTCGTGGATGTTCGTACCATAGGCTGGGCGTCCGCCGTGGACGCCTGAGCCATGGACAGGCGGAATCGACGGACGCCTGTGCCATGGCCAGGCGTCTTCGTCGGACGCCTGTAACAAAATAATCGCCGCGCCTCTGTCGTGCACTCCGGCACGGCGGCGCGGCCAATGAAACAGTAGACGGACGAAAAAATAAGATTACCGGCGCTTTTCCTTTTCCGGACATGGCGGCGGTGCGGCGGCAGACGGCGGCTACGCGGCGGTAAGATGGCGGCGGACGGCGGCAGTGTTGTGGCGGTTCGGCTGCGTCGGATGAGTTGTTTAGAGAGAAAAGTATTACTAAACTAGGATCCAAAATCTAATTAAACTGAAGTAAGGGCAAAAAGGTAATTTTCTAGGGCGGTGGCTAGTAATTTTGGACGGTGTTTAGTAATCCAATTTTAGAAGTTAGACATTTTAACCTTTTCATATTCATAATTTAACGAAACTCATTATCAACCAATAATTTCAAATAAATACATTATTACTAGTATATAAACTATTAACAAATGTAAGAGTTGTCAATTGAAGTTTTATGTCAATTTGTTCTTTAATTTTTACAACTATAATTCCAATTATTCTTTTAATATTTTTTATAAAAAAAATAAAATAAAATCATAACAAAAAAAAATAATAAAAAATTATTAACAAAATAATACTCCCTCCCTCCCGCTATAAGTTTGTCGTTTGATTTTTTTTGGTCAAATTTTTTTAATTTTAACCATAATCTTTGAAAAAAATATATCTAATTATGTTGTGACATTATTAAAAATATATTATTATGAAATGTATTTTTTAAAAATTTTAATTATAAAATTATACATAATTATGGTCAAAATATTGTTAGTTTGACAAGGAAACAAATCAAACGGGAAACTTATACCAGGACCGATACTAGTTATTGTAAATGTATCAAACATAAGAATCTATTTGCAAATTAAAAGAACCGGAAAAGATCAAACGTAAAAATCGGTTCTGCAGAGAGAAACAAACTCAAAAACTCAAATTTCCGTCTTCGCTTTGACCAATTTTCACGCAAAACTCGAATTATTGCAGCTTTTTTTTTAAAATTCATTTTATTGCATTATTTCCCAAAAAAAAAAAATCATAAACAAGATTGATTTTAACACCATATGGGTAAAAGAAAAAGAAAAAAAAAAAGTAAAAAGAATCACTTGAATTCTCATTGTACTTCCAAAAAAATACAAGTGTACAAGTTCGAACTTCGAAGGGAAGGCAATGATATAAACAGTGCAACTTACAAAATCAACTTTTTTCACTCACTAAAACTCAAAAATGTCCCCTCCCACAACATACTAAAAACTGTCAAGAGCAAAGGAACCCCTGAAAACTCGAGACCACGGTAAATTTAAACGGGCATAGAGAGAAAGTAAAAAAAAAAAAAAAAGTCTTGAATCTTGATAAACACAATCTCACATTCTTATTCCCCATCCGAATCACTCGAACTCGAGCTTGAACTCGAGCTCCTACTTTCAGACTTATTACCTTTCCACTTAACAGATGCAGTGAATGTGAATTCCAAGTCTTCAGGTGCTTTAACTTCATGATATGGCTTAATTACACCGGACTCCTCGCCCGAGGACGAATGTATTTTCTCCGCCTCGACTTCTATCGATCCATCATCACTATCTGGCTTCAAATCTTTCTCCAACAGACCATCCAATGATTTGTTTGAAGTTTCAAGTTCGGGCATTCCAGAAGCCGTATCCGTATGAACTTGACTGGTAGATGTCGACTCATCTTTCTTAGACACCTCTTCGTATGTTTCCTTAACCGTAGAATTTTGGCTGTCCATTTCATCGATCTCCGATTCGTATTTTGTGTCTTCTTCGTGTTTATCGCTTTCATGCATAGTGCTTGTTTCTCCAACAGAATCTACGATGTATTTTTCGTCGATTTCCTTGATCTCATCCGCCTCTTCGTGTATAGTATGCACGTCGGCATGAGAACTAGCACTGGACGGCATGGAGATAAAGTCGGGACTAAAAGAAGAGCCGATACTTGATGAAGTTTCGTGGTCAAGCTCGTATATCTCCGGGATGTTTAAATTCTGTATAGTTCGCATTTTCTCGTTCGACTCGACCGGTGTGTTTGGAACCTACATTTTGTGTGAGACACAAGATTATTGGTTTCTCTTTGGAGATGATCGTAGCAATGCACACATGTTGATTGTATTTGGAGTAAATTACAATAAACACCCTGAATTATGGGATTTTTTGTGATTTGCTGGCTTTATGTAGATATATTATATAAAAATTTATATAATATTCCTAAGGATAACTTGGATATTTTTTTCCAAGCCCGAAAGTTAGTTTCCAAATATTTTAAGCGTCTGTGAAAAAATTCACAGATCTCGAAACTATATCCTTGATATGTAGAGAACTATATACCACCCGTCCCCTGGTATCTGGTTTCCCATATTCGTGGGATTTAAACTCCTGGCCCGTGCAATTCCTCCGGGCCTTGTTTCAAGTATACCAAACATGATTCTTGCGGGATTTAAGGTTCGTATCCATGAATTCCCGCATACCAAACGGTACCTTAATGTCAAGCCCATCAAACTTTTATGAAGCATTTTGCACAAGTATTTCCTATATATTCACAAATTGCTTATATTCAAAAGCCCTACACACACCTATCCTGGGGTGCTCGTCATCTTCAAATATTAAATTTTACAACCACGAAAACCACCATTAGACTTTTTTTCTCTAAATTATGATTCTAATTTGAAGGGGAGCCTTGGCGCACTGGTTGAGGTGTTGCCGTGTGACCTTGAGGTCATGGGTTCGAGTACTGGAAGCAGCCTCTTGCAAAAAACACGGGGTACAATTTGCCTACATTTCACCCTTGTGGTGGGACCCTTCCGCGGACCCTCGCTATACGGGGACGCTTTGTGCACCGGGATTTTTTTTTTTTCTAATTATGATTCTAATGAAAAGTCATGTTCCATGATGTATGTGTTGATTTTACAATATCAATCACGTATTGTGACATGACAATAGCAATTATCTCAAACTCATCGCCGTCTCATGATATTTTCCATATAAATGGAAAAACCTATGATGTTGACGGTTTTGGAATTTCGTTCTATTTCTCCTTCATATGAAGGTTGCGACAGGAAGGGCATCCGGCGTAAAACTTTGCCACTTTGTTATTTGCATGAGTTATGGTGTTAACTAATTTTAGACAATTAAACGACACTATAATCTTCATGCCACCGACCCCAACATAGTTGGGATTAAGGTGCTGTTGATGATGATATGATTCTAATGAACACCCTACACCTTATATTCCTCCTTTTCTATAAGCAAACATATATTTTAACTCCAATCCTCTCACTCTAGCTTTAGAACAATATACCTACAATGTAGGTATTAAAGAGATCATTTATCTAACAGGAAAAAAAGTGCTGCTATAAGAAGGATTTTTTTTAATAAAAAAAAAGACTAAAGTCTAAAATAGATCGAATTACCGGCACTTCTTCGAGATGCTCGAAATTCGGCTCGTGCATTGCTATATCATAAAAGTGAGATGTGCTTCCTCCACCTGAAGGCGTAGACGTTAACCTCTCATATGCTTCCTGGTAATCACCTTCAGAATTTGGCGACACCACATTTTCTCCCACGTCGCTCATCAAACGCTTTACCCCATCACCAGATCGACTGACATTTTTATTATCACCCACACGAACTTCCACTTTTGAAGACCCTACATACGATACAGCGTCGCTAGTAATGCCCTTTTGTATCTCCCGATTTTCGGAATCTCTCTCGGCAAAAGATACCGTCCTCTTGACTAGCACATGTGCCAAACTCTGATTGGACTCAGCATGAGGGCTCGTATCATAAACAGGCTCCTTGCTACTTTCTACAAGAGCGGTGCCATCTTTTTTCTCATCTATCTCGGTAAACGTCCTTTCACTTGCTTCCGACATTAATGAAGAGCTCGAACCCCTACTGTAACTCTTTTTAAACTCCAAAGACTCTTCATCTTCGGACGAAGATTGGCTTCCATGTCCGATATGCTCGGAGACGTGATTCATCTCCGATATCAGTTGTGGTTCATTAATTACATCTTCTTCAGATAATTCTTTCTTGGTAATCATCTCTGTGTCCTCCTCTGGTGGGCCCTCTACAATAACTTCCTCATCAGTCCTCGACATCACATCTTCTAATAGTTCCTGAGGACTATGATCGTCTTCTAGAATCTTCCGGCCTTCGAAATCCTCGACCGAGCCGATTGATTCTGTCTCGGGAATGGAACTCGCTTTAGAGTCGCTCAACTCGCTCAAGTGACGATGAAATGGAGGAAAACCTGAGTCTTCAGAAATCATCCTTTCCGGTACAAAGTAAGGCCTTATTTTTACATCTTGTGTGTTGGGAGCGAAAACCGATGGTCCCACATTAAAACTTTCATGTCGTTTAAAAAAGGGTAGTTGCTCTTGAAATCCATCATCTCCCAGTGGATTACCCTTTTCTTGAATCGACTCGTACGGAATCTCAAAAGGGTTCCGTCTTTGCAACAAGATAGAAGGAGCCGAGCCGGGAATATTATTATCGTACGAATCATCAAACGGGTTTTGTCTCGAAGTCGAAATCGAAGCAATGTGCGGAGGAAAATCCGAACAACTCTCCAAATCTATCAAGTTTATTTCCGGCACCATACTCACGTTTTTACGTCTTCTCAATATCAAGTTCTCCAAACGTTGATTCCTCTCGATCTCCGAACTTCCCAAATCCATGAGATTCTTTTGGTCCTCCTCCGTCCACGTAATCGTGGGCTTTGGCCCCTCGTCCTTATCTGCTTGTCCGTCATCGTCGTCATCATCTTCATTGTCGTCTTCTTCGACTTCAAAGTCATCACAGTTTTCAATTTCATCAGCCGACTCACGACTGCTGGTACTGGGCCGCGAAGAAGACCGTCCAGATACTATACCGGATATACTACGCGATATTTGAATATGATTCGATGAATCTTCGTCTAACAGCGGATGAAGCTCGTCGAGCATCGGCATTATATCGGCCATGGATGCATCTGGAGACGAACTCTCTCCCCCATCGGACCCAGAATCCGAAATGTCGTCTTCGTCCTCCTCATTCCGTACGTGTTTCCAAGGAGAGTGGGGAAAATTTAGAGAATCCACATTCACCATCTCAGAATTAAACGAATCCACATCGTCCTGTTCGTTATTTTTATCGTCCGCCTTTAAAATCGACGAATAGGGATTCTCCACATCTTCCCCATCACTAAGTAGTCTCTCTTCATTCCAATCATTATCACTTTTCGGCTCGTCCATCGTGTCTTCCCAAATTTCACCGTCTCCCAATTCAATCTCCCCCGATTTTTCCTCAACATTCGGAATACTCTCTCCACAAATTTCGCCGTTTCTAATCCCATTACCCAACGGCTCGGCTCCATCCCCTTTCACGTCGCTATATCTACCGACATTATAATGGCTTTCGTGTCGCTCGACAACATTGCTATCTTTTGAAATCCCGGTTTCTATAGACACGGCGGACCCGTGTGTCGTTTTCTCTTCTACTTCGATTTCGGGTATATTTGGCTCCCCGAAACTCAGAATGGTTCCAAGCAAAATCGCGGTGCATATTAGGACAGGGGAGGCAGATACCAAGAGAGAGAAAATAAAAGGAAATGATCTGTACAGGAATATCAAGAAACATAGATTGCCCACAAGAAATGGATGATTGCAAACTGATCTATAACACCATCTGATTGTAACGATCACACATTTTTTCATTTCAATTCTAATCGCCGATAATCCAACGCCCATTTCTTCTATCCTCATCCTATAAAAGAAACAAACCCTTCTTCTCAAATCTGACATATTAATAATGTTTCAGAAAATTAATCACGGATATTATAAGATTAAGGTAAACCAACATCTACGCACAAAAGAAGAAGACGAGACTCACCTCTGATATTGAACTGAACAATTCTAAAGAATCATGAGAGTCACTTCGAATCTGAAGAAGAAAAGATGCAAAAACAGAGAAAGATAAGAATACGCAAGAATTAAATAAAATTTTCATGGAAATTATGGATAATTAGAGAGAGCTAACTAAAATGAATATAACCCACCAAGTCTAAAATTGATTTTTTTTTTTTGCTTTGCGCTCATGGTTTCTTTTCTCCTATTACCTATAGCTACAGATAATAATTATCAAAAAAAAAAAAAGTGATGGAATGGAGAAAACACGGAAAGGCCAAATCAGTTTATTAATCTTTTTTTTTTTTTCTGGTAAAGAAGTTTATTAATCAAATGTGTTGTACTAACTTTTAAAAATTGTTAAATCGTGGTCATTATATGTCTTGTTTGGGGCCTTTTTTCTTTATTTTGTATTTTGAGATATAAATTCCAAACTTACACTTACCTAGTCCTCGAGACAACAACATCGGCCTCTCAAAACTACTACCAGTTAAATTGTGAGATGGGTATCCGATTTCTTGGTTCTTAAATATCCTGAACTACCGCGCACAATGAGTCATTCTCAAGTAATTGCTTCATACTGGACTCAGTCTATCCAACTGCAGGTTCCTACCGCGAGATATGTTTGGGGCTGTTTATTCTTCTATAAGGCAACCAACCATAATAGGAGAGAAAAAAAAATCTAAAAGAAAATGGAATTTGTTTTGGGAGTTAAGATTCTACCATTCATGTGATGTGTTTGTAACACCTCGAAAAAAGTGGTTATTACAGTGTCGTGGACCACACATTGGAACCTTCCAAGCGATACAAATACATAAAACAATTGTAATATAACTACAGTACCCAACCACATAATATTATACAACACTTCGATGAGGAGTTTATACAACACACAACTATAAGTGTCACAAATACACAGGATTCAAGATACGAGTATAAATCATATGAAGATGGATAACCCAAATAATACCATTGTGAAGAAATACAATAAGGCGAAAATAATTTACATGGTTGAAATATAACTGGAGATAGGAAGAATCGGCCCCCAAACTAGTATTTCGAACACTCCGCCGTCGCGATGCTCCTCATGTGCCTTAGCCTTCCCTCAACTTAAAATACAATAAATATTTCGCCCAAGCCACAGGGCCAGATATACGTGATAATAAATCTCAAGATGTTGTACAAATCACATGCAGATCTCAATGAAACAAATTTGGCTGTCGAACATAACCCTCGGGCTTCTGAACAACCAATCACAAATCGTTGGACATACCCAATCACACATGGTGTGTGAACGGCCAATGAATAAAGCTCAGTGATGGACAACACAGTACACCCGAACCGAAAATGTGACCTGCACGTGTCCACTCCGTATATGGGATCCTCAGGATATACGTGGGACAGTGTACCTAATTAGTCTCACGAAGTAATCGTCTCGTGTGCACGGTTCAATGTGGAAACATTAACATACAACCATATGTACCCGACTAAAAATCCTATACATAACCAATCGGCACACATATATGATTCCAGAAATTTCACGATACAACATGACAATGAAACTCAAGTAATCAACAATGACCAAAAGAACTCACTGAAGTGGCAACAATGATTGACGAAATCAATGATATCAAAGATAGTGAACTTAGGAATATAATCCACAACGAAACGATCGAGACGATCAACAACGAAACCTCAATATGAACCATAGATTCATAAAGCATTACATATACATGAAATGTACAACATTAACAAGAATTAGTTATCATTATAACCAAGCAAGATAAGTTGCCTCAATTCCAAAGACGAAGAGTAGTCTTTCTTCGAACGAACGAATGGCGTCCTTCGACAAACAATCTCTCACTCGAGCAAGAAATCTTGAACAAAATACAATTCATTCAATAACACAATACTTGTACGTAAATTTACACATCTTTTTATCATATTTTTCTGGTACTTATTGGCCTTCACTGTGTGGAATTATAGTATTTATGTTTAACTCTCCTTTTATTGCACTAGATTGTGTTTTGATACTTTTGTTGTGTTTTCAGGCATTTTAAAGGCTATTATTAAGCATGAATGAAGTCCCGACCTCCAACACATATCAGGCGATGCACGAAGAAGAGACTGAAAAATGGAGCCAAACAGTACACCACGACCTCGACCGTGTCAAGCAACACAGGTCGTGTCAAATGACAAGCCCTGGCCATGATCGTGTTACAGTCAAGATGTTTTTGTGTTTTCTATAGCAGTTCGATACGGGCCGTGTCATCTGACACGGCCGAGTCACTGGATGGTGCAGATTTCCATACTTTGACGTTTTTCACGTATTTTAACAGTCCTAGACTTTATTTGGCGACTATAAAAGGGACCTCAAAGGGCCAATTTTTGAGATTATCAAGTCTAAAAAAAGTTTAGGAGGCTAAAAACACCATCAAGAGGGAATCAAAGGCATCAAAGGAGATCAAGATCAAGGATTATCGAGAAGAGAGATCTTCATCCGAGTTTTTTCTTCTTCACTCCTTACTTTCTTTTCTTTTTACTTTTTTTGGTTGAACATGTTGAATTTGAGCATAAATTCTTCTTCTTTTTTCACCATATCCGACTAAACTTGTTAGATTTCGTACATGGAAGTATATTTTGTGACGGATTATTGAGATTGACTATTTAATTTATCATCTACTTGAATTCCTTTTTTATTTAATTGGTTTTTATTCATGTTTAAACACTTGATCAATATTTTTACATGCTTTACATTATTGTCCATAATCCGAGAGATGAGTTTAATAAATAGGTCCTAATTAATTGACATAATCGATTACGATATTGAGAGATCAGTGATTGATTGTGATAACTTTAGGTCTATTGCACTTTTTTAAGTTGGATAATTTTAGGTCCTAATTAATTGACATCATCATAGGTTATTTAATCTACGTTTTAACAGTATCTCGAGAGGGACTTTTAAAGGATTTTTGTGTTTGTCATATTAGGAAGACTAGTGAAACATTAAACAGAAGTCAAATCATATTTATCACAGCAAGCAATGGAAATCTAATTTTGGAATCTACTTAGTTATCATACAAATCCTCCTCATTTGAAACTTGTTTTTATCATTGTTTTATTTAATTTGATTCTTAGTAAATTAGACTCTCATCAAAATTCGATCGTCTAGATAAAATTAAAGATACTATAATATAGTACTTAATATAATAAGGATAATAGTCTTTGTGGATACGACCTTGCTCGCCAACTTCTACAACTACTCCGTACACTTGTCGGTAGTAAAATAATTAACGATCAAGTTTTTAGAGCCATTGTCGGGGATTAATTTATTTTTATTAGTATTGATATTACGGTAAGTGTTTCTGGTCTTACTTTAGACATTTTTTGTTTCTTTCTTTTTGTGTAGCTCATGTTTTACATATTTATGTCCTGCTCAGCTGGTGCATGAACACCCGCTCATCTGGAGTATTTTTGGAACCCTTTATTCCAGAAGTAAAGGCATTTGCTCGAAGAACAAGTGATGCCGTAAGGAAATTATGAAGGGACTATTTTGACGAAATGGAAAGAGCAGGAGAAAACACATGAAAAGAAAACATGAACGCCATGGGAAATGAAAATGCGGCAGCATAGAACAACGGGGACACGCTGGTTGAGCAGCCAACATTTTGGATGCAGTCCATTCGGGAGGGATTTCGGCCAAGGCTTGACCGAAATTATGGGGGAATCACTAACGCTTCAATCAATACCCTCAATTTCAAGTTGAAGCCGGATTTGATTTCAATGGTTCAGTAGAATCAATTCGGAGGATTTGCCATGGAAGATCCGCATGCTCATATCGCGCATTTCATGCAAATATGTGACACTATCAAAATGAATCAGGTTATAGACAATGCAATACGCTTAAGACTATTTTCGTTTTCATTGGGAGAAAAAGTACGAAGCTGGCTTGGGACCCTTGCTCCAGGTAGTATAAGCACATTGGATGAATTAAGTGAAAAGTTCTTGTTCAAGTTTTTCCCGCCTATCAAGACTATGAAGTTGAAAAGTGAGATTACTCAATTTCGCCAATTAGAATCTGAACCATTATATGAGGCATGGGAATATTATAGGGATTTGCTAAGACGATGCCCTCGGCATGGATTTCCTGAAGACCAACATATGTGTTTCTTCTATAATGGTCTAATTGGAGAGACGAGAGATTCCACTAATGCATCCACCGAAGGGGCATTGCTAGATTGAAGTGATGATGAAGCCTATGGGCTGATAGAAGAGATCGCATGAGCAGTTATTAATGGCCAACCGAGAGAGCAAATGTTCGAAGGGTAGCTAAAGTATTGAATTCGGGTCCTATCAAAACATTGAACGTTTTTTTTAACTGAGATTAAATTAGATGATCAGGAAAGGTGGGGGGACGAGTCCCACTACACGCCGAATGTTTGAGGGAGGACGAGCCCCTCTACACGCCCCAATTAACAATAGAGCAATTTATAACCAAGAGGCCTATTTAAGTCTAACATGCGGGAAATTACTCTTGTCAAGTCTAACCATGCCTTTAATCTTCCCGGAGGGGTCCGGCGGGCTATATAGTCGAATACTAATAAAAAGACAATACGATTCATTCACTGTTTATTCTATTTCAAATGCATTCTTGATTTGGTAAACATTGAAGTGAAGTCCATGTAAATAAATCGAACATTACATTCTCGTTATCGGATAAGAGAAAATGCCCTGGAAGTGTTTAAAGTTTATTTACGTAAACCGTTTGCAAGTCGATAAATTTAAATGAGCATTAAGTTTTGAGTAAGACTTGTATAAATGATGTTAAGACGTATGCATGCCTTGATACCGCAAGAAATGTTGAACATTGCACATCTACATGTGCTTTTTAATACAGCTGGTGTTGGGCGTTATGAGGAAGAGGTTAAATTGGTGAAAGTTCAAGGGAGTCGTCATGGACCAAATGAGGTAACTTGAGAACATGAAGAGGAGATCCGTTCTAAGTATCCAACATTTATTTTTCAAGGTACGTAACTTAATTTTCGAGGACGAAAATTTGGTAAAGAGGGGTAGGTTGTAACGTCCCGATTTCGCATATACATTTATTGTGAATTATAGAAAACATGTTCAATTTTATTAAATTAATGCCCGAATAATTTATCATTTAATTCATTTTATTTCATGATCATGCAAATTCATTTGTGTCATTATAATTCATGGCCAGTCATGTGATTCATGTCGTGTTATTTCTCGTTTTATTTCATCGTGTTTCATGTCGTCATTTCTAGGCCCGAGTTAAATTTTAAGCGATATTAATAGTTACCCATAAGATTTAACTAGTCCATTTTAAATAAATTTTAATCCATTTATTTTGGGCCCAATTCATTATCAAGCCCAAATCCTACAATTAATTAAGAGCCCAATCTACTTTATTATTAAAAGAGGGTTGTACAAGACACATGTCTTTATGTAGATTTTTTTAATTAATTATTTTTTTAAATATACTAACTCCTATCATTTGAATGAGAGTTGATGGAATCAATTTTTTTTCTTTTTTCTTTTTATTTTTCTCTCAATGTTTAGAAGTTAATAGTTTTATCGTCTCAACTCTATTTTTTATTATTAATATTTTAAATTAATCTTCTTTTTACGATATTTTAATTTAACATTCATTAGGCATATATATAATTAAAATATTCCTTTTTGAATATGAATTGTTTTTGAATAATTATTGTATTATATCTTGATTTTAGATTATTTGTATATAAAATATAAAAATCAGATAATTTCCAAATAATTTCATTGAAGTAAATCTATATTTTTACAAGATCAATATTTTTACTTCAGTTTTCATCTTCTTATAACAATTTTAGATTACCAAGTTATTTTATTTTAAAAATATTTAGGAAAAGAATTAGAGACATGTTAGATTTACATCCGAGTAGAAAGATATATTATTCGTTAAAATAGTTTTTTGATTGATTCTTCTTTTTATGAAAAGAAAAATTATATAAACAAATATAATAAGCTAATTATATTTTTATTTAAGTACGTCACAATAATATATTTTATCACTCTATGCCTAATGAATTACTATCATTGTGGAACTCATGGTATATTATTAAGTATAAATGTGTGACTATAATCAAAATATTTATCAAAAATATATGACGTTCTTTCACATGTATACTGATATGTAATTATATTAGTATATTAATATAAATATTACAAATATACAATGATCATATAGATTCCTGTCATGTTTATATATTTTATATCGAACTTTTACTGGGGCAGGGATTTTTTACCCGAAGAACTGAATTTTAATAAGAACAGAACCGAAATATTCGGTTCCGGTTTCGATTTTTTTATTATTAACCAGTTCCGTTCTTAATTCGGTTCCTTTTTAATAATTCGGTTCCGGTTCCGGTTCCTGTTTTATGATGTTAGAAAAAACCAGTTTGGAACCGGTTCTATATATATTATATATAATAATAAAAATGATATTATATATAAATTTTTACATAATGTAGGTATTAAATAAAGCAAAATAAATGTACTTTGTTCAAAATATTACACATTAAATTCGGTTTCTACACATAATTCGATTTTATTTTTTACAAAATTCAGCTTTTTTGCACAATTCGGTTCCTAAAAGAACCGAAAACTCGATTTTTACACATTAAATTTGTTCAGCTCCTAATTCGGTTCTGAAGAAAAACCGGTTTTTTTCGATTTCGATTCCTAATTCGGTTCCTGAAAAAGTGGTCAAAAACCGAACCAGGTTTATGTATTTAGAAACCGTTCGGTTCTTTAAATTTTTACCAAGAACCGAACCTGTCCTAAATTTCTAACTTTTACACATCTATACTTAATATTAAAAGAGAGTCGCAAGAAAATATAAGGAAACATGTATAAATCTCCACGTTAATCCTCTTTTTAAAAATCTTAAAAAATGGACGTTTAATTTGAGAGGGGTTGGATGATTATTCCATTATATACTATCTACCAATTAAAAACTTCCTCTCATTTATTCCTTTTATTTTCAACCTAATAGTTTAAACAATTATAACTTTTACGTATCAATTTTATTTTTGAAAAAAATATATTAAATTCGTTCTTTAAATTGACATCCATATAGTATATATAAAGTAATATAATTATAATATATTTAGATGATTAAAATATTTCAATATAAAAATATAAGACTATCGAAGAAAGATATATTTTTAGTTTATTTTCATAGTTTTTTAACAATTATTTGATTTTTAAGAATTATTTTGTTCTTATTATAAAATAGTAAAATATATTACATTAATGTCAAATCATATAAAATTATATTAGTAAAAATATCGGTTGTATACTTTTAATGAAAGTTGATAATACATCACCACCAACAACATCATCGTAGACTTGGCCCAAAACGCTTTAGGATCATTTATAATAAAAGTTGATAATAATAAACATAATTTAATTTCTTATTTATAAAATTAGATATAAGTCTCATATTGTTCTATATGAAAAATAAATGCCGGTCTTAATTTATTTATTGTTTTTTTATTATGTGCTTTACATCACATGATAAGAGTTTATAAATAAAATTAAATCAAATAATAATATATGTATGTGTATACTGACTCATGGATATTTTATAATAATTTTATAATATTATTGAAATTCGATCACATATTGTTAATATAATAAAATATTTAACATTTTATGCCGTGCATCGCACGGGAGGACATCTAGTTATCATTATAACATCCGACCCATATTTTTCTCTCTTATAATCACAATAAGGGAAGGCAGTGGGAGAATGAACATCATGGGAGGGAGTTGAGAGAAGTGGATGTGATGGGATAATAACAGTTCACGAGATACAGAAAATCTCATAAACAGCAAAAATCTCATACTTAGCAGAAATCACACACACAGACATACACCATAAATTTTCGTTTACAACTCCAGTTCACAAATATTCTTCTCATTCTTTTCTGCAATCTTAAGTTCGAACCCGCCCCTCAACCCCTACGACAACCAACTCTTCACCAGAAAAGGTAAACTCTGCAATAAATTTTATATTTTGATGTTAAAGTTTTTGGTTCCTTCCTACTGCGAAAGTTTAAAACGATGAAACCCAGTTTCAACCTCAAATCAGAAACTCGATCATTAGCCCTGGAACTCAGAATTTGATCTTGAAGCCCGTCCTTCAGTATCTCGGGCCGCAAGTCCAAAACTCTCAAAATCTGTTTTAGAACCTTAAAACAGAAACCCACATTTGATTCCGATTGAAACATCTTCAACCCTTCAGTGGATTCGAGCCAGAAATCTTAATCCTATCCGATTTTTTTACAAATGTTCGGCCCGATCCGGTGCAATCGAACCCGAATCTGAAACCAGAATTCAAATCAAAACCCAAACCATTTTGTTGAATGAAATTCAGAGTTGAAGAAACAAACCTTTTGATGTCGGCCGAAACCGGAAATCCCCAGCCACGGTCACCTTTTCCGTTGATTCTGGCCGCTGCAACCTTCCCGACGCCGTCAGCCCGAACCGCGGCCATGGGCGACGCCTGCACCGCCGCCCTCCATTCCATCCCAAGCCAGTCGCTGCCACTTCCATATTTTCTCCTGCCTCCGTGGAACTCCGCCGCACCATCCACTTCTTCCGGTCAGATCTAACCACGTCGCCCAGTCCCTCGCTGACAGAAGAATGTAGTTGGTCGGAGTCTTTTTCTTTTCTCCGATATTGGTTACTCGCGAAGCGTAGGGAGCGAAATTTTGGGTCGACCGTGAGGGATTTCTGGAGAAAGAGGATGAGGCGATTTGGGATCGGAAAGGATGTAGAGAGAGCAGGAGATGAGTTTAGATGAGAGCGGCCGACTTTAATGAGAAGAAGGATTTTTTTTATTCCTCACTTTTGATTAAATTTGTAATTATTCCCTTCAGTTCTCAGTCATTCCTAATTGACCCCAACAAACTTTTTAAAATCTCGATTTAGCCCCAATCAGTCTTATAAGTCTTTCAATTTCAGTTCACTCAGTCTTCAATTCTCTCAAATTAACCCCATCATGTTTCTAGTGATTTAGATTCAGATTCTTGACTACTGTTGATCTTTTCAATTACTATTATTATTCACTTCTAATTTAATTTTTAGTCATATTATAATAATAAACTATTATTATTATTATTTGTAGATAATAACAAGAATTTACGGACCTAGAATTGTCGAGTCAAGCATCTCATCATATTCAAGTTCAAGAACTGCATTTTATCCAGTGTGAGGAATTTATTACGCTTTTGTTTATTTTAATTGCTTTATATATTGTCTTGTATGTGCACATGAAATCAGTCAGAAGCACTTAAATGTGCAAATCAGTCAGAAACACTTAAATGTGCAAATCAGTCAGAAGCACTTAATTGTGCATAAAGCTTTCGGGCCAAGCAGACTTGAATTTACCGATACATGTTTATACTTGCTAATATATTTAGTAATTAACCTAGACATATTGCGTATCCTCCACACTAAGCGAGTTGAAAGCTCACCCCATTATTTACCCCATTCAGGTTGAGGAGATCAATGTGGCATGCGTTTGAGTGTGGGATGATCAATCTTCATGAATAGTTATTTATTTATTTATTTAATGTTATTTTCTCTCAGACTATGTTTTATGAACAAGTGTTCGATTTGTTTTAACTTCACATCAAAGTATGTTTTAAATTAATAGTGACTTGAGAATATTACTTGCGATTATTAAATTTGTTTTTTGAAAAAAAATGTATTTCCGCTGCAAAATTTTTATTTATTCTTTTAATATTAGAAGGATTATTTTCTAGAAAAGTGGTCGCTACATTAATTAGGTATTGGTGCTGAAATGATGAGTTATTTCTATACCTTGATGATCTCTGGGTTACATGATGTCTTTATGAACAAAAAATATTGGGTGCATGTTCATATGTGGGTGCTTTAATAACCTTTATGCGTATTTAATGTCACCACTATGAAGTTTTCGTAGTTTAGGTGACTTAAATGTTTAATTCATATCCCTATGATGTGTTTACGATGCTGAAATGATGTTCAATGAGAGTAAAAAAACATATAAAAACTATTATCCATATATCATTAGAGACAAAATCATATAAATATTGATATCTTTACATGTTTACAGCTTAAACAACACTTGTTTATCTCTATTGTCGATATGTTTATACCGTAAACATGTCAAAAGCATACAAAAAGTTATGCTAATACTTGTTTGGCCCTAAAAACCCAAATTTGAAAATAAAGTGTCCACTTTATATGGAGACTTAATTTGATTCTCAAGCTGCTTCAAGTAATCTATACATTCCTTCACTATGTGTTCTTCAAATGCCTCTGGTAGTCTTTCTTCTTTTATGAATTTTTCCTGTTCATATGTGGGATTTTGTAAGAGTTGTGACATTTGTACTCATTATCTTAACCATACATGGCTGCAAACTTAGGAAAATATAGTTTAATGTGATGTGAGTTAGTTTATCATATGAATCAATAACATTTTGGTCTAGGTCATCCATAATATATGATGATGTATCTTATTACAAGCTTTGTATTGCTCTGAAAAAGCCTAGATCAATAATATTGGTATTAGGGGTGAGCTAGGTTCGGTTTGGTACGGTTTCTAGCTAAAACCGATACTGAATCGCATCTTATCGGCATATAGTATTTGAGTACCGAAATGATTCGGTTTTAAATCGGCTCGGTGTGATCGGTTTCGGTGTCGGTTCGGTGTCAATGGGCTGATTAAATGGGCCACTTAAGTTGGGCTTGCGCTGCCCAAATTGTCTACTTAAATTCATCAGACAATTGTAATTTCAAATAGAAGGATTTAGACATAATTTCAAAGCTTGAATAAAAATAAAATCTACTTCAATAACATGATAATAACTAAGGATTCAAAAAGTCTAATATCATATTAAACAAAAGTCTTGAATTTCCTCCTCAGCACAAGTCCATCAATTCATAACAACCTTCACAAAGAAAAAACAAAGTCTGCAGAATAGTCATCTATTTTATCGGTTCGGTTCGGTTTTTAAAGTCGGGATCCATATCTGAAACCGAAACCGAGCCGCATAATTCGATTTTTAAAATTTTAAGAACCGTACCATACCAATATCTTATTGGTTTGGTTTTTCGGTTTCGTTTTTTTTGGTATTTTCGGTATTATCGGTTTTTGTCGGTTTTTCTGCTCACCCCTAATTGGTATCTAGGGAATTAGCTCACTAATACATAAGCTGGATATTGAAACCATTTGATGTTCCAGCAATTATGAACTCAATGTCATCATTCTTGATATGTGGCTTGGCATTATCTTGTTGAATAAAAATGTCTTTACTTTATTTGGTGGCCACTTATACTTGATGACTGGTATAACGTGAGATTTTTTGTGCAATGTAATAAATAGAGCAATACAAGTACTCTCTTACATGCTTTATTTTGGACACTTGGAATGTAACCTAAAAAGTTGAAACCTTTTCTGATAGTTAATCGTATGGTTACTATAAGCTGATATTTAATTTGCAATGTAGCAATACAATTTCTCAACTACATACTTTATATTAGATACTTGCAATGTTAACTAAGTGATGAAACTTTTCTGGTTGTTAATCACATGGCTACTATAAGCTGACATTTTCATTGAAATGTAATTAATGAAGCAATATACAAGTTTTCTACTATACGCTTTATATTTGATATTTGCAATGTTAACTAAGTTGTGAAACTTTTCTAATAGTTAGTCACGTGACTGGTATAAGTTGGCATTTTAATTGCAACATAATCAATGAAGCAAGACAAACTTTCTACTACATGTTTTATATTGGATACTTGCAATATTAACTAAGTGATGAAACTATTATGATTGTTAAATAAATGACTGATACTTGCTTGATTAAGGGAAATAACCCAATATTTCCATAAAAAATTAACTTCCCCACTTATTTAATATATTGGTCTAGATAGTTTGACGACGAATCATTTGCTCTTACATGATATGTATAGCTCTTCTTCATCTGGCAACAAGTAGTATCTGTCACTAGCTTTTTTGATGTAAAACCACTTCTCATCAATGTGGACAGAGTTGTGCATTCCTCTGAACTTGATTATGCTTCGGTCTCTCTGAAATTCAAGTGCACTTAACTGAAATGTAACCTTAACAACTTATTTTGAGTTGTTAAATCAGATTTGATAACATTTTTATGTGGTCTGGTCAGTCTTTTCTTAATCCATATCGACTCTTGCTCACTCCCATGTCTTTCTCTATCCTTCTATAGGTAGATCTCTATAGGTAGTGATTTGAGTTTTATGTGCTGACAAATCTTTCTTTCATTTTTCCTCTCATTTCTTGCTAAAGTGTAATGAATGTAGGTAATGAGTTGTGTAGGGTAGTTATTGTATTTAATATGTTGGAATTAGGTGAGAAATGGTGTAATTTTGTGATTGGAGCAAAATTAATTTTTCTAATCATATCATCCTTTATCTTTTAGTTGGGAAACTTAAAGAGTTGTAACAATGTTAAATTTAATGCGGAAGACGAAATTATTTATTCTCCAACTTTTATGTTTGTTTTTTTTCGTTCAGTTTTTCAAATTTTTAATTACTTTGATATTTTTTATTCAACTTTGATTCCATCATTTAAAAATTAAAGGAAATACTTAATCTTGATTTACTCTTTCTAATTCAATTAGGGAAAAGTTGAGTTGAACAATACGCCCCACTTTCTATTTCACACATACTACATACTTTATTAATAAACTAATAATATTCCTTAAAACATGTGAAAAAAGTTTTGGGCCAACCTAAAATGGATGAATGAAGTATAATTTAAAATATAAAATTATAGCAACAATAGCCCAAAGTGTTTTTTTAAATAAAGAGGAATAGGGCATTCGCTCCATTCTGCCCAGCTTTTTAGTTGGCAACAATTTTTTTTTTTAGAAGGACGAAGATTCATTCAGATCTGGAAATTCAGAAACGAGCATACAAACTTACAACAGACCATTAAGGCTCTATTCTTTTGAGCTGAAATTTGTTGAACTGAATTGACTTGAACTGAATTTTGTTGAACTGAACTGAATTGAATTGTGTTGAACTGAACTGAAATTATTTATACCACAAGAAAATTAATTATATGTAGAATATTTTCAAATTTAATTCATTTAAAATAATAATAATAATAATAATTATTATTATGTATAATATTTTTAAATTTAATTCATTTAAAATAATAATAATTATTATGTATACTAGTTTTGCTATTATGTAGCAAGCATGTGGACACAAAATAGACATCCACCCCCCGATTATTCGGGAGTTAGCAAAATTCCACTATTTTGCTAGTGCAAGTATAATACGATACAAAATGCAACAAGTAAATAACAAGTAAATAACATTCATAATAGTCTACACGGTTCATTCATCATCCTAGTGGAAGTCTAGGAGTCTATACTCAGTCCCGACTATCTATATTATTCGATCGGAACTACGACCGGTGGTGCAGCGTTTTGTATTCAAAGTTTGTCGTTGTATATTGGGGACATTTGCTACAGACTGTGTGCACAAGTGCGGAGCAATTTTGTCTTACGGGAGAAAATCTAATTCTCGCCTCGGCATTTACGTCATAGATTTTCATTTCTATTATTTATTCTTCTTGTATTTATATATATTTCCATTATTTCCAACACCCACATATTGTAATATCCGCAATTTTCGATTTCCGGTAAATTTCTTTTTAGGCCGGAGTCCGTTTTGACGACTCGCTCATGACCGTTTCGTCATTTCGAGAATGATTAATTCTGCACTTTTTGTCATCCGAGTTCGTTTCGGTATCGTTTTGCTGAGTTCCGAGCTTTTTAGCGACTTTTCCGCACTTGAGTGCGATTCTTGCGAATCCCGTCCGAAACTGTTGTTTCGAGTTTCTCGTAAGTTCATTTAATGTTATTAATCATGTTGCGAATTTTGGTTTGGTGTTTCGATCGCGTATCATGATTTTCGGACGTTTTGGGCCATTTTCGTAATTTCCCAAAGTTTTGGGTAATTACTTCCGTTGTCGAATTCCGAGCCTTCAGGTGGTCGGAATCGTGTGTTCTCTTAGTGCTCGGATTCGTCTTTGCGAGTACTTCGTAACCGTATCTTCGATTCGTACTCAGGTTCGGGTTTCGGGGTCGTTCGGGCTGTTGGAGTTGGTCCCGTAGAGTCATGGCGGGCATCTTTGGAGCAGTAGGCCACTGGCGAGTAACGTCTGGTAGTGATCGCGATTACGTCGTAAGGCCGATTCGTCGTAAGGCCACTGGTCGTGCGTCGTAACGTTTCCGGCATTTCGAGCGATGAGTTCGGCCATGGCGATTCGTCGTAAGCCGTGGCGATTCGTCGTCGTAACCCGGCCGATCGGCTTTATTTAAGGCATGGCGGCATATTTTTCACCCGAGTTCCTCATTCCTTTTCTTCCGTCTGGCATTTGTGGGTGTATATATCATGGAGCCATGATGTTGTTCTTTCAATCCATGAAGTCTTGGAGTTCATACCATCAATCATCCATCCTATAACATCCTCCGATCTACCGAATCAGGTGAGATTTCCTAGAAATCTAGTTTTGGGGAATTTGGGTAATTTGGTTGTTTTCGTCCGATTAATCCGATTTAACTTAGGGTTATGATGGATTGATGATAATTTAGATATATTATATCATTTCCTTTGTTATTCCATGCTTGGATCGTATCGATTCGTTGTTTTGGTCGAGTTCTTGATCGACGCCTTGAAGGTGTCCGGTAAAATGTCATAGAGGGGTTTTCGGGCGTTCTACGATTATTCTTCCTCGTATGATCGATGATTTATTGATTATATGTTGTTAGGGTCGAATTCTTGTGGAGAACTCGAGTCGGAACCCTTCCGTTCGTCGTTTACTCCAAGCTTCTCGATCGTGGGTGTATTCTTTTCCTTCGCCGGGGAATCGTAGGTGTTCGAGGTGTCCCGACTGAGCCGTGATTGTAGGAGTGTCCGGTATCGATTATCGAGGCAAGTATCTTGCCCATACATTACGTGTTTTGTGGATATAATGGTTGCTAAGTGTCGATATGTGCTAAATAAATATTTATAATTATTTTTCAAAAGAATCGGTACATTTACCATCATGGTTTTCGTAAAGGTGACCCGCGTGGGTCGGGAATTAATATGCTTAGTTGATTATGTGTGCTAGTTTCGAGTATAGGATCACCTTACTTTCGTGTGATGTCATTATGTATGATTATGGCGTCGGTAAATGTAAAGTGTAATTCTCTTGTCAAATTATGTGCTTGGAGTCCCGTGGTTATGGATGAATATATTGAGTTTTTGTGATATTGGTTGTGTCGTTCGGTGCTGTTGAGATCTTGTGCTCCCTTATGAATTGATATATTTAAGTGGCGTGAGTAAGTGTTGGATAATTATGACATACTAGAAAGTTACCTCGACTATATATATTTTGTGTGTTTGACCTTTGAGAGTCGTGGTTTTGTAATCTGAGTTGTTACTCTTCCACCTGGGGATGGCATGTGGCCTCTGGGGGCCGATACTAATGGGTACGGCCACGGAAGTGGACTTGGGTGCGTGTGTTGTTGTTCTTCCACCTGGGGATGGCATGTGCCTCTGGGGGCCGATACTAATGGGTACGGTCACGGAAGTGAACTTGGGTGCGTGTGTTGATGTTCTTCCACCTGGGGACGGTTCGACGAGACCTCTGGGGGCCGATACTAATGGGTACGGCCGCGGAAGTGGTTTCCCACCTGGGGACGGTCCGACGGGGCCTCTGGGGGCCGATACTAATGGGTACGGCCACGGGTTACCAAGTGTGGTTTCGGTGATATTGATGTTGATGTTTTGATGATTAATTGTGATATTAACCGGAGTATCACAATGCTTTGCGCTCGGGGTCGAGAGACATTATATATCGAGTTTTGGTGCTTGGCTAGAATGACATAAGAATAACGTGTTATGTGTAATGTGTCCTTGTAAGTGAATTGCAGTGGATGATCGGGTCGTGGACCCTGTGTTTTGTGACCGTAATGGTTGGGTCGTGGACCCCGTGTTTTGTTAACGGATTTGCATTTTGGAAAAAGAACTTTGGGGCTGTGACCCTAAATGACTTTCGAGGAATTAAGAACATTTTCAATTTTTGATGTTTTCAAAACTCCCGAGATTTGGAAATATTTTCAAAATGCTTACTTGCTTCGTTTCTGCTTTCAAGACTTGAACTATTTTTAACTAAATATATCTCGGGAAGTCTTTCGTTATATTCTCGGAATGTGTTGTGTATGGCTCGTATTTGCACTTTATACTTGCACTAGCGAAACAGTGGAGTTTTGCTAACCCCCGAGTAATCGGGGGGTGGATATCTGTATTGTGTCCAGGTACATGCAGGTTTTCGGGAGCAAGACACAGGATCGGCACGAGGGATGATGAAAGACGAATGATACTAATCACACGAAGGCCAGTTTTGGGTTCAGTTAGTCGGAGTCCATTGTATTGTCTTTTCCGCTGTCTTATTGTTCGTTGTTGCAAGTATTTTACCCTTGCGTGGGTATGAGTCTGGATGGTTTATGTATTTTTATTTGTAAGTCAGTGTCGAAAGACCAAATCGGTGTATTGGTTCGTTATTTTGATTCGTCGGTATGTTATGTAATGTGTTGTTTAGATGTCTAGCCTGGTGGATCCTCGCGGAGAGAGTCTGCGGCGTGTAATATTCCCGGTTCGATCTGGGGGTGTTACATTTATGGTATCAGAGCTTAGGTTGAGGAAACCTAGGCTGTCGGGTCGAGTTATGTGTTGTTGAGTCTTGTATTGTCAGATTTTGTCTGACTGAGTCGTGTCGCGACGCGTCGTCTGGGATGTCGGCCGTGATTAGTATCAAGGTGCAGCCATCATCTTCGTGTGATCTGTGGATGTAAGTCTCCCTACTACATATTGTACCACGAGCTATACGAGCCTGTATGATTCTGTGTTATGTAGTAGTATTTGAAGGTGCATCGTGAGTAAGTGACATATATTTGTTAATTCCCGTTTTGTGCTAGAATGAAGAATGTTATGGCCAAATGTATCCTTGTATGAACTGTTTTTCTTGCAAGAGCAACAACCTTGGAATTTTTAGTTTCGAAGGCTTCCGGGGAGCCACGTAAATTTTTAAAATGTTCTCCAAGGGAGGAAAAATTTTGATTTTGTATGATGACCTCAAGGTCGAAAATTTTTAGACTTCAAACTACCGATATTTCATTCTCATCTCATACTATAAGTTTTCAAAACTCGAGTTTTTAACTCAAATAAGGTCTTCAAAATATACTCAAGACGTGACTCTCGTTTGTAACTTTTCGGTTTCATGAATGTTGATCAGAAGATGCGTATTGATGATGCTCTCGTTGTTGAGCAGTGGTGCCAGTTTTATGATTAAAATAGTGACGTGAATGTTGAGTCCAGCGGTATGTATGTGTTGAGATAGTCTTCTTTATTGAGAAGTAAAATTTTCGTTTTTGTAGGATGATTTTCTTTTGATGGTTGCTTGTGAGATGTTATAATTATGTGAATCGATGACATTTAGACTCGTCTATTGTTGCTTATTTGTAACCTTCGAGTCTAGTATTATCTCATATATATTTGCAATCGTGTTGGTGATTAGAGCAGTTAGCACAGGCTTAATACGAGCCTAACGCGCGCTAACGTGGCGTGTTTAGCGCACGTTAATCTTTGTTGTAACGCGCGCTAATCAACCTGGGCAGAGGCTATGGAACCACAGTATAGCCGTTAGGTCTAACTTTTGCGGCCAATCACCTGTAGTTGTATTCTCTACGTGGTGTCTAGTGATAACAACGGTTGTGCGTGAATGTGTGTTAAGACTTTTCGTATTGTTAAGTGATATTTGATTGTGTTTGATGAATTGATAAATTATGTCTGCTGTGTGTATTCAAAAACACTTTCCTGGAAACTTCACAAAGTTTTGACGGTTCGATTAATCGGCGGCTCCGTGTATACTTTGAAAATTATTTGGAATTGGCAAGCCGGCCTTGGATTCTCAAATAAAACCTCGATGGTATATGAAAGAGTTGTTTTAAAGTACATGTAGACATTTTGTAAAATATTACCGTCGTTGATGTTTGTGAAGTGTTGGGAGAATTTTCGAAAATGATTTTTAACGTATTGTTGTATTTTCAAATAATTCGAGTGAATGATTTTCAAAAATCTTTCACACCATAAAAATATTTTATTTCAAAAACCAATGCGATTTTTATTTTCAAAAATATATAGTGAGAGATGAAAAATCTCACTCGATGTAAAGTTCAAACTCGGATTTGGAAATGTTAGAGTATGTAAGAATGATTTGATGATCTTGCATGGTTAACTTGTTAGTTGTTAACGGTGATGATGATACGTAGAGGCA
The DNA here is from genome assembly GCA_033398695.1 of Orobanche coerulescens. NCBI lineage: Eukaryota > Viridiplantae > Streptophyta > Magnoliopsida > Lamiales > Orobanchaceae > Orobanche > Orobanche coerulescens. The sequence goes on from CM065810.1 coordinate 5,295,353, forward strand.
TGATGACTTCAAATGATTTCAAATGGGACGGTTAAAGTACGTTGTTTACAAGTTTTGATGAAACAACCCGAGGTACCAAAAGTACTTCTAAAGTTTATTTTAAATAGATATAGAAATCCAAGGATTTTCAAAAGATATCCTTTAAAAGGATACCTCGTGGATTTTCTTTTCGAGTTGTTATTGGTTACCTTATGTGATATGTCGTGCTGAGTTGGTACTTTAGTATAATATTTTGCGAAGTTGTGCAATCGTATTGAGTGGGGATCCGCTTAGTATCTTTGATGGGCGAGAGGGCCTTGATCGTGACCACGATACTAATGGCCATGAAGATCGGATGTGGACCAAGAGGATATGGTCGGGAAGGTTGCTATTCCAGCACTTTGTTCTCGTTGTTTAGGTTTCGGGACGAAACCTCTTTTAAAGGTGATATGATGTAATACCCGCATTTTTTCTTTCTTTCTCTTCTGTTTCGTCTAACCGTATCGACTCGACTGTGTTCGTTGATGCTTCTGACCTGGTGTTGTTTCTCAGCTTTGTCATTCGAGCGAGTTCTGATATTGTCCCAAATTGACCTATATATCGTTGTGACCTTTCCAAGTTCGGAAAATTAGTCTCGTTTTCGATCTTCCAACCCTTGGGCGGTGGAATTATGTATTTGTTCAGCGATTGGCTCGCGTTTTGATTGATGTACCGTTGGGTTGGTCAATCGTATTGATTTTCGTCCGTTGTGTTTTGTGATTGTTCGGATAATTGACTTGATTGTATTATCCATTTGATGACGCTTGTTACTTGTTGGTTTTGTTATATCCCTAACGGTGACGTCGTGTTGGTCGTCGTGGAGCGTGTTTTTGTAATATCCGCAATTTTCGATTTTCGGTAAATTTATTTTTTCGGTCAGAGTCCGTTTTGACAACTCGCTCACGACCGTTTCGTCATTCTGAGAATGATTAATTCTACACTTTTTGACATCCGAGTTCGTTTCGGTGTCGTTTTGTTGAGTTCCGTGCTTTTTAGCGACTTTTCCGCGCTTGAGTTCGATTCTTGCGAATCTCGTTGGCTAACATTTGAGTTTCGATAAGTCCGTTTAACTTTGTTAGGCGTGTTGTGAACCGGTTTGGTTATTCGATCACGTATCGTGATTTCCGGCGTTTGGGCCATTTTGTAATTTCTTGAAAGTTACGGGTATCCGTATCTGTAATTGTTGTCTCGACCCGTTTCTTGGTCGCGTATGACTAAATATGGTATTATGTTTTCATTTCGGTCGTTGATGTCGTCCGCGAACTTTTAAATCGTGTTCGTTCCGTGCGATTTGAAATCGGTCGTCGAGCCCAGCGGTTGCGGGGCCAGCCGGACGGTGGCGGATGGCGGACGATTGCGGGCACCGGCCGGACGGTGCGGCGAGATCCGCGTAAGCGCGCTTCTGGCCGGAAAGGCTGCGCGCTAAGCGGCAGTGTAGCGCACGCTCTGGGCCGCCTAACGCATTGCTCGGGCACAGGCGTGGGGTTTCGAGGTTACGGACTCGGTCGGGATCGGCGGGTAGCGCACGCTACGCCGGCGTAGCGCGCTAGTCGGCGGCGTAGCGCCGGCGTCGGCCGGCTAGCGTCGTTACTGGCCGGGCGATTCGATCCGGTGGCTCTTTGGGCAGTCGGCTAGCAGCGCGAGCTTCCGTAGTAGCGCACGCTAGCGGGAGTCGGGAGACGAGTCATGGTCGGCAGAATTTGGTCGGTGGTGCCGGGTCGTGTGGGCCCTGGCCGAGGGTACTCGGCCGATAGCGCACGCTAGTCCGGGAAGGCTAGCGCACGCTAGTCTGGCCCAGTATAAATGTGGCTGAGCAGTCACATTTCACTTCATTTTTCATTTCCTTCCTTCTCCTTCCGCGAATGGCGATTCATGGGTGACGAAGCCATGTTGTTTAACAACAAATCCATGAAGTCCTTGAGTTCATAACATCAATCAATCGTCCGTTATCAACCTTTGATCCAGCGAATCAAGGTAATCTTCCTTAGAACCCTAATTTCGTGAATTTGGGGATTTTTGCATTTTTGTCCGATTCGTTCCGTGTTGTTGATTAATTCATGATGGGTATGATTAATCTTGATAGTATTCTTGTGTTTAACATCATTTAATCCATTGGTCTTCGTCGAATCGAAGTATAATTCTTGATTTCCTTCGAGTTGACTTTTTGGGGATTTGTTCTCGATCTCGTTTTTCATCCGTTTTTGATGGATCGATTGTGGTTAAATGATGTTGTTAAACACATTCTATGGATTGTATATCCATATTTCAACTTGGAATTCCGTTTTCGTGATTTGTGGAGCGAATCGTGTTCTTGGCCGTTTGGGAAATCCGTGAACTTTCGTCACTCGTTCCTTGAATTCAACGGCTTTGAGTCGTGTTATGGAATTCATTTCATTGTTATTATTTGTCCTTCGTAGTTTATGAACGTGAGTTGGCGTTCGGTGGAGTCGGCGAGTTCGTAGTCGGTTCGGGCCAACCTACTTTGGTCGATTCTCCGCGTTGTTCTTATTCGAGGCAAGTACCTTGCCCATACTTTTCTCGTTTTATGGATATGATGATCGGTGGTCGTCTTGATGTGTTTGTTTGGTTATTTGAAATGAATTTTCAAAGGATTTCGGTTTGGCCTCGTTAAAGGCTCTCTTTCAAAATGCGTGTGTGTTTTGTGAACGTTGTGTTTTGGAAATTGATTATGATTTGATTATTTTGAACGTTGAAGGCTTTGATGATATCCCTATTTTTAAAGTTATGGAATTGTGTATTCCGGGTTTAATCCTGTTATTATGTTTTGGGAGTTGATAATGTTGTCGGATAAATGGCCATCTCTAGTAAGTATTCTTAATGAACTTACATTCTTAGCATGTTAGTATTGCATGAGTAACGTGTGTGTGTGTATGCTCACTACGGGTTAGATCCGACGGGGTCTCGGTAGGGCTCCACGAAGGCGTGGGACCGCGAGCTTGCTTTTAACCACTGTGGGTTAGATCCGACAGGTCTCGCGAGGATCCATGAAGGCGTGGGTCCGCGGTTAATTGTGGTGCATTTTTACAAATGTGATTTGATATTGGCATTTAGGAAATGAGTGCTTTTGAGCGGTTTTCATGATTGCATGCATTGACTAAGTGTGTAAGAGGTAAGTTGTTCGTTTGGCTTACTTGGCTAGGATGGCACTAGAGTATTTTGTTGGTTATTTTAAATCCTTTATTTGTGGATTTTGAGGTTGGAAGACGAACCTTGTGGTCGTTCTTGTGTCTTGTGAGTTGACGGTTGGGGCTAAAATCCCAAGCGTTTTTGTAAAAGTCATTTTACGGATTTGGGGCTAAAATCCCAACGGTTTGGTAAATATCATTTTTCGAAGTAAACCTTTGGGCGGTGACCCCCTTTTATCTTTTGGATTTTAAAAAGTAGGATTTGATAATCTAAATTGTTTTCTATTAAAACTCTCGATGGCATTCTAAACCGTTTTATAAATTACTTCCATTGATTTATGATGTTTCGATTTTGAAATGTTTTCTCAAAACCCTTGCCTCGGGAAGTACTTTTCGTTTCGTTTGGATCTTTGAGGATCCTCGGTTATTGTTATTCGTGGAATGTGAATTGTATGGCTCGTATTTGCACTTTGTTCTTGCACTAACAAAACGGTGGAGTTTTGCTAACCCCAGAGTATTCGGGGTGGATGTCTGTTTGCATTCGGGTTTTGGAGCATAACACGGGAGTCGGCACGAAGGATGATGAAAGATGATCGATACTAATCACATGAGGAACCGTACATCGTGTGTTGGTTCGGTTGTACTTTATTTTCATTGCTATATTGTTCCCGTTATGCGGGTGTGGTTGTATTTTGTCCCTGCGTGGGCATGAGTTGTATTTGAGTTGTATGTAATTGTGGAAAGACCAAATCGGTCTCTTGAGTCATTTTAGCCTTGAAGGCATTGTCAAGATGTTAAATGTTGTTACCGGCTGGTAGATCCTCGAGGAGAGGGTCTACGGCGTGTAATATCCTGAGTGGATTGGGGTGTTACATAAATGGTATCGAGCTTAGGTTGAGGAAACCTAGGCCGTCGGGTCAAGTCGTGTTGTTTGAGTCTTGTTTCGTCGGATTTTATCCGATCGAGTCGTGTCATGACGCGTCGTTTGAGTTTGTTGGTCGTGATTAGTATCGTGGGCGATCATCATCTTCGTGCGACTGTGGAAGTAAGTCTCCCTTCTTTGTGTTGTGCCTCGTGTGACACGAGCTATTTTTATGATTATTTGTTAAGTGGTGGAATCCTTATGTGAATTTTGATTTCACGATATGTATTTAGTCGACTTTCGTATTTGATTTATACGAGGAGTGTCGTCGCTTGTGATGTCTTTTTATTGTTGTTTTTCTCCGTTGTTGATGATTTTCGAATCGATTTGCACGTTTTACAAGTCTCTTGTGGAAGCTTTGTGCTTATACGCGTTCGACTTGTTCACTAGCCAGTGCGGGAGAGTATTTTATCAGTGGTTTCGTTCTGAATGTGGTATTTTATCGTTTATTTCCGTTTAAAGACATATATTGTCTTGATTTTAAACTTTTTGATGCGTGTGCTAGGAGTTGTTTTAGTAAACGTCGGTATGTGTGAGTTTTGGGCATTCTGGCCTATTGGATTTTTGAAAACCTTGAGTATCTTAGAAAAATAAATTTCGAGACATACTTTTCAAATGAGTTATTTTCTTGTGGTACATCCTAGGTGCCACAATATATTTCAAAAAATTTTCTACCTCGAGGACCAAAATGCTTTGAGATATTTTCAATATTTTAGAAACACTTTTATTTAGACCCGAGGGTCGAATATTTTGAAAGTTTTCATTAAGAGAAAGTATCTTCATTCTTATCAAATGCGAAATGGTTCTCCAATGTCTCGATAACGATGTTTCACGTTTGTACTTTTTTGAAAGGTGATACTCAAGATCAATCGGTATTCTTCAAATTATTTTCAAAATGAGGTTTTCGTTTTTAAAACCTATCCATTCCCGTTTGAGATGTATGATGTTCGCGTTGTCATTTTGATACTTTCTCCCGAGTATGACCGAATTGGCGGTGTGAGCGTTGAGTCGCTTTCCACACATTTGTTGTGTTAGCCCCCTGTGAGAGGCGGGATGTTGGTGTTGAATATTATCGCCTCGTAGTGATTCCTGCGTTGTCGCGCATGTGCGAGCTGTTAGAGCTTGGTTTGGTATGACCGTGTGCATCGGTGATGGTTCCGTTATGTGTCGGTTGTTTAATGTCTTGTTACCTTGCTTCCGTTTTTGTGAATTTCGTGGACGAGGTCGGAGGTAATGCCCGTACTATTTTGACTTCTGTATTTTCTCTTTCCCCAGTCTATCGATTCGTTCATGATCGTTGGTACTTTATGAACTTGTTCTATATTTCGGTTTCATCGTCCGAACGAGCTGTGATCTTGTTGTGGGTCGATCTGGTTATCGATGTTACTTTTTCGGGTTCAGTTCGATTCTTGTGAACCTTGTTTGGGAGTGACAACATCTGGTTCTACTAGTTCTTTTATTCGAAGTGGATCGGCTTTGGAACTCTTGTGTTTTCGACTCTGTCGACTCATTTATGTTCGTTGACATTTCTGAGCTTGTCCTGCCCCTTGCTTTTGTTTATCGAACGAGTGTGGTATTGTTTCGGAATAACTCGTTTGTCGTTGTGACTTTTTAATTGCTATCCCCTTTCCTGTGGATCTTATGCGAATGCACATCCTGTTGTTTTCACCGGATCATATATTGTCTCGAGTCGAGATGTGAACCTTGGGGTTGTTGTTTGAATTTTATTATCCTTCGTGCTTCGGACATGATTCTTCGATTTTTGTTGTCTCGATCGTTGTGGTTCGATCGTTTGATTGTTCGGTTTTTATTGATCTCGTTCCGTGATTGGTGAACATTCAGGCTCCTTCGTAATTCCCTTCAGTTCGGGAAATTAGTTGCGTTTTCGATCTTCCAGCCCTTAGGCGGTGGGATTCCGTGTTTGTTCAGCGGTTGACTCGCGTTTTGATTGATGTACCGTTGGGTTGGTCAATCATATTGGTTTTCGTTCGTTGTGTTTTGTGATTGTCGGATAATTGACTTGGCTATATTATCCGTTTGATGATGCTTGTCGTTTGTTGGTTTTATTATATCCCTAACGGCGACGTTGTGTTGGTCGCCGTGGAGCGTGTTTACACGCCGTATATTCCTTTGCGTTGTTTGTAACATTTCGCCGTTGGGCGTTAGTTACGCACTCTTGTGTATCTCGTTGAGTTTTTCCTGGCGGAATATTTCTTCTCCCTACTTGTTTTAAGTTTCGGGGCGAAACTTCTTTTAAGGAGGGTAGAATGTAATATCCGCAATTTTTGATTTTCGGTAAATTTATTTTTTCGGTCAGAGTCCGTTTTGACGACTCGCTCACGACCGTTTCGTCATTAGAGAATGATTAATTCTACACTTTTGACATCCGAGTTCGTTTCGTGTCGTTTTGTTGAGTTCCGTGCTTTTTAGCGACTTTTCCGCTTGAGTTCGATTCTTGCGAATCTCGTTGGCTAACATTGTTCGAGTTTCCGATAAGTCCGTTTAACTTTGTTAGACGTGTTGTGAACCGGTTTGGTTATTCGATCACGTATCGTGATTTCGGGCGTTTTGGGCCATTTTGTAATTTCTTGAAAGTTACGGGTATCCGTATCTGTAATTGTTGTCTCGACCGTTTCTTGGTCGCGTATGACTAAATATGGTATTATGTTTTCATTTCGGGTCGTTGATGTCGTCCATGAACTTTTCGTCGTGTTCGTTAAAGTGCGATTTCGGAAATCGGGTCGCCGAGCCACAGCGGTTGCGGGGCCCGACGGGAGTGGCGGATCGCCGGACGATTGCAGGCACCGGCCGGACGGTGCGCGAGATCCGGCGTAAGCGCACGCCTTCTGGCCGGAAGAGGCTGCCGCGCTAACGCAGTGTAGCGCCTTCTGCAGGCTTTAACGCCATGCCTCGGGCACAGGCGGTGGGGTTTACGAGGTTGGACTCGGTCGGGATCGGCGAGTGGCGCACGCTACGCCGAGCGTAGCGCGCTAGTCGGCGGCGTAGCGCCGCTGTCGGCCGGCTAGCGTCGTTACTGGCAGGCGATTGATCCGGTGGCTCTTTGGGCAGTCGGCTAGCGCGCAGCCTTCGGCCGTAGCGCACGCTAGCGGGAGTCGGGACGAGTCATGGTCGGCGAGAATTTGGTCGGTGGTGCCGGGTCGTGTGGGCCACTGGCCGAGGTACTCGGCCGATAGCGCACACTAGTCAGGAAGGCTAGCGCACGCTAGTCCTGCCCGATATAAATGTGGTGACGATCACATTTCATTTCATTTTCATTTCCTTCCTTCTCCTTCCGCGAATGGCGATTCATGGGTGTGAAGCCATGTTGTTTAACAACAAATCCATGAAGTCCTTGAGTTCATAACATCAATCAATCGTCGTTATCAACCTTTGATCCAATGAATCAAGGTAATCTTCCTTAGAACCCTAATTTCGTGAATTTGGGGATTTTTGCATTTTGTCCGATTCGTTAGTGTTGTTGATTAATTCATGATGGGTATGATTAATCTTGATAGTATTCTTGTGTTTAACATCATTTAATCCATTGTTCTTCGTCGAATCGAAGTATAATTCTTGATTTCCTTGAGTTGACTTTTTGGGGATTTGTTCTCCATCTCGTTTTCATCCGTTTTTGATGGATCGATTGTGGTTAAATGATGTTGTTAAACACATTCTATGGATTGTATATCCATATTTCAACTTGGAATTCCGTTTTCGTGATTTGTGGAGCGAATCGTGTTCTTGGCCGTTTTGGGAAATCCGTGAACTTTCGTCACTCGTTCCTTGAATTCAACGGCTTTGAGTCGTGTTATGGAATTCATTTCATTGTTATTATTTGTCCTTCGTAGTTTATGAACGTGAGTTGGCGTTCGGTGGAGTCGGCGAGTTCGTAGTCGGTTCGGGCCAACCTACTTGGTCGATTCTCCGCGTTGTTCTTATTCGAGGCAAGTACCTTGCCCATACTTTTCTCGTTTTATGGATATGATGATCGGTGGTCGTCTTGATGTGTTTGTTTGGTTATTTGAAATGAATTTTCAAAGGATTTCGGTTTGGCCTCGTTAAAGGCTCTCTTTCAAAATGCGTGTGTGTTTTGTGAACGTTGTGTTTTGGAAATTGATTATGATTTGATTATTTTGAACGTTGAAGGCTTTGATGATATCCCTATTTTTAAAGTTATGGAATTGTGTATTCCGGGTTTAATCCTGTTATTATGTTTTGGGGAGTTGATAATGTTGTCGGATAAATGGCCATCTCTAGTAAGTATTCTTAATGAACTTACATTCTTAGCATGTTAGTATTGCATGAGTAACGTGTGTGTGTGTATGCTCACTACGGGTTAGATCCGACGGGGTCTCGGTAGGGCTCCACGATGGTGTGGGACCGGGTGTTTGATTTTAACAACTGTGGGTTAGATCCGTAGGGGTCTCGGCGGGGATCCACGAAGGCGTGGGTCCGCGGTTAATTGTGGTGCATTTTTACAAATGTGATTTGATATTGGCATTTAGGAAATGAGTGCTTTTGATCGTTTTTCATGATTGCATGCATTGACTAAGTGTGTAAGAGGTAAGTTGTTCGTTTGGCTTACTTGGCTAGGATGGCACTAGAGTATTTTGTTGGTTATTTTAAATCCTTTATTTGTGGATTTTGAGGTTGGAAGACGAACCTTGTGGTCGTTCTTGTGTCTTGTGAGTTGACGGATTTGGGGCTAAAATCCCAACGTTTTGTAAAAGTCATTTTACGGATTTGGGGCTAAAACCCCAACGGTTTGGTAAATATCATTTTTCGAAGTAAACCTTTGGGGCGGTGACCCCCTTTTATCTTTTGGATTTTGAAAAGTAGGATTTGATAATCTAAATTGTTTTCTATTAAAACTCTCGATGGCATTCTAAACCGTTTTATAAATTACTTCCATTGATTTATGATGTTTCGATTTTGAAATGTTTTCTCAAAACCCTTGCCTCGGGAAGTACTTTTCGTTTCGTTTGGATCTTTGAGGATCCTCGGTTATTGTTATTCGTGGAATGTGAATTGTATGGCTCGTATTTGCACTTTGTTCTTGCACTAGCAAAACGGTGGAGTTTGCTAACCCCAGTATTCGGGGTGGATGTCTGTTTTGCATTCGGGTTTTGGAGCATAACACGAGTCGGCACGAAGGATGATGAAAGATGATCGATACTAATCACATGAGGAACCGTACATCGTGTGTTGGTTCGATTGTACTTTATTTTCATTTGCTATATTGTTCCGTTGTGCAGTGTGGTTGTATTTTGTCCCTGCGTGGGCATGAGTTGTATTTGAGTTGTATGTAATTGTGGAAAGACCAAATCGGTCTCTTGAGTCATTTTAGCCTTGAAGGCATTGTCAAGATGTTAAATGTTGTTACCGGCTGGTAGATCCTCGAGGAGAGGGTCTACGGCGTGTAATATCCACAGTGGATTGGGGTGTTACATAAATGGTATCGAGCTTAGGTTGAGGAAACCTGGGTGCCGGTCAAGTCGTGTTGTTTGAGTCTTATTTCGTCGGATTTTATCGGTAGTCGTGTCATGACGCGTCGTTTGAGTTTGTTGGTCGTGATTAGTATCGTGGGGCGATCATCATCTTCGTGCGACCTGTGGAAGTAAGTCTCCCTTCTTTGTGTTGTGCCTCGTGTGACACGAGCTATTTTTATGATTATTTGTTAAGTGGTGGAATCCTTATGTGAATTTTGATTTCACGATATGTATTTAGTCGACTTTCGTATTTGATTTATACGAGGAGTGTAAATCGCTTGTGATGTCTTTTTATTGTTGTTTTTCTCCGTTGTTGATGATTTTCGAATCGATTTGCACGTTTTACAAGTCTCTTGTGGAAGCTTTGTGCTTATACGCGTTCGACTTGTTCACTAGCCAGTGCGGGAGAGTATTTTATCAGTGGTTTTGTTCTGAATGTGGTATTTTATCGTTTATTTCCGTTTAAAGACATATATTGTCTTAATTTTAAACTTTTTGATGCGTGTGCTAGGAGTTGTTTTAGTGAACGTCGGTATGTGTGAGTTTTGGGCATTCTGGCCTATTGGATTTTTGCAAACCTTGAGTATCTTAGAAAAATAAATTTCGAGACATACTTTTCAAATGAGTTATTTTCTTGTGGTACATCCTAGGTGCCACAATATATTTCAAAAAATTTTCTACCTCGAGGACCAAAATGCTTTGAGATATTTTCAATATTTTAGAAACACTTTTATTTAGACCCGAGGGTCGAATATTTTGAAAGTTTTCATTAAGAGAAAGTATCTTCATTCTTATCAAATGCGAAATGGTTCTCGATGTCTCGATAACGATGTTTCACGTTTGTACTTTTTGAAAGGTGATACTCAAGATCAATCGATATTCTTCAAATTATTTTCAAAATGAGGTTTTCGTTTTTAAAACCTATCCATTCCGTTTGAGGGTGGGTATGAATGTATGATGTTCGCGTTGTCATTTTGATACTTTCTCCAGTATGACCGAATTGGCGGTGTGAGCGTTGAGTCGCTTTCCACACATTTGTTGTGTTAGCCCCTGTGAGGCGGGATGTTGGTGTTGAATATTATCGCCTCGTAGTGATTCCTGCGTTGTCGCACATGTGCGAGCTGTTAGAGCTTGGTTTGGTATGACGTGTGCATCGGTGATGGTTCCGTTATGTGTCGGTTGTTTAATGTCTTGTTACCTTGCTTCCGTTTTGTGAATTTCGTGGGACGAGTCGGAGGTAATGCCGTACTATTTTGACTTGTATTTTCTCTTTCCCGAGTCTATCGATTCGTTCATGATCGTTGGTACTTTATGAACTTGTTCTATATTTGGTTTCATCGTCCGAACGAGCTGTGATCTTGTTGTGGGTCGATCTGGTTATCGATGTTACTTTTTAGTTGATTCGATTCTTGTGAACCTTGTTTGGGAGTGACAACATCTGGTTCTACTAGTTCTTTTATTCGAAGTGGATCGGCTTTGGAACTCTTGTGTTTTCGACTCTGTCGACTCATTTATGTTCGTTGACATTTCTGAGCTTGTCCTACCCCTTGCTTTTGTTTATCGAACGAGTGTGGTATTGTTTCGGAATAACTCGTTTGTCGTTGTGACTTTTTAATTGCTATCCCCTTTCCTGTGGATCTTATGCGAATGCACATCCTGTTGTTTTCACCGGATCATATATTGTCTCGAGTCGAGATGTGAACCTTGGGGTTGTTGTTTGAATTTTATTATCCTTCGTGCTTCGGACATGATTCTTCGATTTTTGTTGTCTCGATCGTTGTGGTTCGATCGTTTGATTGTTCGGTTTTTATTGATCTCGTTAGTGATTGGTGAACATTCGGGCTCCTTCGTAATTCCCTTGATTCGGGAAATTAGTTGCGTTTTCGATCTTCCAGCCCTTAGGCGGTGGGATTCCGTGTTTGTTCAGCGGTTGACTCGCGTTTTGATTGATGTACCGTTGGGTTGGTCAATCATATTGGTTTTCGTTCGTTGTGTTTTGTGATTGTCGGATAATTGACTTGGCTATATTATCCGTTTGATGACGCTTGTCGTTTGTTGGTTTTATTATATCCCTAACGGCGACGTTGTGTTGGTCGCCGTGGAGCGTGTTTACACGCCGTATATTCCTTTGCGTTGTTTGTAACATTTCGCCGTTGGGCGTTAGTTACGCACTCTTGTGTATCTCGTTGAGTTTTTCCTGGCGGAATATTTCTTCTCCCTACTTGTTTTAAGTTTCGGGACGAAACTTCTTTTAAGGAGGGTAGAATGTAATATCCGCAATTTTTGATTTTCGGTAAATTTATTTTTTCGGTCAGAGTCCGTTTTGACGACTCGCTCACGACCGTTTCGTCATTCTGAGAATGATTAATTCTACACTTTTTGACATCCGAGTTCGTTTCGGTGTTGTTTTGTTGAGTTCCGTGCTTTTTAGCGACTTTTCCGCGCTTGAGTTCGATTCTTGCGAATCTCGTTCGAAACTGCTATTTCGAGTTTCCAGTAAGTCCGTTTAACTTTGTTAGACGTGTTGTGAACTTCGGTTTGGTTATTCGATCACGTATCGTGATTTCCGGGCGTTTTGGGCCATTTTGTAATTTCTTGAAAGTTACGGGTATCCGTATCTGTAATTGTTGTCTCGACCCGTTTCTTGGTCGCGTATGACTAAATATGGTATTATGTTTTCATTTCGGGTCGTTGATGTCGTCCGCGAACTTTTCGTCGTGTTCGTTCCGTGCGATTTCGGAAATCGGATCGTCGAGCCACAGCAGTTCTGGGGCCAGCGGACGGTGGCGGGGCTGGCCGGACGATTGCGAGCACCGGCCGGACGGGTGCGGCGAGATCCGGCGTAAGCGCCGCCTTCTGGCCGGAAAGGCTGCCAGCGCTAACCGGCAGTGTAGCGCCTTCTGCCTAACGCTTTGCCTTATCGGGCACAGGCGGTGGGGTTTCGAGGTTACGGACTCGGTCGGGATCGGCGAGTAGCGCACGCTACGCGGCGTAGCGCGCGCTAGTCGGCGGCGTAGCGCCGCCGTCGGCCGGCTAGCGTCGTTACTGGCCGGGCGGTTCGATCCGGTGGCTCTGGGCCAGTCGGCTAAGCGCGCAGGCTTCCGGCCGTAGCGCACGCTAGCGGGAGTCGGGAGACGAGTCATGGTCGGCAGAATTTGGTCGGTGGTGCCGGGTCGTATGGGCCCTGGCCGAGGGTACTCGGCCGATAGCGCACGCTAGTCCGGGAAGGCTAGCGCACGCTAGTCTGGCCCAGTATAAATGTGGCTGAGCAGTCACATTTCACTTCATTTTTCATTTCCTTCCTTCTCCTTCCGCGAATGGCGATTCATGGGTGACGAAGCCATGTTGTTTAACAACAAATATATGAAGTCCTTGAGTTCATAACATCAATCAATCGTCCGTTATCAACCTTTGATCCAGCGAATCAAGGTAATCTTCCTTAGAACCCTAATTTCGTGAATTTGGGGATTTTTGCATTTTTGTCCGATTCGTTCCGTGTTGTTGATTAATTCATGATGGGTATGATTAATCTTGATAGTATTCTTGTGTTTAACATCATTTAATCCATTGTTCTTCGTCGAATCGAAGTATAATTCTTGATTTCCTTCGAGTTGACTTTTTGGGGATTTGTTCTCCATCTCGTTTTTCATCCGTTTTTGATGGATCGATTGTGGTTAAATGATGTTGTTAAACACATTCTATGGATTGTATATCCATATTTCAACTTGGAATTCCGTTTCGTGATTTGTGGAGCGAATCGTGTTCTTGGCCGTTTTGGGGAAATCAGTGAACTTTCGTCACTCGTTCCTTGAATTCAACGGCTTTGAGTCGTGTTATGGAATTCATTTCATTGTTATTATTTGTCCTTCGTAGTTTATGAACGTGAGTTGGCGTTCGGTGGAGTCGGCGAGTTCGTAGTCGGTTCGGGACAACCTACTTCGGTCGATTCTCCGCGTTGTTCTTATTCGAGGCAAGTACCTTGCCCATACTTTTCTCGTTTATGGATATGATGATCGGTGCTCGTCTTGATGTGTTTGTTTGGTTATTTGAAATGAATTTTCAAAGGATTTGGTTTGGCCTCGTTAAAGGCTCTCTTTCAAAATGCGTGTGTGTTTTGTGAGCGTTGTGTTTTGGAAATTGATTATGATTTGATTATTTTGAGCGTTGAAGGCTTTGATGATATCCCTATTTTTAAAGTTATGGAATTGTGTATTTAGGGTTTAATCTGTTATTATGTTTTGGGGAGTTGATAATGTTGTCGGATAAATGGCCATCTCTAGTAAGTATTCTTAATGAACTTACATTCTTAGCATGTTAGTATTGCATGAGTAACGTGTGTGTGTGTATGCTCACTACGGGTTAGATCCGACGGGGTCTCGGTAGGGCTCCACGAAGGCTGTGGGACCGCGAGCTTGCTTTTAACCAGCATGGGTTAGATCCGACGGGGTCTCGGCAGGATCCACGAAGCTGTGGGTCCGCGGTTAATTGTGGTGCATTTTACAAATGTGATTTGATATTGGCATTTAGGAAATGAGTGCTTTTGAGCGGTTTTCATGATTGCATGCATTGACTAAGTGTGTAAGAGGTAAGTTGTTCGTTTGGCTTACTTGGCTAGGATGGCACTAGAGTATTTTGTTGGTTATTTTAAATCCTTTATTTGTGGATTTTGAGGTTGGAAGACGAACCTTGTGGTCGTTCTTGTGTCTTGTGAGTTGACGGATTTGGGGCTAAAATCCCAACGTTTTTGTAAAAGTCATTTTACGGATTTGGGGCTAAAACCCCAACGGTTTGGTAAATATCATTTTTCGAAGTAAACCTTTGGGGCGGTGACCCCCTTTTATCTTTGGATTTTGAAAAGTAGGATTTGATAATCTAAATTGTTTTCTATTAAAACTCTCGATGGCATTCTAAACCGTTTTATAAATTACTTCCATTGATTTATGATGTTTCGATTTTGAAATGTTTTCTCAAAACCCTTGCCTCGGGAAGTACTTTTCGTTTCGTTTGGATCTTTGAGGATCCTCGGTTATTGTTATTCGTGGAATGTGAATTGTATGGCTCGTATTTGCACTTTGTTCTTGCACTAGCAAAGCAGTGGAGTTTTGCTAACCCCCGAGTATTCGGGGGGTGGATGTCTGTTTTTGCATTCAGGTTTTGGAGCATAACACAGGGTCGGCACGAAGGATGATGAAAGATGATCGATACTAATCACATGAGGAACCGTACATCGTGTGTTGGTTCGGTTGTACTTTATTTTCATTTGCTATATTGTTCCGTTATGCAGGTGTGGTTGTATTTTGTCCCTGCGTGGGCATGAGTTGTATTTGAGTTGTATGTAATTGTGGAAAGACCAAATCGGTCTCTTGAGTCATTTAGCCTTGAAGGCATTGTCAAGATGTTAAATGTTGTTACCGGCTGGTAGATCCTCGAGGAGAGGGTCTACGGCGTGTAATATCCCTGAGTGGATTGGGGTGTTACATAAATGGTATCGAGCTTAGGTTGAGGAAACTGGTGTCGGGTCAAGTCGTGTTGTTTGAGTCTTGTTTCGTCGGATTTTATCGGTGAGTCGTGTCGTCATGACGCGTCGTTTGAGTTTGTTGGTCGTGATTAGTATCGTGGGGCGATCATCATCTTCGTGCGACTGTGGAAGAAAGTCTCCCTGCAGTGTGTTGTTCCACGTGTTACACGAGCTATTATTATGAGTATTTGTTAATTGGTGGAATCCTTATGAGAATTTTGATTTCACGATATCGATTTAGTCGACTTTCGTATTTGATTTATACGAGGAGTGTAAATCGCTTGTGATGTCTTTTTATTGTTGTTTTCTCGTTGTTGATGATTTTCGAATCGATTTGCACGTTTTACAAGTCTCTTGTGGAAGCTTTGTGCTTATACGCGTTCGACTTGTTCACTAGCCGGTGCGGGAGAGTATTTTATCGGTGGTTTTGTTACGAATGTGGTATTTTATCGTTTATTTCCGTTTAAAGACATATATTGTCTTAATTTTAAACTTTTTGATGCGTGTGCTAGGAGTTGTTTTAGTGAACGTCGGTATGTGTGAGTTTTGGGCATTCTGGCCTATTGGATTTTTGCAAACCTTGAGTATCTTAGAAAAATAAATTTCGAGACATACTTTTCAAATGAGTTATTTTCTTGTGGTACATCCTAGGTGCCACAATATATTTCAAAAAATTTTCTACCTCGAGGACCAAAATGCTTTGAGATATTTTCAATATTTTAGAAACACTTTTATTTAGACCCGAGGGTCGAATATTTTGAAAGTTTTCATTAAGAGAAAGTATCTTCATTCTTATCAAATGCGAAATGGTTCTCCAATGTCTCGATAACGATGTTTCACGTTTGTACTTTTTTGAAAGGTGATACTCAAGATCAATCGATATTCTTCAAATTATTTTCAAAATGAGGTTTTCGTTTTTAAAACCTATCCATTCCCGTTTGAGGGCTGGGTATGAATGTATGATGTTCGCGTTGTCATTTTGATACTTTCTCCCGAGTATGACCGAATTGGCGGTGTGAGCGTTGAGTCGCTTTCCACACATTTGTTGTGTTAGCCCCCTGTGAGAGGCGGGATGTTGGTGTTGAATATTATCGCCTCGTAGTGATTCCTGCGTTGTCGCGCATGTGCGAGCTGTTAGAGCTTGGTTTGGTATGACCGTGTGCATCGGTGATGGTTCCGTTATGTGTCGGTTGTTTAATGTCTTGTTACCTTGCTTCCGTTTTTGTGAATTTCGTGGGACGAGTCGGAGGTAATGCCGTACTATTTTGACTTGTATTTTCTCTTTCCCGATCTATCGATTCGTTCATGATCGTTGGTACTTTATGAACTTGTTCTATATTTCGGTTTCATCGTCCGAGCATCTGTGATCTTGTTGTGGAGTCGATCTGGTTATCGATGTTACTTTTTGAGTTGATTCGATTCTTGTGAACCTTGTTTGGGAGTGACAACATCTGGTTCTACTAGTTCTTTTATTCGAAGTGGATCGGCTTTGGAACTCTTGTGTTTTCGACTCTGTCGACTCATTTATGTTCGTTGACATTTCTGAGCTTGTCCTACCCCTTGCTTTTGTTTATCGAACGAGTGTGGTATTGTTTCGGAATAACTCGTTTGTAGTTGTGACTTTTTAATTGCTATCCCCTTTCCTGTGGATCTTATGCGAATGCACATCCTGTTGTTTTCACCGGATCATATATTGTCTCGAGTCGAGATGTGAACCTTGGGGTTGTTGTTTGAATTTTATTATCCTTCGTGCTTCGGACATGATTCTTCGATTTTTGTTGTCTCGATCGTTGTGGTTCGATCGTTTGATTGTTCGGTTTTTATTGATCTCGTTCCGTGATTGGTGAACATTCAGGCTCCTTCGTAATTCCCTTCAGTTCGGGAAATTAGTTGCGTTTTCGATCTTCCACCCTTAGGCGGTGGGATTCGTGTTTGTTCGGTTGACTCGCGTTTTGATTGATGTACCGTTGGGTTGGTCAATCATATTGGTTTTCGTTCGTTGTGTTTTGTGATTGTCGGATAATTGACTTGGCTATATTATCCGTTTGATGGCAACTTGTCGTTTGTTGTTTTTCTTATATCCTGTACGGCGACGTTGTGTTGGTCGCCGTGGTGCGTGTTTACACGCCTTTTATTCCTTTGCGTTGTTTGTAACATTTCGCCGTTGGGCGTTAGTTACGCACTCTTGTGTATCTCGTTGAGTTTTCTGGCGGAATATTTCTTCTCCCTACTTGTTTTAAGTTTGGGACGAAACTTCTTTTAGGAGGGTAGAATGTAATATCGCAATTTTTGATTTTCGGTAAATTTATTTTTTTGGTCAGTCCGTTTTGACGACTCGCTCACGACCGTTCGTCATTACGAGAATGATTAATTCTACACTTTTTGACATCGAGTTCGTTTCGGTGTTGTTTTGTTGAGTTCCGTGCTTTTTAGCGACTTTTCGCGCTTGAGTTCGATTCTTGCGAATCTCGTTGAAGCTGCTATTTCGAGTTTCCGGTAAGTCCGTTTAACTTTGTTAGGCGTGTTGTGAACCGGTTTGGTTATTCGATCACGTATCGTGATTTCCAAGCGTTTTGGGCCATTTTGTAATTTCTTGAAAGTTACGGGTATCCGTATCTGTAATTGTTGTCTCGACCCGTTTCTTGGTCGCGTATGACTAAATATGGTATTATGTTTTCATTTCGAATTCGTTGATGTCGTCATGAACTTTTCGTCGTGTTCGTTCGTGCGATTTGGAAATCGGATCGTCGAGCCACGGCAGTTGCGGGGCGCCGGACAGTGGCGGGGTGGCCGGACGATTGCAGGCACCGGCCGGGACAGGTGCGCGAGATCCGGCGTAAGCGCACGCCTTCTGGCCGGAAGAGGCTGCGCCTTCTTAGCAGTGTAGCGCCTTCTGCAGCTAACGCCCTACTTATCGGGCACAGGCGGTGGGGTTTCGAGGTTACGGACTCGGTCGGGATCGGCGAGTAGCGCACGCTTCGCCGGCGTAGCGCGCTAGTCGCGGGCGTAGCGCCTGTGTCGGCCGGCTAGCGTCGTACGTTACTGGCGGGCGGTTCGATCCGGTGGCTCTGCGGAGTCGGCTAGCGCGCGAGCTTGGCCGTAGCGCACGCTAGCGGGAGTCGGGAGACGAGTCATGGTCGGCGAATTTGGTCGGTGGTGCCGGGTCGTATGGGCCACGGCCGAGGGTACTCGGCCGATGGCGCACGCTAGTCAGGAAGGCTAGCGCACGCTAGTCGGCCCGATATAAATGTGGTGGCGATCACATTTCACTTCATTTTTCATTTCCTTCCTTCTCCTTCCGCGAATGGCGATTCATGGGTGACGAAGCCATGTTGTTTAACAACAAATATATGAAGTCCTTGAGTTCATAACATCAATCAATCGTCCGTTATCAACCTTTGATCCAGCGAATCAAGGTAATCTTCCTTAGAACCCTAATTTCGTGAATTTGGGGATTTTTGCATTTTTGTCCGATTCGTTCCGTGTTGTTGATTAATTCATGATGGGTATGATTAATCTTGATAGTATTCTTGTGTTTAACATCATTTAATCCATTGTTCTTCGTCGAATCGAAGTATAATTCTTGATTTCCTTCGAGTTGACTTTTTGGGGATTTGTTCTCCATCTCGTTTTTCATCCGTTTTTGATGGATCGATTGTGGTTAAATGATGTTGTTAAACACATTCTATGGATTGTATATCCATATTTCAACTTGGAATTCCGTTTTCGTGATTTGTGGAGCAGAATCGTGTTCTTGGCCGTTTTGGGAAATCCGTGAACTTTCGTCACTCGTTCCTTGAATTCAACGGCTTTGAGTCGTGTTATGGAATTCATTTCATTGTTATTATTTGTCCTTCGTAGTTTATGAACGTGAGTTGGCGTTCGGCGGAGTCGGCGAGTTCGTAGTCGGTTCGGGCCAACCTACTTGGTCGATTCTCGCGTTGTTCTTATTCGAGGCAAGTAACTTGCCCATACTTTTCTAGTTTATGGATATGATGATCGGTGGTCGTCTTGATGTGTTTGTTTGGTTATTTGAAATGAATTTTCAAAGGATTTCGGTTTGGCCTCGTTAAAGGCTCTCTTTCAAAAGCAGCGTGTGTGTTTTGTGAGCGTTGTGTTTTGGAAATTGATTATGATTTGATTATTTTGAGCGTTGAAGGCTTTGATGATATCCCTATTTTTAAAGTTATGGAATTGTGTATTAGGGTTTAATCTGTTATTATGTTTTGGGAGTTGATAATGTTGTCGGATAAATGGCCATCTCTAGTAAGTATTCTTAATGAACTTACATTCTTAGCATGTTAGTATTGCATGAGTAACGTGTGTGTGTGTATGCTCACTACGGGTTAGATCCGACGGGGTCTCGGTAGGGCTCCACGAAGCTGTGGGACCGCGAGCTTGCTTTTAACCACTGTGGGTTAGATCCGACGGGGTCTCGGCAGGGATCCACGAAGCTGTGGGTCCGCGGTTAATTGTGGTGCATTTTTACAAATGTGATTTGATATTGGCATTTCCGGAAATGAGTGCTTTTGAACGGTTTTCATGATTGCATGCATTGACTAAGTGTGTAAGAGGTAAGTTGTTCGTTTGGCTTACTTGGCTAGGATGGCACTAGAGTATTTTGTTGGTTATTTTAAATCCTTTATTTGTGGATTTTGAGGTTGGAAGACGAACCTTGTGGTCGTTCTTGTGTACTGTGAGTTGACGGATTTGGGGCTAAAATCCCAACGTTTTTGTAAAAGTCATTTTACGAATTTGGGGCTAAAATCCCAACGGTTTGGTAAATATCATTTTTCGGGAAGTAAACCTTTGGGGCGGTGACCCCCTTTTACGGATTTGGGGCTAAAATCCCAACGGTTTGGTAATTCATGATTGCATGCTGGAGCCAGGCCGGCCCTGGCCGAGTAACGTACGGTAGTGATCGGCAGTTACGTACGTAAGGCCGGTTACGTACGTAAGGCCCTGGCCGGTAACGTACGTAACGTTTCCGGCATTTCCAGGCAGTGAGTTCGGCCATGGCCGGTTACGTACGTAAGCCATGGCCGATTCGTCGTAACGGCCGTGATCGGCTTTATTTAAGGCACAGCGGCGTATTTTCACCCGATTCCTCATTCCTTTTCTTCCGTCTGGCAGTGTGGGTGTATATATCATGGAGCCATGATGTTGTTCTTTCAATCCATGAAGTCTTGGAGTTCATATCATCAATCATCCATCCTATAACATCCTCCGATCTACCGAATCAGGTCAGATTGCCTAGAAATCTAGTTTTGGGGAATTTGGGTAATTTGGTTGTTTTCGTCCGATTAATCCGATTTAACTTAGGGTTATGATGGATTGATGATAATTTAGATATATTATATCATTTCCTTTGTTATTCCATGGTTGGATCGTATCGATTCGTTGTTTTGGTCGAGTTCTTGATCGACGCCTTGAAGGTGTCCGGTAAAATGTCATAGAGGGGTTTTCGGGCGTTCTACGATTATTCTTCCTCGTATGATCGATGATTTATTGATTATATGTTGTTAGGGTCGAATTCTTGTGGAGAACTCGAGTCGGAACCCTTCCGTTCGTCGTTTACTTCAAGCTTCTCGATCGTGGGTGTATTCTTTTCCTTCGCCGGGGAATCGTAGGTGTTCGAGGTGTCCCGACTGAGCCGTGATTGTAGGAGTGTCCGGTATCGATTATCGAGGCAAGTATGCCCATACATTACGTGTTTTGTGGATATAATGGTTGCTAAGTGTCGATATGTGCTAAATAAATATTTATAATTATTTTTCAAAAGAATTGGTACATTTACCATAATGGTTTTCGTAAAGGTGAACCGTGTGGGTCGGGAATTAATATGCTTAGTTGATTATGTGTGCTAGTTTCGAGTATAGGATCACCTTACTTTCGTGTGATGTCATTATGTAAGATTATGGCGTCGGTAAATGTAAAGTGTAATTCTCTTGTCAAATTATGTGCTTGGAGTCCCGTGGTTATGGATGAATATATTGAGTTTTTGTGATATTGGTTGTGTCGTTCGGTGCTGTTGAGATATTGTGCTCCCTTGTGAATTGATATAGTTCTGGGTCGTGAGTACGTGTTGGATAATTTGGCCATTCTAGCAAGGTACCTCGACTATATATATTTTGTGTGTTTGACCTTTGAGAGTCGTGGTTTTGTAATCTGAGTTGTTACTCTTCCACCTGGGGATGGCATGTGGCCTCTGGGGGCCGATACTAATGGGTACGGCCACGGAAGTGGACTTGGGTGCGTGTGTTGTTGTTCTTCCACCTGGGGATGGCATGTGGCCTCTGGGGGCCGATACTAATGGGTACGGCCACGGAAGTGAACTTGGGTGCGTGTGTTGATGTTCTTCCACCTGGGGACGGTTCGACGGGACCTCTGGGGGCCGATACTAATGGGTATGGCCGCGGAAGTGGTTTCCCACCTGGGGACGGTCCGACGGGGCCTCTGGGGGCCGATACTAATGGGTACGACCACGGGTTACCAAGTGTGGTTTCGGTGATATTGATGTTGATGTTTTGATGATTAATTGTGATATTGACCGGAGTATCACAATGCTTTGCGCTCGGGGTCGAGAGACATTATATATCGAGTTTTGGTGCTTGGCTAGAATGGCATAAGAATAACGTGTTATGTGTAATGTGTCCTTGTAAGTGAATTGCAGTGGATGATCGGGTCGTGGACCCTGTGTTTTGTGACCGTAATGGTTGGGTCGTGGACCCCGTGTTTTGTTAACGGATTTGCATTTTGGAAAAAGAACTTTGGAATGTGACCTAAATGACTTTCGAGGAATTAAGAACATTTTCAATTTTTGATGTTTTCAAAACTCCGAGATTTGGAAATGTTTTCAAATTGCTTACTTGCTTCGTTTCTGCTTCAAGACTTGAACTATTTTTAACTAAATATATCTCGGGAAGTCTTTCGTTATATTCTCGGAATGTGTTGTCTATGGCTCGTATTTGCACTTTATACTTGCACTAGCGAAACAATGGAGTTTTGCTAACCCCCGAGTAATCGGGGTGGATATCTGTATTGTGTCAGTACATGCGGGTTTTCGGGAGCAAGACACGGGATCGGCACGAGGGATGATGAAAGACGAATGATACTAATCACACGAAGGCCGAGTTTGGGTTCGATTAGTGAGTCCATTGTATTGTCTTTTCCGCTGTCTTATTGTTCGTTGTTGCAAGTATTTTACCCTTGCGTGGGTATGAGTCTGGATGAGTTTATGTATTTTTATTTGTAAGTCAGTGTCGAAAGACCAAATCGGTGTATTGGTTCGTTATTTTGATTCGTCGGTATGTAATGTAATGTGTTGTTTAGATGTCTAGCCTGGTGGATCCTCGCGGAGAGGGTCTGCGGCATGTAATATTCCCGGTTCGATGAGGGGGTGTTACACATATAACATAGTGATCAACGAAATTCCATTTCATAACATGCAACCTATCATCATCAATGCTTTGAATACTTTTTGCCGATATTTTTTTCATTTACACGGACACTTGATTTTTGCTTCCACTCATCCATGATGAATGACTTGTGGGAAATTCAATGAATTTATTAAGTTCATTGTAAAATAATATCCATCAATTATTCAAGGACCCAATTGAATACATCCTAACATTTTGCGACGAATAAATGTCGTCGCAAATTCAAATTGGGAATTTGTGATGGAATGGTCGTTGCAAATTTTGGTAAAATTGTATGGTTTAAAACAGTCTCTAAGGACGTTTCTTACAAAAACCGTTGTCTATTTGCGACAACATTGCTATTCGTCACAAAATCTTGATTTTGTTGACAAATTTCGTCAAAATCTTCGCAAAACCGTCAGTAAATTGAGATGGAATTGTTTTGCCGCAAATCTCCGTATTTTTTTAGTGGAAGACGAGACCACAACGAATATATATCTCATCCGAAACCTAGATGTTGGAAGGTTGAATCTTTAAAGTAATCTTTTGCAGGGTCGACGACGCGTAGCAGTGCCGCGGAGTTGCGCAATTGCAGCGACGACATATGACCTGCATTTTTTTTCGATGTATTTGTCTGTCTCTGAAGGCTGAAGTGAATAAAGACAAGTTTTTTTTTTTTTTTTTGTTGAAGAAGAAGTCTTGCATTTAAAAAAATGAAGAACGGATCTAATATCTGAAATTTTATTTGATGATATCAAAATTTTAAGATAATGATTTACTTATATGGTTGTTTTATAAACTATTAATTGGTTTAAAAAATAACATTTAGTTTTTTTAAATTTAATAATTAATTTATATTTTAGAATGTATTTATCAAATATAATTAATTAGTTTTTAATAATTTTTTAAAAGTTATTTGACTTTTTTTAATTTCAGACTCAACATAATTTTTAGTTCAGAAATTATTTAGAGTATTTAATTTATAATTTACATTAAAAATTATAATTAATTTTTTTTAATTATATATGATAGTTCTAAAAAACTTAAATTTAATATAATTTATAATTAGCTTTAAAAATATTTTTTTTTGGTATTTTTAATTATATTATATGTTTTTAAAATTAAATTATAATTCAGACTTTATTTAGATAAAATGAACTCATTTTTAGTTATATTTTGGTCAACTAACTGAATCCATCCAAAATTTAATGGTTTGAGTCCAAAATTGGAAAAAAAATGAACTATTTTCGGACATAGGTACTAAATTTTTTTTCGAGAAATTCCTGGGGGATCAATACATATTGCAATTTACCTAATATATAATTGATATTATTATGCTAATTTAGACTCGATTAATCTCGAAAAAACTCGTGAACCAAAAATATATGTAATGAATAAAATCGAGCCCAACTCCGGAACAAACGAGTTGAGCTCAAATAGTGTAAAATTCAAACAGCCAACACGCATCAATAAATGTGCTTAATTAATAAATTATCAATTATAAAAAAAAAATTCAAACAGCCAACACGTATATGATTCTCTTCTAGTACGAGGCATTATCCAACACGTGCGATGCACGGTCTTTGGTTGAATATCTACGTATTTTGTATGTAATGTTGTGGCAGACGGTTGAATGAGCAGATGACAGAATTTAAATGCCTTTTAGAGAAGTTTATATATTTTTTTTATTGTTATTGTCCTTTTATTTTAGTCTATGAAATTAGTTATATGAACTGAGGCTTTACTAACTCGTATGTTGCTTCGTTTTTTTTTTTATTCAACTCGTGTGATGCACCGATTGTATCTAAGATTTCATAGCTAAAATTTAATCATCTTGTAATTTATACTATCATTTAAAAGTTCATTTTAATCACCTTGTGAATTAGAAGGTGCATTTATATTGTGATGTTTATCATAACTTTTGTATTTAAATTATTTTATTTACATTAAAAGTTACAATTAAAATAGTCTCTTCATATATTTACAATTAAAAGTTACAATTAAATCTCCCTTCCACATTAAACTAAGGGGTAAGTATTATATAGTATAGATATATAAACCATGCGGTATAATTATTCTCCCAAGTATGGACAATTTTCAGGATTAAAAAAGGCAAAATATAGAGTGAAACTGGATCATATATGAATCACCTTGAAATGTATTTAGTTGTTTTCACTATAAGGTACTAGTTTTGGAGAGTACGAGTTGTTTTCACTAAAGAGTATAGAACTCACAATTCGTTCGTGTCGTGTATTTTCGCGTCGTGTACTCTCGTGTTTCGTGTACTAAAAGTCCAAACCCATACACGACACTAAATGAATTTGTGTCATGTCGTGTCGTGTACCGCGTAAATTCGTGTTGTTTCGTGTCGTGTTTTCGTGTCAGGCACATAATATAAAATAAATATTAAAATATTATAAAAGATAATAATTTTATTATTATAATATTACTTTTATAGGTTTTAGTAGACGAAATGAAACAAATGACAATGAAAATACGAATGTTTACACGAAATTTATGAAAGTTCACATTATATTTTCAAATTTTAAAGTTTAGTATAAACAGAATTCATAAAATATAGTATATTTTTATTAAATTAAATATAAAATATTATATATATATATATATATTTAGTTACTTATTTGCTTATTTCGTGTACCTCGTGTCGTGTCTTGTACCCAAAGGGTAAATACAAAACCGACACTAAATCTTGGTCTTGTACTTTCGTGTTCGTGTATTTTTGTGTCGTGTACTCAAAATGCAAACCCAAACACTAAATTTTCGTGTCGTTTTCGTGTCGCGTTTTCGTGTCGTGTAGTAAATTTCCGGGTTATGAATTGAAGGGTATGAGTTATTTCACTAAAAGACATTAGTTGTTTACACTAAAGAGTATGAGTTGTTCTACTAAAAAGTATTGCAAAGTGCCTTATGTATGAACAAGTTTCACACTATACATACTCTATAAAAATGCCCCTGGCTAAATAAACTCCCGATTTAACTGTACACACCTTAATTAATAATTACTATCGATACTCTTTTTAAAATATATTTTTATTTAAATTACTATATACACTCCAGTTTTAGCGATTAAACCACTATACCCTTATTTCTTAAAAAAACAAGAAATAAATTGACTTGTTTCGAGACTAAAATAAAAATTATCAAATTACAATTAAGTCCTTTCTATTTATCTAATTTTTGTATTACTCCTAAACCGCAAGTACCTGTAATCCCACAACTCCAACGATTTTCTTCAACCAAAAGCCTATATAGATTTACGAGGGCATTTCTAATTTGAAAAAGCCAAAATAGTTCTATTAGAGACTGAAGATTGACTTTTTTATCACTTAAGGGAATAAACTTTAAAGTGTATCAAAATAGGGACTCAAGTTTATTCCGTTATACACGTTAGGACTCCGTTACTTTTAATCCGTTAAATTTTTACAGATTGCTGATATGGCCGTTGAGTGCCACATGTCAGCATTTTATTGGTCCAATTTATGACATGGCAATGATGTGGAATCTGGCTAGGTATATTTATTAAATTAAAAAATCTGAAATTTTTTTAAAAAAATTGCCACTTTATTTTTTTCTAGAAAAATATGAAATATTAATATTAAAAATCAGATATTTTTATTTAAAGTTCAAATATAAAAAATTAAAAATTAAAATATTTGGATTTGATTTATAGTTAATCTTTAATTTATTTTTTTAGATTTTGAGTAAAAATAAATAAAATAGTTTTTTTATGAAAATTAAAAAAAAATACGAAAACAAAAAGTAGCAAGCTTTTTAAAAAAATATAAATAATTCAGTTTTCTATTTACTTATGAAAAATAATATTTCAATTTTTTTAGAAAAAAACAGTTTATAAGTTAGATCCAGATTTTTAATTATTTATTTTTTATTTTTTATTTCCAAAATTTAAATAAAAACATCCAATTTTAAATAATAATATGAGGAAATACAACCATATAGCCACTTTGACTATGTGTAATACAATATTTGTCAAGGAACTTAATATTGTCAAATAAAGTATTTTGGATGGAAATGCCCTTACTCTTAAAATCCGCTCATTTTTCTCCTTTCTCTCTCATTCTCTTCTTTTTTTCTTGCTTTATTTTGCTAATTTTTTTTCTCTCTTTCTTCTTCACCCTTTTTTCTTGCTTCTTTTTTTTCTTCTTCATTTTTTTTCTTTTTATTTTTCTGATTTCGCAACTTGAAGTCGATTTTGAGGTATTGTTTTTGTATTTTGTAGCTTTTTTAAGTTTAAAAATATGTACATCGGACTGATACGAATCATAAATTGGTAATAGAGAAACAAGACACGTTTGATACGAAATATTGAATTCGTAACATGGAATCATGACAAACTTATACGAATTCATAAAATCGTAATATAGAATTATGACAAAGTGATATGAAATCATAAATTCGTAACAGAGAAACAAGGCATATTTATACGAACTCTAAAATTCGTAATATAGAATAATGACAAACTGATACGAAATCATAAATTCGTAATAGAGAAACAAGTCATGCTGATACGAAATAAAAGAATTGTAATTCGTAATAGAGAAACAAGTCATGATGTAATGGAGCGCTTTTTCGGATCTTGAGACGATGTCGGGGAGTTTCATGAAGGCTCCAAGTGTTGATTTCAGCGGATATCCTTTACTGTGTTCTCCCCACCAGTTAGCATAATCCGGTGGTCTTCTGATGCCAGATTCTTTCGATTAAAAGCCCATTTGTTCTACAATAAACAAACAATAAAATCAAATCAATAATTCGGGACATGTAAATATTGTTACGAAATAGCAAATTATGTTACGAAATTATAATTCGTAACACAGTTACAAAACACAACCTGTTACGATTTTACAATTTCGTAACAGATCAAAATTAGTTATGGCGTAACAAGAATTCACAACAAAAGCGAAGGAGTACAATGTTACGAAATTCGTATCAACAATAAGTGTTACGAAATTATACTTCTTAACCGGGTTAAAAAAAAGAACAAAAATATGTACATCGCACAAATGTGTTACGAAATTTAAATTTCGTAACATCGTAACAACATCTCACACAGCAGAATTAGTTACGAATTTCGAAATTCGTAACATATGTTACGAAATTGATAAACATTTGTTACAAAATACAAAATTCGTAACAGCATAATTAATAAATCTCACAAAAAAACCCCAATAAGCATAAAAATGACCATACGAATTACGAAATTCTTAACACGATACAAAATATTCAATACGAAATTCTAAATTCGTAACAAAGTTATAACCTTATTATGATAATCACATTTCATATCACTTATTATTGCTTTTCGTGTCATTACCCCAAATGTGTTACAAAATTCAAATTTCGTAACTTCATAACCATATCTCACACAACAGAATTAGTTACGAATTTTGAAATTCGTAACATCTGTTACAAAATTGGTAACATTTGTTACGAAATACGAATTTCATAACAACATAATTAACAGTGTTACTAAATCGCACAAAAAAACCAATAAGCATAAAAATGACGATGCGAAATACGAATTTCGTAACAGGGATACAAAATATCCAATACGAAATTCTAAATTCGTAACAGAGTTATAACCTTATTGTGAAAATCACATTTCGTATCATTTATTCTTACTTTTCGTATCATTACTTCAATACGAAAATCTAAAATCGTAGCAGAATATTCAATACGAAATTGAATTTTTCGTAATATGTGTAACAGATCTGAGAAAAAAACAAGCGATAATAACAAGATTCGTATGAATTCACCCATCAGTTCAACCACAAATCGTATCAATTCACCAATCATACCAGTTACGAATTTGTAACATGTATACCAAACCTCCAATACGAAAATTCCAAATCGGCACAGATGTGTTATGAAATTCGAATTTTGTAACTTCATACTGATACTTAATGATAAAATCTTAACAATAAATCAAGGCACGAAATGACAATATCGTAACATGGTAACCCAGTACGAAATGAATAAAATCGTAACAACTGTAAATTCGTAAGCATGTATGCAAACATGCGAAAAACTAGATCTAAAACACCAATACATACAAATCGGTCGGAAATCACCCCAAATATACCACGAATCACCAGGAATCATGTTGGGATAACAAATCCCTGTATCGATGCTGCTTGGATAACAAATCTCTGTATCGATCGTATTGTCAGAATGTTTTGACAATATGCCAAATCCTGAATACCGCCTCTAGCTGTATCTAAAAGCTCATCAAATATCAAACCTGTATCAAAGACTTCTCGCAGTCCCAACCATACAATATATTGATCATACAGCAAAGAGTCCCGCAAAGCCAAAGTATGGAAGCTGTCTCGAATATCAAAATAGTGATCCCTTCCATACAGCTCTCAACAGGACAAAGAGGAATCTTCAGTATTCGCTAGAAGTCAAGTCCCGTTGATAACGAAGTATTTAAATACTAAAGGATAAAGTATTTAAATACTATAAGTGAGAAGATCTTCAAATCCCGCAATATCCGGATCTCAGTCAAATATCAGTTGTCGCAGAATCTTGCCTCAACGGATATATTTCGAACGGATATATTTCAGAAGGCTATATATATCTCCAGAGTTTGAAGATCATCAACCACTGAACTACACGAAATAATGACTTACAAACAATCAAGCTTACAAGAAATATTCAGAGCAAAACATATCTCCCCAAGCTTTCTGGTATTCAGATATAAGAGATATACACTGCTCAAACCTTGAACAACACATCATCAGCTTATAGCCCAGAAAGTCATAGCTGTTGTTCAAACCCTGTTCTATCTTTGAACAAACTCATATCAGCCCTGTGTGGACTGAGGAATCTTTGCTACTCCCGAACTGTGTGTGAAGGACTTGCATTGAAGAAGACGAAGCTTCAGAACTGTGTGTGAGAAGCCAGTTAAAGTGTTAGCTCAAACCAATCTATGTGAACGGTTGAAAGCTAAGATCTTTATATCAATCTGTGTGAACGATATATTGATTAAGTGTTGTTATAATTACGTAGTTGTGTACGCAGTAATTATAATAAACTTTTTACTCCTGTGTGGAGGACCAGTGGACGAGAGGGGTTTACCTCGAACCACTTTAAATACTGTGTTATTTACCTTCTGCTTTTATTGTTTTATTAAACTGTGATTATTTAAGTATACACTGCACATCGAGTTGTTGTATCCACAGCAACTTACTGTATTTAAGACTTTCGCTACGCACTCGGATTTAAAACAGTACAGCTTGTTGTTTAAAATACTTTCCAAGCTGTATCCAGTATACTTAGTGGCCAACAAGTGGTATCAGAGAGGTTGATTCTAAAAAGAATCAGTCGTATTTTTAACCAAATCAGATCCAAAATCACTTATTTTATAAAATAGTCTTTTTCATTCCTACATTCTCATATGGATACATAGATGATCAACAAAGTTCCTATATTCTCTATTAATGAATTTGATGATTGGAGAATCAGGATGGAGGCTCATCTTGCAGCAATGCACGAAGAAATGATTTTTGTTATACAGGATGGCCCCATTAAGATCATGAAGGTAAATACGGCCGCAAGGATTAAAGGCCAAGCCCATGCTGAGATGCTCGAGAAGGAGCGCGATCAATGGACCACAGATGAAAGAAAGCGTGCCAACCTCGACAATGTTGCGAAGAATGCATTGCTTGTCACCCTCGACAAAGGCACATTCTTGAAGGTAAGGAGTTGTAAAACAGCCAAGGATATCTGGGATAAACTCAAGTTGATTTGTAAGGGAACTGAACTCTCCAAAGAAAATAAAATTTCAAAACTAACTCAGCAATTTGAATCTTTTGAAATGAAACCAACTGAAACACTTGGGGAACTTGACCTCAGATTCACTGGAATTGTTGGTGAACTTGAAGCTTTGGGCAAAATTTATACTCAAAGGGAGAAAAACTTAAAGATTTTCAGATCTCTCCCTGCCCGATGGGACATTAAGACCACAGCTATGCGTGTGTCGTGTAACCTTAGTGAAATATCTACCTTTGATCTCTTTTCTGACCTCAAAGCCTTCGAGTATGATATAGACAGGAGAGAGAAAGCTGAAGAATCTATATCTAGGACTACAGCCTTAGCCGCTGTATCTAACCGTCGACACAGCATGCCCAGTCCATCAAAGCCAAGTTACAAGAACGCTGAAAGTGACGACGATATCCTGTCACAAGATGAAATGGCGCTCCTCATGCACAAATTTAAAAAGTTCATCAAACAGTCTGGAAAGACTCCCTACAGGCCCAAGCCTGTTCACAAGGTAAGTACTGAAATTTCCTCTGGTGACGCTAACCTATGCTATAATTGCAGAAAACCAGGACATTATGCAAACAAATGTCCTCATCCCAAAGTTCAAAGGTTGTCGGAAGCCGAGCAATAAGAGAGGGATGAACGAAGATGTGCTTGGAAAAACAAGCTCAATGCACTGATAGGAGAATCAGAAGCCTCCGCCACACCATCCAAATCCGAAGAATGTCTTCAGGTGGTCACTGAAAGTGACTCATCTGACGATGAATTCGAAGATAAGGCATATATGTGCTTTATGGCAAAGGACATTCCGGAAGAATAAGATAGCGATGATGAGGTAAGCTCAACCTCAATTATTCAAGTAAATCCATCGCATACTTTCGAAAACATGATGAATGAATTTAAAAATATTCAAAAAGCCCACGAGACTTTGAAAAATGAAAACATTCAGCTTCAACTTTCTAACATAGAGCTGAAACAAGAAAACGACTAAAGATAAATTATGAAAATATGTCTATTGATTGTGAAAACAGCAAGGTCGAGCATGAAAAACTCGTGGAGAGCAATCATCAACTTGCTCATGAACTAAGTGAGACTAAGTCTCAAAATGGAAGCAAGACAAATGATTTTGTTCTACTTCAAGCTAAATTTAATACTCTCGAGAAACGAGAAAGCGAACTTGAGACCATTCTGAAATCTTTCGAGAAATCATCTAAAAGAATGGAAGAAATTCTAAGCACTGGGCAACATGCTCATGATAAAAGTGGCTTAGGATACAACTCATTTTCCAACAAAGGGAAAACTAGTACTGTGTTCGTCAAGAGTGTGGAACACATTCCTGTATCGGAAGATACTCCTAGTCCTGTGAAGGAACCTGCTGCACCGCGAAAAGCAAAGGCTGTCATTCCGCCCCCGCAATCCTATTCAAGACAGCGGAATCATAAGACATTCCAACCTGTAAGGCGCACACAACAGCATGCTTCCCGAGTATATCAACAGCGCCAACAGCCGTTCAGAAAGAAGGCTATATCCAAATACCAAAGGCCCGCACGGTAGTACTTTCAGTACAGCACGCCTAAGTAGTGGATACATGAGCCTCATTATCCATCGAGACAGCAAGTGTCCGCACAGTATCAACAACAACACTGGGAATCCAACTGGAGACCCAGAAGGGAAGCTGTAAGGCCAAAGAAAATGGCTCCACCTCCGAGACGGCATACGTACTGGATTAATAATAATAACCCCGATTTTTACATGCATAATGATTATCATGGATACAGTAACTACGTACATGCCCCACGTAGATACCGCAAGTCTGTACCAAATGTTACCTACAGTAAACCAATTGCTGTCAGGAAAGTTTGGGTACCTAAAGGCACTAACATTCACGGACCCAACAATCAAAGGGGGCCTAAATCTACATAATTTATGTGCTACAGGACATTTTAGAGAAGGACATATGGTACTTCGACAGCGGATGCTCCCGGCACATAACAGGAGATAGAAGCAAGCTATCAGATTTCGTAGAAGGTCACGGTCCAAAAGTGCGCTTCGGTGATAAATCTAAAGGAAGAACAAGAGGAAAAAGAAACCTTCTTGTCGGAAAATTCAAAGTCACCGATGTAGCTCATGTTGAAGGCTTACAGTACAATCTACTTAGTATTAGCCAGTTCTGTGACAAACAGTTCTCGGTGAAATTCTATATAGACCACTGTAGAGTCAAGAACATCTTGACCAAAGAAGTTATGATCACAGGAAGCAGATCAGGTAATATGTATATTGCTGACTGGATGCCTACGAGCTCCACAATTCCTTGTTTAGTTGCCAAAGGCACTGCAAATCTAAGCTGGCTATGGCAAAAGAGGATGTCACATGTCAACTTCAAGACGATCAACAAGCTCTCAAGACAGGGACTGGTTAGAGGATTGTCGAATGTATCATTCCAAAAAGACAGTGTCTATGGACCATGTCAAAAAGGCAAGCAAATCAAGTCCACACTGAAGAGCAAATCCTACCTTTCAACCCACAGAGTGTTGGAGATGCTACACATGGATCTCTATGGTCCTGTAGACCCGGTAAGTTTGGGAGGTAAGAAATACTATCTCGTTGTTGTTGATGATTACTCCAGGTATGCTTGGACAATTTTCCTAAGCAAGAAGAAGGAAACAACAACAAAGCTTCCCGAGCTCCTCAAAAAGCTTCAAAATGAAAAGGGATCGAGTATCGTGTCCATTCATTCCGACAGAGGTACAAAATTTACTAACCGCTTTATAGAGCAATATTGTTCGGAAAATGGGATACAACACGAATACTCAACTGCCCGTACACCTCAACAAAATGGTGTTGCCGAGCGAAAGAATAGGACGCTGAAAGAAGCAACAAGGACAATGATTGCCGCAAGCAAGTTGCCACAGCGTTTCTGGGGTGAAGCAACCAATACAGCATGCTACACTCAAAACTGCTGTATCGTCAACAAACACCAGAACAAAACAGCATATGAGGTATGGAACAACAAAACTCCGTTAGTTTCGTATTTTCACATTTTTGGATGCGGGTGCTATGTGTTGAATAATGTGAAGGGTCAACTTAGAACCTTTGATGAGAAGTCAGATGAAGGAATATTTGTAGGATATTCCGCCGTCAGCAAAGCTTACAGGATCTTTAATAAAATTGTTGGGTACCAAATCGGATATTTGCGCCATTTTGTACGGAAGCGTAAATAAATTGCGAAAAATAAATCACACAAGGATTTATAGAGGTTCGGCTATTAACGAAGCCTACGTCCTCTCTCGATGTATCTTTTTCCTTAGGCTTAAGATCAAAACCTCTACGCCTCTCTTCTATCGGTCGAGGGATTACCGTTACAAGCTCGTCTTCTATCGGTCCGAGTAAAACCATATTTCCTTTTCTATTGGATAAGGAATCAACCACTCTAGCTTTCTATGAGTACTAGATAAACCTCACTTAGATATCGATTGCGATTCTAACAATGCCGGATACTTGATCCTAATAACACCGAATCCAATCGTATCTTTTCTTTTACCTCTCGTGTATAATGTTGAATGTATAAACACTCAAACTCACAATATAAGCTCAATATTACAACAACAATGTAAATATATGATTCTCAGATGTATGACTCGTTTTCTTGAAGTTGTTGTTCTCAAACAATACCATAGGAATGGTATTTATAGGCATTTCCCACAAACTAGCCGTTGCTGGCTGTTTTGACTTGCTAGCGTGCGCTAGCCTTCTTTTGTAGTGTGCGCTAGATCTTTCCAGTTTCAGTCCAGTAGCTTCGTTTCTTCCTTAGCGTACGTTATGGCTTCTTCCTTATGTACGCAACCTTCTTGTAGCGTGCGTTAATAACACATTGTAGCGTGCGCTAATCCAATATATCCGTTGCATGGATTGTCAAAGTATCCGTTTGATATGCTGACTTTGACCTGCTTTTCCCAACGTTCTGATTGACTTGATTCAAACTTCTTAGCGTGCGCTAATCCTTCATTGTAGCGTGCGCTAATGCTGATTTCATTGCATACGTCATTCTGTGTTTGAATATCTTCCCAACGGTAATATGGCTCGATAGCGTGCGTTAATGATAGCGTGTAGCGTGCGCTAATCTCATCAGCTGACTTCACTTCAGCTTTGGCTGATATGCAGTTGACTCCTCGTTAGCGTGCGCTAACATTTATGTCTTAGCGTGCGCTAGACATGCATTATGCTCAGCTTTTTGCGTCTTCGTTTGCTTTGTCGATTTGCTTCGCCTCGATGTTGTTTTGTAGTTTAGCAACTTTAATCATCAAAACACAAATTAAATAATGTGTGGAATAAATATTCCAACAATCTCCCCCTTTTTGATGATTACAAAACAACCCTTGAATTGGATAATCTGTAAAAAAATAATATATGTATATTTATACGAATCAAAGTTTTCGGCTTTGATCGTTTCGTTAGTTTCTTCCAATTCTCTTTTCTTTTCGACATCTCCTTTATTTTTCAACTCCGTCGTTTTTCATTTTTCAATTTTTCAACTCCCCCTATTTGTATGCTTTTCTTTTCTTTTCGACTTCTTCGATTTTTCTCATTTTTATCTTCAATTCATCTCCTTCTCCTTTTTATCTCAATTCATATCTTTCTCCCCCTTTTTGTCTTCATCAAAAAATAAAAAAATATAGAGTATATCGAAATATAAATATGCATGATACAAATGAATATGCATTAATAAGCAAAAATACTCCCCCTGAAAGTATTATCTCCCCCTTTTATCAATTGTTAAAATTTATTTTTGGGGATCCAACCTATAGTTGGTTTTTCTTTTTGAAGCATAAACAATATTTGAAATATTTGTTCCTTTAGGAACCCAAATCTTTTTAATTTTTATCGTCCGGCGTGGGCTTTTACAGTTAGAAATATGATGCCCAATTTTCAAACATTTTTCACATCGGGGTATTTTGAAATTGACGGATTCGTTTTTCGAACGTGGTTTGAATCCTAACCCCTCTTTATTTAAAGTATATTTTTGAACACATAACATTTGTTCAAATTTATCGTTGCCACACGAGAATTTCTTTGTCAAAATTTTTAGTTCATCTTGAACTTTTAAAAGATCATTTTTTAAAATATTCTCATTTTCAATACATTTCGAATGATCGATTTCAACAAATTTCCCTTTTTCAAGTATTTTGGAATTTTTAATTTCCAAAGTTTTATATTTAGACTTGAGGGATTTAATTTCATTTAAAGCATTTTGATAGTCCGTATGTAATAACTCGAATGCTTCAAAAAGTTCATCGTAAGAATTACTTACTTGGCTTTCGACGTCGCTATCGTCGAATGAACTCCGGGCCATGAGCGCGAGATTATTTTGTTCAAGAAAATCTTCATCGGGATCTTCGTCGCTCCATGTTGCGATTAGGACCTCCTTTTGCTTTACTCGACAGTTTTTAGCAAAGTGGCCTGGTTTTCCACATAATCGACAGGTGTTGTCGAATTTCTTAGGTTCGCCCGCTTGAATGTCCTTCTTCCTCCGGTTTAATAAGTGTTGGAACTTATTAATGTTCTTAGCATAATATGCCATTTCTTCGTCGCTATCGTCCACCGGAATTTCTTCTTTCTTTCTCGGCACCTCAGCCTTGAAGGCTATCGATTTTTCCTTCGGTTTTGGTTTGGCATTCTGAGATTTTAGAACAATCTCGTAGTTGATAAGAGAACCAACGAGAGCACTAAAATCAAGATTATTTAAATCTTTAGATTCCATTATAGCCGTAACCGTACCGTCCCATTCTCGAGGTAGTGATCGGAGAATTTTCTTTACTTTCTCACTACTCGAAAGTGGTTTTCCGAAACATGCTAATCCATTAGTGATAACCGAAAATCGGTCAAGCATAATCGAGATGGATTCATCGTCCTTCATTTGGAATAATTCATAATCATGAAGGAGCATGTTTATCTTCGTCTCTTTGACTTGAGACGTACCTTCGTGTGTTACCTCAAGCATTTTCCAAATTTCTTTGGCACTATCACACGATGATATCCGGTTGTGTTCTTCCGGATTTAAGGCACAATAAAGGAGTTGAGTTGCCTTACAATTGAAATGGTCGTTTTTCCAATCGGAGTCGTCATATTCTTCAAAAGTTTTAAGCGTACCGTTGGAATTCGTTGGAATTTTTGGACCAAGACAAATCACCTTCCAAAGTTCGATGTCGTAAGCTCGAATGAATATCGACATCTTCTTCTTCCAAGTCATGAAGTTCACGCCATCAAAAAATGGTGGTCGGTTGAGAGCAAGGCCTTCGATGGGAGCCATTTGAAACGCCATTGGATCTTTTCTCCTCGGATGTTAAGCCGCGTATTGGAGTACCGCTCCGATACCAATTGTTGGGTACCAAATCGGATATTTGCGCCGTTTTGTGCAGAAGCCTAAATAAATTGCGGAAAATAAATCACACAAGGATTTATAGAGGTTCGGCTATTAACGAAGCCTACGTCCTCTCTCGATGTATCTTTTTCCTTAGGCTTAAGATCAAAATCTCTACGCCTCTCTTCTATTGGTCGAGGGATTACCGTTACAAGCTCGTCTTCTATCGGTCCGAGTAAAACCGTTTTTCCTTTTCTATTGGATAAGGAATCAACCACTCTAGCTTTCTATGGGTACTAGATAAACCTCACTTAGATATCGATTGCGATTCTAACAATGCCGGATACTTGATCCTAATAACACCGAATCCAATCGTATCTTTTCTTTTACCTCTCGTGTATAATGTTGAATGTATAAACACTCAAACTAACAATATAAGCTCAATATTACAACAACAATGTAAGTATATGATTCTCAGATGTATGACTCGTTTTCTTGAAGTTGTTGTTCTCAAACAATACCATAGGAATGGTATTTATAGGCATTTCCCACAAACTAGCCGTTGCTGGCTGTTTTGACTTGCTAGCGTGCGCTAGCCTTCTTTTGTAGCGTGCGCTAGATCTTTCCAGTTTCAGTCCAGTAGCTTCGTTTCTTCCTTAGCGTACGTTATGCCTTCTTGCTTACGTACGCAACCTTCTTGTAGCGTGCGTTAATAACACATTGTAGCGTGCGCTAATCCAATATATCCGTTGCATGGATTGTCAAAGTATCCGTTTGATATGCTGACTGTGACCTGCTTTTCCCAACGTTCTGATTGACTTGATTCAAACTTCTTAGCGTGCGTTAATCCTTCATTGTAGTGTGCGCTAATGCTGATTTCATTGCATACGTCATTCTGTGTTTGAATATCTTCCCAACGGTAATATGGCTCGATAGCGTGCGTTAATGATAGCGTGTAGCGTGCGCTAATCTCATCAGCTGACTTCACTTCAGCTTTGGCTGATATGCAGTTGACTCCTCACCATGAACCTACAAGAGTAGAAGCTGTTACTCAGAATATCCAACAACTTTCGATCTTAGATCCACCAACTCCCATAGAACCTGTTGTTGACCTAGAAATCAACCCCGCAGCTGTAAGAATCGACGTAGATGAAGCCGATCTTGTCAAGGCCGAAGCGAAACTCTGACAACTCAAGATACAGTACGGGACCCCGAGTTAGAACCCAACCGAAGATGGTTGAGAGATCACCCGCAAGAGATGATCATTGGAAACATTAATGCTGGTGTTTCTACCCGAAAGAGAATACAGAGTACACAAGGAAATGTACTGTGTGCACAAGAAGAACTAGATACTCAGATATCACCATTCCCTAAATAGAAATCTCAATCCGAGCTTAGAAGACTCAATATGTGCACTATTGTTGTATTCTTAGCCCAGTCCGAACCTGTTTCTACCATAGAAGCTCTTAATAATTCTCATTGGATAACATCTATGGAAGAAGAGCTTAACGGTTTCGAAAGAAACAATGTATGGTATCTTGTACCCAGAGCTACGCATCAATCGGTTATAGGAACCAAATGGGTATTTAGAAACAAGAAGGATCGAAATGGACTGATCATAAGGAATAAATCAAGGCTAGTCGCACAAGGCTATAGACAGGAAGAAGGCATAGACTACGATGAAACTTTTGCCCCTGTATCCAGACTAGAAGCCATTAGGATATTTTTAGTCTTTGCCGCCCATAAGAGCTTCATTGTATACCAAATGGACGTCAAAAGTGCATTCCTAAATGGAGACCTTGTCGAAGAAGTTTATGTTGAACAACCACCAGGGTTTGCCAACACAGACGGCATCGATTTAGTATACAGGCTGAGGAAAGCACTGTATGGACTTAAGCAAGCCCCTAGAGCATGGTATGAGACCCTATCCCAGTATCTAACTAATAATGGATTTGAGAAAGGTGTTGTGGACAAGACCTTATTCAAAATACAGGAAGATGATGACCTTCTAATGGTTCAAATCTATGTATATGACATTATATTTGGTTCAACTAACCTTGCTTTATGTCAAAGGTTCTCTCATCTCATGCAAAGTAAATTTGAAATGAGTATGATAGGAGAACTTAGTTATTTCCTAGGTTTGCAGGTAAAGCAGTTGCCTACAGGGATCTTCATCAACCAGGAAAAATACAGCAAGGAGTTTCTCAACAAATTTGGAATGAACTCTTCCAAATCATCGTCAACCCCCATGAGCACTTCCGTGCAAATTAGTGGTGATGAAGCCGGAAAGCGGGTTGACCAATCACTCTACATGAAGCTTATTGGCTCTCTCCTGTGCCTAACGGCTAGCAGGCCCGATATCCAGTTTGTTGTAGGAGTGTGTGCGAGATATCAAGTAGCACCCAAAGAATCACACTTCAATACAGCTAAATGAATCCTGAAGTATATTAAAGGAACAGTCGATGTAGGACTGTGGTATCCTAAAGAAGGCGGATTTGATTTAGTTGGATACAGCAACTCGGATCTTGGAGGCTGCAAGCTAGATAGGAAGAGTATAAGTGGAACTTGTCACTTTCTTGGACCTAGACTTGTTTCTTGGTTCAGTAAGAAGCAATTGGCAAACTCACTTTCCATGGCTAAATCAGAATACTATGCTGCTGGTAGTTGCTGTATGCAGATCCTTTAGATGCAGCAACAGTTGTCAGATTATGGGATTGAAGCCAAGGAAACGCCAATCATGTGTGATAGCACGAGTGCAATTGCAATAACGCACAACCCTGTATTGCACTCGCGCACTAAGCATATCAACATGAAGCATCATTTCATAAGGAATCATGTTGAGAACAAGGATGTTCGTCTGGAAAAAGTTCATACAGCTATTCAGTTGGCCGACATCTTCACCAAGCCTCTCGATACAGCAAGATTCAACATGCTTCGACAAGAATTGGGATTGCTACAGCCTGACTCCCTGTAAATATTTACTGTTTTTACTCAACAATTGAGGGGGAATGCTGTAAGACCCAAGAATACAATATCCACCATTAATTATCTGTACACTCAGAACCTTCAATACAGCACTGTAGGGCACAAAGTGATATGAATCATCATACAGCTGACGTGTGTAATAATTAAGGGGGAATACAGTATGACCCGTGAATACAGTATTAATCCAAAATTTGATGTATGGAATCGAAACCTATATGTACCTTTTAAGGGGGAACGCTGTATCGTCGTGGATACAACACATACTATGGAATTTCGATTCATTATATATTATAATATTTCATTTTAAAAACAATTTTTGTCCACGTGCCCTGTTTTCATATCAAACGTCATTTACATTAAATGCCTTACACGACATCTGGACAATCAAATCTCAAAAGCCGCGATGTTTTCAAATTACTTAAAATTTAATACCGCCATTTCAGGCATTAAGGGTAATAACAAATGTCAGAAGTGGGACCCACTCATATTTTAAAATATAATGGATAAGTGTACCAATTACACTCAGTTCATCGTGACCGTTCATTTCAAACACCGGTTCTCATCCCTTACATCTGACCATTCGTTCTCTGAAAACCTTTCTTCGCCGCCTACTATAAAAGGACTGCAAATGCCATTTGAGACTCTTTACGCCTCTGCATATTTTAAGAGCACTCAAGCAATTCAACCTACAAGTTTTTCTGTGTTTACTGCATATTCTTCTTGAATCTTTTTCATATTTTCTTGAGAATCATCAATGGTGTCTACTCAGACCTCTCTCAAGAAGTCTCTGAACTTCATCGATGGATGGATCTTCTCTAGATATGTCGTGATGGAATGCATTCACGCTGAAAGTGATGACGTCGATGCCATGGAAGTCGTCACTACTAGAATCCGTCAACAAGGCCTCTACCGCCTTGGGAGCCACACCGCCGAGAATTATGACGTTCATCTGGTTGAGGAATTCTACCTCAACGCCGTGGTTCGTTTTCTGCCTCTGGCTCTAGGAGGACATGTTGCTGATATCACAGTAGTCATTCGCGGAGTGGAGATCCGCATTGACTAAGAGCTTCTCAAAAACATCTTCAGGCTACCCTCTGATGGCCTGACCATGGAAGAACTTGAGACCTTTGGGTCTCAAGAGCTGCTGACTCAATACTATGGCCTGTTCACCGGTTTGGCAACGGTGGAAGTGGTTCACACCACATGCCATAAGAAAAATTTTTGTTTACCGTTTGTTTATTTACATGATTTTTGCCGCCGCATCATTGAGAATCGTACAGGTGCATTTGAGATGTGCACAAATCTCAGATTCAGGATGATGGATGCCATTATAACCCGCGAGAAGGTCAACTGGTGTCAGGTTATCCTTAAACGTTTGCAGGAAGAGGTGTCCAAACCTGCTACTCAGAAGAAATCATTTGGTTTATTCTTAAACCATGTTTTGACCAAGTGCGGACTTCAGCAAACCGCAAAAGCAAAGAAGATAAGTTCGCGGATATTCTTAGGAGGCGTCAGGCCCACTGCATTCAATCAGAGCATCCTGGTCGCGAACAGGCCTTTTATCCGGAACTTTCCGCTGTCTGAAGATCCGAGGGACGTTTATTCTAAGTCCCAAAGTGTCGAATCTTCAAAGAAGAGAAAAAGATCTCACAGCAAGACACCAGTTGCTGCTGAGAAGCCGAAAAGGAAGCTAAGGAGGCTTACATAAGTTAAAGCTACAGAACACTCCGAGGATGCTCCTATCGTGGCGCAACCCATTGATCAACTACCCCAGGGCCCAACCCCTGTGGAAGAGATGCCCGCTACTGTATCGACAGTATATCCCGAGACCTTGGCGGCTACGACGGATACGAGGACATCTGCCAACTCAAAAGACTCTGGCGAGTTGGCTGCCTGTTTGGAGCCAACAACTACCTCTTCTATACGGGATTCCACACCCGTTCAGGATCCACCTTCCTTCGGGGTACCATACACTGTAAGGAATCCCTCTCCAATACAGGATCCCACATCTGTAGAGGAACCCCTTCCTACAGCAAACCCAAAAGCTGTACGGAGTCCCTCCCCGGACACAATAATTTCCAAGACCCTGCTTTCCGTGAAGATTGAGCAGTTATTCGAGAAATTTCTCAAATGGAAGAATTTTAGACTTGCTCCGTACGAAACCTTGTACAACTGGAGCGAGTGGTGTAACGAAGAGAAGTTTGGCGGACACCCAAGAAATTGCTGTCATAATCCAATGGGACAACTTATTCGTCAAAGAGCTAATTGAGAGTCATCTGCTTGATAAGGATGAGGCTAATAGAAAAGGAAAAGCTTTGTCAATGGAAACTCCCGACAGTCCAAAATCTGATCCTGATTCCGACGAAGATGATGACGCACTCCAAGCTGGTTTGCGGATGAGTCGAGAGGAATCCCAAGCCAAGAAGGATGAAGGGACATCCACCCATCAATCGTCCCCTTCGCCACAGCAATACAACGTTCCTGACATTGAGGATTCAATCCCTCATGTCGAGGAGGAAGAAAATGTTTCGGAACAGGCACCCAAGCCTGCCGTCGCCGGCGAAGAAGAATCACGCGCCTTCCAGCAAGAGGAATCAGTCCCTCTGCCGGAACAGGCGGACGCTGGGAGACACCAGGAGGAATTGGTCCCTCCTGTATCCATGTCTACAGAAACCTCTTCGAAACAGGAGGATGCCGCACCCCCTGCCACCAAAACCGAAACAGCTGCTCCCGCCCCCATCAACCGCCTTGGAATCCGACGACGGTACTATACCTGAGGATGTCCAACTCACTTCACGCCCTGCCGTAAATTTGAGGAGGTTGAATGGAGTAGAGGACTTCGCCCAGCCAGACTCTCCCCGCACTGAAACAAGAAAAGAGTGATTACGTGCTCTTGGCCTCCAAACTGTATTTATTCAGGACGCAGTCAATGCTCTACACTCGGTAGAAAAGGCTCTGGATTAGCTTCACACATATGTTGTTGAAGAAATGACTGGATTAAAGCATGAAGTCTCTCGAGTAGTCGAAGCCTTCACTGTCTTGCCAGAAGTCTTCAAGCAAGCCCTGAGCAATCTGCAAGAGAAGCAAGAAAGGATCCTGAGAGAAGAGCAATCGAAACTACACGTATCTGAGGCCAAGACCGCATCTGCTCTAATAGAATCCGGTTCCCAACTGCGAGCTCATGACAAGAACATTAAGGATATGTCGTAGGTGCTCTCCTCCCTTGTTGAGAGAATATCAAATATGGAGACGAAATAGGATACCGCTCTGGAGATCCTGGAACGTCTTGATGAAAAGGTATCATACCTTGATGATGCCAAAAAGGGGGAAGAAGCACGGGAAGCCGCTAGGAAAACGCGGTTGGAGCAAGAAAAAGAGTTGTTAGCTCCGTTTGAAGACTCCATCACTGCTAATATAGCCCGTATCTCAACAGCAAACGTGAGGATACAGGGAGATAGACCATAATTCCAGGATTCTAAGTATCCTTGGAAAAGCCTAGTCCGAAAGCCGCACTCTATGAACCTCCCGACAGACCGTCAACCTACCGCTGCAGAGATCAAAGACTGGAGGAGAAATGAACTGTTAAGATACTTCGTTGTACTTATCAGGGAATCCGCTTTATTCAATAGATGCAGAACGGTACAGAAAGCCGCCAAGGAATTCAAGACGAAGCTAGAAGACGGATCGCTCCCGCTACAG
Organism: Orobanche coerulescens; assembly: GCA_033398695.1. Taxonomy (NCBI): domain Eukaryota; kingdom Viridiplantae; phylum Streptophyta; class Magnoliopsida; order Lamiales; family Orobanchaceae; genus Orobanche; species Orobanche coerulescens. The sequence goes on from CM065810.1 coordinate 5,338,706, forward strand.
CAGCAGATGAAGTCAAAGCATCGAAAAGGTGACTTGGTGACCCATCCAGAAAATTGGATCCTAGTCTTTGATAAATCTTATGACGGACGTGCAATTTATCAGAATCGAGACAAGGATGCTTACCAGAACTGGTGGAGAAACACCAAGAATGACCCTTCCAAGCGACCATGGAGACACTCTGACTTTAGGAGCTAAATACCTTAGTGTATTATTTGATTGTAATTTTACTTTCAAAACAGCAATCTTTGTACTCTAATTCAGTATCAATAAAATTTTTGCCTGTCTTGAAAGATTACAACTCGTAATCTACTGTGTTCTTATTTGTTTACAGTCACTTTATTTATTCTTACTGTATTCATATTATGAAATCTATCTCATACACAAGCTGTAAGAACTTATCTGCGAACAGTTCATAGTTTAAGTTGTATGCATCTAAAAAACAATGTAAGATTGTGCCTGCGCGCCAATCATAAGTTTTCAATGTAACTTTCTTTTGATAAAAGATGAACTTGCCTGCGAGCAGTTCTTAGTGTTAATCCAAAAACCGAAGGCCAGAACATTCGAAAGAAGACCAAGAAGTCTGCCCTACTTCAAACCGCTAAGTGTCAAAGTTTTGGCATCATCAAGGATGTTTGGATAACATCATATGGTTTCAAAAAGGAAGACTTGGAAGGACTTGGCAAATTATCAAAAAGGGGGAAATACAGATGCTGCTTGGATAACAAATCTCTGTATCGATCGTATTGTCATAATGTTTTGACAATATGCCAAATCCTGAATACCGCCTCTAACTGTATCGAAAAGCTGATCAAATATCAAACCTGTATCGAAGACTTCTCGCAGTCCCAACCATACAATATATTGATCATACAGCAAAGAGTCCCGCAAAGCCAAAGTATGGAAGGCGTCTCGAATATCAAAACAGTGATACCTCCCATACAGCTCTCAACAGGACAAAGAGGAATCTTCAGTATTCGCTAGAAGTCAAGTCCCGTTGATAAAGAAGTATTTAAATACTAAAGGATAAAGTATTTAAATACTGTAAGTCATAAGATCTTCAAATCCCGCAATATCCGGATCTCAGTCAAATATCAGTTGTCGCAGAATCTTGTCTCAACGGATATATTTCAAACGGATATATTTCAGAAGGCTATATTGATCGGTCAAAAACTTATCCTAAAAATAGGAGTTTTTGAGTCGCTCGCAAATATATACGAGGTAGAAGTAGTTGTGGTAAGTTCTACCAAGGTCTTTTCTCTCGAGGATTGTTCAACAGGGCTTCGTATAATATTTTGTATAGATTGCAAGAAATAAATACTAAAATATTTTAAAATAGATTATTGGGTTTTTAAATATTAACTAAATTAAATGCACTATTTAATTAAACCAAACTATTTTTAATAAGACTATTTTATATAAGGCTATTTTTAATGAGACTGTTTATATTAGACTATTTTTAGCTAGACTATTTATATTAGACTATTTTTATTAGACTATTTTTAACTAGACTATTTATATTAGACTATTTTTTTAACTAGTGAAAATGAATAAGATTAAAATGAGTTGGGAATTTATAAAATCTAGGGGATTACGGGTTCATTAAATTAGGTATTTAATTAAGTATAGAAATTGATTTATATGGATATAAAAGAAAAATGAATGTTTATCGAGTAACCAACTTTTCACCTCATAACTTTCGTATTCAAAGATGTCTTAATCACTTTTGCTTTTTTAAGATGTTGATAACAAGATTAACACTTGATAGATTGAAAAGATGTGTTTCCAATACACTTAACAATCAATCAAGGAGGTTTCACTAGTATAAATAGGATATGATCAATCTCTATTTAAACCAATTAGTCCTTTCATTTCTCTAACTTGACTATTTTTAGGATAAACGATTGTTCATCGAGTAGTCAACTTTTCACCTCATAACTTTCGTATTCAAAGGTGTCTTAACCACTTTCGCAATCTTAAGATGTTGATAACAAGATTAACATTTGATAGATTGAAAAGATATGTTTCCAATTCACTCAACAATCAATCAAAAAGGTTTCATTAGTAAAAATAGGATATGATCGATCTCTATTTAAACCAATTAGTCCTAAAAATAGATTAAATCAATCAAATACTCAATATATAACCTAATAGAAATCCCTCTTCCCCTAGGAAGAAAGATTAGCTACTCATTGGTTTATACAAACTAAAATTATAATAGAAATAATTGATATACATAATATATATATATATATATATAAACTTTTAATTACTAGAACTTAATGACAATAGATAAAACTTACTTAAATATGATGAATCAAAGTGCAAGAAACAAACTTCAAAATATAACTTCAAACTTGTTTAAAGGTTACAAGCTTACAAAAATTGTAAGTAAAATACTAAGTAAAATACTAAGTGCTTATTGACCAAGCACTTTTCAATTACAAACTAAATGAAAGAAAAACTTCAAACCAAAAATGAAATACAAACTAAAATTGAGAGTTCTAAGGAAAATATCTTTCTAAAATAAAGGAGTGTTTCTTTGCAAGAAGAGGAGAATTCATTTTGCAATGGATGAAGATGTCTTTTTATAGGTGATTTTCAAGAATACACTTGATTATTTAATTCAAAATATCTATTGTAATATCTTGATTAATTCTCTGTTCACACTTCACCCATGTCTTTGATTTTTCAGATTTTTGACCATAAAAATATCTTGTGGTTGAGTTCACATGATGGTCAAAAGTGGACTATTTTTGCATGGCATCTGCTGAAAAACGGTGATGAAAAACGGCTCAGTTTGCCCCGTGTTGTGCGCCGTTTTGTGGTGACTCGGTCTCTTCCGGAATACGCGCGAGGACACGGCGCTAAATGCCGGCCATGTGTGAAACGGCCCAAGACACGGCCCTTGTTGCGCCGTATGTGAAACGGCCTACATAACACGGTCCTTTTTGCGCCGTGTTGTATGGTCATTTTGCCTTGAAAAATTCCCGTCGTTGGATTTGATCTTTTTTTCCGTCCTTTTTGATGCTTCATGTCAGTAATCTGTAAAATAACCATTTTTAGCTCATGTTTGGACATATCTGTAAAATATGTATTTTTAATCACAAATCAGTACGATTATGCCCGGAAAAAGGAATATTTTGTATATGAATTTTAGATCAATTATGCACTAATCATATATATATATATATCTCCAGAGTTTAAAGATCATCAACCACTGAACTACACGAAAGAACGACTTACAAACAATCAAACTTACAAGAAATATTCAGAGCAAAACATATCTCCCCAAACTTTCTACTATTCAGATATAAGAGATATACAGTGCTCAAACCTTGAACAACACATCATCAGCTTATAGCCCAGAAAGTCATAGCTGTTGTTCAAACCCTGTTCTATCTTTGAACAAACTCATATCAGCCCTGTGTGGACTAAGGAATCTTTGCTACTCCCGAACTGTGTGTGAAAGACTTGCATTGAAGAAGACGAAGCTTCAGAACTGTGTGTGAAGAAGCCAGTCAAAGTGTTAGCTCAAACCAATCTGTGTGAACGGTTGAAAGCTAAGATCTTTATATCAATCTGTGTGAACGGTATATTGATTAAGTGTTGTTATAATTACGTAGTTGTGTACGCAGTAATTATAATAAACTTTTTACTCCTGTGTGGAGGACCAGTGGACGTAGAGGGGTTTACCTCGAACCACTTTAAATACTGTGTTATTTACCTTCTGCTTTTATTGTTTTATTAAACTGTGATTATTTAAGTATACACTGCACATCGAGTTGCTGTATCCACAGCAACTTACTGTATTTAAGACTTCCGGTACGCACTCAGATTTAAAACAGTACAACTTGTTGTTTAAAACACTTTCTAAGCTGTATCCAGTATACTTAGTGGCCAACAAATCATATGAAAACTTGTAAATCATCAAAAACAAATACGAAAATAACATTATTTCAAGCTAAATCTAGGATTTTTCTAGAGAGAGAAAGATGGAGAAAGGGAAATGAAATCGAAAGAGAGAATAGGGAAGATCCCGAACCTTTAGTTCTGTCGAGAATATTACGAGCTCCATGATGGTTTGGGGAGCAGCAGTGGCGGCGACGATTTCCGACAAGATTTTGAATATTTTTAGATAGAGAGAGAGAAAGATGAGAGGAGAGGAGAAAATGAAGGGTAAAATAATGAATGAAAAGATGAAAAGAGATGAGAGAGAGAAAAAAAGGATGAGATAGAACACGGAGATGAGAAAGATGAAAAGAGAGGAGAGGGAAAAATAATGAATGAAAAGAAAAAGATGAGATAAAAGTAGGTGGGTTGAAGGTTAAAATCGTCCACAAATTGTAAAACTGGCTATAATTTGACAATAGTAAGTTGTATGATATTAATTTGAAATAATTGCACTCTACTACATGGACATGGGCCTCTAAGTATCATATTACAATAAATAAAGCCCAACACATCCAGCTACATTTTGTTTCAAAAGGATACAAAGGGTATGTTTGGCAGTTTAGCTTATAAGCTAGCTTATAATTTGGCTTATAAGCTATTTTTAGGTGTTCCAAACGGAACTTCTTAAATAAGCTCAACTTATAAGCTAGCTTATAAGCTAGCTTAATTTTACCAAACATACCCAAAATTCGGATACTATTCATAAGACGAGATAGCAGTCCTTTTTCCATTTTTTTAATCTATTCCTCTTTCATCCTTCCATTATGTCTAGAATTACGGTTGTTCAAGGTGGTACGATGTTTAATCAGCCAATTCCATTTTTTTTTACACATGAGAATGTTTATAGTAGCATAGGTATAAAATCAGCATCTGGTTAATTATTGTAACGGAGATCAACGGAAAAAGCTAATTTTACTTAAAATTTGAAAGATAAAGAACTTAGTTGGGACAAAAAAAAGATAAAGGACTAAATCGTTATCTGAAATTAAGTTAAGGGACCCCAGGAGCATTTTAGCAATATTTATATTGGTTATATATATATATATAACCAATATAAGGTAAAAAAAAACGCCCAGTCTCAAAAAATTATCAATGGAAACAACAATCATGGGTGGTGCCGTGGCTGCCGATAATGAAAGGATGGTGATGGCAAGTTCATTGTTAGATCTAGGAAATGTGCGATTTTTTAAAATCGAGTTTATGGGTAAGGACCTTAAATTGGCACGAACAATTTAGGAAATGTATCTTAATCAGAAATACGAGAAACTGACTTTAAATTGAATTAAAGTTGGGATGTCTCTTAGAAATATTAACTTAAACGAGTTATTCAGACCCATGCAATGCACACAGGTTATGTCTAATTGTTCATTGCGTAATGTCTGTGTAAATTGTTTAGTTGTAAGTATGATGGTGCATCTAATTGAAACCTGCCGTGTCATGTTTAAGTAAATAGTTATAAAATAAGTTGAGTTAAAAGGAGGTTAAACGCATACAACTCTTTCAAAAAGAAGTTTCATGTCATATAGGGAGGAAATCAGGACCCGTGCGCGTCGCACGGGTTGTATCTAATTGTTCAATATGTAATATTTGTGTAAATTGTTAAATCTGTAAGTAAGATTGTGGATCTAATTGAGACGTGTTGTGTAATGTTTAGCTAAATAATTATAAATAAGTTGAGCTAAATGAAGCTTAAATGCATACGGCTCTATTAAAATAAGCTTTAACAAAAAATTGGCAATAAAAAATAATCCCTATAGTCACATTTTCTAAAGAGTACCAATTTTAGCCGTGTAAAAATTAACCAATACGTGAAAATTTATAAGTCTAAAATACCACTCTTTATATATTTCATTTTTTTATAACAATGCAATCCAAATTAATGAGAAAGCCTAGTCCAATCAAACATGATTAGCAGTCCATACCCGATCCATAATCACTTATTATATCCGGTATAAGAGATAATCAATTATAATTTATAACACTATATTGTCTCATTACACATTGACCTAAACACGTAGATCGATTTGCCTACCACTTATCTCCTCTAACCTAATTCTTCACATTTCCCATCAAGATATATCTCATCACAAACTCATCTCATCGTGACATCATCTATCAATCCGAACAAATAACAAACCCTTATATTTGTGTTAAACAACCGATTATAAACACAACACTTAAATACTTTTGTTCGATTCATTAACCCACGATGGACGCAAGATTTTCAGCTTCAAGATCGTGTAAGATGGACTCATTCTTCAAGATCCTTTGGAGTGGTCTCGAGTAGGTTTATCTCCGTGTGTTTTCTTTAAATGAACCAAAGAATAGATTCTAACACGATTGTTATAAATCTTTCTCTTTGTTTTGGATAATAAATGAAGCTAAGCTTCAAAAGATGATCAGTGATGATAATGGTTCAACAAAAGAATCTTTAAAAGATTGGAAAAAAAATTAAACCGTCTGAGATCATTTGTATCGTTTTAGTTTTGTGTTTGACTTAGATGAGTGTTGGGGAGACATGTTCGAGTCTTGTTGTGGTTGGATGTGAAGATTGGATTAGGTCAGTTTGTGGATTTGCGGACAATGGGGTTGTGGGCATGGTGGTGAAGATTGATGCCCAAAAAATAATGTGGTGAAGATGATGATAGTTGTGTATTTATAATGACTTATTTGATTGCAAAAACCATACATCTTCTGCATCTTCTGCATCTAACACTTCATATTCATCTTCCTGGTAACCGAACCATTTCATATTCGGTAACGGAACATTACTTCTTGCAATTAAACATGGTGCAGGTTGTACATATTTGGATTGATGAATTCGTCCCACATTATTAAGTGAAGCAGTCATGAATTACATTCGAAGCACTAATTGCAGGCCACATGTACTTACCCTTAAGCATAAATATTAAAGCAATGTACTCACACATGAATCCTCCACATTTATAAGGGGATTCAATCTTTTAATATAATAGATTAGTATTGTTTTCGTTTGTATTAATATTGTTTGATATGCAAAGTAAACTATTTATACACACAATATGTAGTATGTAATCTTCCATAAGGATATGAATGATCTATTTTAATTACTTGCAAAATGAAGCTATTTGTGAAAGAGAGTTAATAAATGAGTCCAAAGATTTTTGCCACCATTTGGGTTTTGTTTGGGTTTTAGTATAAATACTAATAAAGCTTTAAAGAAGGTGTTTGTAAAAGTTCAGAAAAATAACTTATTGCTATAGTTATGGCAAATGTTATTACAAAATTCATAAAAATTTAAGTCATGAATACTCAACTTAATTCAGTTAGTTGGACAATAAAATGAGATGAAGCCAAAAAGGTTTGTAACGATTTTTATAAAAATGAAGTAATGGGCATTCAAGTTCATTCAAGTAAAGGAATTTAAGTCGTAAAGATTTAACATGAAACTCAATTTTTAAATAAATGGTAGCTAATTGAATTATAGGAATTTAATTAATACTTTAAGACATGAAACATTTAAGACATGGATTTAATACTTAATATTATTTAACATATTAAATTAGAAGAAATAATTTAATATGAACTAATATTAAATGTAAAAATATCCATTAATTAATATCTTTAAGACTCCACAATAAATTTAAGGACTCAATCTTTATATATACGAGGTGTTACGAACCCGTGCGATGCACTGGCTGTGCTTTCGGTTGAATATCTACGTGTTTTGTACGTAATGTTTGTGCAGATGTTTATATACTTTGTATCAAGGTTGTGTTTATATACTTTGTATCAAGGTTGCGTTAATGTGTGTAATATAAGTTATATCACTATGTAACGCCCCGACTTTCTAGGGATAATTATTGGGGAAAATAAATAAAAAGTAAATTTGACGAAGAATAATGCCTACAAAGTTGAGTCGCTACACTGACATAAATTAAATACCTTTAATTAAGGCAATAACACGTCATAGATACGAAATAAAATTTGCGTCGGAAGAATAAATTATAAATTGTTAATTTCTAACAAAAGTTTCCCCAAAAGAATTTCGAAACATTTGACATAAGAAAAATATCATTTAGTAAATTTCATTCATATGCCCTCTCGGCTTGCTCCTTTGTTCATCCGGTTCGGTTTAACCTGCGGGATCAATGAAGGTGGGGGTGAGCTTCCTTCAGCTCGTGGAAATCTCACTTATCACAGTAATATATAATCTCATGAAAAGTATAAAATGAATAATCTATCGTATCTTTTTCTCAACATGAATACATACACACAATATTACGTATAGCATGAATCTAGCATGCATAACACGAATATTGAGGTTGCGCAGGTGTCCCCACAACAACATGAAACATACACAAAATACCACATATAACATGAATCGAGCACGCATGTGAATATTGAGGTTGCGCATGTGTCCCACTGTAACACCCCCAAATCCGCTCAGGGATATTACACGCCGTAGACCCTCTCCTCGAGGATCTACCAGGCTGATAACTAAAATCAACATCTAAACCTCGCCTTTAAGGCTAAAATGACTCAGTAGACCGATTTGGTCTTACAACAAATACATACAGCTCAAATACAACTCATGCCCACGCAGGGGTCAAAATACAACCACACCCGTACAACGGGAAACAAATACTGCAGCGGAAAAGAAAATACAACTAGACCAATACGACAGCAACGGATCCTCGTGTGATTAGTATCGTTCATCATTCATCATCCTTCGTGCCGACCCTGTGCTATGCTCCAAAACCTGAATGCAAAAATAGACATCCACCCCCGAATACTGGGTTAGCAAAACTCCTGTTTTGCTAGTGCAAGTACAAGTGCAAAAATACGAGCCATACAATACAAGTTCCAAGAACAATAATAATCAGGAATCCTCAAAGATCCAAACGTAAAGAAAAGTACTTCCCGAGGCAAGAGTTTGAGTAAACATTTCCAAAACCGAAAGATCGCAAATAAGGGAAACAATTTACAAAACAGTTTAAAATGCCATCGAGAGTTTTAATAGAAAACAATTTAGGATTATAAAATCCTTCTCTTTCCAAAAATCAATAGGTCACGGCCCAAATGTTTTGTTTTCGCAAAAAGGAAAACACCAACAATTTACATGGTCAAAGCCCAACATCACGTGTCCTCAACGGACGTAAAATCAACGAAACATAATCACGCACGCGCATCGCCTAGGACCGGGACGCTACCACCGACATCCCACTCGAGGCCTCGAAGGACCCTCCCGAGCTGGCTAGCGAAACAAATCACACACATCTCACGGTTGGATCAATCGCTTGTTGCATCCTGGCCACATGATCACATGCCATGTGCCACCGTAGATTATCTCAGGCTCTCACGGTTGGATCAATCACTTGTTGCATCCTGGCCACATGATCACATGCCATGTGCCACCGTAGACCTTCAACCATATCCACACATTCACACAAATAACATATCACATCAAGGATATTCAAACAATTCGCCCAGAGGCATCAAACACTTAGCAAAACACCACGTCAATTCACAACGCACCGAAAGGAAATATTATACGTCCACACACAATACCAAGTGCAACATGAACACCAAGCATATACATAGAATTCACATGGTTATTCACGAACCACACCAATCACAAAACACACACGGTTTTGAAAGAGGCCTTTAACGAGGCTAACCAAAACTTTTGAAAACTCATTTCAAACAAACAAGCAAACCAAGACGATCACCAATCATCATATCCGCGAAACAAGAAATGTATGGACAAGGTACTTGCCTCGAATAAGAACAACGCGGAGAATCGGCCAAGTAGGTTGGCCCGAACTACGAACCCGCCGACTCCACCGAACGCCAACTCACGATGATAAACTACGGAGGACAATAACAATGAAAATGAATTCCAAAGTACGACCCAAAGCCGAATTCAAAGAACAAATGACGAAGGTTCAAGGATTTCCCCAAAACGGTCAAGAACACGATTCGTCCGTCAAAACCCGAAAACGGAATTCCAAGTTGAAATATGGATATACAATCCATAGAATATGTTTAACAACATCATTTAACCATAATCGATCCATCGAAACGGATGAAAAAGCGAGATCGGGACAAATCCCCCAAAAAGTCAATTCGAAGGAAATCAAGAAATATACTTCGATTCGACGAAGAACAATGGATTAAATGATGTTAAACACAAGAATACTATCAAGATTAATCATACCCATCATGAATTAATCAACAACACGGAACGAATCGGACGAAAATGCAAAAATCCCCAAATTCACGAAATTAGGGTTCTAAGGAAGATTACCTTGATTCGCTGAATCAAAGGTTGATAACGGACGATCGATTGATGTTATGAACTCAAGGACTTCATGGATTTGTTGTTAAACAACATGGCTTCGTCGCCCATGAATCGCCACTCGCGGATGGAGAAGGAAGGAAATGAAAAACGAAGTGAAATGTGACTGCTCAGCCATATATATACTGGCCAAACTAGCGTGCGCTAGCCTTCCCGGACTAGCGTGCGCTATCGGCCGGTATCGGCCGAGCACCCTCGGCCAGGGCCCACACGAGCCGGCATCACCGACCAACCCTGCCGACCAAACCTGCCGACCCGACTCCCGCTAGCGTGCGCTACGGCCGGAAGCTCGCGCCGCTAACCGACTGTCCGGTAGCCATCGGATCGAATCTGCCGGCAGTAACGTCGCTAGCCGGCCGACGGCGTGCGCTACGCTGCCGACTAGCGCGCTACGCTCGGCGTAGCGTGCGCTACTGCCGATCATGGCCGAGTCCGAACCTCGAAACCCCATCGCCCGAGGCGATAGCGTACGCTGAGCCACCGGCGGCGTCACGCTACACTGCCGGTTAGCGCAGCGCCGCCGGCCAGTGGCGTGCGCTACGCCGGTTCTGCCGCACCGTCCGGCCGGTGCCCTGTCGTCGGCGATCCATAACCGTCCGGGCTCGACGACCCGATTACCGAAAACGCACGGAACGAACACGACGAAAAGTTCCCGGACGACATCAACGACCCGAAATGAAAACATAATACCATATTCAATCATACGCGACCAAGAAACGGGTCGAGACGACAATTACAGATACGGACACCCGTAACTTTCAAGAAATTACAAAACGGCCCAAAACACCCGGAAATCACGATACGTGATCGAATAACCAAACGGGAGTTCACAACACGTCTAACAAAGTTAACCGGACTTACGGGGAACTCGAAACAGCAGTTTCGAACGAGATTCGCAAGAACCGAACTCAAGTGCGGAAAAGTCGTTAAAAAGCACGGAACTCAACAAAACGACTCCGAAACGAACTCGGATGTCAAAAAGTGTAGAATTAATCATTCTCAGAATGACGAAACGGACATGAGCGAGTCGTCAAAACAGACTACCGCCGAAAAAAAGAAATTACCGGAAATCGAAAACTGCGGATATTACACCCACAACAACATACTCCCTCCATTTTTCTTTAGATGCCGTTTGACTTTTTACACACATTTTTAGGTGCTTTGACCGGGTAGTTAAATTTATCATTTTTTAAATTTTATTTTTTTGAATAAAATATACAATCTAAATTTTAATTCACAAAAAAAATATTTAAAGATAATAATTTTAACTATATGGTCAAAGCACCTAAAAATGTGTGTCAAAAAGTCAAGCGACATCTAAAGAAAAATGGAGGGAGTATATCTTAAGATAGTCTCTTTACACGTATACATGTGAGTCTGATTCACAACATGTATCATCAATTTTTAAACATGAATTGAATATCTCATATTGAATTGAATATCACATATACAATCCAATTAAAGCAATTAAAGTGATAGTGAAAATTCCCACGAATAAATGATGCTGTCTGACTTGAATATGGAGATGCTCGACTCACGCCCTAAGCCGCAAATCCTCGATAAAGTCTACATATAATAATATTTTAATCATTATAAAATATTACGATATAATGACGGAAATTAAAATATATATGCATAAAATCGGATTAATTATTAATATTAACGAGGCATCATGGCCCGTGCGATGCACGGGCTTTGTTCACCATGATTAAATCATACTTATATTTCAGGTAAAAAATATTCGGGTTATGTTGATACGTTGATTTCTTTTGTATACGACATTTAAATGCATCAGTTTACTCATTACACTCCGTTATCTTCTGATAGACAATACATCTCAACAAAGTTATAACTCACAACTTTGAAATGACGGTTTATTCCCTGAGCTCTTAGTTTAAGCAAGATTTTGTCCAATACCTCAAATATTAATTTTCATGCAACAATCTTAGGCAATACTAATAGCGATATAACTCTTCATTTAGAAAAAGTATATATATAGTATCGCTCGAGTATGAGTTATATATTTTTTTTTGTAATAATCATACCTAATTCTTCAAGCTCTTGTTCTTGTATACTCTTTTAGTCATCAACTATTATGTGACTTCGGCTTACTTATTCAATAAGTTCTAAAATAGTATAGGTAACACGATATTATATCTCGAGATATATGGTTATCCCGTAGTATTTAAATATGAGTTATCCTTGTTTTGTAATATCGTACCTAAATCTTAACCTCTTATGTACTCTTTTAGTCCTCAATTATTATGTGACTTAGACTTACCTGATTCAATTAATATCTAAAAGATGTATCTAACACGCCATTCTATCCTGAGATTTGTGGTTCTCTAGAGTATTTAAATATGAGTTATCCTTATTTTGTAATAATCATAACTAAATATGAGTTACAATAAAAAGTTATCTAACACGACATTTTATCTCGAGATTTGTATACAAATTTTTACCCACTTTTGGATAAAATTTATTTATATACTCCCTCCTTATATTATTTGTTCAAAACATTACAAATTAGTATAAAGTTACTTATATAAAAATATAATCATATTTACATATTGTTACAAAATATTTACAGTATCATCTTGCTTAAAAAATATCATTTAGAAGTTCCAAGTATATATTGATATAAGTATAATTTTTTTTATGGGCATACAACAAATCATATTTTATGTCGTACCAATTTTTCTTAAGACAAAAAAATAAGATTTTTTATATACAAAATTTCTAAATTTTTTACATATAACTTTATATACAATCACATGTATATATTGATATAACCTCATCATTTCATGATTTTGTATATATAAATAAAAAGTGTACATTTTAATAAGAATATATGTTTATATACACCCACACAAATTCGTATCATATTTAGAAAAATAGAGAAAATCCATAAATTCTAAAACTTTTTACAAAATTATACACACAAATTTAAATTATTTAAAAAATTAAGAAGAAAAAAGGTTAGATTTTCTCAAATATACTAAAGCAATCCTGTTTTTACATAAAAATAATAATAATAATAATAAAAATAAATAAATAAATAAATAATTAGAGAAAAAACTATATTAGAAAAGATATAAGAAACATGGATAGCAAAAGAAACTATTACCTTAACGATTTATCCACTGAACCTAAAAAAAAAGAATTAAGAACATTGATAAAGATCATGGATATGGATATCAAGAACAGATTTGTTAAATAAAATCAGCTCACGAAATTATGAACAAATATGAAGAAAAAGAAATACACATAGAAAACACATATATAAAGGATGAAAAAAATGTTACCAAAAAATCATCCATCTTCCTATTGGTATCCACCATAGCGCCACCACTTCTTCCATGAAGATACCTAGAACAATAGACCTCAAATCGTAAATAAAAAACATGCATAAAAATCAATATGTGAAATCATATGAAAATTCACTGATATATAGTTTGGATGTTAGCACCAAAATCCTCTCACGAATTAAAGCAATTCTAAGCAATAAATAATTTAGATCACCAATGATTTTGAGAAAGAGAAGAGGAAGATGTTAGGTTGGTGTGTGTAAAAAGAAGATGTTGGGTTTTATAGAAGCAAAGAGAGGAAATAATTGGCGGTTGCCATTGTGTTGAAGCACTATTTCACCAATGTTATTGCTAGGATTCAATGAACATGAATAATAAATTGATACATTTAATGGTGAGCAAGTGAAAGGAGCTGGCATGGTAACTTGAAAAGGTTTGGTGATCGTAGCTTCATTCCTAGCATTTAAAGGTGATTAATATGACGGTTTTTTTTAGACAAATGGAAAGTCATATGACCCATAAAGACTTAAAAGAGACTTGATGAATCGGTATATTTAACTATTATAAGATAGATTAATGCCTTTCATGCCTTTATATACAATTGAGTTGATTTATTTGTATAGAGACATTAATGCTCTCATTTATGCATTAATGCTCTCATTTATGCCATGAAACTCATTTTTTATATATATATAGATTGAAAGGTCAACATTTTAATGTCTTAGTCAAAATGGGACTGAATTGGAGGTTTTAAAGTTGAGTGGGGTCAAATTGTAAGAGTTGAGAAGCTGACTGGGTTAAAATCGAAGAATCATAAATCAAAACGGGTTTAAATTGAAGTATACAGAATTTCTGGGGTTAAATTGAAAGCTGCAGGAAAATATGAGGACTAAATTACAAAACCCTAATAAATGTTTTAAAATTGTTGTCATTAATACTCCCCAACCATTTTTAGGACCTAATCTTTCATTATATATGATATATAAGATAGGGATCTCAATGAGTCGGGTAGGGTACGGGTATGCCTCCTCCATACACTGTCATATTTGATTTGGATCGGGTTCGGGTATTGCCCATCGGGTAATCGGGTACCCAATGGGTAGTCGGGTACCCGTATACCCTATATTTAAGAATATAAATATTGTTTAATATATATCATATATACATATAATGTAATTAATAAATTCAATTTAGTATAATAAATATCTAAAATATAATATGTTATAACAATATATATAATATACTCCCTCCGTCCGCCACCCATGTGCAACAATTTCCTTTTCCATCCGTCCACAACCTATGTGCATTGTTTATTTTTGGCAATTTTTTTACCCTTTCACAACACAAGTGGGTCCATTCACAACACATCCTACCAACTAAGTCAATTCAAATATTAAAACCCGTGCCGATCAAAAGAGTGCATAGTGGTGGACGGAGGGAGTAATATTTATATTTAACATATAATAATATATTTATATAATTCAAATGGGTGTGCGGATCGGGTAATAGGGTCGGTAATCGGGTAATATAGTGTTGGAATAATTCGATACTTGCACGTGTATTACAAATAATATTCTGAACGTAACAGTATAAAAAGAACAGAAACGAAAGATTACACTTGTAATGAACGAACAATTTTTAATAAAGTACAAAGATCGTCCGAAGCTGGAGCTTCTGCCCGCAAGACGAGAATACGCCCCGGTAGTGCTCACGGTGAAGCGGCTCGTCCCCAAAGGTTAAAACGATCTGAACGTCCCGGCAGATGGCAAAGACCGCGACCGAGCACATGCGAATGGAGCGAAGTAGGCTGTATGATATGCTGAATATGCACTGATTTTCGTGTGTTTGCAATGAACAGAATGCTGACATATATATAGCATTCCTTGATCATGTGAAGGGACTCATAGCCATTACTCCTGCCATGATGGCTGGCAGTTTCAGACGCCCAAAGGGCTGGTCGGATGAAGAGTCTTGCCAACTCAAGAGTCAAGCCAGCTCAAGAGTCTTGTCCATGCCAAAAGGCTAGTGGACTTACGGATTTGGGCCAAAAAGATAAGCCCAAACACCAGCCCAAAGCACCAATTGCCAAGATCCAAGTCCTGGGCCTGGACTGAGCCCGAGCCCGAGCCCGAGCCCGAGCCCGACCCGACCCGACCCGAACGGACGGACGGACGGACGGACGGACGGTCGGTCGGTCGGTCGGTCGGCGGCGGCGCGCGCGTGTGTGTGTGTGTGCGCGAGGACACCCATACACACCAACTCACTTGTTATTAAGCCCATAAAGGCAAAGACTTTAAATACAAGTCAAAACCTCCATCCACAATCAATGTGGGATAACTAACATCATGTTAGTTTCTACTCCAACATCCAACTTCAACATATAATATCTCACTCACCGGAAATCGGTTTAGAAATATTAAATATACCACGTTCATCTACTCATGACGTAGATTAACATTCAATAAATATTTTAATTAAATAATAATTATTTAATTAACAATATTTATTCTTAATAAATGGTTAATTACTAAACCATTTCCAACAATCCCCCACATGAGTGAGAATGCCAATGCAAAATGAATGCAAATGCATAGTTCAGTCCTCAAGAGACAATATTGCATTTGGCTAGGTGGCTTGTGACCTTGAACCTATCCATTGTCAACATCATCGAGTATACTGGCGGCATAGTTGTCATGAAAACCTTGAACTAGTCCTCCATGGTGTATACTGAGACAATAATATAGACACAATATCATCTCAATTCCTTCCGTTCTAACGTTTTGTGTCCTTTTCGGCCTTGGACACCCCTTTGGATTCATAAGTGTATCAACTGAAGCGGCCCTCACTTCACACTTATATAGGTGATTCTTATTCCCAAGTATCCTACTATACTTGACCTGTCCGAGGTAATCAAGAATCATTAAAAATCATAAAACTTAACCTCACCACATGTAGGTAATCAATCACTCACTGTTCTCAGAGAATAGGTATGTTTGAGTGTTTTAACACACGGATTATTATAACTTCGTTATCCCATTGAACCAAGCTCTTGGGATCCTCCAATCTACAAGGTTGGGTTTCTGCTATAATCATCCTTAAGATGTGGATTTAACACCCATTCCCTCTAACAATTTATACATTTGATCTCGATTAATACTCTTCGTTAGCGGATCCGCCAGATTATCTATTGACCTTACATAGTCAATTAAGATAATCCCACTCAAGATCAAATGTCTCACGGCATTATGTCGTCGACGAATATGTCGAGACTTACCGTTATAAAACATATTTTGTGCCCGTCCAATAGCAGCTTGGCTATCACAGTGTATCAACACAGACGGCAGTGTCTCGTCCAACATGGAATATCCTCGAGGAAATTTTTAAGCCATTCAAACTTCTTCACCACTTTATCCAAAGCTATGAATTGAGTCCATGGTAGACCTAGCAATACAAGTTTGTTTCTTGGACTTCCAAGATACAGCACCACCTCCAATAGTGAACACATATCCACTCGTAGAAAATGAGTCTTTCGATTCGGATATCCAATTAGCATCACAATACCCTTCAAGTACAGCAGGCTCTCTTGAATAATGAATCGCAAAGTTCTGAGTATATTTTAAATAACTCAGTATTCGTTCTAGAGCCCTCCAATGTTCTTTACTTGGATTAGCTATGTAGCTACTCAACTTGTGAACCGAACATGCTATATCAGGACGGGTACAATTTGACAGATACATCAAACTCCCAATGATCTTAGCATATTCATCTTGACCCACAGGTTCACCCTTATGATAATTCAGATGAACATTAGGTTCCCAAGGAGTCTTAGCAATGGGTTTATCAAAAGCGTTGAATTTCCTTAACACTTTCTCAACATAATGAGATTGCGTCAAAGCAATTCCGTTAGGCGTTTTCAGAATCTTAATTCCAAGAATAGTATCAGCCAAACCCATGTCTTTCATGCTAAAATTCTTACTTAGCATTCGTTTTGTTTCACCAATCACACGAGAGTTGCTACCCATTATCAAAATGTCATCTACATATAGACAAACAATGACGTAATTGTCACCCGTTTTCTTAACATAGACACATTTGTCACTCTCATTAATATTGAAACCATTTGACAACATCACTTCGTCAAATTTCAAATGCCACCGCAGAGGTGCTTGTTTCAAACCATATAAAGACCGTTGTAGTTTGCATACCATGTGCTCTTTCCCAGTACGCAAACCCTTCCGTTGTTTCATATAGATTTCATCTTCTAGCTCTCCATACAAGAATGCAGTCTTAACATCCATTTGATGAATCTCGAGATTGCGTAAAGCGTGATAGCGAGTAGCACCCTAATAGAAGTAAGTCTTGTCACGGGCGAGTAGGTATCAAAGAAATCATAACCTACCTTTTGCCTAAAGCCTTGAACTACAAGTCGGGCCTTATATTTGTCAATAGTACCGTCAGGACTTGTACTTCTTCTTTAGGATCCATTTGCATCCTAAAGCCTTACAACCCCGTGGTAGTTCAACTAACACCCAAGTATGATTGAGATAATAGACTCAATCTCAATGTCTATTGCCTCTTTCCGTAAAGCCGCATCTGGACCGGATAAAGCTTCTTTTACGAATCTTGGTTCACCGTCTAACATCAAAAGCAGCGTAGTCGGGTCCGTATATCTTTACTTTTCGAATTCTAGTACCTCGTCTAGGTTCTACGTTGGTAGCGTAGACCTAGGTCGCTTTCTGTTCGGTCGTTCAGATAACACCGGATTCGGGCTAGAGGCTTCATCTATGGTTTCATAACACATAGGCTCATCTACAAGTTTAGAACTTGTAGCTTCATCATCAACTCCTTTGCTAGAGTTAGGATCAACCTTATTCTTATAAGGATAGATATTTTCAAAGAATACAGCATTCCTTGATTCAATCGTTGTATTTACATGAATGTCGGGTATCTCGGATTTGTGTACAACAAACCTGTATGCGCTGCTGTTAAGTGCATAACCAATAAAGATACAATCGATCGTCTTAGGACCAATTTTAAGTTGTTTAGGTAGAGGCACTTCAACTTTCGCCAAACACCCCCACACTTTGAGATATTTGTATGATGGTTTTCTTCCTTTCCACAACTCATAAGTGTAATATCCGCATTTTCTCTTTCCCTTGTAATTGTATTTCCGGTGTAATTCTCGATTTTAGTGACCCTCGGGTATCCTTCAGTGTAACTTTTCCGTTATCTTTTGATCTGATTCTCGTAATTGTTGTGCGGAACCGCCGTTTCGGGGTTGCCGTGGATTCATTCTATGCTATGATGCGTTTCGAGGTGTTCCGTTTGACGTTTCGTTCATATTCCGGTATTTTGGGGTCGTTTATATTCTATATCTAGCGCACGCTAAATTTCCTGTATAGCGCACGCTAGAAATCCATTAGTAGCGCACGCTACGTTTAATTAAATAGCGCACGCTAACGATTTAGCCACAGGAGTGGCGGCTTAACTCCTGTGCCTCGGACTATCGGATTAGCGCACGCTATCTTGTCTAGCGCACGCTAATGTCGGGAGACTAGCGCACGTTAAGTTGTTGATGGCGCGCGCTAGTGTATTTGTCCAAGATCGCGCTTTACTCGAATTCAATCGATTCTAGTTAGCGCACGCTACGCTAGTATGGTAGCGCACGCTAACGGGTCGAGTGAGGTTTGGGCGGTTGGCTCTGGACTCGGTGATGTTCAGGTAGCGCACGCTATTGGTCGATAGCGCGCGCTACCGATAGGTTATTAGCGCACGCTACACATGCATGGTAGCGCACGCTAACGGCAAAAACCCTGGCTTCTGGACTCGGACGCTAACAGGAGGGTTGGTAACCCTATCCCGTTAGTGCACGCTAACCTTGAGGTCTTAGCGTGCGCTAACACTCCCTGGTTATATAAACCAGGGAGTTGACCGAGATAATCACAAAATCTCATTTCTTCCTCTTTCCGCGGCCGACGACTCCAGAGACGATTTGAGGCGATTTTCTTCCTCCAATCACTTCAGAGATTCTTGTGCTTGAGTTCTTGGTGTAAGACTAACATCATCCACTTGTGTTTCTCATCCATAATCCAAGGTAATCTCTTAGAACCCTACTTTTGGATAATTTGGGGGTTTTGGGATTTTCTTCCGATCCGTTCCGTTTCGTTGATGGATTCATGATGAATATGATTATTCT